>JAVJGI010000014.1:110052083-110131948 GCA_035590275.1 Ibycter americanus | reverse complement strand
ACATCACAGCCAAAACACAGCACAGCACCAACTACTAAGAAGAAAATTAACTCCATCCCAGCTGAAACCACGACAGTCCCTCTGAGTGACTTTGGGATGTGCTGGTGGGAACAGGCATGTGGAGCTGACCTGATGATGCACACTGGTTTCCACTGTGATTGGAAGGAAGAGGAATGAATTGTAACTGGGATTATTGTAATACCACTGGAGAAGGGATTTAGGATCTGAATCTGTAGGAAGGGAGTCTTCGCAGCACAAGTTGTTCATTGCAGTTGTCCACGGGGACCACCTATTACATTTTCCAGAAGCTGAACAGCACAATTTTCAAAGGAGAGGAGAAAAATTGAAGTAGGGTTTAGTCACTATCAATAGTAGTTCCTGAAAATGTGAGAACATTCGCTAGATTTACAGTCGTGAAACAAATCCGTAAGTTGGCTCATGCTCTATCCCTCACAAATGTAGCTGCTGAACCCCTCTATTCCAATAAAAGAAGCTACATGAAACAATTTTACTTCAGAAGTTGATCAAATATGTGGGACTGAATAAAATGTGAAGTATTTAGCCTTTATCACTGCAAGAATGGAGAATTACAATGTCTTTAGCTGTTATCATTCACTGTTAGTATCTTAAATGAGTAGTGCGAAAAGCATAAAGGTGATTTTTCACTTTAATAGACACATTTAATAGCTGGTTCTGAATCCTGCTTTGTAACTGCAAAGAAATGGCAGAAACTTTGAGCAGTCTGATGTAGGATATTACATTTCCTTTTCCTACTATAGAGCCTTTTCTTTTACCAGTGTTTAAAAAAAAAAAAAAGATTGGTAAATTTTGGGGTGGAAGTATGCACTTCCACTTCTACAGTTATGGTCCATACATTTCAATTCAACTATCTTATGACTGAAGATTTCAGTATTGTTCCTTCCAGACTACAAACTGAAAGGCTCAAACTACTTCAAACTATTGAAATTCTTAATTGTGAATAAGATTCAGAGAATATGAGAGAGGGAAAACAAGCTTCAGTGTAACTCCTGGGTTCAGTTCCTGTAGCAGCTACATGGGATTCAGTCCTTGGATTCAGTCTCACACATACATAGTAATTGGCGCCCAGGACTTTCTCCTTTCTGGGAACTGAATTAACCTTTGGCTGGAGAACTCCTGTTGAAAAATGTATTATCCATAACACCAGATTGTTGTACAGCATTGTCATAGGAAAGGGCCTAAGCGAGTCTGATAGCATTGCTCAGTGTTTCACAAAACTTCTCTGCCACGTTAGTAATCGAGAGGTAATTCAAAAGCCCTGCCTTAAACTTGCCGGAGTTCACACCAAATTAGCTTTCCAGTCAAATGTAAATTACGATTTTGCTTTCAGGTTTGTCAAGCAACAGCACCACCACTAGCAAACCCTCACTGTACACACATCTGTACTCACCTATACTACCAATCCTTGCTAAAAAGTAACATCTGCATGGTTATGAGATCTTTAGTCTAACAAAAAGATAACAGTTGGCTTAATTATTTTTTCTTCTAAGAATCAGAAGTAATTAGACTGCATTAGAAGATAATCATGTAGAACTGATGGTTTAGAACCAAATCAAGCAAGAGTCTGGAGATGAATATATGTACACAGAAATTGCAACTGGATGGTTCAATTCACTTACAAGCACAACATATGCCAGTGTGGGAAAAATCTGCCAGGTGTAGACGATCTCCTGAGAAGCATGCTGCCCAGTAATCTGTATGTACAAATTTGCCCTTTTTTTTTTCCCTTTTTTTCCCCCTGTATAGCATCTTTCGTATCTCGCCCACACCTCCCCAAAATCAGGGAAAACAAAGTTACAGTCAGCTTGCCACCATCACACCTGGTAGGAATCTGTACAGCTAGGTGGTTTTAATGAAGCTGTGCCAAAGGACAACAGTTGCAGATCTCGTTCTTTGTCTTGAGGTTGAATTTAGCGCTATCGCCTGGAGTTTAACAGACCACGAAAAATTAAGACATACAAGTGAGAACAACTGTGCCTTTGAGCATGATCAGAAGAGAAGCAATGCTGCTACGAATGTTGAAGGAAGTGTTCCTTATTTGACAGAAGCTAAATGTTTAGATTTTGTTCATTTCTGGATGAATTTTGGGAATACTGAATGCCACCATAGACATAATGATAGTGTATGGCACCACGTTTACCCTGATGTACGTGCCCATTCGTTGTGCAAAGCGGTTATGAATAACAGTGCGCTGATTTCCATTGATCTCTCTGGGAACAGAAGGTCAGTAAGGACAAACAGTTTTCATGAAATGAGGGTGATAATTGGGAGTGCATTTCTCCACATATGGAGAAGTGACTATTTTTTTCTTTTTAGGCAGTGTGGTCTTGAGAACTGACTAGTGGAGCTCACAGAAATAATTGTAGTAAATAAGACAACAGCTAATGAAAATGCAAAAGCTTTCTGGTAGATGTTTTTAAAAAAGGAGAAGAAAAAAAAGAAAAAAAAAACCCTCAACAATCTAGACTAAAAATTAAAAGCTGTACCAGTCAAGAGTGGACATATAGAATTCATATATTAAGCAAATTTAATGCAAAAAAAAAATCAAAAGAACAGTATCAGCTCTTTATGTGCCTGTTAGACAATTACTTTGAAATGTTTGCCTTTGGGAATGAAAAAATTTAAAAGCTAGTATACCATACATGGGAAAAAAAATTGACTGCAAATTTATAATTATTAAAATATATAATTGATTTCAGTGTGACAAAATGATTAGCACTATTTGGAGTAGCAAAATCATGTATTTCCTAACTTCTCAGTTGAAAGAAGTCACTCCCATTATATGGAAGTTAACAGCTGCTAATCAGAATACTGGGGTTTACGCAGGGGCTGTTGAAAGACATCATAGTTATTATAATTAGTGCTGAAAGAATAGAAAATAAATAAATAATCCCATTATCTGTATTGACAGAAATGAAAAATCTTAGACTAAATTATTCCTGTTTTCCAAGTTTAAAATGAAGAAGTGTGGCAATCGATGACTTCTTTTGCATTCCCTCTGTTGTACCACTAGCTTTATTGATTGGTTTCAATTAATGTATGCCAACAAGTAAATTAACATAGCACCTGAGGCATAATTCTCTGGTGGTTTGCATACACTGACTTCTTACCATTCTTGCTGTTTTAACTCCTACTGAGGATATTGCTGGGAGCTACAATATTTTTCAGTCTGGACACGGACATTACCCATGGCTCTAATGACAGGTCATTTACAGCAAACTCATGTTTCACTGCAGAGATGTCTCTTTAAGTGACATCTTATCAATGGCAATTCAATTAGTCAACCTTAAGACTTTGAGATACATCTCACACTGTGTCACACAACACTAGCTGTTCTGCATTTTAAATGTTAGCTTTTGTCATTGTTATGCTTCTTTGGTATACATAAAAAAATGCATTTTCAGTCCAATTCTTCATTCAGAACTCCATGGAAAACATTTTCCGCATTAAAACCAACTGCCTTCATTCCCAAAAAAGCTGAAGACTTGTAGACTTGTACTGTGGACAGGAGCTTTTCAAAGTTGGTGCTCACCCTATCGCCATATCCCACATGTTATTAATTACTGTAAACATCAGATGATTCTGAACATTGAAATACCAGAGCATCTAAGTGTCTACAGTATTTAGCTACTGCAACATAAATAGGATTCATATAAAAATACTACTGTGGTGGACACAATCTATACATACACACAGAAAGACAATTTTTTGTTTTGTTTTGTTTTGAAGTAGCAGAGTAGTAGAGAATTTAAAGGCAGGTCTTGATTTTTCTGGGATACTTACACGATGAAGACATCCTAAGAAGACACGGTCCTACTCTGCATCAGCCAACTGAACTCCTTAGGGATAAACTATGTTGCTTTCTGTAAAAAGTGGTTACATGCTACAGTCTTTGGGACGAAGGTATTTTCTGGAGTACCTACTATAGCCCAGTGCAATTACCTTGTTCTTCACTGTGCTGTCCTGTATGTACTGAGCATACACTGTTCAGTATGCATAAATATAAAGCAAAGGAAGTTGGTGCACAGGTTGTGCTATGTAAACCCCTGAACAACAGTGCACACTTATGAATATAATACTTTTTAATTAGTAAATGCTATAGATGCATATTGGAAGCTATCTTTTGGGAAATGAGCAATAAACCTGAGTTTAAAAAAAACCCCAAATATCTGTTGGTTGTAATTGAGCATAGGGTCTTCTGAACTAACAGAAATCTTGAATACCAAGCATTAAATCTCCCTAAATTCTGTCTTCTAACTTCACTGTAGTGGGTTTGAATGACTAAACACGAGTCCTTTATTCCCCCTACCCTTATATATGAAAAATTATGTTTCTCAGTCTTTACAGTCATACTAAAATGTTTTGTGGGTCTACTTTCTACACCAGTATTTTCACACGTTCATCTTTGGGTTTGTTCTTGTCGCATCAAAGAATCATGATTTAAAGCTAATTTTGCCATTGCTGCTGAGAAAGAAAACACTTGTTATTTACATGGAGAAAGTATTTTCAAGGCAAATACACTGGTGTATTTGGCAAGACTAAGCTAAATGTACAAATATAGCTTCCCTGCTACACTATGTGGTATTACAGAAGACCAACTTGTTTAATGTGCAACATCTGTTTTACAAGTATGTGCAACATTTAATTCGGTATTCAGAATTCCATGCTAAAGAAAAATCTGAACTACTTTCAAATTACTGAATCACTATTCTGAGATCAAATTTTAATGGAGAAAAAAATTTGTATGATAAGGCTCATTAAAAGATTTTAAAATTTAATTAGACGGAAGTTTGAAAAAAATAGTGGGCAAATTAATCCTGATAGAGCTATGCAGGTTTGTAGTAAAAAGAAAATGAATTCATGAAGAAAACAGATAAATGATACCCACCAATTTGTGCTAGAAACACTTTTTTATTTATGTTAGTGATACATGTATGTTTATGTGCATATGTGTGTGGGCTGCAATATGCATATATATTTTCCGGGCGCATCTTTGTTAGTGTATCAGTTTGAATCAAGAGTATGCTTTTGAAGTGCATATTTTTCTTTCTTTCTTATTGTGCTTTGGTTCACGTCATGTGGAGCTTTTGCAGTGCCTCAACTTGATTCCTTTCAGATGAAACTAGGATTCAGATTTGGAAGATTTAGCACACACCAGGAGTGTAACTAATGCACTCCAGCTGCAAATGGGCATTCAATCCATAGGGCCAGACTAGAGCTAATCTAAAATAAAAAGCCTTGAAAGGTGTATATTACGGACACGCGTTGTCAGCATCAACTCTTTCTGTCTACAGGGTTGCTGCTATCCATCCATAAACCGTCTGCTAACCTAGACATAGTCTTTGGGTTAATTATTTTATTTCATTTTATGACTCCCTGTAAAGGATAAGACACTATTCCTACACAACTATAGCAGGCACTTCTATAGTACAGCACAAAATAAGTGTATACACGTATTCAGTGAGATAGCCAGTTATAACATCTTCATTACTGGTTAATATTAATATATTGCAAAACCTTCAGGATCTGGATCCCTCAGCAGAAGCTTACATCTGTGGCCTGAGCCATCATTCCTGCTGTCATTGACTTGTAAAAGCTTATCCTGAAGTTTGTATATGTTATTTTTCAAGTTACTGTACAGTTCTACTAAGCTAGTTGAACACTGTTGGAGTACGTATAACAGCCCTAAAATTCACCTGTACTGAGCTCAATCCTTTGCTCCAAAGTATAAATTCCAATATGAAGAATATTTCTGATCATTACAACAAGAAATGTTAGTTATGAGTGTGAGTTACTGCCTGTAGTAACTGCTTTGCAGAGCCTTTCTGGGGTGTGGCAGGGTTTTTGCATTTGCGTGTGCACAAGTTTTAAAACTCAAACATCCTTCTTTCATATTGCTCTAAAGCAGTTGTTTTTGTTACTGTGCTGTTCAACAATGCTTTGCTTTCATGCATTTGATTAAAATGGAATCACGGGGGAATATTAGCCCACATGACAAAATCATCACATAATTTGGCAGAAGCATAGCACAGTTGACAGAGCCTGCTTAGGGAGAGCCCCAGGACAGAGCCAGCAGAGGGAATAAATTCACCTTTGACCAGAAGCAAAAGTGATGCCTTTTGGATTGAGAATTAAAGCCTTACCGTAACATGTTCCATCTGCTCCAACACCAAACATTCAAAAGCTTGCCACAAGAGCATTGAAATATGAGCTTTTCAGAAATGTATAATAAATTATACTATTGCTTATATCCTTAAAATGAAATTATTCAGCTACTCCCATACTCTGAAAAACCTGCTTGTATGATCTATGTCAAGGGTAACTTAGTGGGTCTTAGCAGTAGGAAAAGTGATTTCTTAATGACTTTCTCTGATTCTCTAATTAAAGCTGTAGGAGCACGTACTTCTGTCATCTTAGATGTCCAGTTCAGGATAGGATGACCATTTAAAATGAAAATACCACTATGTTTTCCAAAAATAAGAATTTCCAAAGGACGCCGCTGCTACACAACTTTGCTTTCCTAAGGATGATAAATATATTTAACTTTAGTGACTTCTCTTTGCCATGCTGTCTCACTTTGTAATCGGTATTTTGGGATTTCAGTGTTACGACTTTCTATGTGGATTTTGTTTTGTTAAATTTTGTTTTCTGAGCCAATTTATAGATATGCTTGTTGAGGGTTGTTTTTTCTTGGGTTTGGTTCTCCTGTTCCTGCTAACAGGGAAAGTGAAAACTAGACAAGGATGAAACTGCTGCTGAAAAGGAGCATGGGATAAAGCAGCAATGCATTGGCAGGCAGAACTGGCAGGCGGAGGCAGCCCAACGAGAAAAAACTGCTCTGATACAGTAGGAGGAAAGAAAGTTTTCCTGCTGTATTGTTTTATCTCTCTCATCCAAATCGTAAATCTCTAAATGACGTGAAATCAGTTTCCTTCATTGCAGCTTTCTAGTGTGTGTTCTGCTTACAAACTTCATTTTGTGACTTTGAATTGTTTAAATGGAGCCATGATAACTTCTGGATCTCAGCCTTTTATAAGACCACTTAGAAAGGAAAACTTTGGCTACAAAGCATGCCAAATTATAAAGCTGAATAGCTGGAGGTATTTCTACTGAACAAATTAACCTCAGAATAATCCCCAGTTACTCTCTGAATAGTCATGACCTAAATGGATACATCTCAGGAGAAAGCTGGTTTGTGAAACAGAGCCTCAGAACCAGTGTATGTATATTAAGGACATGTGTGTTGTATTTCATGTTTAATTTAATCAAGATGTTAAATAGTTGTAATATAAGATAAAAATGCTCTAGTTTTTGTTGGAGAAGTTTCTGGAATTGTTAGTGCATATATGTCATTGTATCTCCCAGTAACTTGTCACTAAGTTGGTTAATGTTTATTGGGAAAAATAATAGTTTGCCTAACAAAATAGTACAGGAAATCTGATCAGGATTTGTGAAATTCTTTTCCATCCATCCATCCATCCCCCAAATCTTGGGTGATTAGGTTGCTAGAACTACAGAACCTCTGCAAGATTAAGAAAACCCAACCACAAAACAAAAAAACCCCAAACCCCAAGTGAGGTATCAAAGGTAGTATGGCTAAATGGTTATTTTTGAAGTCCACTTCATGGTCACATATACTAAAGGAACTATTCTGTAGTATATTGTGTTTTCTAAATGTTTAGCATTTCTACCTTGTATCTGTAACTTAGGTGTATGTGTTTCTCTTTGTGACATTCACAAGGATTACAAAACCTGTACCTTTATGAAAGTAATCTAAACAAATTAGTAGCCAAGTAGCTGTAATAAACATTCCCTGCATTTAGTGCAATACATATTCTCACTAAATTATTGAAACAAACCAGGAAATACTTTTGTTTTGGACAGTAACTTCTATTAGCAGATCAGTTAAATGCTAGATAGTACTCACTTTGGAAAAGAATCACAAACTACAGTACAAGATATTAAGGACTGACTTATTTGTACTAGAATGTGAAAATGAAGACCAGTGTTTGTATTTCTGAAAATACAATTTTCCATCAAAGCAGGGAGACTTACTGGTAAGTATACAAGTTGAAACCGTGGAAAAATTCCTTCAAAAATTCCTTCAACTTTGACTGTGTTGCAGAGGTTTTTAACTAAAGAGAGAATTACTACCTTACCTATAGGATCTAGCCTTTTTTTGTTAGTTTGTTGTAAAAAATAAGAATATATGAAAACATTTACCTTTTTTTAATCCTTTTTTTCTGATTTTTCTTATTCAGCTAAATGGCTAATTTGCCAAATAGGTAATAGCATTTTGGGTCCTGTAGTATTCAGATTCTTCTGCTAACCTAGATATTTAACAAAGCATCCTTACCAGGATGTTGTTCTATAAACCATAGTGTCTGGACAAAAAGAAAAACTTATATAATGGCAAAAATATATGCCAGAGAGGGAGTGTAATCTATTGAAGATAGATGAAACATGAGTCATAGAAAATAAAAAAATTCTTGTTGTGTTGAATGCTGGTTAAGATTATAAAAATAATAATAAAAATGTATCAAGTAGACTTGCATTTCTTGCGCTTCCCTCTCAGTTTTGGCAAGGAAGATGTATTGCAATCGTATCCTGTAGCGCCACGTTGTAGGGTGGGTAACCCACACCTGTGTGGCATCAAATAGTGTAGATACTGTTTCTGGCTGGCATAAGCCAGAAGTAACTTAAGAGTAAATCAGTTCCCTTAATTTGGGCTGCAGCTGACTGCAAAACCATAAACATTGTCAAAGAGAATTTGGTAGAAACACATTGACGGTTTCACAAATGGCCTAAAGGGGGAAGAAGGGGGAGAGAAGCAGCAATAAAGGAATGAGGGAAAGGGAGAAAATACATTTTTTAATTAACATCCTTCTATATGTAGAACCTGTGTATTTGTATAAGTTATGCAAAATAATGTTGTTTCTCCAGAAAGAATAACTTTGATCTTTAGTGGCTAAACATTGTTTTTGTCTTTTTTTAAACTTGTTTTACGATAAGCTCAATGCTTGCAGAGGAGTCATGTACATAAGAAAGTCTTAATTTTGAGAGTACACAAATACAAATTACTATTGACTGAGATAGTAAGTGTTAGGAAACTTTTAAAGATGATATGTAATTTGTCCGTGAAATTGATTTCTTTTACATTCAGCATGTAATTGATCTGGGGAGTAAGTAGCAAGACTGTGATAGTGCTCTTCATGATCATGAATTAACTAGGAATGAAATAAAAGAGAACATTTTATAACTGCATTAGGTGTTAGATACTGTTTGAAAACACAAGGCAGCATCTGACAGTGACCTCTGATCCTGATTTAAATGTTTGGTAGATAGGGCTAATTCTTCTTTAGCATGTTCATGTGACTAAAAGTTGTTGCAGGTTAAATGAGGACAGAAGAGGGTCCTACAAACCTAGATGCTGATTAGAGCTCTGTTAAAATATTGTGATTTCTACTGATTTTCATCATGAATCAGTACAGTCAGCATCTAATTCTTTACAGATAAAAATATATGAGAAAAAAATTCAATATTAAAAAAATTATTTTAATATTCAGAATGTGAATGTGTTTTGGTTTGCATTAGCATCATAAAGTTTAATGCAGTGACTTATGAAGGTTGTAAATCCTCATGGGGTTTATAAGCAATGTACTTGTTGATGTCATCTTTTGCTCTTCCTATTAGATCATATTTCTTATCCAACAACTAAAATCACATGATTCCTGTGGCAGCATAACTTGGACATGTATGGGAATCATAGTCTCCTTAACCTCAAACCAAATGAAAAAGAATCCAACACCAAGAGTTGTCTTGGGACCCCTTATTGTGAGAACTGTGTTCCAGCAACTTTTCAGGTTTTTGCTAAATGTAGGGGAAGACTTTGTTTACTGCTGTATTTGGAACATTGTTAGAGGCTATGGTCAGGAAAGGTGTGTGGAATATACCGGATTTCAACTTCTGTACAGATTGGGTTGGTCTTGTCTTTATTCAGGTGCTGTCATGGTACATGAAATTTTTTAAAAAAACTTGAGTCTCTTAAGCTTGCAAAGGTTCTGCAAAAACTTCAGTATAATATTTCGTTTATTCTTCTCAATACAAACAAAGAAAAGGCCCAAACAACTCCCCTACCCACCACCAAAATTTGATACTAGTATGGATAATAGTATCGCTTAAATCAGCTGGCCCCATCTCTAAATCCTCATTGAAGTCAGTTAAAAGGCTTTGTCTTCTCAGTGGAGCATTTGTGGTTCAGTAACCCCCCAAGATGAAAGGTTACCATCATTATGGGGCCCCGATTAAGGAATAAACCTGCTGTGTATTAGTTCAGCTGGTCAAAAATCCATTACAGAATATTTATGTGGAGACATTATTTTATGTCCTTACTGTCATTCATAAAAAATTAAGTAATGTGGAAAAGGCAGTAGCAGAGATTTCCTTTTTGACTGTGAAGCTGTGGAATAGTTTTCTGGGAAGAGTCCTGACATTTTCTCTCCAGTACAGAATATTTACAGTGCTAATAGAAATGTCTGAGGCACAATTAAAGTCGGGAATAGTTCCTCCTGGGTGAGTAGACTCTAAACCAGCAGACCTTTTGGAGATATGCCAAAGATTTGAACACCCTATGGCAGTATTTTTTCTTTGTGAGCCATATAGCATTTAGATCTGGAGAATATAAAAGAAAGATACAGTGAAACCTGTTTGAATTGCAATTTACCATGTAGTCAACTACAGTCATCCAAGCCAGCTAGCGCTGAAATGTCTTTCCCTAAGAGTTTATTTATGTTAAGCACAGTGTGTTGCTGTAATTTTAAAGCACACTTTTTCAAATATATGCAACCCACGTGCTTCTCAGACGTTGCCAACGGGTTGGTTTCGTGGCTTCCCGTACTGCTGTGGCTGATGGGATGGCTCTGCCTTTAGGCATGCTGGAAGCAAGAATTCTTTCAGTGGGTTGCTTAATTATGAATTGAAGGATGAAAGTAAAAAAAATGTAGGTCTATTTATGTTTCTAATTTAGCTTTGCTACTGGAAGTGTTCATAGTCAAAGTCAGTGTACTGGCTGAATTCTGGACTGACGGGATGGTGGTTGTTCACAACTGGATCAGACACCTTGACTTTTTTATTTTGCTATGGCTGTATATGATAGCATAATAACTGGCATAACTGCTCTCAAAGTAAGTTTGTGAAACAGTCTTTGTCTCCTCATGATATTAATTAAATGCTCCTTCTGTAAGGCTGATGTGAACTTTTTTGTTCTGTCACTTTCTTTAGGACAGAGTACTCAAAGATTGTAGAGTATTATATTCTGCATGTTTGACACACCGTATATTTCATAGCTTCCTAGAGATCTGTTGCTCTTTTCAACAAGTTTAGTTATATGTTTTGCTTTTCTTTCCATCCAAACATTTGAACTGTGGAATGCAGTAAACTCTTACAGCTGCACAGCTAGAAATTTCAGTGAATCACGGCTGTCAGGCCTGGAGAGAAAATGGGGAAGGTATGTCGTTCTGTGCTGCAAAGTGACTGTCCATAATTTCAGCTCTCTTAGTTTTATCTGGCACTTCCTATGACAAAAGGGCCATCTCCAAGTTGCTTTGAGACGCTTCACAAAATCCACTGCAGCAACAGATGCAGTGTCAATAAAAGATGCCTGTATGAATTTGTGGATGCTAATGATACTTCAGATTAGAGTGTCCTTTGTTCTTGCATTTCCTTTATTCCTTACTGCCACTGATCTGCATGTTAAGAGTTCCCATTATGACTAATCCATTTGTCTCCATAACAAATTAAGGTTTCTGGTCCATGCTAGTTAAAAAAAATAATCACTTTGAATTTAAGATAAATCCCTGACCTTGTTAGGCTCATTGCATTTGTGGATTTGGGCTTTGACTCAGAAGTAGTTAAGAAATGAACAATTTTAATCCATACTGTGTCCAGTGAGGTCATCAAAGCTACAGATATGTTGATTCCTGACCTTATAATGAAAATGGAGAGTCTCATCAACATAGGCCTTCTGCTGTTTATTTTGGTGGCAGTTTTCTCACAAGATCACTCATTAATTTCAGTGAAATAAAATGCTGATTTTATGAGTCAGGTTCACGGTCTGGCTAGAGTGATTTAGAAATGCATGTCTATTGGTCTCTATACTTCAGACATCATGGGTTTGAAGTATGACATTTCTTTTCCTTGACTTCATAAATAATTTAGATTAACAAAATCCAGATGGTTTAGAGCTCTCAGTAGCTAAAAGTTCAAGAAATTACTTACCCTTTGAAAGGAAGATTCTATACTTTTTCAGTTCTTCCTGCATTTTATTCAGAGCTTAACAGCTCAGGGGTTTTTTTTGTTCAGTTCTTTTTAAAAAAGTCTATTTCTTTAAGATGTCAATGAGAGGACATACTTGAAAGTAATGAGATTGTGCTAAATGAGTGCCTGAGAGAATGATGCTATTTTCAGTCCTGCCAGGAAACTCAGTGCAAGATTTCCTGAAGAAGCTTTATCTTTTGAACATCAATTTCAGTATTGAAAAGTTATTTAAAGGATACATGTTATCCTTTGAAAAACAAAGAACAATGTTTGAACTATAACATGGCATTTTAATATATTGATTTGTGTAAGGCACATAGCAGTTATTCTACTGTTGCCCCCAAAATCAGGTAGTAATCTTTCACATTTTTTGCTGAAAAATAATCTTCAGTGAGAAGGTAAACATTCTTGTTGATTTCTGCCAGATTGCATATATAAAAATGCGTCAGATTTTCTTGTGTTACTCCTCTCTGTTTAGCTGGTGGATGTTGTGTAGTAAGTAAAGAACCACTAGATGCATTTTTATCAAAAGCCATCTACTATCTTTTCCACAAGCCATATTGTTCTTCTCAGTTTTCTTAGTAAAAACAATGTGGCTTTACCATGATGGTATTTTAGTTTATTATGGTTTTTTCATTTTTTGTTAGATTAAGTTTATTTTAGGATTGCTTCAATGCTAGTATTATTAGTATTTTGATTTGAAAAAATAGCATCTGCTTCAAGCTCAAACACTTTGACAGGTGAAGTGTACTAAGTTATCGTAAGTTTGCTGGAAGTGCCAGGACGCAGCAGCAGGGTTAGATTAGCAGAAGCTGATGGTAACATCTGGGTTTTAAATCAAAGCTGAAAGTTGTTTTTTTGGTGTGGTTATTGATTATTCAGACTTTTTTACTAGCTCTATCTAACGTGATAAATGATTGTTTCTCTAATAGAATTTCAAAAGTCATGTGTGAAGCTATTAAAACATTCCTCCATAAATAGCAGAAGTGTTTTGGTAGAAAATCAGTCGTGAATATAGGTGTGGACATCTCTGGACTGCTGTGGACTCTATTTTCTCTCTATGGCTTTATTTCTTCGGTCTCGTTTTAGGCAGCAATCAAGGTGGAGCAACATTGCTTGCCACAGTGACTGATGAATGATTGCATAGCTCTAATGGGACAAATAGAAAGAAGAAATGAAAGGGTAGAAAGACATCCCATCATGCCTAATTAGAACAGTACCCTGTACACTAATGTTATATTTTATGGTTATTTATCCCCTGGCACTATTTAACACCACCAATTTTGAAGATAAATGTAGTAAAAGCATTTTTATCCTGCTGCTATGAAAATGTGCTTTTAATAGATTTAGGTTTTCTTGGGTCATAAGAAAGGAATAGAAAGGTTTTGCAGCTTTCTAAAGGACTGTATTATATACGGAGTTTAAAATGTCATAAAGCAGCTTGAAACACTATAGGGAGTCTGTGCAGTAATTGGAAAAATGTTTCATACTAATGTTTGGATTGCATTAGCGTGAGCCGTTGGCATACATTTCATGACAATAAACATGTCTTTGCTTAATTGTAATTATAGCTTACAAAAAGGCTTAAAGAAAGGAAGTGAGAAAGATTCTTTGGTGAGTGTGGATAATGACATTTTAATGCACTGAAGGCACAAGACACCACTCCTAAAGACCAGCTCTAGCTTGCATGCACTGGAGATAGATGAGCTTTACAGTTTTATTTAATAATATTTATCAAGGTTGGGGAGTTTGTTAGGATTCCTCTGTTCCACCCCCTCTCCTCACAAATTAAAAACTGGCACAGTTGCCAGCCTGAGTCTCTTCCTCAGATTAAATTCCCGTTAACAACACATGAGCAGATTCTAATCATTATTCAGTACTGAGCTGTACCAGATTTTTTCCAGCGCTGTTGTCTACATGTCACCCCTCCTACAGCAGGTGTTAGTCAGCATGGCAAAAGGTAGAACAACCAGAATCACCCACCTTTGAAATGTCACTTGAGAAAAAAACATACCTCCATGGTAGCTCATTGTGCATGCAAAGCTGGGCGTTTGCGTGCAGATTTGGACCTTGTGGATGTCCCACAACATCTTCATGTTTTCAATGTCAGTTTCAGGAAACTTTAAATCCACTGAAGTCGCTAAGCTGAAATTCTGAATAGTAAGAAATCAGGAAATCTTCAAAAATTTTAGGTATTTATTTTCCTGTTGTCACTTGCTTCCTGAAGGGTTAAAACATCAGTTTAGAACCGGCATTGTTTCTTGCTTGAATCAAATTAGCTTGTAGCTGATCACTATGCATTCAAATGCATATACAGTTTATTTTTTTCCTCAGAGTTGAAGCCCTTCAAGATTTTAGTAGCTTTTTAATCAGTATGGTAGTGTAATGACAAGATACCTAACGGCTTTCAAATGCTGTTGGTATAGTTTTGAGATGTAGCTGGTACCTTGGGATCCTGAGTGTCCTTCTGTGCTGCTTTCAGTACTGCTGAATTCAAGCTGCGCTCTAGAGTTCTAAGTATATTTTTCTGCATAAATCCTTACTAGGAATAAAAATTTGTGAATAACCTGGCCATTTGGGGATGGTGAAGTAAATGGAATAATCCTTACATTCTGACTACTTGATGGATATGCTTGTCAGTGCAATTGGATAAAAAAAGTGTTGGCAAGATCTGTTAGGACCTGCAGTATGCTTCAGGTCACCAGAACCTGGAATGAGAAAACTTAGGGTAAGACCAAAAAAAAAAAAAAAAAAGTTCATTGAAGCTCATCAAGAGAAGCAAATTTAACAGCAGCCCTACTTCAACTTAGTAAATTAAATCGTCGTGCTACAGCAGAATACTGATAGAGCCTTTAAATCTGTATTTCAGTATGCCTCCAGGACTAACCTCTAAAACGGAAAGCCATAATAATGCTTTTGGCTCAGAGTCAAGATCAATATTTAATAATCACCATCAAAATAAAAATAATGAGGCATTTCACCCTGAACATGATATTGGTGGGAGGGAGTTGCTATTTAAATACATAAACCACACCTTTTTTTGACAAGTGCATAATTGTACCTCGTGAAATAATTTGAAATTCCTAATTCTAAGTGAGGGAGAATTGCTGTCTAGTTGTGGTTTGTGTCCAAGTCTTAACAGCAAGATAGGTCTGCGCGACTGGGGCAGATAATTTACAGAGAAAAGTATGAAAAGTTTCATTTCTAAATAAGTAAAAAAGGTAAATGGACATAATAGGAGGACTTCAAGCAGCATGCTTTTTCGGTTGTTTGGTTTTTTTAAGAAAATTTAAGATATAACTGCTGTTTTCACTGCTGTCTAAAGATCTTAAAAGTAATGTTGAGCAGAATAACTGACATATAGCCAAAATACTTGTGATCATAGCATCGGTTGCATGTACTAGCTTCCATAGATAACATGGGTCATGGCAGCCATGTAGTTAACTGGGCTTCAACATGAGCTATTTACCCAGTGGCCTCATGCATTTATTCTTGGTCTCTAGTGTGTGTTACAGCCCACACCTTTGCACGGGCACTCCTGTTGATGGCACTGCCAACTAGATCCAGCTGAATGGCTACGACAGCACATGCAGCACCTCATCTTCTGATTGCTGGGTAACTGTATCTTAAATTTTGTGCTGGGCTTGCAGTTCCCCATCCTACCCATGCCTTTTTCTTTTGCAGTTATAGATACTTTGATACTGAAACACCGTGTGTTTGGGCATGATCTGCTGAACACCTTTTGTGTAGTGGAACTGCTGTATATGAAGGGTGATCAGGGTGAAATCATTAGGAAATGAAAAATGTTATTTTCATCCTTTTTTCTACATAATTTTGTGTATATAATTTTTGGTCTATTGCTGATATATCTGACTGCAGTATCAAGCTCTGAGCCCTATCAGCTTTCAGTAATTTTAATCATAGCTGATATTCTGGATAATAGAATAAACATTTATAGAGAAGAATGCAGAAATGTGGAAGTACGTTTTTAAGCTGTGTTATACTGCAAATGCCATAGCACAAGTAACTGAAAGTGATCGACATTAAATGATTACCAAATAGGATGATATTGTAAAATGCATTATCAGTATGACTAACAGGTAGCTCAATCAAGCACAGTACACAGGCAGATTTGTTCATCGCAGATATGATAAGAACAAGTCTTACGAGGAGCGGCTGAGGGAACTGGGGTGGTTTAGCCTGGAGAAAAGGAGGCTCAGGGGGGACCTTATTGCTCTCTGTAGCTGCCTGACAGGGGCTGTAGGCAGGTGGGGGTCAGTCTCTTCTCCCAGGTAACAAGCAATAGGACAAGAGTAAATGGCCTCAGGCTGCACTAGGGGAGGTTTAGAGTGGGTATTAGGAAAAATTTATTCACTGGAAGGTTACCAAGCATTGGAACAGGCTGCCCAGGGAGGTGGTGGAATCACCATCCCTGGAGGCATTTAAAAGGTCTGTGGATGTGGCGCTCAGGGACATGGTCTAGTGACGGACTTGGCAGTGCTGGGCTAATGATTGGACTCAACGATCTTAAAGGTCTTTTCCAACTGAAACGAAGTTGTATATATGTCTGTGTAAAATATGGTGCAGAATTTTGCAGATAAGCCAAACTAACTCTGTCAAGGATCTTTAGAAGAGTGCTTTGAAGCATTAAAATTGTTAGAGTAAGTAATGAAACACCAGCGAAGACTTTTTGCACTGTTTTCTCTTGGGCAATTCAGAGAAAATTGTTTTCATAAATTATTTCTTTTCCAAAGCTAAAACTGTAACTGTAGGAAATTTAACAAGGCACAGGCTATGAGAGATGAGAAAATTGACCAAGCTCCACTAGGTGAAAAACTAAAAGCTTCTGCATTCCTGGTAACAATTTATGGTAGTAATGTTAAGCTCTTTAAAACGTTCTGGGTTTAATTCATCTTTTATGTGCATGGCATTAATATGGTTTTTGAAAAAGATCTGGCCTTCAGTCAAAGGTAATCAGTCTGACTGGATGTTTATAGATTTTTGGTTTACCTGTCCTCTGTCAAATCCCTGGAGGTGGTAATGGAGAAGTATCTTTGTCAATGACTTAAGGTATCTCCAGGGAAGAGCAGCAAAACTGGATAAAGGAATTATGCACCTCTCCATGAACAACTCATCCAGCTGTTTCTTTGGTGTTCATGACACTGCTCTTTCTTTTTCATATTGTGTTAAGATTTTTGCTTAAAGAGGAGCATTTTCATAATACGCAGTGCTTTCAGTCACAGCTTTCAGTGGTATACTGCATACCATATTAAATAATTTTGGGGTCTGTGTTCTTCAGAAGACAATCCTGTGGGCGACTGGAGTTGCAGGGAGTGGTTGAATGCAACATGAATCCTCATCTGCAGCAGGAAGAAACTTGGGGAACAGATCAATAAAAGATGCAGCTCCGGATGGGAAGTATGTCTAGCAGAGGGCAGCCATGCATGCCAGGAGCTAAATCCACCGTGTCAGGACAAGCTGTGAGACAAGCATTCTGATCAGAAGCTGAGAAACAGAGGCATAGCTCCTTCTCATCCCGCTTCCTGCACCAGGAAGCTTTCCGATGTAGCCCCATGGTGGTGTTGGCATCCCTGCACTAGCGATAATCTCTTACTCTCCTTCCAGCAGCTCTTCAACCCTGTGCTGACTCCATCTGAAAGATCCCCTGCCAAGATGCGAGAGGCTGTGCCCTTGGCTTTGGTAACCAATGCCATGTACCAAAGGTGGAAGTAACACCCTGCAGCTGTGGTGCTCCTGTACACGCTTGAAGCTCAGTGACTTTACAGTGTTCCAGACACTAGGAAAAGGTGAAGGCAAATACAGTGGAGCGACGTGCTGGAAAAACACATCACAGGCCATTGTACTGTTTCTTGTACTCCTGCATCTATTTTATGTCTTGAAGCAGATTTTGACCAAAAGAAATGTCAGAGACTAGATCTAGCTTCAGAATAAGCATTTCATCCATCTGTGTGGAATTTTACTCCATAGAATGTGTCACCTTTGAGTTAGCAATGCCACCTTCAGAGCTTTTGTGTAAGACAGTTGTTTATGGTTGGAGGGAATCATTTACTATGCAGTTAATCATTTTTTCTCACTGAACATGTTAGCACTGCTCAAGATGAGTATGTTTTACTTTTCGTGTCTCTGATATTTTTATAGATTAGATTAGTGGATAGAGACGAAAGTTTCTAGTAATCAGTCAGATAATTCCACTTTGTAACTGTTCTTCCTCCAAATTCTTTTATGAAACTGCTGTCAGAAGCTTGGAATGAAAGCTGAACTGCATTTATTTATCCTCTGTTGGCCAAAGTATGTGGGCTCTACAGCAAATAAGCACTGTCTGGATGACTTTATTGAGCATCCATGTCAATTCATCCTACAAAACATGCTCTTCATGTACTACAAAGTCTTTTTAAGGTGTCCGGGACCGAAGTATGGGTGCACTAACACCAGCAGTTGAGATAACTGGTTAAGACATCATCTTTATGACATGAGAAAACAGACTCCTATATATATTTCATATAAAAGCCTCTTGAATCATTGGGAAGTGACTTCCTTAAAGGGAGGAGAGAATCAAAAAGTAACATCCCACAGTGAAATCTAGAAAATACTGGCACACACACCCTGCCCCTAGAATCCTTTGCAATAGTCACATTCATTTGAAAATTATTCACTTGTGTTTACCAACATAATAAACCCCAATAAACCAAACTCCCATATTTAAAGTAAAGGGAGATGCTTAATGACTTACATGCCACTTTGGTTATTTTCAGGAAATTTCTATAAAGCATTACCTTGCTAAATTAATAACCTACAGGAGCCATACCTTGGATCTTTTTGCTAATATTCATTAGAAGTAAGACACCACAGGGGTATACAGGTAACGCTTGAATACAAAGAGAAATTGCTCTCCTTCCGTACCCCAGGACATCAATTTGGTGTCATCTTTTCCTGTACCATACTTCTCTTGTAGGGCAAAATGCTTAAATGTTTTTTATTATCTCTATTAAAGGATAAACGCAACTGTTGCACAGAAACCTGCAGTAAGAATTTTGTGTACTGACGTTTGCCAGTGCCTCTAGAACACGATTTCTATGGGTTTCAGCTATGTATTCTTCTCCTTACCCCTGCTTACATGAAGCTGAGCAGATTGCCCTTGAATATTTCGGCCTAGCGTTTTCTGAGAACTTCATTCATAATGATTATATGTTCTGCTTGACTGACAGTTTGTGGTAGGGCAATTCATTAAGGTTAATTGAATTCTGAAGGGAGGAAAAAAAAAATATCCTTGGACATGAGTGTGAATTATTGAGAAACAGTGTAATGTACATGCTTATAACTTTCAGAGTGTATGGTAAAGAACATACTGATTTTTAAAACCCCAAAGGTAATTCCATGTTTGAAATATCAGAGTTAAAAATTGGTGTGGTATTAAAAATAATACATTTTGCTTCCTCATTAGCAATCATGATTGTTTAATCGATAGCGGGCAGGAGAAGTGACACAAAAACTTCCATAGCTGCTGAAGCAGACAGGGTATTGACATTTAAACAAATGCTTTAAGCATACTGTGCTTACTCTTCTAGTTTTAATATTAAAAGCTGGTGGGGGAGCTTGTCTTATTCATATTATTCTTGCATGCACAGCAGATTTAGGGTGGTTCTTTTTTGTTATTTTCTACATGAAAGAGAATCACAAACCTATCAAATCCTGCTTTTCTTTTAAGAGATTGATTGGAACCTCGGCAACATTTGGGACTTGGGAGATGTTTCCATTGATCTCAGTTGCTATGAGCATGGGTAATAGACAGAACAACCCAAAACAAGCAACCTGCCAGGATTTCTTCATCCTAATGATTCCTATCTTAAACTTTTCAGCAGCACTGTTGGTAGAATTTGTGTCTGCACTGATTTTTTTGGGAGGGGGAGAGTTACATGGTATGAGAAGATGAAGATGTAGCCTGTTGAGTTATGCCATGTAGCTTTCAGCTGCATGGTTTGGGCTGTCACCACTGCAGCTCTGGCTGCATGGCAGTCGCCGTGGGCTAACTGTAAGACAGAGTACCTGGCTTCCCTGGTGGGTTTCCACTGCGGCTGGGGGCTCAGATGGAGCATCGCCCAGGGAAGCTGCTGTCTTTAGCCGAGGATGCTTCTGCAGATGACAAGGAGCAGCAGGCGGTTGAGCTTCTCTCTAGTGGTTCAGGTACTTAGTAACAGGCAGCAGTGGGAAAGAGCCCTTATTCATAGAGGTGTTTCACAATCCTCTGTTTTGCAGAATGAGTGCCTGTGTAGCTAGATACAGGGGCTTGTCCTGTCTCTCTCCTTCCTTTCTTGCTTGTCCTGCTGCTCCTGTAGAAGTGTACATTGAATTCTTTCAGCTGGTGAGACTGTGAGTGTCCTTACGGCAAACCATCCTGTTGTACCCCAGGCTCATGAGAGATGTGATAACTCCTTCAAAAAGCGAAAAAGAAACTTTTGTCAGCGGGCCTATCTGTCCCCAACAAGGAGCTGCCACACCAGGAGCACCACTGCCCCCACCTCTGCTAGAACCCGGACAGTAGAGAGTGACAACCTTCCTTTGTGTGTGAATACCTGACCTGTAAACATGCTTTTCGGTGAGCTCCTTGGGGTGAGCGCCCTGGGCAACCTGTGTGCTGGCACATCTCCTCTGTGAGCCCTGAGTTACTGCAGGTGGGTTAGGTAGCAAGCTGCCAAGTTTCGGTGCCGCTGAGCAGTCTCAAACAGCAATATTTAGGTACCTCGAGGATCTTAATGTAAAAAACTTAGTGTCAGTGGACAAGAGATGGCAAGAGTTAGTTGTGCTGGTGTTTCAGGAATCTGGTTTTTGATGAAGCATCTAAAGTGGATTAACTGCACTCAAATTTTCTTACACACTGGTGTGATTTTTCATTTGGTCCTACTTCTGTTTTGTGGTTTTTTTCCAGTGGGATTGGAAATTTATATGTGTAGTGAAGAACATAAAATATTGGCAGGGTAGTCACCTTTCAATGGGATCTGGGAACTCTCAGGGTTAAATTTTGTGATTCTCTGTGACTTAATGAAATATTAAGGATGCGTATTTGTGGTGAGGTTAACATGTTAGTTCTTCGTCCTTATTTCATAAGAATTATGATTCTTTGCCTAATTTTTAGGCTACATTAAGATCCTTGAAAGTTCAAATGGCCTTAGTGAAGGACATACTGACAAAATTATGTTCTGGCTATATTATCTCTGCTAAAGGTATTTGAAGATGTATCGTTCATTGCAGGGAGCTTTTTGGTTTTGGTGCTTTGGAATCGTGTGATTCATTGAGCATTTTGTCTATTTTGTGAATTTGTTGGGGGTGTTTTGGTCTTTGCTTTTAACATCATTTGCGCTAAATGTGGCTTGAACCAACTTGACAGAGCCACCTGGAACTGGAAGAGCACTTCTTGTTAATTTATGTGAGTAAACTGAATGGAAATACTTTTGAAGCCCTACTTGTAAAATTGCTATGTTCAACAGAACCCAGATTTTAGCTCAGTACTGGAAAAATAATTAAACAGAGGGAATACAAAATTAAAGACTTCTAGAATTAGTTTTGTGTTTTTCTTTCAGCCATCTGCCTTTTTTCAATTTTTCTATGTTACCACTTTTATCACTCTTATTCTTCAGCTCCTGTGAGGGCAAATTCCATGCTCCAATCCCAGGGAGATGAGCTGAGGGAGGGGGTCCGACTGGTATGTTTGGTGTGAATGTGTGCAGTCACCCTTTGTGTTTCTGAATGTTTTTTTTTGCAAAATGTACAGAAAGCTATCAGTCCTCAGGTTATAATTCACTCATCTTTTTAGGTTATGGGGTACGAACAGGGCCAACAATAACAAGCTGAAGTCTAGAAAGGAAGAGGCTTTTGTGTCATGGCTCCCTCCTTCAGTGCTTAATTCCAAAGTAGCTGTAAAATATCTATTTAACATATTGGCGAGGGCAAGACAGCCTCAGCCCTGGGATATTTGGCTTAATTTGTTGCCAATTAACACAAACTTCTAATGACTGATTCGGGTATTGAGGAGAAAAAACAAGCATAAACCGTTAAGCACTGAAGCAAACACCTCTCCCCTCCCTCGCCCGCCGCAGCTGGAGCCAGACCCCTCTCCTCCCCACCCCAGCCCCCCCGGGGTCCCACCTGCGCTCCCACCCCAGCTTGGGGCCGGTGCCCCCCGCTCCTCCCGCGGGCACCCATGCAGCAGCGAAGCGTGGCGGCCTCTCGCCATTTCCCCACCGGCGCCTGGTGCGGGTGGGTGGCTTCCCTGCTTCTCCTCGGCAGCTGGGAGGTCGAGGAACCATGGTCAAGTCTTTACAGAGCCGTGTTACTAGGGAGAAGCATTCCTTGCTGGCATTACTGGTGTGGGCAGCATCATACAAACCCAGGCCGCCTCATCCGAGCAAGCAAGAAAGAGCAGTGTGAGAGTCCTCTCGAAAGCTTCTTGCCGTGGGCCAAGGTCACCCAGCCACGTTCACAAGGTTTTCAAGCCTGCCAAAGCATGCAGGGGCAAAGTAGTCACGAAGTGCAGTTAGTTACAGAAATCTCTGCGGTTGCTGGCTAATAAGTATTTATGGGCAAGTGCTACTGCCATTGTTACGTTTAAAATAAACAAAGATCTCCATGTGAAGTTGAAACTTAATGTTTCATCCAACTTGTTTGCAGTGCAGGGGAAAAAAAAATAAGCTTTTGACCTGTCAAAATGATGGATTGCATCTACTTAAAGGATGATGATAATTAGCTGAATAAATATCTAGAAAGTAATGAGCTGTAAAGATGTTACTATCCAACTTTCACATATAGTAATGGAAGTGATGGAAATTATTGGTGTGCTGATGTATGAACCAAAATGATGGCTGCACGGGATATCCCTAGTGATACAAAATGTCCTAAAACACTTGTGGTTTGGAGATGCTTCTTTGTAAGTTTGTGATAATTTAGTCCAACCAATTATGAATTAAAAATCAGTTCTGTGTAGGCATTGTCTGTCACTATGAGTAGTCTGAATATGCTTTTCTGACTGCATCAAACATTTTCTCATCACAGCGTAATTGAGAAGCAATGCTTATCTTCAATAGAAATAATGTTAGTTTGCCTATAAGAGTGCTGTTCTTGAATTTAAGGATAACACTGAGAGTTAAAGACTTAGACTTGTTTTCTGTAAGCCCATGGGGCTTTGTGGCGTACCTGTTGGTGCAGTAGCTGGTACTGCATCCCTCTGCAAGTGGTGCCCTGTGCATTATCTGCATACCATGACTATGGCACTATATTCAATATATACATTACTATGAGTGAATAGGTGTGTTTGTAGTAAGATTTGATTGTTAGGTAAATAAGGCAAGTTTTGTACTGTTATTTCTTCCTCTGATTCTCACCTTGTGGAGGACTTCTTCTTATATGTTTGATAGATGGTTTGTTTAGTAGAGCTATTCAGACATTAGAAATTATACTGTTCAGAATTTACTATCCTTGTATCTCAAAAGAGTTTACAAGTTCACACATGGCATATGATACATTTATATTCCTGAGGGAGGAATACATCAAACAGTTTGTATAAGAAGTGAAAAGACAGAAAGGGAATCAAGGGCATACGAATGGGTTTGAATAAAAGATCTGATTCTGGCACTAATACAACAATTCCTGTTATTTCAAATCAGGAATCTAGTTTGTCTAAAAAGATAATTTTCATCAACTGACTTAAAACAGATTAAATACCAGTTCGGTTGAATGACTGAAGTGTTGGGTTTTGAACTGTTGTGGCTTTTGTCAGTTCACCGATACAAGATAAATCAATATGACTTTCATCTGACTGAAATTAAGGGTATCAGGTAGGGGCTTGTATTTGTTTCACTGTATGACTAGATAAGCTGATGAAACCTGTGTAGACTAGACCCGGTCTGGTTTGGATCTGTGCAGCACTAGCAACAGGTGGTAAAGAAAAAAAAAAAAGTATAGTTGTTAATTTGGAGTTTACTTTTTAACTTGGAGTTTACTTTTAAACCATCCAAAAGACAGTGTTAGTACTTGATTGTATTAGTGTTTATGTGGTGCCAGGAGTGACTGCTCAAGCTGTGGCTGGATGGGAGGCAAATGTCAGTGGCAATACACGCTAAGGAGTTCCCACCTACCTGCCCACTCTGTGTCCTACCAATACAACCATTTCTCAGGTTGCTCTGTTCCAGACTATGAAGAGAATTAAAACTTCTAAAAGAAGTGCCTTTCTAGAGTGGTTTTGAAAAATGGGAAATTCTTCATTTTCATAGCTGCCTCTAGTTTTACAGGTAATCAATATCAGTAAGTAATCCCAACTTCAGTCATTCTTAAAACCTAATGTTTTTTAATGTTTTGCCCATCTATGCCTCTCTCAGTAGTCCATTTCTTGTCTCCTTTGGGCCAAAAGGCCATCCAGCTCTGGGATCAATTAGGGTCTTCCCTGAATCACATCCGTGTATCTCCAGAATAGCACAGGAAGGTCCACGGTTTGTACTCCAAAGGGGGATTTTCTAGCCCCTGGTTAACCCCCTTCCCCTTCAGCACATACGTGGACCCTGCCATTCCAGTGTGGCTTCTTTTTGAACTATCTGTTTAAATTTTAAACTGCTTTCTGGAGTGTTCCCCCGGGTGTTGTAGAGAAAACTTTAATCTCATGGCCGTGCTGAGAGGCATGAAGGAGGTCCCATGGTAGTTTCTTCTGACAGGGAAATAGATGCTGCCTCACAAAACAAGTGTGAATTTTACTCCCAAAGTCTCCAGGCAGTCCCTTCATAGCTTAGCTAACAGGCACGGACAACACATTAAAAAACATCTTAAAACAAACAAACAGACACATATAAAAAGAACTTAGTAGGAACTGGATTTCTGTTGCTGGCAACAAACTTTTCAGAATCTTAATTTTAAATCTGCCTAATGATTTCAGACATTATTACTTTTATTTTTTTTTTTTTATTTCCAGCTTGAAAGACATTCACAAAGTGATTTAAAGACTTCTCAGTGAAAATTTACTAGGATGCCCAGGTTGTCATGGCTTTCAATCAATAACCACTCCTTTAATAACATAGTCACCTGTTGACAAGAAACATAGCAGAAATGTCTTCCTCTAAATCAGTCAAAGGGGATAAGCCTGGAGAAGGAACGGAATCTAAATTCCCCAGATCAATAGCTACTGTAGTGTATCTGTCACCTCTGCTGTGTGGCACAAGTGTGGTTGAAGCAGAAATAGTTATTGATGCATTTTCAGATTTCAAATGTTCAGTTACTTGAAGATACTTAATGAGAGTTTTTAGAGCACCTGCTTAGTGGTCCTGGTTCTCATGATGCACTCTGAAAGTCGTAACAGAGCTTGGATTCCGCCTCCCTCTCATGTATATTCATGGATGGATTTCTCTGAAGGAACTGAATTGACTTGCATAAGACAGCACAGGGAAAGTCACAGGTGCAGTAGTTTCTAGAGCTGCCGGCAAGTGCCCTGAGCAGCAGTTTACCTTCGCTCTCCGCCGAGGGAAGAGCCCTGTCCGTATGAAGCAGCTGAGCACAGACAGCGTTGTACTGACTCTGAAATACAGCAGGGCAGGGGCAGAGACCAGGGGAGAGGACAAAAGAATCTTTCATTATTGAAATTACGGTGGTTTACCTAACTGTAAGCTGTATTTATGATTTATGATACTCTTGCACGTCACTATATGCCCCGCTAACAGCTTTTGAGTGGTAGAATACTTAAAGCAATTAAAAGCTGGGGGGCAGGAGGCGGCAGGGAAGAAAATAAAAAGTGAAATGGGAAGGTCTGGTAAACTGTAGGTCTGTTCTGTAAAGTAAGAGCATGTTTGTCACCTAAAGGAAACGGATACCATTCATGGTCTTTCGTGGAGTCACATGGTTAACACAAACTGAGATTTCTCCCTGGTATTTGCTGCCTCTCCCCACTCAAGGGGAGTGTGTGGAAGGGGAAGCTCACTAGGAAAGGTAGGACAGCAACAGAGTGTATTGGTTACTTAAAGGTGACCTGCAAATCCATGTGACGTTAGTTGATGATACACGCTTAGTGCCCCCAGTAAGAGCCGTGCTTTTGGCACATTGTTACCCAGCTGGCCTGGATCACTGCCCCCTCTTCACAGACTGGCGTCACACCGACGCTGCTGAACCATGAGGCAAGCTAACAGGGAAGTGCCTGTCATTGAACTGCACGGTTTGGTAAAGCAATTCACTTGTAACTGTGTTAAATATTTCCAAAAAGCTTTTTGGACAGAACTGGACTTCATGGGAAAGAAACAGACTTTTTTGGGTTTTTTTTTCTTTCCATCTTGAAAAGGCTGAATACATGCCCTCTCATGTTTATGGCCTCCCTGACAAGAAGATTAGTAGGAACCTTAACATAGTCATCCAAGTGGCAGCCAGGAAGTTTTTGTCTTTGGGACTTGCCTGGTATTGGGTTGCCCTAGGAAGGAGAGGGGAGAGAGCTGTGTGGGAGGAGGGTAAGGCTTTTCAGCTCTTTAGGATCAAATTAAACTATTCAGAATGAGCCTGAGAATCTGTTGGGCCAGATACATCTGAAAATACATCTCCAAGGAAGAGGCTTTTTGTGGTGGAAAGCAGTAAGATGATCTCAGAAACAAGATTTCGAAGTAAAGAGGGAGGTAACTAGACTGTTAGCTGCTAAGGTGGGGAAACTCAGAGTCATTCATGCCATCAGTCCTTGCGTGTGCAGACAGATGTGAATAAACTCTTCTCCGTGACAACGTGGAAGGCCACTCTCATGTCCGGCAAGTCTTTCCAATGATAGGGATGGCAAAGCAGTGAAACAGATCAGTTGGGGAAACTGTGGGATATCCATGGTATGATAGCCTCAAGAATGGCTTGGGAACACGTCTGTCAGGAATTCCATGAGGTACATTTGATGCTGTCTTTGATCAGAGGGCTGTACTGGATCATTTCTCAGCATCTTATCCACTACTTTTGTGACTGTGAAGGCTAAAAGAAGGTTGGAGTGGAAGAGGTGTGGGAAAGATTTGGGAAGAAGTGTATTAGAGGCAAAAGATAGCATTTTAGTTGAAAATACCAATTTAGATAAATGTTCCACGGAGAACAGAGAAAGGGTATGTTCAGAAATGTATCTGCAGTGGCTGTAATATGGCTATGCCTAACTGTAAAAACAGTCAATTCAAAGCAGAGATAAATCTATTCACATGCAAGCATAATTGACTCTATGTGATAAAATACATAATATGCTAAATCATACCAGGATATACAGATTTAACCTTGAGAGAAAAAAAGAATTCTGAGATGGGACTCAAATATTTTTTTTCTTAAATATGTAGAGCCTTCATATTTCTTTTTGCTGTTGCGAGACGAAAGTGTTCAATTGTTCTAGAAATCTCTGGAACAGTATATCTAGCAAGCTTTTTTTTTTTTTTTTAAAGATGGAGTTCAAAAATTTTACTTACAATTTTGCTGTAATTTTTCCGTAGGTAAAAATAGTGATCAGCTTGCATCATATAGCCGTCATATAAATGAATTTCTACATTGAAGTGTGATCAAGTGTGAGCCTGAACCTATTCCTCTTTCTCCATTTCAATCTCAAATTCATAGTCCACAAACTGCAATCAGGTGCAATACAGAATCCTCTTGATTATATAATGACAGTACTTGGAAGTCTAAAACAAATGATTACTTAAATTTCCAACTTCCCATCTCAGGGATGGGTCCATTAAATCGCTACAACTTAAGGTATTTGACATACTGAAATACTAAATTTAGGTAACCCATGAGCTACCTATGGAGAGACGTCTATAAACAAGCAAATGGCGAAATTCTGCTTAAGATTTCTGAGATAACCTAGTACAGGAATCCATATAGCCTTATTATTAATCCCTATCATATATCTGCTTATGTATTAATAGAGCAAGTGAACTGTATTGGAATTTGCTGTGCCTGAAGCAAAGATTACCTCCAGCTTCTTTGAAGGTGAATTGTCTATCTCTCTAATCCATCAGAATAGGATGCTCTGTGCATCTGAATTATTAGCAAATGCACTGTCAAAATTGAAGTCTTTATTTGCAAAAGTAATCTTTTAAATCCTAATGCTGGTAAGAACTATAATTTCATACTTGTATTGGGGTTTTACATCTACACACCACACATTCCCAGAAGAAATAGTAGCCACACTTTTAAAAAATATACACTAGTCCAATAAACACTGATGAGGTGGGCATAGGCAATAGGATCAGCCTTTTATGGAGTAGCAATACATTATTCAGTATAGAAAAATGTTAATATTAATTTGGGTTTTTCAATTTGATTGTAAAGTTATATTCAAACCCTCCGTATGGGTATTGAGGTCGAGAAATGCCCATTATGTGTCCTTAAATAGCAATTTGTTACATTTACATGTGCAGGGAATGATGTTTTTGTACAAATTCTGAGTTCCATACATAAAATATGAAACTATTATGAAGATATAGTGGCCAGCTTTACGGAGTTGAATTGCCTTATAATTTTGAAATACAACAAAATGACCCAGGGCATGCTATAAAAATCTTAATTTAGGAAAATGTGTATGTGAAAGTGATTTGATAGCAAGCGGTAGTTATTTTCTTCCATATTGCTATAGCTAAATTGGTAGGAGATGGATTTTGTTTTTATTCTTAGTACAAAGTGTTGGTTTTTTTAAAAAAAAAAAAAAAAAATGTAGTCAGCTGAAACCTTGTCTGCAAGTCCCAGCCTAAAGCAAGATTTTTACAATCAAGTTTTAAATCCCTTGATGTATCTGTGTTTGTAATGGAAATGCTAACATAACCTTAGCTGTTACAGGGCAAACAATATTGCAATAATAAATAATGAACAAAGTGGTTTAATAATTTGAAGCAAATCATGTCATGGGCCTGGCAAGATTTTATGACTAAATTATATGGGCAGGAACCTATCAACGGACATGCTGCATAAATACCATAAATAGATGGACTAAGGATGTGTGTTCATGAAGCTGAAACTACAGTTTTCATGATCTAGGGGATAAAATGCTGTAAGAGACTGTAAGAAACTGGGTGGAAGCCTTAGGCAAATCAAAAGCCAGAACAAATGATCAATGTGTCAGTTTTTAATCAATGGCTATTATCTCTAGTGCTAATGATCTGTACGGTGCCTCACTAAATCTGCTGGGCTTCTGAATATGGATGTTTTGGTTAATGATCCATTATGTGGCCTGTTGGTAAAACTTCTTTCCTTCTAATTGCAAAAGATACTTTTTTTTTATTTTCTCCTTTTTTTCTTTTCAGTACCATGCATAACCTGATTGAATGTTTTCCTCTTTATAGCTTAGGAAACAATAGGAATTTCCCTGGCAGGGTTTGGATCTGGTTCAGTCAGGCTAGCGCCTTCTTTCTGACAGTTGCTTGTACTCACTGTGTGCCTCTAAAATGATGTGACGACTCACAAAGTAGGAAACAGCTGATTAATTTACTCCCTCCTGATCTCTGGTACCAAGAATGAGTTTCGGGAATTACAGCCTGAAGGACATCTCTTTTCCTGCAAAACGTGAAGTGCTTGATCCTCAGTTAACTTTTTTCATTTGGCTTAGATCAACAACGATGTAGGATGAGGGCAACAACCACAAGCATGCCTAGAGTTACTTGCTTTTTAGAGCTGTGAAGAGTATCTACAGTTAGGAGTTAAAGAGCGGGCAGGATGCAGGCAGTAGCCCCAGCTCGGTGCATGGCCGGTACGGTATGGCTCCTGCCCAGGGCAGGGGAGGGGAGCAAAGGAACCGTCAACCCATTGCACAAGCCTCATCTTAGTCAGGGATGGGTATCTGCTTAGGCGGTTTTCTCTAAGAGATTGTTAAATGGGCAGAAAAAAGACTCTTCGGGTGGCAGTTCAGTACTAGGGAGACTTCGTATAAATGAGTCCCATCTTCATACTACACTGGCTGGGTAGCAGGGGCCGCCAGAAGTGGTGATAAGGCTGAGGTTTGGAAAGACTGTACTTATTTTAGGTTTATCTGAGAAAATGCAGCATTTTAGAAGGTAGAGTTTTAAACGATCAAAGATTGTGTTTATTTTTGTCTGTGCAGGGCTTGGTTTTAAGGGCTTGCATCGCAGCTGGCATTCAGAAATGCCCTGGTAGTGCACAGCAGCTCTTTCCAAATTCCCAGCATGATTTTCTTCTACTTGTGACATACAGGCGCAAGCAAGTCATTATGCCAGTGTTAATGCATATGTCTGTAGCTATCTGACACTTCTGCAGACCATAGCAGAGGTGATAGGGCTGTCAGGCTGCCGTGCAGTCAGCAATGAGGATGGCAAGAGAATGATCCAGCGTAGGCTGTGAAGCTAGGGGTAAGGCTATGGGGTTAGGCTACCTGGAGTCAGTTTGTGAAATACCCTTTATCTAGGAGTCTTACATCCAGAGAGATCATGAAATTTGTCTCACAATCTATGGATTTGTCTGTTGCTTCAATAACATCTTTCTCTGATTGTAGCCCTTCGGGTAACAAGGCTCCATTTTAGTTCAAACACTGAGATATGAAACTGGTTGGAGATCATCTCAGCGCATGGAGTTTTCTGGCCCAGTTAGTTTTTAGAGATCCTAGTTTACTCATTTGTGATGAAAAAAGGCTCTATTGCTTTAATACATGAAAAGAATCATTATTATTTTTAGCCTGTCTCTGTGTGATGAGGATGATTATTATTATTATTACTACTACTTCTACTATTGTTGTTGTTATTAATCTGTCACCATGCTTTAGGTGTTCTTTGAGAGATCACCCTTTGTTGGTTTTCAAGGCAGCCAATTTAAGGCACTCTGATTTTATGCCGTTTAATATTCCCCTCTTAACTCAGCTACTTACAGAAAAGCATGGCAGATGTTCCTTAAACTCTAGGGAAAGCTCTGTGAGCCTTTACCAGGGAATCTGTGCTCCCACCCTGTCACATGGCAGGAAAGGGGTCTTTTTGCTGGAGCTCGGCTAAAGACAACATACACAGCGCTAAGGGTTCTTGATATAAGAAAATACTTTCCCGCAATTTCAGGTTTTTATTTTGGTAACATATCCAAACTTGTTTCTCAGATTTAGGCAAGGTAAAGGCAGAAACTTACCCTTTAATAAGATTCAGTACTCTGCGCTGTGTATTAGCACTGTGGATTCAGCTAAAATTTTCTGTCATTATAGTTTAACTAGCTTTAATGATTTAGGATCCTATTAAATCAGAACACAGTTTTTCTTCCATCTCAGGTCATAGCAGTTTAAATCTATTAAGTCATGTCTGTTATATATTACAAGGAATGCAAGGATAGCCCTACTTGCAAGATAATTCCAACAATGGGCCATTGGTTTTACAATTCACTACCAAATTTGAAGACACACGCTGTTTAGGCTATGCTGAAGGACTGCGTTGTATCTTTATAGTTCTTTGTTACTAACTGGTTGCTGTTTCTTGTACCCGTCATTGATTTGTACTCCAGTGTTTGACAGCTGCTGTTCTTGTTTCTCTTTTGGGAAGCTCTTGTGTGGTCTAGAGCATGATTAATTTTGTTCTGTGCTGAAAATTGCATGGAACGTTACCTTGGGTTCTGTATTGTTGTTAGCGATATCTTGTTCTGTGCTTCTCAGTGATTAATTCAGCTAAAGGGACTTTACCAAGGTCTTTTGCAGGAATTGGCAGTCAGATTGCAACTCCTTCACCCCTAAACCTTTCAGAAGCTTCTCTCCCCCAAACTATTTTCAGTAAATGAGATTGTATTGTACAGTATATAGAAAGTGTGCTGCAGCTAACATTTTTCAGAGTGGGAAGGAAGATGCTAAGGTTGTTCTAGGAGAGAAAGAAAATGGAAAATGAATGCAGAGCTATTAAATTGCCCTATTTTTTTTCCAAATATGAAATTCATGCTTCAAGGCTTCCCTAAGAGACGATTTGAATAGAAAAAACACCCCAATCCAAGCTTGTACCTACAGGTGCTGGGTATTACAAGCACTTGATGCCAAGGATTCTGGAAAATCCTTCTTGTGTCTCTTTTCTAATGCAGGGCAGATGCATGTAAAGTGCAGTTGCTTGTACCACAGACAGTAGCTACCTCTCCAGGATGAATTAATGAAAATTAATGTTGAGCATTTTATCAAATGAGCTCTGAAGAAATTGCATGCATTATTTTTATTTTGATTGGGGTTTTTTACTTATTTCTCTGTCTCTGAATAATAACTCTACTCCCACCTCCTTACAGAAAAAAAAAAAAATAAAAAGGAAAGAAAAAAAAATGCTGTTGTAGTTGCAGAAATCTGCCTGATAGCTGAATTTGACACTTTGAAATGCTAGTAATTTCGACAGAAGAACAAAGACAGGCATTGGCAATGAGGTGTTATTTCCCTGTTCAGACACAGTTTTAAGTAAAGCTTGGGAAGGGGAAGGTTGGTTGTGTGACATACCTCACAGAAACAAGCGATAAAAACTATATTAATACCAAGATGTTCAGCTCCTATACTCTTACAGCGTGCCTGTGCAACATACTTCCATTTAAAGTGAAAGGATCTGTTTATGTGCTGCATAAAACACAGCAGTATCTCTTGCAAACTTTCAGAATAGCTTGTCTATACATTCGGCAGCATTTGTAAACATCTGAGGATGACAGATGTGAGTCAGGCGTGCAGGGCATTAGGTATGAAGTTGTAAGTGGCAAAAAAGTAAGAGTGAGGAAGAGCTGGTTGCATTTGGAGGGATCATTGTGTCTCTGAAAGCCTGGTATGATGATGTCCACATTACTAGGAAGGAGAAACCCTGTTATATGCTCCATCTGCTTCTCTTCCAGCTCTGGCTCTGCAGAGCTCCAGAAGCTGAGCTGAAGGCAGGCAGTGTACAGCACCACAGTCTGTAACTGACAGTCCGTAGCTGCTCTGGTTCTGACCTAGCTGCCCCATTGCCATCTCTCTTCTTCCCATGCTCAGCAGTTTCCAATAGTATTTAATTTGGATTTCACAGCTGTGGGGTCTGACCTGTTTGATATCAGCTGGTCCTCTGCTACTGCCTTTCTCCTGCCTTCGCAATTCTTCCCTTCTCACTTTTTGCAGTTCACAGAAATCATCAGGTTTTATGTTGTGCTTTTTTTCCATCTTGCTTTATTTCAGGGAAATATGTTCTGTAGGAGTGAAAGTGTCCTGAAAGGCTGAAATAGCAGAAGTTGGAAGGTAGGTAGTGGAACAGAGGAGGGAAATGAGAAGGAAATTTGAGGCTTCTTTTTGCCAATAACCAGTAATGTCTTAATTTTTTTGTTATTATTATTATTCCTTGAACACTGTTCTCTGAAGAGCAAATGCCAATTTCCAGATTTCATTTATCTTGGTAGTACATTTATTTCGGAAATAATTTGGGAGGTAGCTGGAATAAATGTTATTTAATTGCAACCTGTTTGCCACAGGGGAGGAGAAAGGCAGAGTTATGACTAGCCAAGCTCTTTTGTGTGTGTTTTGCGGTGTTTTTCGGTGTTTTTTTAAGGGTAAGCACTGCAGTCTTTACCTTGTCAATCACATGTAATTAGTACTTTCTGTGCATAAAGAGTTTTCATTGTCATGTAAATTGATTGGAAAAACCATGTTCTCTAAGGCCTCAGTTCTTCTCCTGATGAATTAAATAGTCTTGCTATTCAAGTTAGTAAGAACAGGCTTTGACACAAATTACATATGTATACTTTCTGTGGTGTTTGGGAGGCTACTATGACTTTCATGGGATGTAGATCCGACTCCTAATGCCTGCTATCATAAACATAAGTGATCCCTTATAATAAAGCATTTGGCATTATTTACCGTCAGAAATGCCTCTTTGCAGAATATATGCTATTTTCTGCCTTCTGCAGGCTATCACTCTAAATTTCTATTTAATTGGCACCTATGCCCTATTGAAACTGGCGTTCCACCCTGTGTGTGGGCTAAGTGCCATGCTGACAGATGGACATCAGTGCTGGTATGCTGGAGAGCCAGTTTTCGCATTGCATATAAGTCTGAGTGGCTACATTTTCGTTTGCAGATCGTGAATTTGAAATTCTTAAAAGGCTGTCCTGTTTAAGGTGAAAGGGATGCACCAGTGCTTTCCAACTCCGCGGCTGGAGACTAGGAAAAAATATTGTGGTAGTACAAAGCAGACGTTTAGCTATGGTTAGCCAGGACTGCTGTTCAGAGGGAGGATTATCTTCATCTCCACCCTCGATTAGGTCCCCACAGGGCACACTGACTTTTCAGTGACATTATTTCTGTGGCTAAGCCAAGTTTCTTGCAGAATACCTCTGCTGAATACAGAAATCTGATCTATCCTGTGTCCTATATAGGAGTCTGTCTATTACTTCTGCTCAATAGAAGCTGTATAAAGACAGCCTTGGCAAAAGAGCATCGTTTGAATGGCTATTTAACTCCTCAGTGAAGAAGCTAAGATGTTAAGAAAAAGAAAAGAAATCAGTAAATATGCTGTCTTATTATTCTGCAGCATTTAATACACATCAATACTTCCTGTTCAGCGTTCCTTTTCCTTTCTTCAGGCAATTAGCTGCCAAGATATAAACATAATAAAAGCTAAACTGTGCAAGAGAGGGGTTTTCATCCTTTTGCTAAGGCAAGTACAGACTTTAAATCTCAACCTGAATACCCTTTACAGATTGACAAGGGGTGCATTATTCTAAGTCACTCTGTATTATGTGTGAAGAGTGCCCCAGCTGTGTCACTGCTGAGGTTAAAAGGTGTTAGTGCTTGCTTCTTTTAAATGAGCATAGTAAATGAAAGTGAACAATTAAGTAAGAAATTTGGCTTGCTATCTCTGCATGCTGCGTTTTATTGTGGTGTTGCCAGCTTCTCTGAATGAAAATACAAGAGCAAATTAAACAGCTTTATGAACTCGCAGGAGGAGCAGTTGTTCTAGTGGCTTTCATACAAATGTCTAATTAATTCCTGAAGTAACCCAAATTGTTCTTTTGTGATCTGTGAATGGGAATTTGTGAGGAACCTGGGCAGATGAAACTAAGTGAAAGGAGGGCTGGGATTTAATGATTAGCTGGCAGTTTGCAGTTGCTGGGTCCAGAAAATTTTAGTTATCTTTCTCATTAATATTACATTACGAGGTTAATGAAACATTTGGATGAATATGTTATAAGTAATAAGGCATTAATGTTATTTTTTGAGCAGTCAGTTATGCTAATGGGCATCTGTCATTTTTTCGCCATTGCTTATTTGAGTTATTTTGGAAGATCCTACAATAAAGGTACATTGCAATTAAAAACCAAAATTTAACAAAAATCTGCATTTGGCTAGTAGCAGTGGACTTTGTCCTGGTTTCAATGAGTGGTGCTTAATTGCTGGCTGGGGTTAAACCACAATAACTTGAATTATTTTGTTAACAGAAAGACAATGCTACTTTAGGAGAGAACTTCACAACTGTATAACTTTTGCTTTCTTCCTCTAAACATTTTAGAATGTCTCAGTTTAAAATTCTGAAAAGATTTGTTCTTTATGTTTCATGCCAAACCCATATGAAATAAAAAGTTGCTTTAAAAATAGATATGAAACATTCATTATTCATAGTCCAATACATACCATCTTCAAAGCATGTACTGAAATTACTGTATTGTCAAAAATTGTTTTTATGGAAATAGTATTCCTGTTCACTACATCGATGCTACCGTCTTACTGCCCTGGAGAATACTGAATCGATACCATGGTGTCAAACCAACAGCACCTTCACAGCTAATGTTAATCCAAACTCTCCTTTTTTGTAAGCAAATTTAGTATGTATGGCATCGAGCATTTATTTGTATTATTGAAGTGCTGTTCTGTTACATATTTGAACAAAGTTAACTGATTTTAGGTACTAGTTGACAAGGTCACTCTTTACATCATTTGGAACACAGCACTCCATGAATTGTATGTGCACAGCTTCATTAACAGGTTTTTGGTGTTTTTCTTTTTTTGTTATAGAGGAGGATGCAGTCAAAGAATGGGGAAAATGTAAACAGCAGAGGAAAGCTCAGCCAGGATGCATCAAAGTGTCTTTTAATGTGCAGGCAGCTGTAGATGTGAAATAACACCTATACCTCTCCAGTAAGGGCACTGAAAGGACTGTGCATTTTCTTGGAGAAGGGAAGAGCTTGCTTTCCTCATCCTCCATTAAATATGTAATACCTTATGATTTCTCCCCTGCTGTGCTTTTATTTAAACTTGAGAATTCCTTTTCAACTAAGGATTTGGCCACTGTCTGTGTTTGGACCAGGCTTTACTGATTAAGCATAACTTACATGTTTGAGTTTATTTACTTAGAACTACTTTTTCGTTTAAAACTTCCGCATGTGCTTGTCCTAACGATAACTTAGCTGAAGATCAAATGAAGCTCATCATAGCTTTAAATCAGTCTGATTTAACTTGCTGTTTTCACAATGGAGATATAATTGAACTCTCTGTGTGTGACTTGATAGTTGAGGAATGTGGAACTGGGCTACATTTCTATAGATCTGCGAAGCTTTATCCAGCTGACCCATAAAATGGAAACAATTTCTTGTAAAAGCAAATCTCCCCACTTTACTGAGGTTTAAAATAAGCTCCTCAACTCCTTGATTCTTGTCAAAAGCTGTAGCAAAGAATTGCTTGGCATTTTCAAGAAATGCACTGTGGAATAATGACAGAAAATAATATCCAGCCATAATGAAAGTAAACAAGTCTTTTTTTAAAAAGAAAAGGTCTTGGGATCTTTGGGAGATAAAAACTCTTGGTTGCTTTACGTATGTTGTAGTGGAAAAGGTCCTGATGTAGGAGGAACATGTAAATATTACTGGAATACAATAAAATCCTTAATGGATAGGCTAATATTGTACTGTATTGTGATCTACGGTAGTAATCATTAGTGAGTTGATATGGACAGTGTTGCTCTCAGAAATGACAGGAGATGGGCAGCATCTTGGTTTGATCAGTAGTAGTGTACCTGAAGGTGTGTGTGTGCCGCTGTAACAGATCACGACCAGTCAGTGAATTCATACCTGATACAACTCTGGATCTAATATGTTAAGTAAAGGTAACCTATACTACAGCTGTAACTGTAACTCACAAATGGCCTTGATCCTAAGGTATTTATAGTCAGTAAATTCGTAGAATGTCATATGAAGATCAGGATTTCACGTGTGTTTGCTGCATATTTACTTGCATCCCAGTGGGGCGTTTTATTTAGTGAGAGACTTGCAAACTTACGTTAAAGGAGTATGAGACCTCTAACTGGAAGGAGTTACACAAGTCTGTGAATTGTATTTTAATACAAGAGCAGACTTTGCTTTTATACCAAGCAACAACTGATGGATATTTTATGCCCACCTGCCTGTTGATATAGTGTTCCCCTGAAATATCTGGAGGAGAAAGAACAAAGGCTGTGTTTCCTGACTTATGCAAATCTGCTGTTAAAAATATGTATGAGTAAGCATATTTTATAATGAGATGTAATAATCTCTCCAAGAACTGAAGATGTTGACAGCGTCAGGGACACTTAATGGATTATAATGATGCCTAATTTATTGTATCTGACTGTATGGAAATCTTTCCAAGTTGTAGAAGTGAGTGTCAGAAATATAAAATAATGAAGAGCACTACTTAGCCTACTTATATACCCTTGCGAGGCATAAGCTGTGCTATTGGGGTATGCATTCAAAACTTGCAGGGCAGTTACTAAGACCGGTTTATGTAGGTCTGAAAAGAGAGTCTGGCTCAACTCCCTTATAGATGAAGACAGTTTACAGACATATATCCATATATGTCTATTTTATATATGCATATGATGTCTGATATATGTATATATTTAATAGGGGTCATAGCTCCTTGTCGGATTGTCACTCTAGCAATATCTTAAAGTTTCTGAAAGGCTAGAGCAGAGTCGTATGCTTTAATATAGCCAATATTAGTTCAGTCGTCCTTTGCCAAGTACAGCCATATGTGATATAACTAATTCTGTGTAACCCCTTCAGCTTTCTGTCACAGTTATTGCTAATGCACTATATTATTTTCCCGGACCCGTGACTTGCCTCTGATCTCCCACAGGGCTGTAAGTGACAGCTCGGTAAAGACACTTAATGCCTTCCATAGCTGCATGTCAGCTGTAGTGCACTGTTTTGCACCCTTATTCAGTAATGGTAGTGGTGCTCCATAGCAACGTCAGCTTCCCAGCTGTGTGGAGGTCTGCTGTGGGGAAGCCTACTGGGAGCTATTAGAGCCTATGGAAAATCTCCAGGAAAGATGCAAGGTGCAGCGTGCACAAAGCACGGGAGAGAGAAGCTCTGCTGCTGCGTGTGCCTGAGCACCGTAATCACCGCTAAGCCTCATGAATATGCTCAAGTGTTGCCAACGGCACGCCTTTTGACAAAATACTCTTTCCTATTGATTGGAAGCCGAGGACAAATATTAATTTATAATGTAATCAAAGGTATAGCCCAGAGTCGCTACTGTGCATGAGAACTGTGAGATTTGAGGGAAAGATTTCCTTACGCAAATGAAAGAGTGATAATCTGCATACAAAGGGATTTTGGAGTGAATTTGGACCAACTGCTTCTGAAAATCCCTGCAAAAGGAGAGGAATCCTCCTCCCTTCCAGTGCCTTTGAAATCTGTCCTGTGTCCTGTACAAACGTGCTGCTACTTGAATGAACAAAAAGTAAAATTCAGTGAAAATCTCAAATTGGTGTTCTACCTGATTACGCTGAAATCGCAGGATGTATTGTGGTTCTAATTAAAGAAACTAACTCCTATTAATCAGGTCTTAAGACACAATCAGGCTTGCTGTTCATTACTTGCTGTTCATGAAGCTAAGCAAGGCTTGTTTACAAATCTGTGCTTACCATATCTGAAAATTTTTAAACAGGAATTTAAGTGTAGTAGCATGCTTCGTAGTAATTTAAGACTTCAGTGCAAGTTACTCAGTTTTAAGTATTAACACCAAGAATAGCTTTTAGGCTTTTTTTCTTTCCAAATTTGGGTTAGTCCTGATTATATGAACGCAAACTTTTCACAAACAACGTTATGTGGCATTTTTGGTTACAGAACTCCACAACCTGTTGACTTGTGCTAGCCATGTGATTTTTATTTTTTTTTACCCCCTCGATTTTTGTTTTGTATTAGCCAGCCCTGATGTTTGAAATCATATGAAAAACAGGAAAGTGAAAACTCTACCACAGAAAAATACCAGGATACACATCTGCTATAGAGCAGCCTATAGTCAGCTTTTTGGTGATTATTGGAATCTGCAGATGAAGATTTGGAAATGGCTTCTTAATTTTAAATTCGCATCTCTAGTTTTAATTTCATTCCTTCTCTGTGTTTTTTCTTTTCATTTCTTTATGTTAAACTTACGTTATTTAATACAGTTAAGTTTCCATTTTTTCCTCTTCTCCAATGTTATGATCATTTAAGCTTGTCTCTCTTACTGTGGCTAAACTGTGTTTCAAAGGGATACTGAAAGGAAACAGAGATTGAAGGCAAAATAACTTTTTTAAAAAAAAAAAAAAATCTCTGTAATATTTCATCTATCTGGAGGGTTATAGCTTGTGATAACAAACACAAGCCACATACTTTTTGGAAGAAGTTGTTTCCCATGGGAAAACCAAAAATAATGTAATCAATAGCAATGCTTTCTTGCTTACTGGTGTGCAGCTGTGGGTACAGAGTGGCGCAGGGACACCTGCTTTACTATCTCCATTTATAGATCTGAGGCGACATCAATGTAAAGTGCTTCAGCCTTCCCTTATATTGAAAGCAGCAGGAGGGTGATTAACAAAAACTGGCCATACTGTCCTTTAGATCCATCTGCTAAGGGAGTAGACTTTAGATTTTTGTTAGAAGTGGATGAACAACGCATTTGAAAAGATGTGAAGTGTAGATGTTTCAGGCTGCTCACATGAAGCTTTACAAAATGCCAGGAAAGGCATCGCAATACCTCTGGTCGTGCTGAGCAGCACCCTGACCTGTCTGTGCTAGCATAGCAGCTCCTCCCTGCACCCTCCATACCAGCCTTCAGGCACTAGGAGTCAGCACCTAAAGGTTTTTCTGTCTATAAGGAGCACCAAAATAACCAAATACCATGCAATCTGATATTTCTGTCCAAGCACTGCATTTATGACATGAAAAGGAATTGCTTCTTGTAATATGCAGACCACATTGGCATATGCAAATGCTGCAATGGCCAAAATGGATTGAAAGATCGATTAAATAAATTCAGGAAAAGAAAAATCTATACCAAAAATAAAGATGACCTCAGGCTTGGGAACCTCCTCAGCTGGGAACTGCTAGGAGCTAGGCAGTCACACTGGAGAAGCAGCTCTGTGTACCTGCACTGTCCTTGTCCCTTGTCGTCCTCATTGACTGATGTGCTCCAAGAGGGTACTAAGCTAGAGAAACCCCTGGTTTGACACATTCTAGCTGGTGGATGGGGTGGTTTGGTGGTTTTTTTTTTTTGATTGATTGTTTCTCTAGCTGTTTCTCCCCTCTTATTTTGCAATCATATAGCTGTTGATTGACTATGTGGGCTAATACAATTTCAAGTATTACTGTCTGTATAGTCATCAAAATTATTGCCCTGAGCTCATCGTTTTAGTATCTGGTGGCTTTGTCCATTGCTGTTTATTACCTAGAGGATTTGAAGTTTTAATCTGAAGTAGAGAAGTCTGCGGAGTAGAAATAGTTGTAGAGCACACGGTGAAAAGCCTTGCTCAACTGGTGTGCCGCTACCTATATACACGCACAATTCTTCTTAGGTTATTAGAGGAATAACCAACAGTTTTTAATATGCAAACCAATTTCAAAAATGCAAAGCAACAATAAATTTGCAGGATAATACTCCCTGTTCATGCAAAAGGCCCTGAGGAAGTGCTTATCCTTTCTAGTTTTCATATATTCTGAATGTTCTCCATTGACTTTGTGTTGCCAAGGAAAAGTTTGCAGGATCAGGTCCTTAGTTCAGCGTTTGGCCTGAAGTGTTTAGTGACCTTCTGCACCAGTAGTTCTGTTTTGCAAGGGCTGACATGAATTTTACTTATCTTGACATGTGCAGATTAAGGTGTTCTTTGCTTCATCACCCATGAGAAGTAGCATCCTGAGCAGAGGATATTGACTCAGCAATTTTAGGGGCATTGGCATTCTTAGTATCAACATAAATTTTGCCACCATTTTGTTGTATCGTTTAGGATGCCAGGGTAAATGAGGCAGTAACAAGAGACACACAGAGAGAACCCTTTTGTTGTGAAATAGTGTACTTTAGACACTTTGCAGGTTTCTTTGTCTGGGTTTGGCTACTATAAAGAATACCTTATAGCCTCTTATTTCTTTGTATAAGAATATATAATAAAGAGAAAAGGCTTTCCATTAGATTTGATAAAAACACCCTAAACCAATCCAAAGTCATGGTGTTTGAGAACAAAGAGCTTGGAACAAGCAGAATTTGTACATAACATTAGTTTTATGCTCATGTACTTGTAGAGTGGTTATGTTTTAATTGGGGGGGGGGGGGGTAGGCGATTTTTTTTTTATACTGCTGTTAAATCTTATCTCTTTTTGCCTAAGCTGCTACATAACAGTTTGTTAAAATTATGGATAGGATTTTGATAGGACCTTATCACTCAGCATACGGCAATACAGATGGAGAGTGAAGTCACAGATGAGTGACGATCCCCCAAGACTGGGAATGAGCAAAGCCTTCGATATGCAGAGAAGGGAGGAGAAAACAATCTGGTTTAACAGTTTTCTGATGGACTCCCTTGCAGGCTGCGTGTCAGATACAGCTTCTAGAAGTGTTGGGAAGAACAGTTTTATTTCCTTCCAGTTTTAAATCATACTGAAATGTTAACCGAGTGTCCACAGTGGGAAGGACTCTGCCATCCCCAGTGAGTCGTCTTCAGGTTAGACTTGCACTGTAAGCTTTAACACCTTGACCAAAGAGCCAGTGGGAAGCAATGCGCATGTACAGAGGTTGACTTCTGTCTAAAATAGGTATTTAAGGTGAGTCACATACCTGAAGGTACCTGTATTTTTTTTATTGGTTATAGACACTTACATTAAGGTTAGTTGAAGGCCACTATTCTGCTCAAAGAAATGCAGAAGATGGAGTTTCAGGCTCTGTAGCCTTATCTGAAGATTTCATGCCTGTGGAATTATTTTTCCAAGATGCAGGCACTGATAAGCATTTGTGTTATTTTTCTTGTGGGTTTTTTTTGTTGCTGTTTGTTTTTAGTAGAATGAAAACAGCATTTTCAAGAGTGGGTAAATACAGCTGTGAACTGAAATGAATTAATGCTTTTAGGAAGAGGAATCTGCTTCAATAAAAATACTCATACAATATATTTTATTGAAATTAAAGTGATTTTTGAAGATACGTATAGATTCAATTTGAATGACAAATTTATAATACCTTAGCAATCTGAAAAGTTGTGGCTGGAGCTCACAGATGGGGATGTGGAAGATGCAGGAACTTGTGCTTCATTTTGCTATACCCCAAGATCATATTTTGAGTGCTGTTGAGGGCAAGAGGATAAGCTTCATCAGAAAGTGGTGTTGATTTATTTCTAACAGATGTTGGAAGTCCAAGAGCTATAGCAAAGTGAGATTGGTTTTATCCTCTGCTCAGCTTTGCTTACTAGCCGAGACTCCTCTTTACATGAGAATGCATTCTCAATGATCAGTCAGCTACTTTGTATTATTTGTTACTGCCTCCAAAATGCTATATGCAAACTGCTTCCTTCACAGCTGCCAAAATATCCTACTTTCCTCCACCGCATTCTGCAGTATTTTCAATGTACAGTATTGTGCAGCCTTGAGTGCATCAAAATGCAGGTGCACTGTCAAACTAACTGCATGTAGTAATCTCCAGTGGCATAATGCAAGGGTTACCTACTGGTTCTTTTAGTCCAGTTTGTTAGTAAGAATGCTTTCGATTTCAAGAATTTCTCTAAGATGTCAGCTTCAGCTTCCCAGTATGCAGCACTGTACTGCTGCAAAGCCATGTGCTGCCCAGGCGTTTTAGGTTGAATTTTTTGTCGACTAAATGGGTACTGGTTGTACCTGTTGCAGAAGCTGGCTGTTTCTCTTAACTGTGTTAATTCTATTCTTGATCAGCAGTTCCCATTTGATTTTTTTACTCTGCGTTCTTTCCCTTCTTACAGCAGTACAGAAAGAAGGGAGTATTCCACGTACGAGATCTCTCTGCATATGAGATAGTTATCTCATTATTTACCTCAAATAAAAGGCAGTATCTGCAAGGCTCCTGGGAAATAAAAGTAAAACCAAGATGCAGTTCGTTTCCTGCTTGTCTTTTGCTTTTCTGAAGGACTACAAACTCTACTCCAGCCTGACTGCATAAGCAGGAACGCTGCAGGCAGGGGCTAAGCCTCCCACCACCCGTACAAAGGATGGACCTCAGCTGAGAACTGGCCTTGCAGTGCATCTCACCCCCTCTGCTTTGATGTGCAGGGCAGGTCAGGCTTCTAGCACATGATACAAAACTACTGAAGCAACCTATCACAAGCAGTATCATTGCAATAAGCGTGATTTTCTTTTCACCACTTTAGGTCATCCTCAATTTATCCTTTCACTTTCTGCACTCTCCACTTCAATTTTCAGTTGTTTTATTTACTGAAAAAGATAAGGTAGCCTGAATGGTGCCAGGAACAAGAATTACCAAGCTCTGACAGACAATCATGAATGATACAAGAAGGAGGGAAAAAAGGGAAGAAAGAGTGGAACTTTATCCTTTTTATTTTTAGTGTCAGCGTGTTGACTCTTGGATACAGCAGCTAATAGATGTAGTTCGCATTGGTTCGTACAATACATTGAAAACCATCAATGGATGTGAAATAAATAAAAGATTGATGGGAAATGTCACCTTAAATTCAATAGGTCAGATTCTCAGCTGGTGTAAAAAAAAAAAAGCATTGTGGATTTCCACCTGTTTAAGGTCAGGCCTAATATATTCACAAGACCCTATCCTATATTGCTGTCTTTCACAGTCATATAACTTCCTAGTCTGCTTTTTATTCCTTACCAAATTCATCCTCAATTGATTCACATCTGAAAATCTATTAAAGATCAGCAGTGGAACAATGTAAAAGCTCAGCTCTTAGATTATGACTTAAAATGAATTCTTCGTATCAAGTTAGTAATAATTTTAAAAGTAAAAAAAATTAAAAAGTCCATTCCAAACTGTGAATCTTCTGTAACTTCATTCACTTAGGGAAAGTCTGCACAGAACCTTTGTGTTGTAGTTCTAGCTAGATGGCTGCAGGCATGCCATGTGATCCATAAGTTTTTTGGGATGGCTCCTCTCATGTTCATTTTAAACACATTTATGGGCCAAGATGTTAATATTGTAAAAATCTAAATACCCCTCCCCCTGCCACCCCAATGTGACATTATAAAAATTGGAAACTTGTGGGTGTTCTACATTCAGATGCGCATGAAATACAAATACAGAAAGCAGATAACTGGCTACATTTCACTTCAAACAAACAGAAACCCAACTTGTGAACTGCAGGGCTGAATCTGTCTCCAAGTGACCGCATGTGGAAATTAGACTGCCCCTTATTTTGCTGAATAAACTAAAGGCTAGTGTTTAAACCATCTTTAATGCCCTTCTAAATCTTTACTGTAGTAGCCTACTGCTATGAATAACGACTCTGACCTTCCTGACTTTTCTCCTGGTATGAGGTGCTATCCAATCCGCACAGGACCAGCAGGAGTGCATCCTTAAAGGAGCCCCAGTGAGATGCTTCATTGCCCCCCCACCCCTTCTTTTCCTTCTGCTGTTTAAAGTGGTAACAAGCTCTTTTCTGAAGCATCGTTCCTTGTGCCAGTGTAGGATATTCCCCCAACTGCAATGCTGGAAATTCTTTTGTGGCAGAGTACCCCAAATTTCTTGAAGTTTTAAACTGAGTCTATAATATGCGGTATACTTCCATTAAAAATAATTGTTTAAAATTAGTTTGGCAGTCTTACCACGTGCAGGCTGCTATTAAATTTTCAGAAATGAGATCTGAGAGTTGCATCCAGTGATGTAGCACTCAAAACGAAACTCTTCTATTTTAGGGTACATTTTGTTACTGTTAACTTTTATGTCCTCTGAAGCTGAAACCCTCTCTCGTATTTCACTTTTGAAATGGAATGATAAAATTTTAATCTAAATTTTATATCATGAATCTTAGCTGTTGCTCCAGGGGCTTGAGGCATATACAGGAGGAGTCTTCACGAGAGCTCTTTCAGAGAAATGTTCTTGAGAAACATCCTTAAGGAAGAATTTATCAGGGTGCTAAATTTGTAGGATTTCCTTGCTTTTTTATTTATTTTATAAAGGTGACGCTATTTGCATTCCCATTAGCAAATTCTTTGTGTTGCACAGATCAGTCTCTGAGACTTTAATTCAAAAGCCAACAGTAGATCTTTCTTTGTGTAATCTGTCTGTAGCAGGGCAGCTAAAGGTATATCCTAGGCTAAGAGGTTGTTCAATAATGTCAAATGAATCCCTGGAGCCCTGCTCTCTGTCATATTATTTTCTGCAAATGCTGACACAAATGAAGTGAAGCATTTATTTATATTCATATACCTATTATTATGGTAATAGAATTGCTATTGTAGTATCAATATGAAAATTTAAATATATGGGGTGTAACTTTATGGTCCATTTCTATGACTATTTCACCATTTTTTCCTCCCAAAATTGAAATGGAAATTCCGAGTTAAGAAATGGTATAACTTGGTTTCTGCACGAGTAAGGAAGGTAACAGTTCGAGAGATTCAAATAGTTATAGCTTAGGTGAGGGGCTATACTTAGCTGCTTCCTGCATCTATATAAGTGAAATATATCCAGTAATATGCGGCAAGCTGTGTGACTACAAAGGATACCTTAGACTGCCAATGTGTTGTGAGGCAGAAAGAGAATACAAGTTTTCTTTATTCCCCAGAGAAAAGTGAGTATCCATTGTGAGCTCCTTTTATTGAAGTGCATTATTGCACTCATAAAATGCTTTTTGGTTATGGTTCAAGCAGAGGAGAGAGTAATTTAACCCCTAGCTTGCAGAAGCATCCAGGCACTTTAGAATTCCCATTTTAATTAAGCATTAAAACATAAGATAGCATCTTCACTAGTAAGAGAAACCAGATTTAATTTTAATTGCCTAGTTGACTGGAAAACATGACTGGTTTGTGTGCTTTGGGACAGACCCTTTGCTGAATCATGTGAGTATATAGTTATATATGTAGTTGTTATATATTGGTTATGAACTTCTTTTTAGTCTTCTATTAAAAAAAATCTGATTATAAAATAACAGAGGCCACTACCTGGTTCTTTATTTCGGTTGACTTTGTAAAAAAATTCAGCAGAAGTATGTTTTAGAACTTCTAACTGATTATTGTGCTACTGTTCTACTGTTAATGCCTATTTAGTCTTGTATATCCATGGAACTAGCTATGCCAGGTCTTTTAAATACAGCTAACTGCTGTGAAATTTTTCCATTTTCACCTTTCCGCTTTCCTCCTTGTCCATTATGTTAAGAAGGATGGCATGAAAACATAGTTGTGGTTTGGGGCTGCTAAATGCTGGATTTTTTTTTCATTATTAGTATTATTTTTTAATGATAGTGTATTTTCACATCTCTTACTCCTGGATGTTTGCTGTCATCCACTTTTCATTGCTTTGAGGATTAAGTGGTTACTACCTATTCCTCTTTTATATTGTTTCTAGTTTTCTGCATCTCTAGTGTATAAATATATAGTCACTTTGACAGTTTTCTGTCTTTTGATGGTCGGGTTTGTTAGGGGTTTTTTTCCGACTCTCTAGTATATCCTTCTGTGATTTTTATAGTTCTACAACATCCATTGCCTCAGGGTACGTTCCGTAAAATCCTGCAGGAGTGAGTTGAGTCTTTAAGAGGTATCAGTTTGTTAATAATGTTACAGGACTTGGAAAGCAAGAAAACATGTGATACTTGTAGTAGGAGGAGTTCATTCCCTGTGACATTTTGGCAGATATATTGATACACAGTTTCTTTGAACTTAGTGCTTTTCTGTCAGGATGAACTCAACTTTTTCTTGTCCAGTCTCAGCACTAGCAAACTCTAGGTGCGTGTGGTACAAGCGTGTACCCATAAAATGTAGCATTATGCTTTACAATCTTGTCTTCATTTTGACTTTTAGTTTTAAAATATTTACAATATATATCTCAGCTATGTGGTAGAATGTAAATACTCTTTATTGCCTTTTACATTTTCCATGTTGTCATTAAGTCTCTAGGTAGCCAGCAATTGTTCTGTCCCTGGTCATGGGTGTCTGAAAGAGATGCACCAGCTGGTGCTATCTTACTGAATAATCAAGAAAACACATGCTATTGACCTAAAAAAAACCCCCAAAACAAAAAAAAAAAACCCACCAAAAAAACCCCCAAAAACCCAAACAAACAAAAAAACCCGAAGAAAACCCTCTAACCAAAACCAAAAACCAGTGGAAAGCAGAAGGCTCAGGGGTCTTGTTAATGAAAGAAAGATTATGAGAGAGAGAATATTTCACTCCTAGGTCATCAGTTCAAGTGCAGACTAGCTTAATAGTTAGTGTGAGTTGCTACCATATGACAGCTGTTCCATAATCTGTGAGAAATGGAAAAATCATCACAATCTAGTTTCCCTGGCATCTAGATCTCCAAATGCCGACATCCTACAGACAATCATAATTTGCACAGGGATATTAATCAGTTGTTTAAACCTTACAGACACTGAAGTGGAATATTGCAATCCTGAAAGTAAAGAGCACTTGAACTCTTCTGTTCTTAAAATATTGCTCTGTAGGACAAAATTGAAGGATATTTTAAAACCCCTGTGAGAAAGGGAGAGGTGTCACCTACCCCTGCCATTTACAGGTTGAGTTCCTTGCATAACTGATGGAGGATAACAAAGATGCTGAGCATCAGACAACACAGACCCTTTCTTCCAACAAACTTTACTGGAAGTTCTTAATGACTAAATGCAGAGCAATAATTCCAAATTGATTTTGAAAAATGGATTAAAGAATTAAACATTTGGAAAAAAAAAAGTTTCCTTTAAATTCATAACCCTGAGGTGATCGTATCTATTCTAAGCTGTGGCTTCTAAAATTCTTAAGTTACACCATTGTGTGTACTCACGAAAGTTAAGAACAACACTCTTAAATAGCTGTAGTATTTATATAAATACAGTGATCATAGTAACAAGTTATTGCATTTTTACTTTGCAGTGCTTCAAATAGTAAAATAAATGTGTGTCTGTATTATATATATTAGTTGACCATAGAAGAACAATTACATTAGGATTTATAGCCTTAGATTTTAACAGGCAGAAAATGTCAGTACTTATTTGAAGGCACCAAAATCCTTGGACTTGATTCTGGAAGATTTTAAAAAAAACAAAAACAAACAAACAACAAAACAAAACCAAAACAAAACAAAACCCCAGCAAGATAAGTCTGGGCTGTAAGAGAAAATACTAGTGTGCTGCATAGATAATTTTTTTTCCCATATTTTCATACAACAGAGTTCTGCATAAATATCAAAGTCAAATATTACGCCAAATAGGGAAAAGCAAACCAAGGAACTAATTACATGTGTGTCATCAGTGTTACAGTTCTGGTCCATTTTCTGATCTTTGATTTGGAAATATAAAATCAAAATTTCTTTAGGCAGGATTCATTTTTAAAATATAAGGTAAAAAATACTGTCATCTGTTCAAGTCGTCTTTGTCATTTGTCTTATTTGAAGGATTTGGGAGCTTGAGTGTCTGTTCCATTCCTCAAACCACAGCAATCATAGATATTAAATGGGTTAAGATTTATTTTAAGGCTTCAAATTTGTTTCAAATTAGTCTATCAGTTTCTTAAAGACTCAAAGCCACAAGCCTTGTTATTAGCACTGCCAAGCACCTGTACATCCTTTTGACTTCCACAGGCCTCGTAAGCGCTCGGTGCCTGGTCAGGTTCAGAGTGGCACTCCAGGAGGAGTCACATTTTCATCCTCACAGATTCATTTTGCGCTTTGGTGCATCTTGTAAAGGCTCATCAGGTTAATGCAAACCCAACCCAGCTGCCAGGAATAGGGAAACATAATTTTGAAGAGTTTTTGGCTGTTATAAAACATAAATGATGCATAGGGCTGATATGTTTGCAAGGGACAAGAACATCTCTTGTCTCAAGTGGTAGAGCACATCTGAGCAGCTGCTCTTCATGTGTAATTAGAAGCCAGATGTGGTAGAAAGCTGGTCATTTAACAGTAGTTAACAACAGACACAAACAACTTCATTAAAATAAAAAAAAACGCAGCCGGTAGATTAACAGAACATGGAAATCAGCAAGCATAAACCAGATTGGATTTAGCTACACACTGCCTTTCGTTAACCACATTTCTAAATCAGTAACTACGTTTATATAAATGGGAACAGTCATAATCTGTTTTGGCATTTTTTTGAACTACCATCATGAAATACTCATTTCAAAGTAGTATGTTTATCTGAATATAATGAGAATTTTAGATTAACTCTGCTCCTCAAACACCTTTTTCTCTGGATTTAACACTTTCGCCATTTAGTTGTGTTTTAGGGACATGCTTGGAAGGTTCTCCCTGTTACAGTCTCTGGACCAAGGGACTAGAGAATTATTTACCTTAAATATGATTGCAGCTTTCAAACTGAATATACAAGCTAGGTTTTCAGTGCAGGTATGTAAGAATTAGTTTCTTACAATTTGTTAGTGCCCCAAGGGTTAGTGACACACGGGACCCAAAATGAAAATAGCTGATGATCAGTAAGGCAGAGAGTCTCCTTTCCACAGGCATTTCTACCTGAAGATGAGAGCTGACAAACAAACCCCAGTATTAAAACTGTTTATTTAAAGTGTCTCTGTTTTTACTGTTGATTAAATTTTCAAGATCCCATCTTGGTTCTTGCCATGTACCATCACATAGTCTGTGATATATAGCCAACTGATGAAATTACTGAATTGTATTTTACTGTAACTTGAAAACAGCACAAGGTACCGCATGCTTTATAATTTTTAATTTATTCTTTTTTTCCTCATTTTTATTGCCAGTGCAACTTTTCTTTTTAGCTCAAATGTGTCAAAAAAAAAAAGAAAAAAAAAAAGAAAAAAGAAAATGGCAAAAGAATTAATTGCAACTCTTTTCTTGCAAAGTGAAGCCCTTTACAGGTTCTTCAGTAATTTTCAATAGCTACCACTTGCGGGCTGGTGGTGGCATTTCAGGTGTGCTACTTTCCAATTTGTTTTGCAAAACAGAAAAATCTTTGGCATGGGTCTAAGGGTTTAAAGTTTCAGAACTCACAGGTGATATACTGAAAACTATAATGTTCCCTTAAATTATTTCTTCTCTTTATCATTTTAAGTGACATAATTTTATACTTCATTCTTATATAATGCTTTAAAATGTTAGTAAGGGATTTATACTGTTCAGCCTAATCTGATATATACACAGCCCTGTGTGTACATGTATATACCCATATATAGGGTAAGTTTTGGGAAGAGGTATTAGTTAAACATTCTGTAGATATTAATTACCTATCACTAACAATGCAAAGTTGAAGCAAGTGATGACTTTAAAATCTTTGTGCACTGAGGACAATAAACTAACTTGATTTTCAAATAAATTTGAAATAACTCACTAGATTTATTCACTTATTCTTACTGTTTTCTGAACCTTTTTTTCCCCTGATGTTAGAAAATACCTAGAAACTAAAGGCAAGTCTCCTTATTGTCTTTCTGAAAACGTATATCCAAATGGTGTGGATATAGCCATAAATAAAATGCAGCTTTTGTGGGAACATATAGGATCCTTCATTTTTAATTAAGCATGCAAGGCTTAAAATGTAACTTATCCTTCTCCACTGAATTTTTTAAACATAGTTATAAAAAGAGTAGTGCAATATGGGAGGAGGAGAAAATACTGTTGCAGGCTTGATGTAAGTCAGTGATTTGTAGGGCAAATAGAGCAATGGGGTTCCAAAGTTTTTTGAAGATAACAGCTTGAAAAAAACACTGATTCAGTGCTATGCAGTGAATGCTTTTTTGGAATAATCTGTTTTAATAAAGCCAGCATCTGGCATCCATTGCATATCTAAGATTTCTTGATGTTTTTATTGTAAAAAACCCAACTTGATTACCGCAGTGATAGATGGTTACAGGTTTGGATTTGTGCCTCATCTCAGCTCTTTGCAGAGTGAAGTACGGTGGGAAAGCTGAATTGGTGACTGTCACCAGTATAATAAAGTTACTTTGAGAAATTGCCTTTTTTCCTTGGCAAATATGTTCTTTAGGGTTTTTGTAGGGAAATCAAGCATATTCTTTTAGAATTTTTTTCTCCTGTCGCAGCTCAGTCATGACAGCTCCACCTCCAAATGTAGCCTCATCCCTCCAAAATATTTTTAGTTACCCAGCAGGTGCCTAGCCCAGCCTTCCCTCCCTGCCCTTCTGCCAGCCCGAGGGAGTCACGGGTTGCCCTGAGCTCGGATGTTTGAATTACCTGGCTGGCTTGTGCAGGTGGGATGTTTGAGGAGAGCTCCTGCTGCTGGCTGCCCTGCAGTAAAAACACAAATGGGTATCTCTCTTCAGGTGCCCGTTTCCACCAGGTGGAAATGTAGTTTATTTCTGAGATGCCACTTCTCAAATCTGGTTGCAGTTTATGAACAGATTCAATGCCTGTTATTGTCTTGATTTCAGAATATATGGCATATGATTGCGTAAATCTTATTTTGAGGGAAACTGGCGAAAAGAGTCCAATTCATTAATTTTGGTTTAGGCAGCTATTACTGGGGGGAAAAAGTGTTTCTATTCATAGGTTATATTCATCTATTAAAGTATATTTTTACTGTCATGTCTATGCCAGTTTAACATTTGGTTTAAACAAAAGTGAAAACTACATTCAGATGTATCTGCTCACATGGGATTTGTGGATAATTCTGATTACACAAAGGAAGATAGGAGAAATACCAAGAAGTTAATCTGCATAGTGTGTGGAAAGCCAGTTGGAGATCCAGGATAGAGAGTTCTTTTGATAAATGCTGCGTGTTGTTTTAGAAATATGGAATCCTCTCTTTTTTATTGTACATATGAAGGTATCAGCACACAGATAAAATAAGGCAAGTTTGGGAAGGATGGGTATCTAGTACTTTGCAATCAAATTGAAATGAGCAAAGCAGGCACAGAGGGATGGACTGGAATTTCAGTGTTGTGTTATGCCCTCTGTATAAACCTATAAGCAAAACGGTCTCTGCACTTTTAATAATGCACTCTTAAGAAATTGTTTGAGACCAAGCATGTCTGAGGTTCAGTATGGCACAGTGTTGAACACGTGTGTCCATAGGTGTGGCACTGTAATGGGTGCTCACCCGTTCAGCCCTGTGTAGCGTAGAACAGAAGCCCGCAAAGATGATGTTATGCAAAATAGTAGTGCAGCCTATGGCATATAAAGGCTTAGATGGCAAGCCAGTGTGAACAGAGGAGAAAATCTGACAACTTTCCTGCAAAGAGGAAATGAAAGTGGTACTTCTGGTTATCAATGCTGTTTGGATTGCCAAAGCCTCTTCTAACAGTACAGAAAAACCCATGTGCTGTGGAGCTCATTGAGATAACACAGCACACACGGTATTTAAAAAAAAAAAAATTATGGTGAAAACTGTGAATAATGAAGGCATATTTGAGAAGAATGTGTATCTATTATGTTGCGTTCCAGACTGAATGGGCAAAGGCAGAGAATGCGGTATGTGGTTAAAACTACCGTCTAGGATATACTGGAAATTGAAAAGAATTTTCTATCTTGAATATTTGAAGGAAAGGTTTGTTAAAGGAGCAGAAGTTGCAGGCTGAAAAGAAAAGCTGAAAAATGAAATAATAAAAAAAAAAAATACGGTTTTCACCTGCCTCAATTAAAGCACACAATGAATATTGCATTTCCTGATTGAAATTCAAGCTATTCTTAACAGTTTGAGGGGTAATTTAATGGAAGCATTGGGTAGTGTAGATTGGATAGTGCTTCTCTCAATCTATTTTCCTGCATTCAACTTTTCTAATTTATGTACTTACAGATAAAACAAAGATGTGAGTTTATAGCTTGCTATTGATTAAACTCCGTTTCCAGTTGATTTAATTAGGTCCTTTGCTCCTTGAAAATCTGATCTGAAGCTTAGATACGGATACATTGCTTCAGGCATTCAGGCTAAGGTGATGGAAGGAAGCAATGAGCCCATTGTGAATGGCTTGGAATGGGGAGCAGTGGGGGAAGCCAGGCAGCAATCAATCAGTGCTGTTTGCCTTTAATAGAAAACTCTCTAGTGCTGAAGTTACTATTGGGAACAGAGAGATGCAAATGAAAGTATAAATAGCTGTATAAATGCAAACTGATAAAGAGGGAGATCCAGCAAATTCTGTGTATATTTGTATTCAGTCCATACAGGTGGAGCGTTGTGGTATTTTTTGTGGTGCAGTGTGGTTTTGTTTAGTGTTTTGGGGTTTTGTTGTTGTTGCTGCTGCTGTTTTGTTGGCTTTTATAAAACATGATTAAAAAGATAAATAAGAGCAGGTTGGAAGACCTGCCTTTTACCAAGGCATGATGAACGAACTTTATGTGCAGTTACTCTAAATGGATGCAAGGACCTTCCTAGATGTGTGACCTATTGACCATCTAGCAAAAGAGCCATACTATAAAGCAAGATCTACTGCTGTTACAGTAAAAATTGTCACATAGAAACTATAGTTATTTTTAGTAATATGACAAGTGATGAGACTACAGTTAGTACTGCTTTCTAGCATCTCAGCCCCTTGGTGGAAGCTGTCTCTCTCCTATATTTAAGACATTCATTTTTCAACTAATTAGTATACTTACTCTTTCAGGAACAAATATGAAACAGTTTTTATACTCCCTAGCTATTTTCCCATGAGCTAAGCAGCAACAACTCCTTATATATATACAAGATACAATCCTAGCTCTAGAATAGTAATTTCTGACTGCATATTTAAATGAAGTCAAAATAAGGGAGGCCAAAGTGAGATTATTATATTTCCTAAAAGCATTTCAACAACTTTCTTAGCTCAATAGGCTGTGTACTTTCAACTTAACTGTAAGTTACTTCAGATTCCAACTATCCCTATTAAAATGCTGAAATTTATATGATAAGGTATAAGCCTAAGATCACTTAGACTAAGATCACTACGAATTTCATGTACAGTACCAGATCTTTAGGCAAGCTCAGGTAAAGCAATATGGAGTGATATAAGTGGCTTCAGCAGAATTATGTGTAGTAACGCTATCATGTAGAATGCTTGTTGAGGAAGATGATCTTCCTTACTTCAGATACAGCAAAGCATATGGTTATTGTCTTTTGTTTCTTGGACAGTAGAACTTGAAATGTAAATGATAGCAAATATCTTCTTTTTGGTCAGGTGACAAGCAGAGAATTGGGATTAATGAGCTGCACCTGTGGGGAAAAGAGAGATTGTTTTCCCATGTCTTTGCAGTTGGAACATATATGCACATAAGATGAAGTATGTTTAAATGACAGTATTTGGCACTAGTTCAACCTCCTGCTGAGGGCAGGACTAGCTTCAAAGTTCACATTAGTGATATTTTGTTCTATTTCATGGATATTGAAGTAAAGATCTTGACTGAATCGTGAGGCAAACTCATAATTCAGTAGACAGGAGAGAAAGGTTTGTGTATTTCTGCTACCCAATACTATACTAGCAAGGCTCTACCAGTTTTGCCAAAATATTGCCATGCCCACATAATAAACTGGAGGAGGGCAGATGCAGGGAGAGAGAGAAGGTCCATCTGTCTCAAACTCCTTCAAGAAAAACACAAGAAGGATGTGTCCAACAGTGGTGGGTGGGCCAAGTCTTTCTGTGAGGAGAGGGTGGTTCAGATCTTTATGACTACTTTTTTGAGTCTTACTTTACTCCTGTGCTAAGCACAGTGATGCATATACCAACACAAAGCCCAGCAGAGGTGCGTGCGTGGTGCTCCCTGGAAGAGGAAATGCAGCCCCCTGGGCTGGAGCCCTTGGGTAGGGACGTCCCCAGCAGCCCTGAAGTGTGGCACAGTTGTGGTTGCATGCATGGACTTTTGCCCCTTAACTGTCTCAGCTCTTAGCTACTTGGCAATCTTACCCCTGCACACAGTAAACTCTGAGCAAATAAGTCAAAGACGGAGATCTGCACAGGCGTGGAACAACAGCATTTTTTTTTTCTATGCCTGATCATGAATATGGAGACCAGTGATGATGCAAGGCGTGCCTTGGAACCTTTCCCTACAAATGTCCAATAGATAACATTACAAAAGATTAAGTATTTAATAATTTCTGGTTATTTATGTTTATGATATTAATTTATTTATTTTTGGTTTTTCTTTTTTACTGAGTTATGGAGAGTTAAGATATAAATATGCAAATAAGTAAGAGACGCTCTTACCAATGCTACATATTTGGAGCTGCATCTTTAAAATGCAGCTTTGCTTGCTTTGTGACTAGTCATAGAATCTTTAAAAATATCTTGAGATATTTTGGTAATTTGGTTTTCATTTGCTACCCTTCCCACCAGACAGTTATCCAGTCTCAGTAAGGATTAATTGTTTCACTAGGGGAAGAGAGGTGTGTGCACGTGCACATGGTGAGGGGAAAAAAAAAATTGATGCCTGACAGAGTCTGCAAGAAATTTAGTATTGTCAGTGCCAACTACAGCTGGAAAACAGGTTTACTTTTGCTACGGAACTTGTAAATTTTTTTTCCTAGAGTGAGTTGCTGTAGCCCCTTCTCCCCCCACCCCCCCACCCCCCACCACCCCAAAAAACACACACACGAAAAAAACACAAAGGAAAACCAGAAAAACAACAAAACCCCAAAACTAAAAAGCATCTTTTTTAGGGGCTGGAGTCTGTGTTCCCACTTCTACTCTTAACACTTCAGGGACCATATCATCTCGTTAGGCTTGCGGGTCACTGATGCTTCAAAATACCAAACTGGCATCTGTTGACAAGGGCTATCCTTGTGACTTGAATTTTGTCCTGAATCATTTGTAAAGCATTTAAAATCTTCTCAGAAGGTAAATGCTGCATGTAGGTCTTAATTTTGTTATCAAAATACCCATGTTAAAACAAAACTTAACACCTTCTTTGTTCCCTTTTCAATTCAGGATGTGTAGAACAAGAATAGTGTATTTTAGAGGTTGGTGCAGTATTGGCATATCTTATGGAAGACAAAGAGATCTTGTACAATGGGACAACATATATCAATCGTATCGCACTGTTACTGTAGTTTGTATTACAGATCTGTACAGGTCTGATACATGGATTCAATACACCCCTAACTACTCTCACTGCCTTGGTGGTTCAGGTCGCATCACTCCTTCTTTCATTCCGGGCACCTGTGGCCTGGGTCATCTTCACTCCATAGTACCATATCACCCCCTGGCCCCTGTGTGATATGGTATGAGCATCTGTAGACAAAACCCCGTGGTTGTTGAGCAGTTATAGATGTGCTTTATGCAAATGTACTGAAGGTGCCTATGGGTGAGTATCTGTGGTGTAAGTACCAAGCCGCAGATTGCTTCGAATGCTATGTGGTGTGACTGCAGCCAGGCAACTCTAAGCAGAGGTTACAAAGAACTGTATGGATGCAAGCCGCTCTGAGCCAACTGGCATTTTCATAAATTTATTAGCACAGTATCTCTTTGCAGGCAAGAGGATAAATACATTTAATTATATTGTTTTGGCTTGTCTAGAGATAAAGCCTAAACCCTTTCTTTTCCCTGGTTTTAACCCCTTCTGTCTCTTCAATAACGTATGTTTTCAATGTGGAGGCATACTTCTGTGTCTCCATTTTAACTCTTGACAGCTAGAAGATAATTAAATTTAAGAGAAATGCATGTCCAAGGAATGTGCAGAAAAGTCCATACTATTACTCCCACAGACTTGCAGCCAAAGTTTGGGACCCAGTGGAAATAAATGGTGTTACTGGCAGTATTTGTAGTGCTCTTTGTTATGATACAGAACAAAGTGAGTAAGTCTTATCCAGGGCTGGGTATCCAGCAGCATTTGTGGAAACTACGTTCACTGAAACATAAAGGGAGGAATGTGAGGGAAATCCTCTCCAAAATTCTGGACAGATGTAAGGAAGTATGAAGTCGAGCATGAGGAACCATCTTTATGAGTGAGATGTCAGTAGCGATACTCCCATGTGGAAAAGCGTATCATGCTTATGGTTACTCCTTCTGCCATGAGACATAAGAAAAATGCATTTTATTGGTCACAAATGCTCTTTCATGAGAAACTAGGATATGCTTCTTAGTGTCGGTCATTTCAGTGTCCTTTACTGTCTGTGTCTCTTGACTACAACTTTTAGCAGAAGTGGAGCCTTGAGAGTCATGGCCAAAATATACTCAGCAGAAGACCTAGCAAAGCAGTTCTGGTTGTATATTGTAATTACTTTAATCCTCAAGTCTCCACTCAGCTCAAATGCCATTTCAGCTAGCAACAATTAAAGGGAGAGAAGTACATGCCATTATACAAAAGATAATACCAGATGATTAATACATGTGCTGGCCATTTTATTCCATCATTGAAAATGTGCTGAATTAACACTTCTGCCAGAAATTTCTTAGTGCTTCATCCCTAAACGTATCTAATGTGAGTGATTTTTGGCTTCAGTACTAGAGTTTTTTTGTGCAGAATGCTTAATAATACATATTGAAAAGGGTGATTCATATTTCTTTGATAACTGGAGCTTTGGATTCAGTGGTTTGTTTTTCTTTAACTGCAGGCTGTAGGTAATGCATGGTTTAATAAAATTACTTGAGCATTCCCTTCTGAGCACTGATCATGATAGAATAATACAAATGATTGATGTTCACTTCCTTTACGGTAAGCCAAAAAACCTGATCATGGTATCGTAAAAAAGAAATAGCATTTTATAGCAGCAATCAAAGTTGAATGAAAGCTAATGAATTAAAGGGGGAAGTTTTAGTACCTCTTTTAAGGAAAAATTCCAAGTATTTTATGGGATGCTTTTATATAGGCTTTAACAAAGGCTTCTTTTTATACAACAGATATGATAGTTTTTGCTGTCACATGTAGCGTTTATCAAAAACACTCCAGTAGGAAAAAAAGCAACGGGGTTTATCAAATAACAGGCTTTGGTATTTTGATTAGAATAAATATTGGTTTATTTAATAGCTGTGAAATGAATATGTAAATGAAATAACATGTATTTGCTGTTGTGGATAGAAAAGAACTCTGCAATTTTTCTTAAGTAATTTCATTATGTATAAAGCTTACCTGTGACAGCTGTTGAATACCTTCTCCCTGGGGTTTTGATTTGTTGTGCTGTGCTCCTTCACGTATATACCTTGAAAATCCATCCAGAAGGTAGAGATTTACTATTAAGAATCTCTGACAAGTTATCAAGTTGTGATTTGGGTCATGGTCTAAAGCCATGGTCATATAGTCATTTAGTTTGGCACAAATGCCAGCAGAGGCAATTCCTCCCTTCCTCTTCTATAGTCATGGGTGCTTACTCTTGCTATGTCCTTCATGCTCCCTATAGTATTTATGAAGCTAAACCATAGACTGAATGAAAAACTTATCCAATAAAAAAGAAAGTGGCTAGCTTGCTACGTGCCTACAGGAATTATACCACCAGAACTGAGCAAACAGCTAGGTGGATGGATGGTCTTTTTTACAGGGACAGAAACTGTGACACGTTGAAGACGAAACCTGGGAATGGTGCTAGTTAGGGACACAGGGAACAGGGCAGCCCAGTCCACCGAACAGAGGAGAAATTGCTGTTGTCATTTTGATGTCATGCGTGATTTGTGTTCATTTGGACTCCAAAGACAAAACTTCCTATTTAACAAAGCCTCTAAACCACACTGTTCGAGGCTGGCAGTCCTCTCACCCTTCATGTGCCCTGGCTTAGAGGTGGATGGATGCTGGCTGAGGGCTGTGGCCCGCTGACCGCTTCTCCTGTCACCGCTTGCTGTTTCAGAATGACACAGGGACAGATGTTTTTCCCAGTCCATAAATTCCCCTCTGTGACATTAAGTGCATTAAGTTGATTTCAGAGCACGCTGATGGCGTATCAACAGGTAGTTCACTTTGAATCAGTTACGAACCACTGTTGTTACTTTTGTACACCACAAGATGCACACGCATTGTCTCTGGTGACCAACACAAAAACATTTTTGTCTAGTTTAGCACCTTCTTTTCTGTTCATTTACTCTTCAAAGCTTAGATTTGAGACAGTTGATTCAACAAAACTATACTGTGATAGATGAGAAGGGGGAGTCCAAGGCAGAAATAATCAGGAAAGAATGAAACATTGTTTGTTTATATTTATGTATGGTTGGCTTTAAAATTGTGGTATCGGGTGTTTGATAATTTTCTACATAGTCTCTGTGCCTGAATTCTTAGGAGTTACGGGTTTAACATGTATATTGAGAGATGATTTATTATTCCCAGTGAAGTCTCAATCTCATTGTAAGACACGCAGATGACATAGATTGGAACGTAAAATCATTGTAAGAGAAGTGACAATATGCAATCATATATATATTGTTTATACACACACACGCGCACATGCTTTGGAAGAATAGTTACTTGGTTTGTTACCATTGTAGCATTAAGCATCTTAAATTTAGCTGGCATTAGTGAACTGCTTCTTAGAGTTAGCTGTACCGTTAAGGATGAAGTTCACAGAGGATGTTTTATGCCAAAGGCATGAAGTGAAATGAAATTTTAGACATTTATGGGAGAGATTGGCAAAGCTGTAGATAAAATAGATGCTAGCAGGCAAAGTAGGATTTAAGACGCCAAGAGAGAAGAGGAGGCAAAAAAGGACAGAGTTAAAGAAATTATATGAAAAACTTGGTGCATGAAACACAAGAAGGTGGCAAAAGGTTTACAAGAGTGGATGAGTGTGTAAAATTGTCCAATTTCCACGATACCTAGGGGCTGATGTGCCATTGTCAGAGAGAGAAGCTATTGTAGATGTTCATGTGTCTAATAATAATCTGCATCTTTAGCTGCATGAGTGCTTACAAAAATGACCCATATCCATTTAGAATCTTAAATGGATTCAAGGATCTTTGGGTTTTAGGCTGTTTTATGCTTTTGGAATTTTTACCCATTGTGATAAAACCTAAATGGAGATAAAACTAAAAACTGCATTTAGCATGGGCTGAAAGGGAATGGTTGATACAATGTAATGGAGCTTGAGAATAAATGAATCAAAATGAGAACGAAGAGCTTAAGTGAGCATTTAGCTGTGCAGGCAAAAAGGAAGAAAATTATCTTTAATGTGTAGAAGAAGCAGTAGAAAGATTTATTTATGATCTGGATTAGGAAGGCTAGAGAAAGATGAAACAAAAGTGACATTTTTATTACAGGCTTGAGTGACAGGGGGGATGCTGGTGATGCAGTGCTTGGGTAGGAAGACAAAGAGGTCAGTTTTGTCCACGCTAAGCCAACAGCATGCCAGCTAGGTGAGGTATCGGTGACATAGCTGAGGCAGGAGATTAGGTAGAAGAAGAAAGTTCAGGAGTGAAGAGGTTAATCTGTGATTTGTCAACAAAGCTGCTTATGTTTTCTGTTTAGTAAATCGTTTTAGTAAGCCTGTATGAGAATCACCAAAAAGAAAGCAAAACCAAAAAAACCAAACCCAAAAGCCATCGATGGTGACTAGATATTTTTAATAAAGGGTGCGTTTATTGCAGGTTTAATGACTTGAAGATAGATCTGCTACCAGAAGTTGTTCTTCTCATATCTACTATTATTATAACACTGGGTTTGATTTATGTTTGAGTCAAGACAGCAATCCATTAAAATGAATTGCCTGAATGTTTGCCCAGCAGATCAGATTGACTTTCATATGTGAAATTTAGTGGTTTAGACTTAGTTAGACTGACAGGTTGCACTAAATGGAAGAGCAGTAAAATTGTTGTGTCATTCCTGCACTGTTTTCTTACTTCTCTTCTTCTGATAATTGTGTTCTGAATCTGCTGTGTTACACTGAGCATACAATTCAGTTTGTTCCATTTCAGACATGTTTTCTATGTGATGTGTTCTATATTATAGAAAACTAAGATGCTTTGCCAAGTACAGAGTAAACAAACTGCTTAAAGAGTGTAAAGATGCAGTTGGCTTAATTTATACATAAATGTGAGCAACGCTATTTTAGATTAGTGCAGCAACTTGCTGAAATATTTAAACAGGAAGTTTTTTGCGGGGGGATTTGATTTACTGAATGCCATTTGAAAACCAAGTTTTTCTTACCAAGGACTGTTGGTTTTCGAACTGCTTTTCAGAAGCTTTGGCTTTTCTTATTTTTCAGTGTAATCAGACCTGCTGTAATTTCTATTCATGCACTACATTTGTATTTGTCTTAATTTTCCTTGCCTGCAGTGGTAGAGCAGCATCTATTGCTTTGAAGAATGTCAACAAATTGTCAGTTGTGAATTATTTTGTATTTCTTTGTTTTATCTGTGAGAATATTCTTAAGCTGATTGTACCGTGGGAGGGGAGCAGAGTTATTTTCTGTAGACATTCATAAAGGTAACATTTTTCCCAGTGCAGTGATGAAGGTGCTGTCTTCCAAAACGTACACTACAGCGTGTCCCAGTGTGCATCTTTGTTGGTCCACTGCCTAGGAGCATACTTTAGCATGCTCTTTCTCCCTGACTTCAGTTTTAACTTTCTTGTTTCATCAAAGGCAACTTCAGACAAGAAGTTTAAATGCTGGGAGGGGTAGTGTTTGTTTTATGGAAATGTGATTTTTATTTGTCATCTGCCAGCACTTCAGTTCATGTCTCTTGAGCTGTTCAAGTGCTTTGCATGAGCAGAGTCTGTGTGGGACTAGGAGGCACCTTGAGGAACCGAGAAACAGTTTCTCATAACAGCATCACCTCTACTGAGGGGGATAAACAGTGTTATTTTAATTGTTACACATGTACTTGGAAGGAACTATTTAGAAATAAAAGGTGTTAACTATTGTGCAAAGACCAGGATAGTTGTAGATTTTGTGCTTACGAACAGATCATCCCATGGTAATGACTTCAGTAATGACTCTGTAAGCAGAGTTTGCCCAGGTGTTAGGGTGCTGGTGTCCATGAAAGAGATAGTAGCAAAAGTATGCATACATGGTGGCATAAATAAAATGGGAAGAGTATCAAGCAATACTTAAAATATTTTGTTTCAGATACTGAAATTCTTGAATTGCTTTGTGGTTGTGCAAAAGAAGCTTTATTGGTATTAATTACTAGTTTATTAATTATGATCATATATTGTTAGAGGTTTTGATTTTAGTGCTTGCTGTGCAAGGGATGGTCTTATACTATAAGCACATACAAGTATGGTAGTGCATACTGTTTTCCCTGGGAAAATATTATTAGCTGTTACTTTTTTCCAGGTAAAAAGTTTAGGGATACTTTGTACTCTATAGAGCATGCTCTTTGTGTTACTCAACAAATTTACTTTTTGTCCGCCTGTACATAAAGGACTTCTCCAAGGTAGATTGAAAGCAAATTAAGTATTCATTTTTCAGGAAATGAACGGAAAGTGTGTTGTGTTACGGGTTGGTGCAGATGAGAGCACGGATTTAAAATAAATTTATTTCCCTCTCATTAACAGGAAAAGATCTGGAGGAGAGCAGTTTAATGAGTGCAAGGAATGTGACTTTGAGGCGTGTTATGAACTTCTTCATTAATACCAATTATTTCCTCTGACTATATGATAAATCACATGCTCGAAATGTGAATAAATGTACATTGCAGCCATAGGAACATCTAATCCACTGCTTTCTTCTCACTGGTTGTGGTGTTAGAGTGCTGCAAAGAACCCATCTCCCTGGATCCAGGTCTCCAGACTTACCTGAAAGGACAGGAGGGGAAAGGGCGGGGGTGGAAAGGGAAGGTAATGGCAATATTAGAACTAAATTATTATTATTTTAAAAAGGGGTAAGTGAGGTAAAAGTATCTTGAGTTAGTCTTTTACAGTGTCTTCGTTTCACTAAATTAAGTTAATGCTGCCTTTTTGGAGTCCTAGAGAAAACAATATTGCCTTTGAAAAGTGCCAGTAGCACAAGCCGGTATATGCATAGTTTTCTTTAACATTTCATTAAAACTATTCATTTCAGTTTCCAGTTCATAGAGGAAGTATATGATGTTGTCTTGCTCCACTGGTGTCTTATTTCTGATAGTGTAGGGCTTGTTAAAAAATGAATGCCACTTTATTTCAGGTATTTCCAAAGAGCTGCTTCAGTGAAAGAAAATAAAACCTTTTTCTAAAGTTAAGGACAGAAACGTTTCTCTTGAATCACTCTTAGCCTTTTTAATGTTATACCGTCACAATGTCTGCGTGGTAGCTAGTCTGCTAGTAGTCCCAGATTGAGGGAATGGTTCAAATGAAATATGCAGAAATACAGCTGATTATTAAGTCATGAATACACAATTCCTGTGGATTCAGCCTTTTTTTTTTTTTCTACCCCTACCTAATTAGTCATCCATTACAAGTTAGTTTGGTCATTATGGTTTACTGCTAGGAAATCAGTTGTCCTTGTCTATAAATCTCCAGTCGTCTCTGTCCGGCTCAGGAATATTTAAGTGTCAGTCTGAAAGTTTTAGGAGCTAGCAGTTTAGTCCACGTTTTCAAATTCCTGCTGATGTGACTGAATTCAATGATACAAGATGTTTTATTTTCTTGCCCACCTGAGAGAGATTATACAGCAGTTCCTCTATTAGGAAAGGTCACACCAGTTGTGTCAGGCACATCCATAACTTTTAAAATATGTTTATAGCTGGTGTCTGTTGTAGTTACAGGGACCGTGATACATGTATGAGCATCTGATTGTGCATCTGACAGATACAAAATGTGTGAGGATCCGTGCTAGAAACTGGGGACCTGTCAAAATACTAGCCAGTTAATCTGGACTTTCAGTACCTTAGATACTCTGACAAAACAAAATCCCTTTTGTTTGATCTGAATGTTTTCTCTTAGGAAAGTTCATTGCGTTGATAAGAGAAAATACAAATGAAAATTATTGCCAGGCTTTGCTGTCTGGGTTGCTGAAACTCCAGTATTTGTTATTGAAACACATGTGGGGGTTTTATCTTTGCTTTTGTATGTAAATGTTATTTCGAATTTTGCATCAGAATTTCTAAGTTTGGATAGCCTTTCTGAGACAAAACCTTCATTCTCTTTTCCGTATCTGTTATGCTTTCCTGGTCAGGACATTTTTAGGAGCTATAGCCTTATTATTTATTTTTCTACAATGGAAAACAAAACTTAAAATAGAAAAAAAACTTAGAATGCACGCTCTTGTTTACTGGATGTCATATACTTAATGGACACTAAAAGCTTCTCTGTTTCTAATAGATGGGATTAATGGTCTGGGAACATCATTACATGGGAAGTTTTCCACGCTCAAAATATTCAATCTATCAGTTTCAGTTCTCTGCTAGTTAGGTCTATAATAGATAACTTCAGACCTTAAACTATGTTCCAGAACTGGTGAGATGATTAAAAATATGCTGCAAGGGATTTCCTTAAAAGGAGAAACTAAGGAGGAAGGGGCAGGTGGATGGGGAGGGGACAATATTCTTTTTAGGAGTGATCTGCATTTACAAATTAATGTTTAGATTATGAGGAACTCTTCTTTTGCATGTCCTGCTCTTGATAAAATTTAGTACAGTTTTAAAATACATTTTGTCTGAGACTTCAGTTCCATAGATAGATTAAAAATGAGATTTCAGGTCTTGCCTCAGATTGTTTTTTCCCTCCTGCTTGTAGGAACAGGGAGCTCATCATGCTCTGGGAGGAGCTTGCTCATGATACCTTAAATTTTCACAGGTTGTGGACAGCACATAGACTAAATAAATCCCTTTCATGAAACATACTCGAGAAATTATCAAGGTTTACAGAATTTCACTTGCATGTAGTCTGTGGTTCCCCCACCCCTGTTGGCTATTCTCCTCACAGGAGACTGAAACAAATAGCAAGACCAGAAGGACATGGGTTCTGAGAGATTAACATCCTGCACCCACTAAGCTTTCTGTGTGGATTAATCCCAGGTCTCCTTTTTCATTCCCTCCCATATACTTTAAGGCCCACCACTGCACCACCCTGCACCTCGCTGCCCTGGAGCTGGTGTGCAGTTCTGCATGGGCCGGTTAGCCAGGTGGAAGGGGTAAGGGTTACATCCTCCCTGCATCCCTCTTGGGGCTGAGAGTGGTGACATTATGATTTTTGCCTTTGACCCAAAGATTTACAGTCTCAGGAGGTGTAGAAATGCAATTACTTTAAATCGTTGTGTTTCTCTTCATGCTGGACTCCTGATTTAAAAGCTAGTGGGAGCAAAATCAACAGTGAGGTGGCAGAGTCTGCTTTAGGTATGAAATATAGCAAAAAGCTACTAGCTTTGGTCCCAGAAAGGATAGGAGGCAATAGTACTCCTCTCGCTTACAGGGAGAAGCTCTTGTGCATTCTGGGATATGGACAGGATGGGGCTCTCCAGAGGCACAGCCAGTCCTGAGCATCCCCCTGCAATGACCGCTCGGCTCCTCGCTGCCCCAAACTGCAGCCAAATGGCACAGCCTCCTCCAAGGAAGCAGAGGAGTAAGTTGCTATTAACAACCATAACAACCTTATCAGATTAGTCTCAGTTTCAAAGGGATTCTGCCACTCTTCCAGTAGCTCATGAAAGCTGGCATCTTCTTCCTTTCCCCCAAGGAGTTAGCATTTCAAACAAGTCTATTTAACCAAGAAGCAGACAAGGTTGAAAGTCTTTATATTGTTTAAGCTTCACCTTTACTGGTGACCCCAGAAGGATGAATGTGCTGTAGGGGAGAGCTGAATATTCTTTGAATCCTGATGTGAATTTCTGTCTCTGAGAAGGGTTTTTGGTGGGGCAGGATCTACAAATCCTTTCTAATTGCTCTTGTTCTTATTAAGGGCAAAAGCCAAGCTATTTTTCTTTCCCTCAAAGTTGAATCTTAAGAGGAAAGGAATTCTGGCAAGCCTTTTGCCTCCAGAGGCTGCAGTCCCAAAATGCTTATTGTTTCACAGCTTTGCAGTGGGAAGCATCCCCTGTTTTGCTTTGTGCTCTGAGACTTTGTCTAGTGTTCCCTTTTTTATTTCACAGAAGTTTAAATTTATGAGGGGCATTTACTGCTTCTGTCATGTTAGATAGAAGCCTAAGAAGCTTGGAGACTGGGTGAACACAAAGCTTTCACCATGCAGAGGAGTCTGGGCTTTTCTTTGCATTGGGTGACTAGCATTCAGGTCTCTTTTTGCTAAATTGTAACTGAGGAGAGAATTTATCTGGGAGTTTTGCTTCTGTATTTAAACATGCTTTCACCACCAAAACTGTGATCTGAGGTCAAATCTTAATTTTCAGACAAGCAAAACCCCAGGACTTCTTTCTGCCTGCCCCACTGAGCATGTGCGCCTGACTCCTGGAACCTAAATGCTAGCAGAATGTCAGCTCTTCTCAGCCAGCTTTAATTCATGTTTATGTGCAAGGTGAATAACGATGCATACAGAAATGCTGTCACTTGCTAGCTGAGAAGCTGAAAGGAACAGGTTTTAAAACTGTCCCTCTGTTCTTGACTACGTAATCACTACTGTTCCATGCCAGAGTAAAGACAACCAGCTTAGTTTAAATCGTTGTCCCCGCACTGCAGACTCAACAGCCGTTGAATCCTCTCTCTGCTATGTATATGTAACATTCTTTGTGTCCTTATTTTTAAATTATGTGAGTGGGATTTACAGAAGTGTATAGATTCATCCCTATTCCATTGCATTTGCAAAATTCCAATCAATTTGCTCCAATCTGGGAGCAGAGTTAGGTCAGAAATGTGTACTTTTGAAATTACCACCTGAAATCTGTTGCGTTTTTCACAAAGCAAACATGTATTTCATAAAGCCTGAGGAATATATAGCTTGGTCAATTTAGTATTGTTGAAGCATTATCAGTGATCTTCTGCTTCCCATCTGTGATTCTGAACTCTGTATCATTATGTTGGTATTTCATACTCTGCACTCCATTAACATTTAGGATGTGTAGTAGGGGCCAACACTTCTCCAAGCACAAGGAATTCAGCAAGATTACAGGACTGGCTTTTACAATTTATATTTTTAAAAGATTCACTGAAATCTGAGATGCTACATATACCTGTGGGTTTCTTTTAACTGGTGAAGATAACTTAAAAGTGAAACTACTCTGTATTTTTAGAAAGAATTGCTGGATTACCAGTTTTTTCCAAGAAGGATGAGATAGTTCTTGAACACTGATGACAATTTATAATTTCTTTCCTGTCTGACAGTTAAGACTGTAATTGTTTAAGATCAGACCACTTTAAGTTTGTAACAAGAATGCAATATAAATTACTGTAAAGCCAATTTCTTATGCAGCATTATATATCAACACAAGACAAGGTTAGACTGAGTAGTGTACAAATGCTTTCTGGAAGAATGAGTGGTGTTAAGGACTCAAATATTTACTGCTGTGGGTTTTGGAATGTAATTGTTCTGTAGTATGCAGTCCTGTTTTATTTGAAAATATTTTATTTCTCTGGTTAAATATTGATTCTGTTTACTATTTCAACATTTTATGAATATTTTGTTTTCTCTGGGGACTTTCTATGCATTTTATCAGCTGAATAAATGAAGTAATTCACCAACCAACCGCCTCTTGCTCTTGATGGCTTTGGGGGACCTTGTCATTCCCTGTAGCCTTTTCTCAGGCCCAGCTGTGTGGCTCTGAAATCACTTGGCTGGTAATTAGGTATTTATCAGATTGTTTCTGAAAAGGGATGAGACAGTTATCTGACACAATTATCTTTGAAAATTGAATCCCTCTTTTCTGGTACTGCTGAGGACATTCAAAGATACTGTGAATGTTTAAAGCTAAATGCCTTTGAAAAACCCTTGCTTTTTTAGATCAGGTATAACAGAGGAGTCAAAATACATTCAAAGGATTTTTTTTTTTAACCTTTCAGGCACTGGATTTTCTTTCTATCTAATGTTGTTTCTTTTCCATGTGACTGTTTGGAAGTCCTTTTGACAGCAACTACTTTACTTCTTTTAACTTCCACTATTTAATAGTGTTTGAACATTGACAGTATTTCTTATGAGTCAAGAAATTACTGATTACATCAGGGCATTACTAATGATATTCTTTTGCCTGTTCAAAAAGTGATGAGTATGTTGTTCTATAAATGTAGAAACATGGTATTTCATACTGCGGAATCTGCAACAGATAGAGTACTCAGTTTTATCCAGACATTCCCTTGAAAGTCTTGGTAAGTTGAGACACAAGTCATTGATTTAATGTGCCAAAGGGCAAAAAGAGATGATACATTGGTAATGTAAGATATGAGAAGGTTCTTGCTTTTAGATCATTCCTTGGTTGTATTTTCAAAAAGCAAAACTTTATAACATTTATCCAGCTCTTAAGATTTGTCTATTGGAAAACACAGGACTTGTTCCACTGTTACTCAATTTGTGATAAATTTAGATTAGAGTGCAAGCATATTCTTATTATTTCAAAGAAACAGCATTGCTTTTAACAAGTTTAAACCTTTTTGAAGAAACCTATTTAAGTTTGAACAGAAGATACTTCCACCTTTTGTTTCTATAAACTCCCTTTTGCATATAAGTGATGCAAGAATTAGGAATCTGATATAATAGGAGTAGAGTACCACTTTTTTTTATTTCTTCCTGACATTCACAAGTAGAAGCATCTCTAAAGGGAACTTTCCCTTTTACTTTTGTCATTCTGTTTTCCAGACTTGAGAAACAATGAGAAAATTATTTTATATCATAAATGTTGCTTTCTTCTGAGTAGGCATAGAGTAGTATCTGATGCTTGTCAGTCTTGTGATTTGGGTTCAGAATCGTGCTGAAGTTTTGTTTCCTGGTTGTTGAGTCACAGTCAGAAAACGATCATCTCATTAAAACAGGGCAAGGCTATTTAAAATATAGCAACCTCATAGATAATCTGTGAATTTTGTAACAATTTTTACTCTCATGACTATGTGCAAGTTCTTTGCAGACATCCTGCCTTAGTGATCCAGCTACTAACCAAGAATTGTTGGGTTTTTTCTTTCCTCTCCCTGCTTTATACCTAGTTTTGTCTATAGAGCCACATCCAAATCCAGCTCTGAATGAAATGAATTTTCCCATAGGGTTTTCCATAGTGCTGTTACTATAGGTTTTGCTTCACATTTCCTTGCTTGCCCTTGTTAAGGGATGGTCCCCAAAAATAGAGGCCCAGGTTGATTAAAGGTGATACAATTTTGAAAAATATGATATTGCATTAAAAAAACCCAACAAACCAAACCGACACCAATCAATCCCAAACAGCTGTTTCAAAAGTCTTGTGTTTTAGAGTTTTTGGAGTGAGTTGAAGCTCCTGGAGACTGTAGTTCTGCTCCTTTGGCAGGCTCCTTTATAGAGAAATTTGGTGTTCTACTCATGAGAATGATGCCAGGCAGCCTGGCTACAACTGGGAAGAACAACCCAAAGTGTCACTTTTACTTGTCTTCACACCTAGAGGAATTTTAGTAGATCAGAAATGTCTCTAAAGCTACATTGCCTCTTCCTGTCGCACAAGCACTTGTGCACGTGCCCACACACAGAGAGTATCCTGCACTGTAAAGCTTTTAGCTGAGACCTTAAGATCTTTCCTTCTGACTGTCTTGCATGGCTTCTTGAGAGTGATGATATAAATATCTTCACTTCTCCCCTCTCTTCTCACAGCTTTTAGCTATATCAGCAGTTTCAACAAAAAAAGGCTAATTAACAGAATGATATCACCTGCTGAATTTGAGGGAAGTTTTGTCCAATGAATCCACTGGTGACTGATACCAATTACCTTCGGCCTCTGATTGCTCTCTTGAGAGTGACTGAATATAAAATAGAGAACAAAACTTGCAATAGCAGGTCTGTGCAAAATAAAAGTTTGCAAGTTAGAATTGATTTTTGCTTTCCAGGGGAATAATCAGCATGAACACAAGCACTGTGATGACAGGCAATGGCTTACGATGCTGCATAGCATATTTAAGCGTTAGCCTGTCTGTATGTTCTGCTTACCTGTGGGATCATAAGGTTATTCCCCAAAAAATGTGATCACAAACCTCTTCAACTTTCCATTTTTGACTGTGCATTGAGGACTTTTCACAGGGTAAGTGATTTTTCTAGTATTTCTATCTTTTTTTTTTTTTTTTTTTTTTTTAATATTTTAAGCCATAAAAGACATGCCAGCATACTGCTTCCAGCCAGCCAGCCTCTATTCCAGGACCATTTGATGCTGCTGGCTTTCTAGTCACTCTAACACTACAGCTTTCCAGCATTTTGTAACTAGTTTTCTGTGTGAGGTAGCCTTCCCTCATTCTGTGCTAGACACTTTATAATACTGTATTTCCTGAAACAGGATATGAATTGCTGATTTTGGTGCCACGGTTCCCAAACAGTGAAGCAGGATAATCACAGCTGAGGCAGGGAGGAGATCTTTTAGTCCAGTGCCCTACTCAGAGCAGGGTCAGCCAGGGCAGGTTACCCAGGACTGTGTCTTATCAGCTTTGGCATATGAGGATGGAGTTTCCACGTTTATCAGGGCTACCTATTCCACTGTCTAATTACCCTTACAGTAGAAAGGTTTTTTCTAATGTTTAAGTGGAATTCCCTGTGTTTCAGTTTGTGCCTTTTGCCCTGTCACTGGACACCACTGACAGAAGCCTGACTCCCTCATTTTCATTGCCTCCCAGCAGGTATTTATCCACATGGATCAGATCCCCCTGAGCCTTCTCTACTCCTCACTGAACAGTCCCAGTCTCTTCCCCAGGTGACAGATACTACCACCCCTAAATCATCTTTGTGCCCCTTTGCTGAATTTACTGCGCTCTCAGTCTTGTACTGGGGAGCCCAACACTGAACCCAGCACTCCAGGTGTGGCCTCACCAGTGCTGAGGAGAGGGGAAGGATCACCTCCCTCCATCTGCTGTCAGCATTCCTCCCAGAGTAGCCCAGGATACCTCTGGCCTTCTTCAGTGCAATGACACCTTGCTGACTCAACTTCTTGTCCAGCAGGAACCCTGGGTCCTTCTTGGCAGAGCTGCTTTCCAGCCACTTGGCCTCTAGTGTGTGCCGGTGCCTTGGGTTATTCCTCACCAGGTGCAGAACTTGGGATATTCCTTTGAACTTCATGAGATTGCCCAGCCTGCAGACATCCCTCTGGATAGTGGCACAACCATCTGGTATATCAGTCACTACTCCCAGTTTCGTGTAAACTGCAAACTTGCTGAAGGTGTGCTTAGTCACACTGTCCAGGTCACTAGTAAAGATGTTAGACAGTACTGGACCTAGTAGCAACCTCTGAGGTATACCACAAGGGACTGGTCTCCAGCAGGACTTCGTGACACTGATAATCCTTTAAGCCTTGGCAGTTCAGTGAATTGTCAGTCCACTTCGCCCTTTGCTTCTCTAGTTTGTACTTCATCAGTTTACTTAAGAGGATCTTGTGGAAGATAGTGTCAAAAGCCTTCTTAAAGTAGAGACAAACAACATACACTGATCTCCCCTTATTCACCAAGCCAGTCATCTCATCATAGAAGGCTTTCAGGTTGGTTAAACAAGGTTTCCTCTTCATAAGCCATGGTGGCTACTCCCAATCATCTTCTTGTCCTTCCACGTGTGTGGAGATGGTCTGCAGAATTGGTTCATGCTTCACCTTCTCAGGGATCGAGATGAAGCTGACAGGGCTGCCCTTCCCTGGATCCTTCATCCTGAAGACAGGGGTGGTATTTGCTTTCTTCCAGTCCTCAGGAACCTCTCCTGATAGTCACAACCTTTCAAAGCTAGTTATAGTGCCCTTGCAGTGATGTTGGCCATCTTCCCTAGCTCTCATGTGTGCATCCTGTCAGGTCCCAGGGACTGGTGTACGTGACCGGGTAGTTTAAGTGCTCCCTAACCCGATCCTCCTCCACTGAGAGCAAGCCTGCCTTAGTCCAGACTGCCTCTCTGGTTTCAGAGGCCTGGGATTCCTGAAGGCTGGTCTTTCCAACAAAACCTGAGATAAGGCATCTAATACCTCAGCCTTTTCCATGCGCTTTGTCCCCAGGTCGCCCACCTCCTTTCCCCTGGTCTTTCTTTTGCTGCTTATCTACTTGTAGAAGTCCCTCTCTGTCGTCCTTCACATGCCTCACCGGCCTGGCCTCCAGGTGCGCTTTGGTTTCCCTGCCCGCCGGCCCGCCGGCCTGTGTGCTCAGGCAGTGTCTCGGTGTGGCTCCCGGCGCAGCGGCAGGGAAGGCAGAGAGCAGCGAGGCCTCAGTAACCTCGTTTGGCTCCTGGAGAGGGACACCGGGAGTCTGGGGCGCAGGCGGGGGCAGGAGCCTGCAGAGCACTGTCAGCTTTCTCCAGCGGCCCCAGTTCACAGCACAGCTGGAAATCGTTGGGTTACAGTTAATGGGGTTGGGGTTGGTTTTTTTGTTGTTTTGGGGGGGGCGGTTTGTAATTTCTCTTTACACTCCACTTCATGCTTCATACCTTGCATCGCACGTTTATTGCATTATGAACGTATTGCTTCCTTTACACAGGAATCATGTTCTGTTGCTCACTGTCTCATGTACTCCTCCCTGAGGAAAATGTCTTTGTTAAAGTGGTCCCTTATGCAAAATTAATCTCAGCTTATATAGCCAGGCTATGTATATATAGCCATACGAAGCAATTAGCAGAACTTCTCGTGGAGATTGATTATGAGACTGAGACTGGTGGGAGAAAAAAGTGTTTCTTGTGCCCTAAGTTTGGCTCCTCACGCTGAGCTGTCATGTGTAGGCAGCATAGTAGAGGGTGTTTAGGGTTTAGGCTGCAACTGATGCCACTTGCCAGTCTGTCAGGCTGATACTGCTGCTTGGGTTCCTGCTGCAGTCTTTCAGTACAAGTGGATGAACGTGGACAAAGCTTTTTTTCTTTTTCTTTTTTTTCTTTGAGTTATGCTAGGTGAACTATTCCTATGGTGCTGCTTAGGCAGTAAGTATGCCATACAGGGAATCAAGTCAGTTAAAATCTAGGTAAGATTGTTTTACATATAAGTTTGCCACCTACCAGCTTAGAAATATAAATTGAGATATTCAATCCATTACTAATATTATTAATTATTTTACTGATGGTTTTCTCACTGCATTAAAAATAAACCAAAACAAACCACAACTTAAAATAAGTAAATAGTATGTCTTGCATCAAAACTCTTACAACTGACCTAACAGTTGGTTCTAAAAAAGCAAATGCTCTGGAATACTAAAAGGTTAAATAAGGGGAGCTTCACGAATGCCTGCTGAAACTGTCACTGAAAGGATCACAGTCCAGATCCATAAATACTCTATACTGATAACTACTCTGGTTTAAACAGGTTTGTTTTTTGTGTTTTTTTTTAGCTGCTTTGATCTTAGTGGAGTTGATTTACTTTATAACAGAAAGGGAGCTGGCCTGACTTTTTTCCCCTAGTTCATCCACCCTCTGTCATTCTTGCTCTTAAGTGGAAACAGTTGAGGCAGTGTACGGCAGTGCTTATTTCTCATCCTCCTGGAACCCCAAATAAATTTAGTTTAACAAAGACAGGATGTTTAAAACAGTAGAGGGATGTTCTTAATTTCAATGCTATATAAGTTTACTGATGATTATGCACAGGAAGAGTAAGTTCGGCAGTAGTGTCAGTCTAAACAAAGATGACCGGATAACTGGGTGTCCGACTGGTGGACATTAGGATTTTGTAAACAAAAAGATTGAAAGTACAGGAAGGTCCATCCAATATCAGCAGGCCTAACAATGCATGACAAGCTTCAGAAATGTTCTGCATTCAAATTGAGTTAACATTGCTTCAAAAGGAAGATTTTTCTATTTTTTTTCTCCTTTCAGTGAAATTTTGCCAGTTCACTCCAGAATGGCCTTTGGGTACTTGACAAATCAAAATTCTGTCTCATCCTGTAGGTAAACAATTTTATTTAGCATAATATTTACCAAAGTGCATAGATTTTATAAAGGGAAGTTATTTTTACAAGTGAGAATCTTAATTACCTGGCCTTTGTGTCCTTTTTTTACTACTCAACACACTGTCAAATCTAGTCTTACCAAGCTGGTTACCATTTCTGACAGAAGCAACAATATTAATCAAATTGTAAATAAATAAATGAATAAATAAATAAATAAATCCAGCATTGGTTTTTGTCTTGCCTCGGTGTCTTTGCTTGTCTTTGCTTCTGCTGCTGGCTGCTGCACTGGCTATAGTGATGAATAGCACTATACTTGGGAAGTGCAAGAAAATAATTGATTAGACCCTTTCCCTGCATTTACCATAGTGCTCCTTTCCCCTCTGGGTTTGTGCAGTTTAATTTGCCATTGATTATTTAATGATTATAATGTCATAGAGGAACCAGTGTTTATCTTCATTGTGCACTGTGGGCAACGCATTGGACCTGAATCTTTTCTTGCACGTTCTGGTGTAGATCTGCAGTCATTTGATACGGAGTTAAGTGAGGTCTTAGGCCAGCTGAAGTTTATATGGCGAGTTCATCCTTCTTCTGTCACTGGCAACATCTAATTAGTGCCAGTCCTTATTTGCAGTATTAGTTTTGTATTTCAGACACTGCAAGACTAATTGCAGAGAAGGACCAAACACAGAAACAGTTATCTCAGTTATTATAATCAAAAAAGTTGTGTTATGACGCTGAGAAATTTGTGTATGAATAGAAGTTCTCAATGCATGTGGCAGATACTTCACAGGCTTTTACTGTGTTCTAAGGGAAGCAGTGTTTTAAATTTCCAGCTGGATGCTTTGGGTTGTGATACATTTCTTTGGGTTTCTTCCACAACAGGGTAGTACTTGAATTGCGGGAATGTGGCAGTAGACTATGATAAGAAAGATCTTATTTCTCTCCTGCTGAACTCAAGTTCTATCTGAAAACCATTTTCCGTTCTGATGACACCTTTTTCTACTTTATCTTTTCTGTGATCAGGGCTACTATTTCAGAAGAAAGCACTACACTCTGAATATAGTGGATTAACCTTCTATTCAGGCTTGTTTTCAAGGAATATCTACAAGAATTGTTTTCGTGTTAAAATTATTTGTTTTCATTAAAGCCATCATCACTGACATTTTCTGTAAGAATAATGTTTTTCATAACACTGAAATAATTTCAGATTTTAGAACTAAATATATCTCAAACATAAACCACAAGCAGAATTAGAGGGCAGAAAAGGTTTTAACGTCCGGGCAGTCATGGTCTGAGCTCCCTGTGGAACTCTGTCTCATACAAAGGGATTAGAGAGAAGCCATAGTCTACCAAGAAAGTAAATGGAAGTGAGAGGTATGGAAAATAAAAAACTTTGGATACATACATGGGATGCCGTCAAAGATAGGGCAAGTGCCACAAAATATGTTCCTAGGATTCATCTCTTTCCCACCCCCACCTTTATGGTTGTGGTGGGTTAACCTTGGCTAAAGAGCAAAATTTATTGCTGATTAAAATAGACTTGGATGGTGAGAAAGACAGGCAAGAACTAAAAAGTTCCCTCCCCATTTTTCCTAGGCTCAACTTTACTCATTCATCCCCAACTCCTTGATCTGTGCCTTTTTTTTTTTTTTTTCTGACCTTGTTAATTTTTTTTCTTTCCCCTGTTGCTCTGCTTAGCTGGCATTTCCACCTTTCTTACACAGACTTTCCCAGAGGCACCACCAGCCTGGGTGACCGGCTCAGCTTTGCCCTGCACTGGGTCTGCTGGAGCCATCTGTGTCTGCACAGGCAGCCCCTGGCCTCTCCTCAGAGAGGTGACCCTGCAGTACCACCTCGACCAGCACCTTGCCATGTAAACCCAGTACAATCTGGTTCACAAATAATATTCTGCCTCCAGAATGTGTGATCTTAACACCTATGGAGATCAGTAGGAGCTGTGTCCTGCCGCTGGATGGGAAGTCTTAGGCTCTTATTAAATCACAGTCCTTGAATAATTTTGCAACATGTATTAATGAAATGATTCTTTCATGTTGACTTATATTATGTGAGCACCTCACATTACGATGACGAAGTAAATCCTTAACTGAATGAGGTACTTTTCTTTGTTTGGGGAACCAAATTCAATGGGCTGCCTCATCAGCTTTGCATTAGAAACAACATTCAATCTTGTATTTTCAGGCAGAAAGTAAAGATGAAGAAGCTATTGGAATGTGAAGCCAAAGTGGTAAATAGTTTCATAAAGCAAGGCTACATTACTGTACAGAGGAAGAGATCAATATTCTAAAGGGCTGAGTTGCAAATCCTCATTTCGGTCTTGTAGTTATATTACTAATAGCATTTAGAGCAGCATGTAACACCTTGGACATTAATTGCCGTTAACTGCCATTAAGAGCTGTCAAGCTGTTTGCAACAGAAGAGCACCCATACAAGTGATAGGGAAAATTAAAAGAATGGGAACGGAAGGAACTGGCTTTTTGTGTGCAGTGCACATGAAGTGAGAAGAATGAAGGGAAATATTTTGTAGGATTCAGGTAATAGCAGTTGTAAGAAATGGAGTATTACTATTTCTGGTTGCTACGGTAATAGAAGTGCAGGTGTAACACAAGAAGCAAGTGTAAAATGCAGCATGTGTAGGTGATTGAATCTATTCATACTTAACTTATTTATACAATTTTTTAACATACACAAGTACCAGATGATACCGAATGCTCCCAGTAATGATGCAACTCTTCTATCTGCAGTCATTAAATATATATTAGGTTTACAGCTAAAAAGTCTCTGTCCCAGCAGACTTGAAGTGACTGATGGCACCACAGGTTTTTTCACTGTTAAGATTCTGTCTGTTGGCATTTAGCTAATACAGGAATCGTAATCCAAACTGTTCATCTCTGAGTATACGTTCTTAACTACAAGGGGAACGAGTATGAGGAGAGAGAAATGAGAAGTGCAGTTGTAATGTTATCAAGGCTAATGGACTCCATAACTAATAATGTTATTATTGGAGTAGAGCTTCATGCGTTAACCTGCTTCAAATTTACAGTTGTGTTTGGCGGTCTCTAATTGTTGGTTAGGGTCAGGCAATTGTGCACGTCTAGTAACGTGACAGACCCTTAAAACAGTGTCTCTTTTGTTGACAAGAACTTGACATGAATCCCAGATACTATGCAATATATGGGACATTACAGTCACGCACATTTTGTTTTCTGTTAAGGTAAAGGTCCTTTTTTTTAGGGACACAACTAAGACACACACACCCCCTCCCCCAAACAACCAAACACTAAACCTGTTGATTTACAGATTGTGTGTATTTAATTAAAGACATTGTCTGCAAAACATCTTACTGTTTTTAGAAACCTATAATTATCTAAAAAACACTGTGTGGTTTTTTGAAACCTATAGCAGGAAGACATTTTGCACAGGTTGGTACGCTGTGAACAAGGCCTGAGGAGTTCTGACAAAGTCTGTACTAAGCGCTAACGTAGCTGAAGTGTAAGAAATGAGTAGGATGGGCAGAGATTATTTTTCAGCAGCGGTGGAGTTGTGAATACTTCTCAATGAGTAGGATGGGCAGAGATTATTTTTCACCAGCGGTGGAGTTGTGAATACTTTTCAACCTACAGTTGTAGTGATTAGAAAAATGAGTCTAAAAATCACATTTTGATTCAAAAGATTTTTTTTCCTTCGTAAGATTCCGTTTTCCTGCCTGTCAGATGAAAATTTTCTGCTCTTAACAATACAGAAACTCACCAAAAAGTTACCATAACTGTTCAAGTTATTACTGGGCAAAATTATCCCTAATCCTCATTCAGCAAAACACCATGTCATAAGAAATGGACTAAAGTTTTAACCTTGTTTATATAGAAAACTGAATAGTGTTGAAGCTTTTTCAACGTAGGCAGGTGTTTCAGTATGTCCTTGAACTGAAATGGATTAAATCTATACTGAATTATCTTGCTGAACTAAGCAAATTCTTTAATAAATTGACCAAACAACATGCATCACTTTAAAATATACATGTGTACTATGGGGGTCCTCATGTCTCCCTTTAAAATATTTTGGGGTTATATCCTGTTTGTGGTTTGCAATTTCCTAGAAAATTTAGCATTATTTTAATAGCTGCAACTATTGACACCAGCGTACTTCTTAGAGTTACATTGGGCAAAAATATTTGGAAGTACCTTAAATTTATCATTCATTTGTCTGTTCTTATTCTTATTGTGTATTGCAGGTGACATTTACGTTAGCGCTGCTGAGCTGGTGTAATGCAAGGAAGGACACATCATGAAATGGAAACATTATCCTTTTCTGGTCATAGTAGCTGTATTCAGCCTTTCCAGATGCCATCAGTTATTGGGTCAGCTCATTCCAGGTAGGTACCTTTTATTTAAACATAAATGTTCATGGTTTTAAGAATCATTTTTATGTTGTCCGTGTGAATATATGCATGTATATTCCTGATGTTCTCTCTCCATGTATTAATGTGTGTGTGTGTAGTTAAGAAATCTATGAGCATTTCTGCATATTTAAAACACAAAATTTAATATGTACTGTGTTGTCTATGTTGCAATAAGTTGCTTTTTTTGATTGCAAATAAAAATACAGAAAAAGAGGGGCCTGAAAATGTAAGTACGAGAAGGTTAAGGTGGCTATTAAAGCATTCCTTTGATTAGCAGTGTTGGTGGAGGAAAGAAATACAGAGTGCAGAAACAGACTTGACTATCAAAGAGAATAGGAAATCTATAGAGAACCTTCCTGAAGAAGAAAAATAGCAGCAACTGTGAAATAGGTGAAATGCAGTGTTTTCAGGGAAGTACCCAGAGATCAGGGATTGTCCTGGTGTTTGCATATGGCAAGTCTTACTAGTGCAAAGAGGAGTAGTAAGCGTGTGTAAATATGGCAAGATACCAGCTTTAAAGAGAAGGTGGTGGTCAAATAGGTAACCTGTATCAATCCAGCAAACAGTGCACTTTTATTGAAGTAACATACAGGAAACAAAATCTGTGTTGTTGTGCTGGGTTTTTTTGAAGAATAAATCTGTAAAAACAGCTTCTGAGTCATTCTGAATCATCTTCAATATTTGTTAGGGAAAATCCAAACTAACTTTGATCAATACTGCTAATAATGTACAACCTTTAAGTAAAATGTAGGAAAAGTCGATGGACATAAAAAAAAGAAGTGACATACTGGTTTTTGGTGGTTGTTTTTTCTGCTTTGCATCTGAATAATAACATAGAAGACTCTACTGGCTCAATTTCTAAGTTGAATACATTGTATACGCAGAATTTTGTGGCTATACAATTCTTCTCCATATATCTGTGGGCAACTAGTGCAAATGTAGACTACTGAATGAAAAGAGCAAGGAAAAGGTGTTTTTTTCCTTCAAGGATTTGTTGACCTATAAGGAATGGTGGTTCATGGAAAGTAAGTTAAGGAAATGGATTGATATTTCTTTCTGCTCCGCC
>JAVJGI010000014.1:109989035-110051983 GCA_035590275.1 Ibycter americanus | reverse complement strand
CCAGCCCTCCACCCCCACCCCCCACCCCCGGCTTTCTTGGTTTCAAATGTATTATGTAGGAAATGCAAAAAGACTCCAGAATAAAGGAAGGTGTAACTTAAAATTATCATTGTAGAAGTTTGACCTCAGACATCAAACATAATTTGAAAGTAATTTACCTGTCACAAAGACATCTACCTCTCTTTTTAAAAGGAATGCCTGCAGATCCAAATATCTTTGCATGATAGCTACCTCCATCCACTTGCATTGGATTCAATTTAGTCATAGTTTTTGTAGACTCTGCTAAAAAGGCTGTTTGCATTGTATTACGTTTTCCATCAAATTAGTTTCAGAATAAAATCACAGGTGGCATTTTGATTTTGTCCCTGCTTTGTAATTTTCATCACAGACCTCAGACTTGAACCAAGAGATTACTGTACTTGGCCAGACATCAGCATGCTCAGCCTCTACTGGCAGGGTGCCAGGAGTGTGATTATCACAAAAGATCAAATAAAGCAGGATTATTATTTTTTTTCCTTTAAGCAGTTCATCCCATTCATTTTGCTCTTTTCATGTCTTTTCCTTACAAAGACATGTCTCTCATTTTATTTTTTTTATGCACAGGAAGAAAGAGCTGTGCAAAATCTCAAACTTTTTCCTGCATTTAATGGGGCGGGGGGGGAAGAAATTGTGGTTCTTTGGAATTCTGCTGTATCCATTAAAAATATCAATAGAGCAATAGGTAACAGCTTTTTCTGAGGATTGCTAAAAGCACTGAGCAGCTAAAATGTCTGTGATCGCAGTACTACTAAATTGTTATTTTATTTCAATAAAAACCATGCTTTCAAAATAACAGTTTCAATGAAATTATTATTAGATCATGTTATTAGAAACCTTTAAAAATTAAATTTTATGGTTTCAAACTCTGCAGTTCTGTCTTATCGAAAAATTGAAAATTGTTCCAGCTTATTGATGACATAGCTTTAATTTCACATGGCAAACTATCAGATAGGTGTTAAAGCTTACCCTTAGAACTGGAATTCTCAACTCTAGTAAAATGTGATGAATTTTAATCATGGTCTTAGAACTTTGAGACATTTATTGTAGTTTTTGCTGAATCTTTTCATATATTCTTGTTGAGTCTCACTTTTTTGCATATGGGGTCCACAGGGAAGTACTCTCTCCCCCCTTTATTAAAATCATGGCTGAGCCTTTCATCTCATGTCATTACATCTTACCTCTAATTCACATATAAAATACACTCGCAATTCCACTATGGCTGTCTCCTGAGGCACAAAGTATCTCTGCCTTGGCACATCTTTATTTAATCAGGGCTTGAACGTTATCTGGGAAAGATGTGATTTTTCTTTCCAGTTGCTCTGCATATTTAAAAGCTGGAAAACTGGATAGTTGTTTTTAAAGTGCACTGGTCTAAGGAAACATGGCATTAACTGAAAACATAGAGCTAAACATATGCATCTAAATATAATATAGCATTGGTTAAGTCATTGGAGTGTTTTAAAGTTACCGGTTACTAGCTTGTCAAAAAATCACAGAACTATAAATCCAACATGCAGCAAAAGAGTTTAGTAATTTAAACTGAGATATTTTTTTTTATTTTATTTTTAAAATCAATAGAAGTAAGTGCAAGCTTTCAGATTTGTGGTCTGTTAATAAAGACAGTAGGAGCATTCCTCATGGATTTGGTTGAGTTTAGGATCAGGTCCTTTAGCAGGGAATGTTATGGAAGTGCCCTCCATCTGAACTGGAATAGATGCCAGATATGTGGGATCCTGGAGCTTTACAAAGATATCTGGATGAAGAAAGCCTTGTAAAACCATGGAATGACAAATTTTGAATGCTCCTGTCAGATTATTAACAGATTTTTGTAACAGAATTCTCTGTAGATCTTGGGGAGAGACGTATGAGGAGAAAACCTCTTTTGAACCCAGATTTTTGAGAAATTTTGAAAGAAGCTTGTAGACCTCCATGGTCTTACAAGTACTGTGTCTCAGTACTTGTGCAAGGACTGATGTTGCATTAGCAAGCCTGACAATTTCCATAATTTTCAAGTAAAAAAAGTTTGCTTTTCTGATGCTTTTTTTGATTTTTAAATCTGTGAAGTGCATTGTTTCTCCAGGAAATAGGTTTCCTTTAGGAGATGCAGATATATAACAAAGCATAAGATATATAAACCATGCATAGTGAAATGTAGATTTGAGAAATATGTTTTGCTAGTGTATGTTTTTTAAGAAAAAACCCACCATGAAAGAACCCTCTCTGATAATCATAAAAGCTTACTGAAGTCCTGAAAAGAAGCAGTCCAGGATCTGATCCCTTCTGGGGTAGACAAGAATATTTTAAATTTCCTTTTCCCTAATGCTTCTTGGCTTACTAATGAAACACTGCAGGAAATAGATTCACTATACTAGCTTGTTTGCCTCTTTCAACAGGAGACAGTTGTGAATCATAATGAAACTTTCATAAATTCAAATTGTCTTTTTTCACTGCCTCTAACATGTTAAGTTGTAAGCAGTCATATTTGGTAACTGAAAACTCTTACATCAGAGTTTTTGTCAAGTTAATCATAGATCAGTAACTTAAGTAACTAAATTGGTGTGGGTTTTTTTTGTTTGTGTGTTTGTTTTTTTAATCACTGTTAACTTTTCAGTAGGCAGGACTCTGTGATCTGGCTAGTGAAAACAAGACTTGTAGTTTTTTTCGTCACCTGCTTGTCAAACTACTGAATTTGTTGCCTGAACATGATACTTTGGGTTTATACGAGTGATTGATACATTTTGACAAGAAATTCCATATTCTTCTGGTTTCCCTGCAACCTGTGAACATACCTTGACAAAATGGTTCTTAGCACTGAAACATCTTCATTTGCTGCTTCATAAAGAAGATCAGTGTCCTGTATAATGTAATGGGTACTCAATTCATTCATCTGTACTTTTTAAGCACCTGAATGACTTTTCAATCAAATACCCAAAATAAATCTATGATCTGAACATTGAATAGTTCAGGTGGAGAATTTAGCTAGCGCTTTGGTTGTGCAGGTTTTTTTCTGAGAATGATGTTTAGAAAGGAAATATTGACTGTCTTTTGGCACAGGCTGAGGCAAAGAGATTTGGATGCTCAAATTCCATGTAAGACCCTGATTGTGAAACTCTAAAGGAAGAGCAAAGACACGCTTAGCTAAGGAAGTTAAGTGACCAGACTCCCTTGATACTTCTCAGAGCAGGGGATGTGGATTTAAATTCCTTCAACTGGGAGGTACTTGAGGGTGGTTTTCACCCTTTCTGAGCAAGTGATCCAACAGCTGAGCTCATCTTTTAAAAAGATGGCAGTTTTGGTCGTTAAAATTTTGTTTTGTTTTAAAGTAAAGTGGTGTTCATAACTATTTTGTGATGAGCCTGTAAGCATTTCAGAGCACCTGAACAGGAAAGCCTAGTTTGTAGGTCACAGGGGAAATAAGACAAAATATAGAAGCCAAAACCCTCAAAACTTATGTAAAGCTACACCTTCTCAGCAACAGAGCTTTGAGTCCCAGAGGGATGTTAACTCTAAAGATGGAAGGACATGATTTAACAGGGTCAAATTTTTAAATGTAAGTCCCCAAATTCCATGCAAATTCCATTTATTGTTTCCTTGAATCTGAGCCCAAATGAAGATAACCTTTAGCTATTTTTGATTAAAGACATATGTATAAATATAAGACTGGAAGTCTGTATCTCTGATGTAGGAACTCTCATAGAATCATGGAAAACGTTAGGTTAGAAGGCACTTGGAGGTCATTTAGTCTCATTTTTTCCCTTTGCTCGAAACGGTACTATCCTCAGAGTTAAACCAGGTTACACAGGGCTGTGTCCAGGTGTGTTCTGAGCACCTCCAGGGATGGAAATTTCATAGCCACTTTTGACCACTCTCAAAGGTGAATTTTTACTTCCATTTAGATCCCACTGGAACTTTTTGTATCGCAATTTGTGACCCTTGCATCTTGCCCTTTCACTGTGCACTTGTAGGAGAGTCTGCCTGTCACTTCTGCAAAATTTCTTTAAGGTGGTTGAAGACTGTGATTAGGCCACTACTCTAGACTTCTGTATGTTAAATCAAACCATCTTCTTTAGCCTCTCCCAGCGTGTTATATGTTCCAGCCACCTAACTATCTTAGAGGGTCTCCTCTGGGCTCTCTCCTATTTTTTCTGTGTCTATTTTGGAGTGAGTAGCCCAAAACTAGATGCACTCTTCCATGTGCAGACTGATGAATGAGAACTGGAGGGAACTAATCACCCCTTGACCTGCGGGCTGTGCTCTCACTAAGGCATCCCCCTGTGTTGGTGTCCTTCCCTGGGTCAAGGGCTCACTACCAGCTCAAATTCAACTTACCAGCTAGGACCACAGATTCATCTCTGTCATGTTCTTAACTTTCTATCATATAACTTCTACTGTAGAAAGGATCATCTTGGAGGAACTGTTCTGTTGACAAACTGTAGTTGCAAGAAATACCATGTTTTGGTGCACATTCTCCAGTAATTTTGTTTTCACAGGCTTTATGAAATGTCAGTCTTGGCCATAAATTCTGTTTTTGTGATTCTAATTTAATATAACTGTGACAAATGCATCTGTAAGTGATGTGTAGCAAGGGATGATGATTTAATGTATTGTTTCCAGTTGTAAGTGCCATGAAGCTTGTAGGTTGCGGTGTTCAAGGTCAAAATCTGAGAGAGTAGACAGGCAGTTTAGACCTTGCTGGGGTCAAGGAACATGTGGGAAGATGTGCTCCTGTCATCCACATCCAATTAACTTGAAGCAGACAGAAAATATTCTTCAGTTCATATCTAACAGAAGAGGAAGGAAAAAAAACACCAAACCAAACATTGTTCACATTTTGTCTAGCCGTTGCAGAGGGGGCTCTAGACAGACTAAATGAAATAAAAATTAAAAAAGAGAAAACCTGATACCTGTGCTCTTCTGAAGACTGTGTTTGTGTTCATGTCTGTCTCCTCCTTCTCTCCTATCCCTGCAATGTGCATAGGCTATGTGCTTTAAGCTCTTGTAGAGAGGAAGCAGTGCCAAGATCCTCTAATTTGACCACTGTGTATTTGTATGCATGTGTATATGCATTTGTAAGTATGTAACGACATAAAATTACCAATAACTCTTAGGAGTGAAAAGTCATCTTCCCTCATGGAGTATTCAGCTTTCTCTGAATATGTCATCCATTCAAAATATTTCTAAAATATTTTCCACTAATTTGTATTCCTGTATCCTAATATTCATGAACTAATGCTAAATCATGTTATGTTATGATACAATGTGTTTATTATCAAGGAAACATTATGATGTTTCTGTGGTATGATACTACCACGTGTAATTTACATTATGACTGTACAAACTAGCTTACTTAATAACACAAGACAGAATCATTTCTTGTTATCAGAAAATTGAAACTGTGTAGTAAATCTTGTATACTGTTTTCAGTTAATTTACCTACATAATGATCATGTAATTTATCTAGTCATCCATCCCTGCTGAGAGAAGTAAAAAATACATAGCTGTTTTTTTCTTGGTTTGGAATACTGTGACTACATTTGTTCTGACTCTATCAGATATATGCCAGCTGATTTTTACAGTTTTGTCATTGACCCATCTTTTTTCACTTTGATTGACATCAACACATTTTCGAAGTACTCAGATTGTTTCATATTTGTTGGATTTATGGTGTGACCTTAGGTTTTCCCTTTTGCGTTTTTTCTTTTGTCTGGTTTTTTTTTTGAGAATTTCTGTTTTTTCGACTCCTCTCCCTGCTTGGGAGGATGATGAAGGTTTGTAATTCCTATGAGTAGAACTGTTGTGCCTGGAAAGAGGACGTATATTAAAAGGGGTGAAAAAAAAAATCCTGGCAGGTGCCTTGCCTTCCAGAGATTGTCACTGTGTACACTGAGGTCTTAATAAATAAAAAGATTGCCAGCTGTACTTCAATTCACGGCTTCTTTATTAGCCTTTAAAAAGAAATAAATAAAGCATGACTCTTTATTTAATTGTCTGAATAGATGGAGACAAACCAAGAGGCACAGTCAGCTGCAAGACACTTAATGAAGAAATCCCTGTTTTTAATCTAGCTGTAGAAGACACAACTCTTCTGCTTTGATGGTGTGGCCTTTGTGATGAACCTGGCTGGAAAACCACATGTGCTGCACCATCTTCCTAATTAAGTCATCAAAATGCAGTGGAGCAAACGGAGTGACTTGCGTAGACCAGTATAAGTAATTTTAGTTCCTCTATTGCTTGGTTAATAGAAAGTGGCACTGTTCTAGATTATGACTGATAGAGGTTAGATGCTACAGCTGCTATTATTGTGCCTGCAGGTAGGCGCCTTTATAAGCCATTTCTCTGTGTGTGTAAGAAGGCACACTTTGCTTTGTTTGCCTTTCTTTTTTCTTACTTTTTAAGGATGTAATCCCAGAGGTGTTTCCTTCTTTCTTTCTTTATTTATTTATTCATTTACTTACTTACTTCTTTACTTTAGAAGCCTCTGCCTGTGATTTTCCCCAAAACATACAGATATTCTACTTCTTTTGGATGTACTGACACAGCATTCACCAAAACTGATCTGAAAAGTAAAGTTTTGGGAAGGCTGCCCACTAAAATAAATGAAAAGATAAACAAGAAGAAAAAAGTTCAGTGATGACGATCATAGTCATATAAAAAAGTCTGAGTATATATATAATTAGGAGGGAATAGGTTTTTCTGATACGGGCTAGCTTGGCTGCAGCTAAGGATTTTGTAAGGATTTGTGTAGACCAGGTTCTGCAGCTTTTATTGTTAAAATTGTTGGTAACACTCATTTCTTGCTTCACAAGTACTCTTACTCGAAGCTCTACACTTCTTAGGGACAAAAATACACTATGTGGTTGGCATAATCAGGTCTTGAATATCCATCATAGACATTATAAATTTATACTGAAAAGCTTTCCTAGTTTACGTAGCTCTATGACACTCCAAAGCTGCTAGCAATGTTACTGTACAGGCGTTTACATACAGTAATCTAAGAATGCATTGCTTGAATTCTTCTATAAAGATCACGTTTCATATGGTTAATGGAGAAACTGGCATAAATGCTATGTATATATTTGCAGATAATATAAATAGAATTTTCACCAGAAGTCGTTCTACCTGTATTAAAATTAACAAGAATAAATGTTTCTTTACATAATTCATCAATTATGCTGAGAACAATATTTGGTTACAAAAATAGAGCACAAAATGACAAAGTCTCTCTTGAATCTAATATTTATTTGGATGATGAATCTGTTAGAGCTTCAAAACAATTTAATGTCTTTAACATCAATTATAAAACTAATTTCAGTCCTATCAGTGAAAGAATGTAACAATTTACAAGGGTGTTTTCACACTTACGACTACTCAAGGGGTTACTGTAGGCATATCTACACTTGCTAATTTATTTTCAATGCTGTGAAATAGAGTGTCTAGAGATGCTTTATTAAATATTTTAATAAGTGTTGAACATATTTGCACAATTCCTCCCTTGACAAAGGGTCATTTGTATGCACCTGTATCTGCATATGCAGAAAAAAATGTCCTTTTGTCAGAGACTGCCACCTTCTTTCTGCACAAACTAAACAGGAAATTACTGCCTTTTGTCTAATCTGAATTTTACATCAAAGTGGAACTGGTGAAGGGAAACAAGTCTTATATTTTAAGGATTTTTCTGAACCTAACTGTTGAGTTTTATGTTGACAGTAACGTTATTGTAAGTATTTTTACTATATCCATGATGGTGTTATCAGTACAGCAATGTGTAACGAACTACTTGGTGTTAGAAAAAATCATCACCTATTATTCTGATCCAGAGTGAAACTTATATATGGCCCATATTCATAGTAGTTGATATTTTAGATTTGATAAATTACAGGGTATAAGGCTGCAGGTACCATCACTTTAAGTGACTTTCTGGGTTTTGTTAATGCAACTTAAATATTTTTCCTACATTAATGATTGTACACTAGTTGTCAAAATAACATGCCAAATATTCTATGTATGCTACTGCTAAACCAGTCAACTCTCCTTCCTCTCTTGTATGAAAACAAAGAAACGCCTATCCTTTACAAATGGCTTTTGCTCAAGGCGTTGTTACAGGCTACCGTGAAGATAAAAGAACCCTTACAAGTGCTGTGAAGCACATCTGGTTAGCCATTTACTGTTAAGTTTCCATGTTTAGACATTTCTTTAATTACATTTTGGGTGTGTTTTTTCTTTGTCTTTTTTTTTTTTTCTTTTTTTCTCTTCAACATTACCCTAAGGGTAAAATTTAATTACATTATTTAGAACTTGTTTTTTTAAATCAGATCATAAACGACCGGGGTTTTAAGCCCACTTCATTTTGACACACAGCTGAGGTGACCTCTAAGGTCACACTTTTAATATATGAAAATAAAAAGGCAGTTAATGGTACACAACAAAAGGATGCATTTTTCCCCTGCCTTTCTCTCTCTTGTCTTTGCAAAATGGATCAGCTATGCCCTTCAGGATTTTATTCACTTACAGTACTCCCTATTCACAGTAAGATTAGACAATTTCCAGTTCACTTTACGTCCATCTTGGCACTTCAATGTATAGGTGTAAAATTAAAGGTTCTATTCATGGTACAGTACCATTTCAGAAAACAAACTTTCTTATATTCACCAACACTCACCTAAAAACATGGCACTGAACTAGCATAGGATTGATCACTTGTGTTTTTTGAAACTACTTAATGTCTAAGCATGTCTTCCTTTAAACGTATGTTACTCTAAAATGTCTAGGATAGCTTAATACTTGAAATTTGATGCACATGTACAGGTGCAAATCTTTGCTGATTTGGCCCATAAGGCTTAAACAGGCATCCCAGTTTTGAAAGATGTGGTGCCCTTGACCACCTCTGTTAATAAGAGTCCACCATCTCCTTTTGCCATGTCTCTTAAGTACATTTGCTTATGGATGGTAGCTGATAAGCTGGATTTTTTCTGGCTCTAAAATCAGGACTAAACACTGTACCAATTCAGAATTGGAGTTGCAGAGAGGTTGGAGCTTGTGGATATTCACAACTACGTCTTCCACTGAGGAACATAGGGAAAGAGTTTATAGATGGTTAAGTAGGAGCTCAATCATCTCTTGGTTGCACATGTTCAGTTGCCTCTTTAATCTGTTCATTTGCCTCTTTAATACCTAGATTCATTATTTTCTGTTCCTGTTGGTTTATTTCCTATATTTTACAATTTCATTTGCTTTTATCAGTTTTTTATAACATCTCACAATTTTATCCTTCAGGTTTTAATTTGTTCACAATCTGAAATACCTGTGACTAGCTTTACTGCAAACTCTAGGTTTACTTCAGCCACCTTCACACAAGGAAGCTAACATCTGTTTTTAAGTTTCAGCACTTTGGTGGCCTGCTTCCGATATAGGGTTTCTGTTTTTAAGGTGGAGCTGTTGCAGGAGAAAAAAGCTTCTTATCCATTAACTCTGTTGTAGCATTTGGGTTGAACAAGGTTGTTTGGATTGATCTCCTAAGTTAATCATGGCAATTTGATAGACAGATCACAACTGCTGTTTGATGGTAATGTCCTAAATTTTCAAAACATATGGACAAATCTGAATCTGAACTAAAATGTATGAAACTTAGGACTAGGAAGAGGACGGTGATTACTCCTACATAGTTTAGTTTCCATTCCTTTAAAATAGATCTTTTTCAAAACTTCTCTGTCCTTGAAAGTGCTTGCTACATAGACAGGTCAAAATGTTAAGTTCGGCTCTTTCTGGCATTCACACAGCTTACTCGAATTGAGCTCCCTGCTGTCACAGCTAGATTACTTCTGGGACCTGAGCTAGTTTATTTAAAGCTAGCCTGGGACCTTGATTTTACATTGCAGTCTGCTGTTCTTTCACTGTCTGCCGTCTTTATTTCAGAGTGCTGCTTTTCTTGTGAGACTTCATGGTGTTTTATCCTATTGTAGACATTTTGAAAGTTATAATATAACTTGTAAATGAAATTGGCTTCTAATTCCTGGGTTTTTTTTCACGAATATTCCCTTATTAAGGGGTTTTGTCTCCTGTGGTTTTTGAAGGGCTGTGTAGAGGGTTTTTTAAACATGATAGGAAAAAGTTGTGCATGCTTTAGCAGGAAAGTCTGAATCATCTAGTATTTCAAAGGAATTAAGTACAGTGAGAAAAAGGATGGTCTGAGGTCAGTTGTAGCTTATGAAGCTATTCAGTCAGTGTCAAGTCTGGCTTTGAGCTCTAGTTCGAAATATTTAACCTTTCTATTACTGCAGAAATTGCAATCAATCTATGTTGCAGTCACCTTGCAAGAAATAAGTGAAATCCCTTGGTCAGCATTTGCAGAACAGTCCATTTAGCTAATTCAGAAAGACTGACAAAATGTTGATACTAGAAGTAAACCAACTAGTCTCTCCTTTTTTCAAAAAAAGACTAAAAGCATGTATGATATATATGGATGGCTACAGTAATAACATTTACAATTAATAAAAGCACGTTTTTCCACAATTTTTGAAAACAAAGCAAGAACTAGAGTAGAACTGCTCCATTCTAGGCCAATTGTATAAAAACCTTATTCTGATAGTTGATGACATAGGCCTTCATGTATATAACGCAACATAAGCAATATTTTAATACTGCAGTGCCGAAGTAACAAATTCCATTTAAAAGCCACAAGATGCTTGCAGTCACCATTAAAACTTGTTAATGAATTGACTTCTGTCAAAGTGAATAGTTAAGTGATCTGAGTCATCTTCTGTTGAAGCCTTTGTCTTACTTCCTATTTTAATCTTTAATATATGTCTTCATTCAGTCTCATAGAAATACATAATGTTTCATTCCCCAGCTGTAAAAGACTGGTTTGCAGCCTTTTCTCGGCAGAATTCTTCATCCCTACCTCATTGATATTTCTGATGTTTGCTTTTATCTTACTTTTGTCTACAGAAAGATTTACTTTTTTTTTAGCCTTTTTCTGTAAGCAGGTTAAATAGGCAGGAGTACCATGAAATTTTTATACTTCTGCAATTATCTTTTCATTTCAATTTTCCCTGTTCAGTTCCAATCATACAGAAAAGTTCTCCATCACTTGGAAAGCTTATTTCCATTTTCAGTAGTGATAAAGCAAAGAAATTGACTATATGATTAATAGTTACCGTTATTAGGACCTACCTTTTGACTAGCTTAATAATTTGGATTGCGATTTTCCAGGTGAACCAACTTCATATGTTTGTTTAATGTAAGAGAAATAGTTCATGGTTGTTTTGTTTGGTATTTTCAAGAAAAGGTCAGGTAAAGGACCCCCTTTTGCTCTTATTGATACATAGTTAACATTTTGGAGAAAGAACTTGAAACTGGAAATGGGACTTGCCTGACATCTTTTTGTCAGCTCTTTGTCAAATGTGCTCCAGTTGTATAAGCCCATGAAATCTCATATTCAGTGTCTGATGTTGCATTTGACATACTGATGGAATTTGCAAAGCAATCTTTCAATGTTCTTACATTAGGAAGGATGAAGAAGACTTTCCCTGTGATCATTGCTCCTGAAGAATAGCGGTTGGACTTTGGTAAAGTGATGAGGAAGATTACCCAATCCTTGGTTCTCTTAGGGTGATCCCAAATAAATTTTCAGGAGAGAGCTGCTGAATGGAAGAGCCAGTGTGGTGAAAACAATGTGTGGAGTCAGAGGATGTTTGTGTTAAGGAATTAGGAGAATAAAAAGATTCTGCTGTGGAATTTAACCTGATAGGTGGAAAAAGAGTGGGATAAGAAGAGGAAGGAGAACAGAGTGGCAGTGGTGCAGAATGACTGTTACTGTAGATGCAGCAGTCCTAAGAAGCTGAAAACAAATGTGGGGAGTCTGGGTCTCATCCTTCACTGCCATGTGCTTTTCTGTGTTATATGAGATCTCTCTCTCTGCCTCCTTCCAACTACAACGTTAAGTAGAGCGAAACTCCTAAAAAGGAGGAGTTGCTGTGTTGCCATTCATATTGGGATGACTCTGGGGACCTACCAGATGCTGTTCAGGAGCTGGGAAGCACCCCTGGGCTGCATACGGTGATTCTGAAGCTGTGTAGTTCCTCACAAAGAAGGGTGGAAAGAGGGTTAGCCAAGGAAATGCCACACGATGAATTATAACAAAAGAACATTAGAGTCACAAAATTCAGTGTTTAGGTTATCAGGAATTCATCACCTGTATTTAAGTTAAGATAAATGAATGAACATTTTCTTTGGTCAGTTGAGGACATCCACGCTCACAGCCTGTTTACTTCATATTATTAACCTGTTTAGTATAACATGAGATAGCATTTCATGCTAGCAGCTCTATGTCCGTGCTGTCAAAACTACTGTTGCAAACATGCTACTGTGTTCTATAATATTCTGTGGTATAGTAGAACTGCTCTTGCTCATACAGTATTGTCTTTTTAATGTGATTTAGCTTATCTGATAGCAGTGTATGTCTGCATATTAATAAATTCAGCCACTCTTTTCTCATTTTTTTAATCCCCCTTCCTTCACTAGTCTTAGAATCCATTGACCTGTTTCTTGGGATGTAACAGAAGAGAATGCAGAGAGGTGTGAAATTCCTGCACAAATTGGGCTATGTAGAGAAAGAGGCAGTCTGGTATCCCTAGGCATCTATTGCTCATCAGCACGTGGTGTAGCTCAGAATGAACCCAGTACGTGTAGGGGTTCGGGCATATAACTAGGGGGCGTGGAGGGCAGAGAAGCAAGAAAAAAGAAAAGAAATGCAGAAGGGTGTAGAGGGACTGGAGGAGAAACAAAGCCACTGCTGAAAGGATTTCAGAGGTTATTTCATAAAGATCTGGGAATGTCACGATGGGAGAACGTAAGAGAAGAGGGTGCTGTGCTTCGTTAGGTTTACCCCTTATGGAACAATATCTTTTTTTATAATATCCCCCACCTTTGAGTGCATAGTGCTTCTGAATTGCAGTCGGGGTAATATTGTAAAGAACTGCTGGTTTTATGTTGCCTGTCTTGTTTAATGCACAGCCACAGAGAACGGCGGTCCTTCCATGCATCTGCCGTAGGTTTCTTAAGTGCTGCTGCACAGGAGTCTTCAAACACACTGCCAACAGGTGGACATTAGTAGTCCACAACTCATTTCATGAGTTGTCTGACTTGACTTCCAGGACCACATTTTCCAGCAGGCCTAAGCATTCACCATTAGAATTAAACATAATCACATTTTTCACCACAGAAGATCATTAAGGTGTGAAATATTCTTAAAAAATCAGACTTAGCATGTCTCAGTTTATCTGCACAGTATTGGTGGAAACTCTGGATATTGCAGATGGTAGTCCCCAGTTCTTTCCATCTGTGTAAGGGAAGAAATATTACCTTACATGGAGAAGATTATATTTTCTAGGTATGAAGTTCTTGAGAGTATAGTGTACTGTGATGATGTTAAGAGAATGCAATATAAAATTCTCTTACACTCTTTTATATTCTAGCATATCTACTGATTCATAGGCTTGATTTTTTTGTGTGTTTTGTTTTGTTTACAGGATTTGGGGGGAAAAATCAATGGAGGTTTACCCATAATTATGTTTAAGTACTGCTATAGGCAGAACTCTGAATGTAACTGTTCAGAAACAGCAGCCTAACAGCACTGTAACTTTTATCAACAAACTTAAATACCCAAATATTTGCAAACAAAAGAAAAAATATTTTTCTACAACATCTTGAAACAAGAAATCCTAGTTTGCTTTATATAGACTTTCCCTCATTGTGTTTTCTAGCACAGTGCAAGGTTGCAACAGGTTGCCTGGACTCATCAAGTAGGCAGATTTTTCATCTCTGTGCTGATAGCTGGTGTTCTTCATCATCTAATTAGCATCACAGATGCATATACCTAATGTTGTAGATAATTACATCCGAGCTGATCACTTAGGCACTAGATACTTTATACTCAATAAAGAGAGGCAATTCAGGGTATAGTTGATGTGTCCTAGGTGCGTTTTGGGGGTTGCCCTCTGTAGTTCCCTGTTCTCTTCCTTTACTAAAAAGAGTGTGGATTTACTTTTGGTCAGATAAATCCCATCTTTGGTGTCTGTTAATTCTCTTCTGACAACTGGGCTGCCTCTAGACTAAATGGTGGATATGCTGTTGTTTATCTTGCACCTGTCCTGCCTATAATTATCCAAATCAGGGATCAAGGCAAACTGTACTGTGGCTGTCTTGTAGTCCACATGTTCCTATTTTCTTTCCAGGAAAACCAAAGCCTAGGATAAAGGTGCTTGGTGCTTGCCTGAAGTGCAGGCTGGGAGTGGACTGCTAGACCCACTAATTTAGGCACAACATAGAAGTCTTCATCAGAGTTTAAATGTGAGACTTTTTTCCATTGTCAAGCTGATAAGAGGCCTCAGGATGATGTATTATAGAAAAAGTACTTTTCCCAACCAATTCTGACAGCAGCTCCAATGCAGAAGGTTTGTAGCTGTAGCCCGCAGAGGGGAGGTATTTGGCATTCGTTGGTATTTTCAAAAGTAACTGAGGCTATGGGAACACATATTTCATGGCATTGTTTGGACATTGTGCTGTCAGAAATGAGGAATTTTGAAAGCCTTTGTGAAGTCTTCAGCATCCTTGCATGCTCTTGGAAGGGATTCTGGAGTGAGCCTGCTCAAAAGCTTGAAGCGTGAGTCATGAGCTTCAGCAGCTGGGCCAGAGCATCTCAGGTCTCAGAAGGGGAAAAAGAGTTATGCCTGGTGCTTTAACTTCAGGCACGGTGCCTGAAAGCTAACCAGTCTCAGGAAACATAAAAGCTCAACCATGTAAAGCCCAAGGAAATAAATTAGGGTGTAGTTATGAGGGTCTGAATTCATTCCAGCGTATGTTAAGTGGAGACACCTGAGGTAGGGCCCCGCTGAAGGGCTGAATTACTCCTTGGCTGCCTGTGTCTCTCCATTGACTAAAGAAGGAACCAGTAATGATACCTGGGGAGTGTCTGATATTGGATCAAAAGTATCGAGTCCTTTTTTTTTTTTTTTTTTGTTTTTTCCCCCTCATCTAGATACTTATAAGCCTTCTTAGCAAATAATCCAGCTACACTCTGCAGGCTAATAACTGTGCTCTCATTTTCTATTGAGACAGGAAATGTACGCTATGTGAGAAATAGAACCAACATTGTGAAGCAGCCTTGACATCACTTGCTCTAGTATGGATATAGCAATTTTTTCACGCTCCTCAGATCCCTGAGCTTCTTCAGCAGTCGGGCTCTGAGGGCAATTCAGGATTGCCTTACTCTTCTTTTTGTCCCAGAATGTGTGTGTAATGAAAGAGTGTTTGATTAAATTGCAAACTATTTCTTTTTGTGACTACTTTTCTCCTCTTGGCATTTAAAAAACCCCAATTGCTTAAGAATGTAGTTTAAGGGAACAACATAGGAACCATTAGAGGAACTAATTTACTACCAGACTTTGCCTTGAATAATAATTAAAATGTTGGTTCACAGTTTTAAAGATGATGACAAAATCAAATATTGCAGCTAGGTATTGTGACCAGTGTTCAGCCTATGCACATTCTACCATGTGGATAAACTTTACAGTATTACATATACAGAAGTAAAGAATGGGAAGAAATTAAGGTTTTACGTAGACTTTCCGAAATGTTGAGTTTCACTTTATGATTTGCTCTTCAAATAAAGGAACCCCACCACAAACTCATGTATGATATCCTAGTTTTGCAGAAAGGCAATAAAATAATTTAGTTTTGAAGTTGAAATCAACACCTATTTTGAAAGTTGCTTGGCATTTTCTGTTATAAAATACTATAATAATAACAAATAAGGAGTAACAAAAATGTATATGAAAAGTCAACCTTCTTCAAGTCAAGCTTGCATACTTCGATTGCTTCTGCGAAAGCAATTAAGCTCTTCCTAAGGGTATGGTTCCATATATTGTAATATTTTTTTGCCCCATATACTTGCTTCTGCATGAACTTCAGTTATGCGTAAGTATTTGCGGTGTTACAGATTAAACCAGATCAGTAATATGATTAGTTTACAGGGTGGCTCCGCAACCGATTGCATCTTTATAACTAAGACTGGAGAGCAGGAGGTGATAGCTTGTCTCAGAATCAGAGTTGTTGTAAGGAATTATTTTAATGTGGTGCGTGTGAGATACACAGCTTGTTAGAGCGTCCTTGGCAGAGGACAGGGGAACAGAACACTGCAGAAGAACCAACCTTTGCTTTTAGACTATATGCATTTGCAAATGTAATAAATTTTTTTTTCCTGTATGGTTTTTAGAAAAGATAATCAGAATCTTTCATTTTCAAGTGGCATTTTAAATTCTGGTTTGTGCTGCAGGTTTTTTTTTAATCACAGTAGTGTGTTAAGGCTGTAAGAAATATACATAAATATAGGTTTGTGTGTGCTTGGTTATATCAAAACTGCGGCTTCAGGGAAAGACTTCAAAAACAGGTATGAAAAAACGGGGTTTACAATAATTAGAAGTAAAAACTATTTTAAAACTGTTTAATTGAGCTAATTTAAATTTAAATTGAGAAAGAATACATAGGAAGTACTTAATTTTGCATGCTGCTTGAAATTCAAATGTCAATCTATTCAGTTCATAAGCATGAAAGTAAACCTTCGTATTCAACTTTGTAAGCATATCCCAATTCCCTAATTTATAGGACATGCAGATAGCATTTGCATAATTTTACGTATAGGTATTTTACTCCCGCAACATTGCTTAATGATGCCATGCGCTTTTTAAAATTTTCTCCGACACTCCCAACCAAACCTGAAGATGTTTAGATCTTCTCAGAATTGCTCATGATTTCTCACATGAAATATCAGATGTGATATTTCAAAAATCCAGAGCGGCTCACAGAAATGAAATAAAATTTGGAAATCTGATATTTTCCATACTTGTTTTTATAGGTATTTGGTGTCCTTTGGAGTCTAAAAAATATTCTGGGACTTACCCCTGTAATTACCGTGGGACCAAGAGTGGTCACAATCCTTTACAATTAATTGCTACTCATAAATTGATCTTATCTTCTGATTAATGGCTCTACATGTTCATGTTAGTGTTGTATTGCTCCTGCATTTCGCACACTTTGTTGAGTTACAGATGTATTTATCACTCAATGTTGCTAGCATAGTAAGAATATACATATTATTATTGCTCTAGTTTTGATACTGTTTATTAGGCAGACTTCTGCATGAATGATTTCATTTCTTTATTATTAAAAGTGTGTTTAATTTGCACATACAGGAGTCATTGCCCCAGCATGGTTCGGATGTAATCTCGCATGTTAGGGCTGTAATTCAGTGTAGTTGTTTGCTGCAGCAGTGAGTATCCATACCTAAGGATATGAAGTGCCAAATTACTGATTTCTGAAAATTGTATTGCACAACTGAGTCAGCAAAGTTTAAACTCTTATTTAAGTAAGGGAGCAATGATCCCAGTTTACATGCTGATAATGAAAAGGAGATGGACAGTTTTAACTACAGACAGCCTCCCATTTTTTATCTGCATTGCGATTTTTCTGTTACGGTTTTGGGGTTTGAGTTTTGGTTTTGGGGTACTGAATGCTGCTTCTGCTAAGCTGTTATTAATGGAGCTGCATAAGACAGAAATTTATACAGCTGCAGAAAGTCCATCAAGTAATATTTAATTTTTATTATGGGCTGAGTAGATTTTGAAAGAGAAGAGGTGTCTGTTCTGTGAAATAGCTGTGTCCAAGTCTTTGATGTAGCATGCATTGAAAGGAAGAGCAGATTACTGGTACTGTGGAGCCCTGCTCTCTGAACTTAGCAGGGACAAAGAGAGCACACAATACATACATTTTGGGGATTAGTTAGGGGAGGGGAGAATTGCTAGATAAATAGCTGAAAGGCATTTACTAAACACATCTGTGAAATTAATTAAAGAAATGCAATAAGAAAGGGGAGAGAGAATAAATGATGGAAGTCCTACAACTTGCATCCTCACAGCAGCATTTGTGGCACATACTGGCTGTTAAAGAGGAAATTTTGAGGCCAGTGAGCAGCTCTAATATGAGAATTAGAGCTGTAGCCCAAAGGCGAGAGAAAAGGAGAAAGGAGGCCCAGGTATAATACATTTACTTTCTAAGAGAAAAACGAAGTAAAAAGACCATTAACTAAAGGGTTCAGCTCTGTGGGGTGACATGTCTGGTGACATGAATTAACCTCCCAGGTGCCACTCAGGGAGACGTTTTAGTGCTCACAGTACAATTCAAACATGTCAGAGAGCCACCAAGTCTCCCTCAGAAGTCTCTGAAGTCGCTGTACCTAGGCTCAGGCAATACGGTACATTCAGATAAGTGTGCAAGAAAGTGTACTTCTAAATGGATTCCTCATAAAACAATTTTATTAGTGAATTTATCTGAGTTTATGTGAATTCAGAATAATAATTTGTGTACTGTCTTGCTTATTGCTGTGATAAGGAGAAGAGACGTTTAAAAACAAATATTATAAAGAACTAGGGGTTAATATTTATGTTGAACCTCCACAGCAGTAACATAAGGCCAGCTCGAGCAGAAACAAGGTGATGAATGGATATTACTGTATTTTATCCCTGTAAAAGAAGACCTATGAATTTTGCACCAGGGTCTGGCATAGAGAAGCTCATCCCATTATCAAAGGATTATTACTTAGGACAAATAGATAAACTGATTGGTTGCAAGAAAGTCAGATATAATTTCAAAATACTTCCTTTTTTTAAAATCTTCTTTCCGAGATGACAAATTGTGGTGACTGTATAGTATATTTTCAAATAAATTCTAGAGAAAGAAAGACAATGATCTGATAGCTAGCAGTCTTGCAGGAAAATACATGTTGGGGTGCTGCTAATGTAGAATGCTACAAGAAATAGACTAAGTTTCCTTTTGCTTGGAATTTTGAATTTTAGGGAATTTATTTTAATTTTAAACTAATTTTTATAATATTGAACTACAATTACTTTTCTTCATGCAGTTCACAAGCAGTTTAACAGGAGTTCTTGGCAGATTAAGAGGAAGAATGAGTGGTATCTGCACACGAACGTATAACAGATAATATTGCCAAAGTACCTAGTCTATGTATTACCACATATTTTTTATTGGTAATGAAACAATATCTGCATGCAGTTTTCCATTTGGAGGACAGATGTTGATTGGAGAGGAGTACCCAAATATGTGAAATGCCCCATCCATCCTAGTTTAAAATGATACCTTTTATATTATCTTCTCCAAAAGAACAATTTCCTTCTCCTTAATTTATGGCTCTTTTTCACATGCAATGATACTATCTTTTATATTCCATTTCCCTGGTTTATACATTTTCTGTTCTTTGAGGAGCTCTTTGCTTAGATTAACTTGTATTTGAAAAATTTAACACAAGATGTAGGCATTACATACAACTCATGTTGACTACATATATAAAAATGCCTGGTTTTAACCAGAAAAAAATCACTTCTGACAGATTGATCAGAGGAAAGTGTACATAATTTCTTTACACAGGTCTCAGAAGTAATACAAAATGAGTTGATCCAGTACTCTGGTCAGAGATGCACAAGATCACTGTTCTGATTACAGTGTTCGCGGATCACTGAAAGAGTCACTGAAAGAGATCCACTCTTCTGAGATCACTGAAAGAATCACTAGTGTACAGGGTCATAGATGTCTTCCAGGATTTTCCACATCTAGAGGTTAAATTATGTTGGAATTAAAATGATTTAATGGTGGGTTAATCTTCTGAAAGTCAGCAGTGTGGTAAAGAAGTGTTGCAAGTTCATAAACAATCTAACCTCTTTTAATCTATCCTACGTAACAAATAAATATTTTCCTAACCTTCCTATGCTATATTTTTGAAGGAACCAAGTCAGCAATGAGGAAGACTTGTGGGTCAGAACATGAGTAAAATAAGAATCTAGCATGAGTACAACTCTGTACGCAAAGTCAGGCATGTTGAAACCTGCTGTCTGCAGTGAAGACCCTCACTAAATGTGAGATTCCATTTCCCCCAGCTAAGTTTCTATCAGATGATACCAAGGTTGACTTCCAAGAGAGCTCAGGCTTTTACTGCATGGCTCAGTGGGACACTGTTGTGAGGTCAAGTTTGCAAACACAGTTTCCAGAGCTTATCATAGAAGTCGCAATTATATAAGTCAAAATTCCTCATAGACTCTGAAACCATGAGCAAAATTCAGAAAAGAGCTCCCTGTAAAAGGTACAGAACTGTGGGACGAGTGCTTGTTGTTTTTATAGACTACAGTAGTAGAATGAAATTATTTCAAGATTTGGAGTTGCCAGGTGTAATTGCATGTAGCAATGGAGAAAGTGGTCTCTACCCTTGCTTCCTTGTAAATGCAGTGAGGGATAAAGAAGAGGCAGGAAAGAATAAAGAAACATCTTTTATCTGGACACTTACCCGCTGTGGAACAGTACAGTGGAAGGGTATTAAAAAATTGATTCAGAGAGAAGGTAGCAGTGAAGTGCTAGGTAGTAACAAAGTGATATTGATCACTTAAGTTAAAAGCAGGAAAGACTTGGATATGGAAAGGAGATTTGTGAAAAATGTGAGACCATACCATCAATTACTTTTATATACCTATTTCTAAAGTTTTCACAGATGTGTAATTTATGTGGTTGTTTTAAAAATATATTTTATTGCCAATCTGAAGATTCCGAATGTGTTCCATTATGATTCCTCTTAATACTGTCGTGACACATTTCTCACAGTTGAATAGCTGATCCCAGTCTGTAGACTACCTAACTACTTCGGTTCAAGGTAGGGGGGAATCAGCGTATTTGTGTTGTCCATCGTACAGCTTAAAAGTCTTATCCTTGTATTCTTTCAGTCTGCTGAATCAGTGTGAAGTCACCATATGAAAGGAGATTCTCCTTCCAAAATAAATGCATTATTCATCTTATCTTAACATTCACACTTTTCCCTCAGAAGAATCAAAACATGATAAAATGGCAAGACATTTATAGGAAGTCTTTCTGTTCAAGTTAAATCCTATGTACTTCAATATGTGTGTAACACAAATCAGAACATGGTATCCAGTGTATGTTTTTGAGGAAATGATGGTTGCATCAGGTATCATTAAAGTAGAGGGGGTGTGTTGTGTGTACGTGCATGTGTGCCGGCCCTCCTGGGCACCCAAGAGCTGGGTTGTTTTTTGCAAGGAGACCAAGATTATGCTCTAGACGGGAGCGTGATGATATAAGCAGGTTGTAGACAACGTGGGTGGTCACAGGACTGTAGAATAGTTCAGGTTGGAACAGCCTTGGGAGGTCACTAGTGCAGCCCCCTGTTCAAAACAGGGTCAGTCACCAGGTCAGACCAGGCTGTTCATGTCTGTATCCAGTCATTTCTTGGAAATCTCCAAAGACTGAGTTTGCACAACCTGTCTGCGCAGCCTTCTTCAATGCCTGACTGTCCTCATGGGGAAAAAGTTTTTTCTTATATGCAGTCCAAACCTCTTTTCTTTCAGTCTGTGTCTGTTGTGTCTGATATTCCCACCGCTTTAAAGGGCTTGCCTCCTCCTTAGTGGGTCCCGACTTTGTCTACTAGCATGATAATGTAGGTTCATCTGTAGTGTCAGAAAAAACATCCTGTAGCAGTTACAGTAGCAAGAAGAATCAATTGAATATCTTTACTGATAATGTTTTTTGTAAAATATTTAAACAGAAACTTGTTACATGGCTTATCAAAATATAATTAGTCACCACACATGGTCTTTCCAAAGTGGGACTGTCATATATCAGAAAGATAATGATGCTTTATTAGTGATCAATCCATATTTTTAATAAAAGAAGACCTGTGCAATATATTTGGATGCTGGTCATACTGTGAAGTGCTGAACTATTTCAATTCATGTTATTTTTTCATTAAAATAAATCAAGAGAATGCAGAATTACTATTCAGCTACCATGACCTACTTTCATATATTCGTGCTGTGAAATTAATTGGGTGAAATATTACTTCCTTCAGTTTACCTACTGCAGCCACTGTAATGTACGGGGTGGGGAAAAGCTGATGGCATAGGCTCTTTCATCTGTTCCTTTTAATTCTAGGACTTAAAAGGAGATTTAAAGTTAAAGATGAATCTACTTACGGGATTAAGGCTGTGTCTGTGAATGGAAAAGGAAATGTCTTTTATGGTTTATCTGCCATGTTGTATAGTGCTTGTACATCATGTTGCAAATTTTATCGTAGTAATTTTAATGTCTTTTTTTTTAATGTTGATCTTTAAATAATTATTTCGGATTCCATGTAGTTATGTTTAATGTATACGTTACTACTGGCTCTGTTTCCTGTGATGGTTTACAGACAGAATCACAGAATGGTCAGGGTTGGAAGGGGCCTCTGGAGATCATCTAGTCCAACCCCTGCTAAAGCAGGGTCACCTAGAGCAGGTTGCACAGGATCACGTCCAGGTGGGTTTTGAATGTCTCCAGAGGAGACTCCACAGCCTCTCTGGGCAGCCTGTGCCAGGGCTCTGTCACCCTCAGGGTAAAGACGTTCTTCCTCATGTTCACATGGAGCTCCCTGTGTTGCAGTTTGTGCCCATTGCCCCTTGTCCTGTCGCTGGGCACCACTGAAAAGAGCCTGGCTCCGTCCTCTTGACACTTGCCCTTAAGATATTTGTAGACATTGATAAGATCCCCTCTCAGTCTTCTCCAGGTTAAACAGCCCCAGCTGTCTCAGCCTTTCCTCACAGGGCAGATGCTTCAGTCCCCTCATCATCTTCGTAGCCTCTGCTGGCCCCTCTCCAGAAGGGAGTTGAATCTTCATATGGATATTGGTGCTGCATATCTGCATTGTCCGTGCTCTTAGTGTATGTAGTGATTCAGGCTCCAGCTTTATGCCTGTATAGTTAAGGAGCAATGAAAGATTGCTAGCAACATGTATTTAAGCAATTAGCAAGTAAACAGCTGAGAAGCAGAAATGTTCTTACATATTCTTTTGGGGATGTGTCCACATGTTCAAAATTACTGGTGTGGATAAAGCACCTAGAAAATTCATAAAATTCCTGGGATGCGTAATTTCAGTTTCTCTCTACAAGTGTGAGGTGTATATATATAAGATGTCATATTAGATTAGTTGAAATGAACTGTCAAGTTCAAATTAGTTGAGCACTTTGTTTTTAATGACTTTTGAATAGCAAGCAAAGGAGGATATAGCAGTGGAATAGGGAACACATTATAAAAGTACTTCACAAATGGCATCCAAAGCCTATTCATGTATATATATATATATACACACACAGAAATACCTACAGTAACTGAGAACCTCAAGTGCTCAGTGGAGTGAAAAAAAAGCAAAGCAATTGATTTAATGCATTTGGGAAATATATATGACAGTATTCTCCTATTCAAAGGGAAGCAGGGTGGGGGTTTGTTTTTTTTTTTGTTTTGTGTGGTGGTGCTTTTTCAGTCAGCTCACTAAATAGGGAAGGTATGTGTCATCCTGGTCCAAGGCTTATTTATATCAGCGGACTGGTATAACATGTGATCTGCTAGTATTAGAGTTAACATATGGAGACAGCAGGGTAGATTGTACAGATCTAGCGTTCTACTGATCTCAGAGTGAAGAACAGAATAACACTGCAGCTAAATAAGTTCCCTTTCTCCTGATTCTTTTTGCAAGAGAGTTGAGAAGGAGGGGGAGAGCAAAAGCAAGAAGCAAAGATGGGAGTAGCAGTAAAGAACTTTACACCTTCCCTTGAAGCAATTTAATACTTGCAGTACATCTAAGATAATTAAACGGACTACTCTGCAAGGAAACAAACTCCCTTGCTTACTACCTATGTACTTGCTTGCAGGTAGCAATTACTGGCTGGGAGGCCCCAAGTACCTTCATTCTAGTGTTAGAGTCAGTATCTGAGCAGGGGAATAGGAAAATAATCTCCTTTTTTTATCCCATAGCTCTTAATGTAAATAGATATCACTAGACAGTCTCATGGCTATCCAAGTAAAAGCCAAAGGGGGGGAAATCAATTTTGTAGTAGATTTATATTGTCAGTCTATTATGATGAAAGGGTCAATCATATTTATATGAGTATTTACATACACTTGAATTCGGCTGTGGAATGATTCAAAATGGTTTTAATAACCATATATTGAAGCTGGAGTTAGTCACATTCTAAAGGTGTACAGATGGAATAGGTTGACAGTGAGTGTAACTCTATTGAAGGAATTGGCAAGGCATTAAGGGAGGGGGAAAAAAAGTATGATCTGCATTGACACAACACATGGCTCTTCGCAGGGTAATATCCCAGATCTTTAACATGGTGATGGATTGCAGCTTGTGCCAGTCATTTTTAGGCTCATTACTTCTGACATGGAAATTTTCTTTGTATGTGACTGATGGATATAAAAAGTTTGGGGGTTTTATGTGTGGGTTTGTTGTGGTTTTTTCCCCCCCACAATACTTGTGAGAAAATGCATACAATAAAACCCTGCTTATTTGCATTTGAGCATTAGGTTTGTTATACATCCCTGTGTGAGCAGTGCCAACGCTCCTTCTGTCCAGCGGTTACCTATTTCAGCTGTTGCTGCTTTTGTTGTAGAAGGCGTCTGGACAATGGTGTAGGATAGTATATGCTGATGTTGATGAGATTTGAGAAAAAGAAGGGGGGAGGGGGGGAGGGGGCGGGAAGGGAAAGAGCTGAAAAATAAAGGCAGAATTCTAGCCTCCAAGCAGAGATGAGTCAGTCAGGAAACAGAAGGTAGGAATAAAAGGCTGCTCTTGAGAGAGGAAGGAGGTCACCAGCAGAGTCACACGTGTCTAGGTTGTTCAGCATTTTCATCAGTACTGGAAAAGGGTGTGTGTATGAGTAGACAGGATTTACTGATGACACCAGGTTTTTCAAGGTAATAGAAACAAAGGCTGACTATGATGAACTGAAGAAAGATGTTACTGTATTAAGTAACTGCAGTAAAATAGCAGATTAAATGTAATCTAGATAAATTTGAAGTGATGCATATGGGAAATAAACAATTTTAACTTTACATATATAATGATGGATTCTTAGCTGACTATTATCATATGGAAATGAGAGAATGAGAACTTGCAGTTATGATTCATAGTTCTGTGAAAATGTCAGTTCGGTGCTCAATAACAGTAAAAAAAGGCAAAGGCAAATCAAATGCTAGGTGTTATGAAGAAAAGCATATAGAATAAGGCAAATAACATTAACATGCATATATAAAAATCTCTGGTGTACTCTAGTGTAGTATTTTGAATACTCTCTGAAGTTGATTCTAGTCCTACCGTCTCTAAAACTTGTAGTGGAGCTGGAAAAACGCTGGAGAAAAACAGTAGGTATGACTGAACAGAAAGACTGTCCCATCAGATACGGAGAACTCCAGCCCTTGAGAGAGGTGGGGAAAGGTAGATACGGTGGAGATTTATAAACTGATTGTAACAGAGAAACCGAGTTTGGAATGATTGCCCACTAGTTTTTCAGATTCGAGAACTGGAAGGGTCCAGTGGTATTTACAGGAGTAAAAATTGTGGAAAAAATAACCAAAACAAACAAAAAAGCTTGTTTTTATGTAATATTTTGTAATATATGTGTGTATATATATGTTATATAAATTATATTATGTAATATAAAATCCCCTGGGGGACTCCTTATCACAAGATGTCATGTCAAAAATTGACTGGAAAAATTAATGGAAGAAAAAGTGCTATTCCATATAAAATGTTACTTCTAGCACTGAAAGTCCATGACTTGGTAATTCCTGGATATAGGGAAAACATATTCGTGAAGGAGCACTATACTTTTACCCGGTAATGGACTCTGACTGGCACGGACCATTGGCTGGTGTTGGAGGCAGGAGCTAGACAGACCTTGGCAGAGCCATTCGTATGTAAGAGAGGATTTTAGGCAAGACCTATAGAAAACCACCTCCCTATTTATTTATGGTACAGCTATTTCTTCCACCAGGTGCATAGCTAAATGCAAAGGTCTGGGCTTAGACTTTAAGACATGCCAGTTTTATGATAATAAACTGACAGTTTTGTTCTTCTGATTCTAGGAAGTAGTATATATAAAATTTGTCAGAGACAAATTTACAGTAATATCTCTAGAACACCGGTTCTCCAAATAGCCAAGTCTACCTTTGCTGGTGGTATATAGCTAACATTGCCTGAATTTTCCCCCTTTTTTCCCTGCCAAATTGAATGCTTAGAAAAACAAAATTCCTTGAAACAATTATTGCAAGCTACGTGCTTAAGTGATAGCTCTTACCATAACCAAATAATTTCATTTCAGAAGCACAGCCTTCCTGAATATTTCAGAGCACTCAGACACTCATGAAGTTCTAAGTTTAACTTTTCCAGGGCTCACTCTACATAGATTCCTTTGAGTTTTCCCTTCCTTGTGTTCATGTCACCCATTCCCATACTAATTCTGTTTTGCATTTATATTAACACATGCACTTGCATTTGATTCTCTTCAGCTGAAGTCAACAGATATTTCACTTTTTACTTCAGTTAAAGCAGAAATGAGCCGCAAGCAACAAACAGAACAATACCTGCTTCTCAACTTGGGCATCAACTGTTTTCTTCATCTGCTACACAGGCTGTAATTGCTAAAGTGGGACCTGCAGGTCTCTAGTTGATGACTTAGTAGTTTGTGAAGTCTTCTGAGTGAGTACAGGCTGCTAAGAATAGAATTATAAAGCCAGTATGTTTATTTCACATTTGTATTTCTCCCTGCCTGAAACTTAAAAACAACAACAACAAAAGCTCTTTGGTTAAACTAAATATTTCTTCTCTTCTGTTTTTAATTGTATTGAATTTGTTTTAAGCAAGACTTGTTGGCTTAAAAAAAAAGAAGCAATATGTGTTTTAGATACACCAAGAATGTGCCTTAGTAGTTTTACAGTGTTTATAACCAACTGACAAGTAAACGTATGTGGTAGACTGCAGCGTCGTCTTTATGGGAAAAGAATATTCATGAGATCACGGAATAACAGAAATAGTTTTTGTGGTCTTCATGTTGCACATACTAAAACAAGCAGGAAAATATGAGCAATAACATGAATTGGTATCTTTCTCTCTCTAACCCCTGCATAGAGTTTCTGACACCTGCAAGATATGTATTAAGGGCTCTTTTTTCACATCAAAGGTACTCATTGTAGTCATACAGGACGAGACCATTTTTGCTCAGCATGACAGTGTAGCCCAGCAGACTGTCTTTGTCGCTCACTGCAGTTGGTCAGGATGTACTTCAACAGTCCTTTATACGATGTTATATAATATCATGTATATACTCTTCTAGCTATTTAATTCCTTTAACAAAGATACTTATGTACATCTTTTCATATTACTCTGTTCCTGGAATGTGTTTGTGCACTGAATCCTCTCTGGGTGGGGTGAAGCCACGGTGGTGGTTCTGCAGGTTGTTCCTGCCCAGGTGAGATGCTCAGGCCAGTGGCCACAGGGCTTGCTGGGAGGGCGCTCGCACAGCTTGGAGGCACTGGTCTCTGTCCAGCAAATATTCTGTCATGAAACAAGCCCATGTCTTCTTGATCCTGACAGAGTAGTCTCAGAGACTTGAACTGAACTGCATGGGCTTCCTCACTGGAGGCAGTTCAGGGCATTTTTGGAAGTGTGGCTTCAGACACCGAGGGAACTTCAAAGCCAGATACAGGAAGAGCTTCATTTCTCCCTGACTTGGAATAGAAGAACAAATTGCAGTCACCTCAGTTCTACTTATCTTAGTACAGGTCCCTAAAATTTTTATTGGGCAGATAAATGCCCATTTTATCAGCCAGCCCTTTGCCTGACTTTCATATCAGAAAGGTAGGGCTGTGCGGTACCTCCTCACAGGAGTGATGTGAAGATACACCTAAAGCAGCAGTGAGATACCTCAGGTACTGTGCTTATCCCGGGCTGTGGCTGTGCTGCGTCACCCTGAGGTGGGTTCTTGGGGAAAGTCTGCGTAACATCTTCTTCAAGGCAAAGGAGGAAAGATAAGCAAGTAGACACTGGCTTTATATGTCTAAGAAAACGAGTCTATAAACTTGGCAGAATTCTGTAAATCCAGTTGCAAAGGTACCATTTCCTCACTGGCTTGCTGAGATAGCTTGAATTTATTTTTGTGGGTTGTTTTTTTTTAAGAAATGTTTCCTTGACAGACTTCTGTATATTGCATTTTAGTTATGTAGCCTAGAACTCAAGTTAAATTGTTCCATCTACAAAAGCAAACTAACAAAAAAGCCTTGGAGCAACAGGTAGACGAGATAAAATTGACGTTTGTGTTCAAAAGATACATTTTCCTTCTAATCGTTAAATATCAATGTATATCAGATATATTTCTCACCTTTCTGTCATAAAATCAATGGGAAAGGAACACAAATCCATTTCAGTCTCAGAAAATAAGTTGTCAGGACTTCAGGAAATAGTTTATCATTATCCACAATGTATCTTAGAAAGAAGAACAGTGTGTGTGACCCACAGTTTTCTTTTTTGTGCCTGTTTACAACGGGATATAGTGTCAGTCAGAATGTCACATATCATTCAGGGGCAAGTTCTCAGCTGATACTTACGAAAGGCAGTTAAAACATCTGGGCATTTTAGGATTTTGTATGGCTTGTGTCTGATTTAGTTGTTTGTTTTACTATTTTTAGGTTTTGTAGTATAGAAAAAGACTTGGAAAGTATATTACATAGCTATTAGTTGCACTATCAGATGTTCATATAATCTACTAATTGCCTGGGGGTTGTAATCTGTGGTCTTCTGAAGCTGTTGCAGCCTGTTGAGTGCTTTGACCTCTTGTAAAATTCAACAACTCTTTAAGTAGGAATTTAAGACCTTTATTGCATTTTAAAGTAAAATTGAAGACACTCCCCACGACTCTTCCCATTTTATTAGCATGTACTAGCTGCGTAACAGTTTCAAGAATGATACTTAGGACTGATAGGAGAATGCTACCCTGAGAAATCATTTAGTACAGATGTATTTCAATGGGAGAATGCTCTGAGTTTCTAAAGTCAAAGCTCAGTTTAGGGTTTTACAAACTAGACATCCTGAAATGGAGGTACAGAACACTGGTCAGATCTGAAGATTTTGACTTAATGGTAGTACTGAAAATGACACGTATCAGGTTGTGCCTTTCCTGCTAAATTAAAGATTCTCGTGAGAACATTCCTGGCCACCAAAACCTGGCAGTTTGCACTGGTGAACACCTGGACGGGCCTCTAGCATGAGTGTTGGCCTGGGCCAGCCGGAAGCCCAGGAGGTCCCCAGGCATGGCTGCGTGGTTAACGTTGGCCAGAGAACTATCCGTGCAGCTGCCCGTCCTTTGGCGAGTAGGACAGCTTGCTGGCACAGGCAAGGGTTGCACCGCATCAAAGGACCTCAGTGGCGTGTTTAATTCACTATTGTAGCCACACAAAAATCATGTTTTCTAAGATACTGTAAGTGTTTTTATAATGATGATTCTTAAAAGAAGAAATAGGAACCTTAGAAGTACGTAAAGTTCATCAAGAAACTAGATAGCACCTTTTAGGGATCAATGTTAACGTTAGCTACGTAATCTGTTAAAGCAGATACCGGGTGTGAGCACCAGCTCTGTGCTCATGTGGGCATCATGGATATCTGGAAGTGTTTTCTGTCAAAAGTCATTACCACAGCAAGTGGTGAACCACTTACGTATTTGCTAATCTCCACAGGTGCAAAATGCTAATTCATAACATCTTAGATTTCTTATTAAAGGTGGGATTTAACAGTTCAGTGTCAGTGTCATCTGCCATGCTGTCAACGGGAAGTAACCAGGAAAAGACAACATTGCACCAGAAAGACTTCCACTAGCTTCTTAAGTAAATCGGTCCCATAATATCTAGAGGCAGCCAATGTTTAATTATGAAACTATTATTTCTTTTTTGTCCGGCATTGCTAAAAAGAAAAGAAAAACTCAACTGTGTAGCTTTCTGAATTAAAAAAGTTTCAAATAAACATTGTAGATTTCAAATATATTTTATACAGTTTCAGCATGAGTTATTCTAACATGTCAATAATGCTAGTGAGTTTACATTTTTTCATTTTATTGTATTTTTTCTTTTATATTAATTTTAATAAAATAAAATCAGTACACCCTCAGTAAGTTTGCAGGTGACACCAAGCTGGGTGGCAGTGTTGATCTCCTTGAGGGCAGGAAGGCTCTGCAGAGGGATCTGGGCAGGCTGGACCGATGGGCCAAGGCCAATTGTATGAGGTTCAACAAGGCTCAGTGCCGGGTCCTGCCCTTGGGTCACAACCACCCGACGCAGCGCTGCAGGCTGGGGCAGAGCGGCTGGAAAGCTGCCTGGTGGGAAAGGGCCTGGGGGTGCTGGCTGATGGCCAGCTGAACATGAGCCAGCAGTGTGCCCAGGTGGCCAAGAAGGCCAGCAGCATCCTGGCTGGTATCAGAAACAGTGTGGCCAGCAGGACACGGGCAGTGATTGTCCCCCTGTACTGGGCACTGGTGAGGCCACACCTGGACTCCTGTGTTCAATTTTGGGCCCCTCACTTCAGGAAAGACGCTGAGGTGCTGGAGCGTGTCCAGAGACGGGCAACGAAGCTGGTGAAGGGTCTGGAGCACGAGTCTTATGAGGAGCGGCTGAGGTAACTGGGCTTGTTTAGTTTGGAGGACACTCAGGGGGGACCTCGTTGCTCTACACAACTACCAGAAAGGAGGCTGTAGGCAGGTGGGGATTGGTCTCTTCTCCCAGATAACAAGCCATGGGACAAGAGGAAATGGCTTCAGGTGACACCAGGGAGGTTTCATTTTGGTATTAGGAAGAATTTCTTTACTGAAAGGGTGGTCAACCATTGGACCAGGCTGCCCAGGAAGGTAGTCGGTTCACCATCCCTGGAGGTATTTAAAAAACATGTAAGTGCGGTGCTTGGCGACCTGGTTTAGTGGTGAGCTTGGCAGTCCTGGGTTAACGGTTGGACTTGATGATCTTAAAGGTCTTTTCCAACCTGAATGAGTCTATGAAAATTAATTTAATAAAATGTTTTATTAAACAATTTTATTAAAATTAAACTTTAATAACATATTTTGGTGTTAGCATATCAGGGCTATTGATATATGTCATGTTAAGATATAATTCTGCATCTCATAAAAGTTTTCCTAGAGGCCCTAAAGTAAAGACTACCATGTTTAACATTTCTGAACCCTTTTGGTCAAGTGGTATGGCTGAAGGAGAGCTGAAAAGGGACCATAGGCTAGTTGGGATGTTCCTCCGCCCCTTGTAGCCACCCTTTCTGCAAAACATTTGCGCAGCTCTACAGTCAGGAAAAATAGGTTTTCTTAGAATAGTTAAAACAAGTCTAAGAAATCAGATCTTTACTTTGCATAGACTGAAATCAGAAAAGATTGGGAAATTTTATTTAAGTTTATTTTATTAAGTCATTATTTTAAATTTTTCAGGGGTGAAATGATTATTAGTTTTAAATGGCAATAAAAATGTTTATTTAGAAACAAGTTTAAAAACTGTTGTACTGAAGAAATGTTTCCCCTGTTACTGGCAAATATTACTGAACAATTCTTTGATGCATAGATAATGTCTCCCAAAGGAAGTATCAGTAAATGCTCATGGGTAAATCACTCAGTGATGAGATGCGTGTTCTTTGCATCGTCTTTGTGTAGCCTTAATTCAGTTCATTTAATACTGCTACGTTATTTTCAGTTGTTCTGTAAAGTTAGATAGTAATATGTCCTGAATCATAGGTATATGTGAGAATAAACATAGCAGTAAATGAAAAAGTTAGATGCTACAGTGTTTATATATTTCTTCATACCTAGAAAATATCTTAGACAGGTAACGTAAGAATACACTGTATTAAGCTCAGCAAATGCTCCATGGAAAATGAGTTTATAGAAGTGCAGTGACCAAATGATTATTTATTGATGTTCTTCCTTATGCTTCCTAATAGTGACATTTAAACTTAATTTTCTTAGGGAAGAGAAATGTATCTGTGAATTTGACAAATTCTGTTTGATAACTTTGACATGCAGTGCAGTACAGAGAGTACAAGGATCAAAAGTTAGCCATATGCTGTAACTTCCAGGTCTATTACAAGTATTTATCTTTGGCCTGCAAAGAGTAAAAAGGAATTGATTTCACACTTACCAATTCACTGCTTATTTTTCAGCTCAACAGAAAGGTTTTTAATGAGTGAAAGGAAATCAATTGATAGCACTTGCCTCTCTAGTCTGTTTAGAGATTATCTAGCCATGGACGCTAATCCAAGAAACTATAGCTGGACCCTAAAACACAGGGTGGTTTGACTTCATCAATTAGTCTGACATCATAGATCTATTTTGTAATAGCTACATATGATAATAGACTAAATTAAACATGTTCCAAGTTCAGGCTCAAAGACTGCAAAATATGCAGTTAAAGCAAGCCAACAAACCTGTAGACTTCAGGAGCTGTGTTCAGGGTACGAGAGAAGAAATGAAATTAATGACTCCTGGGACTTGACCAAGCTCTGAAAGGAAGAGTAGATATACTAGCATAATGTTTAGAGTAAGGAATTGCACGAAGAAATCTGTGATGGCTTCTCAACACTGTGGGGTCAGTGTGTCATTTTGGGCAAGTATTGTAATTTTTCTATGCATAAATTTTTTCATCTCTGTAATGGAGATAAACCAGTCCTATTTATATGAACGTCTCATAGACCTATGAAATTTTCTTGTTTTGATATTATTCAAACTGAGACTAAATATACTGGGGTTTTTTTTCCAAGAACATTTTTCAGGAGTTCAAGGCTTTACTTTCAAAAACAGTTACTGAGCAGAATTAGTTTTCATTATAAGTAATGAATCAGTAACATTTTCAGCACACTTCAATATATTGAGGTTTTCATTCTCATTGTAGAGTGTCTACTGTAACCATTATTCAAATTTCTATTAGTCATCACACATATTCTGTCTTTTCTACCTGGATATAGTCTAAATTACCTCTTGTTATATGAGTGTCTATATATGCATGTTTACCTTTTTATGAATATATATTATATATGCCGTGTGCATATATGTGCAAATATATGTATGGAAATAGAGGGTTGTATTTTTAAACACAGAGACATGTATGTATTATTTTAAACTGTCTCCTATTTAAGATGTTGAGGTGCATCCTTGAATGAAGTGTTCAGGAATATGGCATAGTAAAGAAAAAGATGCCGTTTTAATCCAATGAGAGGTAATAATATGAATTGATGAAGCAATGTACAAGCAGATTGTGTAGTATCTGTGTCAGAATTATTGAGCTTGAAATCTGATCAAACATGGGAATTATTGGAAGCTAGTGTTTTAGAAGTGGAAATTCTTCTTTGACAAGGCAAGACAAGACTGCAATAACCTTGACTTAGACGTGGAATCAGAATGATTAGAGTCAGTGCAAATTTCAGACCCACTCTCTGACAATAAATAAATGGAGGTGTCGAGTCTCATTTCGATCACCTTCAGTAATGACCTTGAATGCATGCAAATGTGAAATTTGCTCAATGGGGACTCTGTGGCAACTCTGTGATTCAACTGTGAAATTAGAGTAGCTTGTACTTAAACTGGAATTTCACACCTGCTGAACTAGCAGTCTCTTTCTGACTTACAACAGGAAGGAAAGAAACCTCTTACAAAGCCATGTTTCCATTTGTTTATTTGAAATCACTTCTTTTTCCTCAGTTATGATTAATAGGCTAAAAATAATTTTAAAACCCAGCTGGGGGAACCTGAGACAAAGTGACTGTTGTGGATTTTATTTGAAAGCTATGCTCACTGTATTTGTAGAACATTTTTTCACTGTTGAAACATATTACAGTCTTTGTAGATGCTTATGAATAAGAACTTACTGAAACACCGATAGTGTTCTGGTTCTTAAGAAGGAAATAACTTCAGCACACTGTATCTGATACATTAAATAATAGAATTGTTAGAATTACTAAAGTTGAGAAAAATAGGTATATACTTGATTTCATAGAGGAGTCCGCTTATTTATTTCTTGACCTTACTGTAGAGGGATCGTTTTTTAGAGTGGAGTGGAATGGAATATGCATTAATGGAAGAGTGGTATAGTGCCAGTCACACCCTAACCCAAGCACTTCCCAAAGTAATCAATTGAATATTGTTGGTGTAGACAAACTGTGCTTTCACAGCAGGGAATCTCAAATAGAATTGCATATTATGAAGCTTTTTCTTTTTTTTTTTTTTTTTGTGAGGCAGGAATGGCAGTTTCTGATTACATACATCCTCTGGAATTGCATCATTACAGTGTTATTTGCTGTCTTGGCCACCATCTGGAAAGAGAGAGCTGTTACATCCAATTTCCACTGAACACATGGCCTAGGTCCTGCCCATCAAGGAGTTTTACAAGTTAACTAAATTAATGTCCAAACAAATTGTGACTTATCTAAATTTTAACTGAAAAGTGGAATAATTTTTAATAAGGTGCATATTCTTTTTTAAAAGATGTAACAATTAACTGCTTAAACTCTGTCCAACAAACCAAACTGAGTCATCTGTACAGTTTTCTTCCATATGGATAGATGTTTCTGGTGAGTAATGTTTTGTGTATTTTCTGTGAACACATCTGATTGTTCAAACACTTTTAGTGAAATGAAAAATTGCAAAATAACAGAAGTTTCTGTATTTTTTCAAATTATGGCTGTGTAAAAACTATACATGATACCAGGCAAAGCAGAAGAATCTCCATTACATCCCAGAATGTCTCCCTGTAGGCAGGAGTGAAAATGTCTATGCTCTGGGTTTGAGGTGAAAATACCTGTGTTTTAGAAGGCAGTTTTTGTCTAATCTGGTGGTTAGGGCGTCTTTCCAGTCTTTGGATTTTAGCCCTGCTCCTTTGTAAAAGGGTTGAATTGAGAACGTGTCCAGTCTATGTCTGTTCCTACCACCTTTAGTGCTCCAAACATTTGTCACTGCCCTGAGATAAAAGCTCATGGGTTGAAAGTGCTCAGAGAGGGAAATGAAATGTTTGCAGAGACTTTTCTGCTCTAGATATCCAACTGTTAAAAGAAGAGAAGAGAACCACCACCACAACCTTCTCCTTAGTGAATCAAATGGCGAGTTTTTATTTGTTCATATTACAATTGCCAAAGTGAGGAGAAAAGAATACTTCAGTGAAGTTTCAATGTAATATTACATTGTATTATCAAATCCTATTAGAAAACACAAAAATACATGTTAATGCATTCACAATTCGTCAAATTTTCTCAATTTTTATGCCCTAAAAAGGGAATTATATGAACATATGCCTGCTATCATTCAGCTAGTCCTGCCTGGGCTTATTCTCTGATAGTGTTACGTCTTAGCTGGAAAACAATTTCTGTTTTTCTTTTTCATCTTTGTCTTCAACATTGCAGAGCAATAACACCGTCTGGTCCTTGGGTTTTTCTTGCACTTTTTTCTGTAATGAATTCACTGTTCTTAAGTGTTTGTTTACAGGTGCATTTTACATTAGGTGCCTATCTCTTCAGTTAATCAACGTATAATTGATCAAGGTTATTTTTACAATACCTTGTTCTGTTTGTTTGTTCTTATTAAATCTGTGTCTAAAAAAGTACCACCAGCTGGTGACTGTGGTGAAGAGTTGATCGGCTATCACATCCAGATATGCCTACTCCTAAAGGCAGTTTTTGTTCTCTAAGCTGTATCTTCAGTGTAAAACAAAATTACTACTATGATTTAGTCCCTAATTTTCAGCAGAGGTCTCTACTGATATCCAGAGCCAATGCCAGTGGTCTTAGTACTACCCCAAAAGACTTACTGATTTTTGTTTAGATTTCTTCTATTCTAAGAAGCTGAAGCAAAAGTTAAGTGCCGGCCAACTGTCTATATTTAGATTTGATTCAACCATCATGGAAAGATTTTTTTCAATAGTTATATATGCATCTAAGAGGTACAAATTATGAAAAAAAGGTTGGAAAATGCATCCTCTCTTTCTGTGATTAGAGATCAGAGATCTCTTATTTAGCTTCCTGGAAAATTTTCCAGATCACACTGCATGTAACAGTGACAGAAACAAGCATTTTCATTTCACCAAAGCCTTTTAGAGGACACTTCAATTTAACAGGTAGTTTTTTCATTATTAGTTAAATATGTAATTATTGTGAGGCAAATGTGTTGTGTTTCAGTGTAGTTGCACAAAATCAGTAGGTCCCAGTCTAGAAAGTGCCTTAGGCAGATGCTTATCTTTAGACTGATGAGGTCTGTTAACTTTGATAAAACTAAACTTATGCTCTAAGTGGTTTGCTGGATTGTGGCCATAGACTGTAATTGAGTTGGATTTTTATCTTTAATCGTCCATCCATTTGTTAAAATTTTTGATGAATTTTGTTCTTTTACACAGAATTATCTTTGTTTAATGCTACTGGTTTCCTAATGTAATTATCTTCCAGGCTTCATTAATCATGTTTAAAGTATTTTCAAATATTCGTGCATAATTTCTGCATGTTAATTTAACTTGGTTATTGGAATTTATTTAATGCCCTTAAATGTCAGGATACACATCTGTATGCCTGTCCTGGTTAATGAACTGGTATGATTCTAAAATTTTAAGTACACTTATATTTGTATAAGGCTTAGCTATACTGAACAGAGAGTCACTTTGGCAAGGTTTTGCATGGTAATTACAGTGCATACTCTTCCTTCGTAAAACAGGTCTGCTGAAACCTGTGCCTCTGAAAGTTCCCAAAGTAACTGCAGATAGAGACTGCTCACTTTTTACTGTGAACATTAGTTTGCATCAGAATCTATTCCAGCAGTGATATTAGTGAGAAACCAATGAAAAGCAGATCAAATAGAAGCTAATATTTGAAAATATAATATATTAAAGGGTAGAGAATATGTTATTTATGCATATGGTTGCTTTTGTAAGCACAGGGATTTGTTACTGAACTGTCTTCATTTTCCCCTTGTTTGTTTTATAATGTTGTTGTTCCTTTCAGTCGGAATGTCGAAGTTTTCAGGCATGGATTGCATAAAATACATGTACACTTGCATAGTATCTATCATAATGATTCTAATTAATGCCTGCGATGCCTGCATTTAAACAAATAATTAGAATCACATAAGGAAATTGGATACGCTTTACCAGTCTTAGGAGACAAGAGCATCCTGACTACTGCTGTTTCAAATACATTATAATAGACACTGATCCTTTCCCAATAAGCTAATTAATTATTAAACATTTTAATTATGAATTATTGCTTGTTATTAATTATGACAGATTTACTGTAGCCATGGAATTGGTAACAACTGAAAAATTATCAAATTTTGAGATAATGTACCTTGAAATATATTTACACTATTTCATACTTTCTGTGTTGACAATTTTCAGATTTTAATTTGAGAATATTTAGGCAATTTAATTGTCAGATTTTGCCTCTGTTGCTTTTTATCATATAACATAGTTCTGTTGTTTTCTATCTAACATATTGCTTCCAAGTTTTCACTAGTCCTTTTTTCACTCTACCAATATACTTGGCTATGGTCCATATCCTTGCTGGTTCACACTGTTACAGATTAATGTGATAATGGTAGTTAATGATGAGTGATTAAAAACATCTTCCTAGAAACTGCAAATATGCTTCTAAATTGTCCTTTCGATGCCCTTTCAGCATTCATTTGTTAGATCCTGCATATTTCATGTGCTTCAGTTAGAGAGAGAGAGATGAGAAGTGGGCAAATCCTCTCCTTAGGCTACGTGTTTCTTCATACCCAGATATATGCCAGGAGGGAAACTGTTGATGGCCCAGCATTCCATAGGTAAAGAAACCTAAGGGTATTGTGAAATTAAGCATAGAGCTCTGTGGATAGGGTTCTGGTAGCTTTGAATATTCCCTGTTTCACTAGTTATCTTCAAAAAGGCTCCTTAATTATTTCTTTTCCTAAGCTGATTTAGTGGGGAAGCTGTGCAGCATTATGGTAGACATCTACTTCTACTCTGATGAGAGTATGTTCATTTAATAATTTTTTGAGTATTCTATTCTCAGGCATTTTTATTCTAAATACAAAGGGTAGGATTTGACCCATATTATGTTTGTCTGTTTATATATAAAATGCCAAAGTAGAAAAGACATTTTGTTGTTGCTTGTAGTTCTTTTGAGTTATGACTATGTCTGGGTGAATGGTTCATCCCATCAAATCTGAACCTAGCTAATAAAAACAAGATCGGTTTTGTTCAGCAAATGCTAGTGCCTTGGTATGTATTAGATTCAGACTTAACTCTGCTGAACTCTTCACCTCCTCTTAATCATTAATCAATTTAGTGACAGCTTAAACATATGAGCAACTTTTTTATGACACTAGTATCATGCCTTTAATAGCAGAGATGAAATGTTTTAGTGTGATGCCTGCTGGAAAATGTGCTGTTCTGTATCTTCTATCTTCCTTTTATTTTATGCATTTAAGTGTATATGGTCAACCCTGAGTAGTAGGATGTTCAGCTGTCAGTCCTCGTAAGTCAACATTAAAGACACTATATGTCCAGTTTACTGCTGGATAATTTGCTGATGGAAGAAAGCTGTTACTGTTGGCTACATGGCCAGAAACTACCAGCAAATTATAGATAGTGAATAAAAGCTAAAAACTTTGTTTTCTGTCAATTTCTGCTGGTTTATGGTGAGGACATAAAAGGATGATCAACTTTGCAGTTAGAGATCGGGAGTACTTCATCAGTTGCTGGATGGGAGTCAGTATTAATTGTATGAACTTACATTTGAGTCCAATTGGTTGAAAAAATATCTATAGCTTTGTCAAGCTAAAATATGTGTTCCTTTTTTAAAAGGTTAGTCCTTTTGCTTGCTGCTAGAAGTTTTCCACCTTTATGCATGCACATGTGTACACCTGTGTGTGTGAGAGGGAGAGAGAGAGTATGGTGGCCAGCACAGTCTTTAATTGTAAGAACTTTTCCAAAGAGCAATAGAGATGCCAACCCCAAAGGAAAACGTGCATGAGGAGAATCAATAGGTCCAGGTATGGCTTTGTTAAGTTTGTATTGAACTTAATACTGCTTTTGTAACTGTAGGATAAAACCAGAGAAACAGAAATAGGGAAAAATATGTTTTGTGCAGGGAAAGGAATAATTTTTCATTATTTTTAATAAAGATTATGTGAGTGGGATGATGTTTTGAATATTAAAAAGGTAGATCTCCATTTCCAACAGAGCGTACACAGCATTCACTGCAGCGGTAGCTGGGAAATGCTGCAACCCAGAAAGCCTCCAGATAAAACATTAACTGTATTTTTAAAAAAGGTAATATCATCTTTTTTGTATTTTAAATAGAGGGGGGGAAAAAACCCTTATCATTTAGATCCTTTTCTTCTGCCCGATCAAAGTCAAGTAAACTCAAGTAAATATTGCGGCTATATTGCAGAACTAAATTATGTTGCATATAGCAGGATAAGTGTAATAGTTAAAATTAAAAATCACTAAAACCTCTTAGGTGCTTGTCAAACAGTTTTATTCATCTGTTCATTATATATAAAACACATAATACTGCAACAGAAACACTTTATTTTCATTTGTTCAGACTCATCTGTACAATTAATTTTTGACTTAGCTACCCATGAGTGGCAATCCCAAGTGCATACTCATAAAAATCTGTGCGCCAAACCATGTCATCAACTATTCTTTCTGAAATACTCATATAAAACCAATAGCGATTATAAAGGATAGAAATGTGGCAAATTTGAAGGGCGATTAAAACAATCTGTGGTGCTCATTTAATGTTCTTGGGTGTATGGATATTGTCTGAATTTACTGCGTAGTTCTGGGGACAGCTGTTAATTTTCTGATGATCTTTTCCAGTTTGCTCATTCCAAAAGTAGCTGAGTGATTTAGAAATATTGTTGAACTCATATGACTCATATGAAGTCATATGTTGAAGTTCATATGACTAGCAAGGTAAAAGGGATGTTTTCCTGATTATTAAATAAGGTCTGAAATGTAGAGAGGATTAGATCAGAAGTGCCTACTTTATATCTTCCACCAGGGACACCTTGGACCTAGTTTCTGTAGCTTTTGAAGCATTCAGAGCACAGATCTCATTGTTCCCGGTTGCAGCTGCGAGCGCTGGGCAGTTTTGGACATCAGGTGTTACACAGCTGCATGGAGACCTGTGTGCGAGCCATGGACAGGTACCACTAGCGAGAACTCAGCTGTAATGACTTGGCTATCACCATGTAAGACAGAGCTCCAATCCATTTCTCTTGGCAAGTTCAGCCCCAGAACTGCTCTTTCTGCTCCCACCTCTGTACCTTATTAATGCTTTCTGACTCTTCTAACAAGGCAAACATGGCAGAAAACTTTCTTTGAGTTCGTAATGCTTCAGACTTATCTGGAAAGTGGACTCTTGGCAGAAAATGATTCAGGATTCTGCGCACAACTTATGCCACATACTGACTGTCATACTAAAGTTATGTCTGCATCGTGTGCTTGATTACAGGTGCAAAGGCAAATGGTAAACTCCAGTATTTCCCTGCTTCTGAGGCTTAACTGTGAAGCGGTGTGAAGTGTGGTGCTTGTTTCTCTGCATTTTCTAAACTTTAAAACCAAGATTGTAGCAGACTTTAAAAAAATGGGGAAGCGTTGAATTTAAATCTGATTCCTTGATTATGAAGAGGCCAATCAAGAACTTGGCTGAGGAGGAAGCAGAAAGTGTTATCTTTATATGCTCCTTTGTATGCTTTATGTGCTTTATAAACTACAGAAAAGTTTAATGAAAGTACCTACATACCTTAATATGGTTTCATTTTAGACCTGATGATGATCTGTCAGTACAAAAATATGCCTCGCTGTTTTAATAGAACTTCTGAAAACACTTGTCAACTCATTTTTCTTTAACGTATTCACACACACACACATATATATATATAAACATAACATTGCCTTCTGTGATAAAAGGACTCACTCTTCACAGTTTCTTCTTTAGAATTATCTTTACAAGGGCAAAAGGAGCTTTAAGTGTTACATTGTATACTCTTTATATTGGCAAGGAAACAAAAAGTGCCTTTGCAACCCTCATACCTTGAGGATGTGCTCATTACGAAGCCGTAGACTTGGCATTATGTTTATCACATGGATGCTAAAAAAACCAAAATGACTTTCAGTCATTTCAGGAAATCAGCAGCTTTGCTGTGCATCTTCGGTGCTTTGGATGGATGGGAGTTTGCTGTGCATACTCATGGCCATTGCTGTGCACGTGCATGGTCCCAAACCTGCCGGTGTCAAAGTTAGTATTAATAAAGTCGGAAGATTCACTTGCCTTGCCACTGACCGATAAAATAACGACAAAACAGCAAGACTGGTTAGCAACTAGCTAGCTACATGTCAAACGTAGTTACTACTCAGGCACTATATTAAACTCTTGCTAATAGTACTTGCGCTCTGCATCTCATTTGAAGATATTTTATCTGGTGTATATAATAGATATATATACACACACATATACACATATATATACATGTATGTATAAAGAAGTATGTATAAATAAGTGTATGTATATCTGTTAATGCAGACAGACAGTGTCATTGGCTCTACTTATTATTCAGAGGTGCCAGAGCAGCAAAGACGCTGCATTCCAAAGGTTGTCAATGATTATTATTGAAGATACTGACACATCTCTAAAATACGAAAGCACTAATTTTAAGAAATTATTTTCCGTATGTGCTGTATGTACATATATACATATATAACTATGTACACAGTTATATAAATATTATAAAATTACTAACATTTCTTTCTTCAGCAAAGGGAAAAAAGATATTTATCATGCTTAACCACTAAAGGAAACAGCATCTGGTGCTGCCAATAAGCTAAAAATCCTGAACATCTGAGTTCAGTTCTGAGAGAACAGGTTGTCTTTTTTCTTTAACATTAACATATATTGTTTTCATGCTTTGTCGACAAAATGATCACTCCTATGATGGTACAATTATTAGCATTTACTTTCATAGGAATTTGGTTAGGAAAAAGGTGTGATATATTACTTTCTCCTCTTTATTTTAGGTTCAGACTCACAAAAGGAGAAAAGAGGCAAAATGAAACGCATTAAGCATGGTGTTGCCAAGGCAACAAGTACTTGAGCCTCCAAGGTGAAGTGTGACTGAAATGCCTACGAAGCTATTGCATAGGGACATGTGGTCTACTACACTTAGAACTAAAATCAGCTCTATTTAGAAAAAATAAAATCAAAACCTTTATTTTTAATACCTGTGGCTATTAACACAGTTGGCTTTCCAGCCAATAGCACCATACAAAGAACAATGGATTTCAGATCTACTGTCAAATTTTGTATTTGTATTTATCTGTGGACGAATACTTACAGTGAGTTTTAAGGTCTTCTGAGGAAGGGAGGAGGTTCCTGTGTTTTCTTTTGGCTTGGGAAAACTACGGACAAACACTGATATAAATTAGGGAAAAAGAGCTGAGAATTCAGGAAATATGTGCAGACCTTCTGCTTCGGTAATAACTCATTGTTAGAATCAATATGGGCTGCATGAGGGTTCCCTATCCAACCTGAAGCATGGCTGCATCAGAATTGATCTTTGGTTTGTTTTTCTCTCTCCACTTGGAAACTGTAATAAATTTTTTTATTAATATAAGTAAAGCTGAAAATATCATGTATATACAACACTGCCTATCCAAAGCTTAAAAAATCATGACACAGACTGAGAACAGATGCCATGTATTTTCCTTTTCAATGATTTGGATTCTTTTTCTTTGAGCTTAACATTTTTTTTCAGTCTCTGCAGACAAATTAATAAATAAAGGTTGAGAGCCTGACAGAATAATGTGACTTCAGAACCTGAAGATTTAAAGCTGAAATGAAATGCTGTGCAATATCAACTAAATTCCTAGCTTCATAGCAATGGGCCAGTTTTCTTCTTGCTGTTCAAAGAGGTAGTTTTCGACTGGACCTTATTCCATCACAAGAGATCCAGCTATTACTGTTGCACAAATCACCTGAGGAGCAAGAGTAACAAAATCAGTCTCAGAATAAAGATTATAAAGTTCTAGGCTGAATGCAGCCCTGACCAAGTCTCAGGAAAATGCTGACAAATGCATGCAAAATAACTGACTCTTGTTTTTTAATCTAGTTTTATCAAATTAAAGGCATGGAGAGATATATGTATGAGGCTTTTTTAAAAAACTCTCTTCACACAGATCAAACCTTAACATACGTTTTCGTCAGTTACAATCTGAAGAAGCAGGTATTTTTTAAGAATTTCTTCTCCATATTGACTGAGTAATGTCTCTCCGGTGATAGTAATTGATGTTTTAGAATAATGTTTAAATACTTTAAAAAGGAGCAGAGTTGATGAATGCAACTCTTATCTACCACAGTGTGTTTTACTTGCAGAGCTGTTTGCTACCCAGTGCCACAGAGTTACTATGAGAGTGTAAGTTGAATTTTGTGCGTAGATTATTTTGTGCAAACAAATTTATCTAATATTTGTTCCACAGAAGAAGGAAAAGAGACAGGGAAAAGTCCAAACTAGCATTAGTTTAAGAACCATAATTGACAAGTAACAATCGTAATTGGTTTGGGATTCATTTTACCCTTAAGACTATTCAGTCATCATTCCCTAGCATCTAGAATGTTAGTTTCTAAACACTTCAGTAGGAAGAAATCTGTGATACTGTGGAAAAAGGAGGAGTTAAATGGAGAAAACAGAGTAAACGGATAAAAAAGATTATTGTTACTTACAAAGCACATGTAGATTAATAACCATAAATTAACCCACGGATTCTTTGCAATTGGAGCCATATTATGAGTAGAGTTCAGATTGGCATGGCTGGATGTGCAAAGAAGCAGAGTCTTGGTTATGAGAGGCATCTTTCTAGATTATTGTCAATATTACTCTTTGGATTTTGAGCAAAAGCAATATTGAAAATAATTTTTCAGTATGAGCAAATGTGTTCATGTGTCTAAAGTACTTCTATAAGAATATTTGTAGACATAGGGTTATATAGTTTCTATGCGTATATCCTATTTTAGCGTCATTTATTCTAGAGGAGGTTGTGTTTGCTAGGGGAACTTTATTATAAGACTCAGTATTCTACCCCAGATATTTTTTATCTTAGAAAATGTTGTTTGCTGCTAGTGCTTTATGGTGGAGAATACTCAGTGTTGTTGGAGTGGACAAAATGTTGTCGGTGCTTGCATATGGTTTGGCTTCTTTTGTAGAACAAGCTCTGTCTTTCATCTGTGGCATTTTCCAGTGGCCATGTAGATACTTGGTATAAGCAATAATAATTGCTCAAAAATTTGAAGCTGAATCTCATCAACATTGTGATAATATTGGTGTTTTCCTTTCTAGGAATATGTATGTTGTTTACATTAACTAGACTAGATAGAGTGTAGTTTAAAATAATTTAAATTTTCTGTTATAAACCAAATTGCTATTTTCTAATGAGAACCACTTCAGCTATTCTTTGAAAAACTTGGCACAATCCTTTGAAATTTTAAAATTATCTTTGTCTCAAAACGTTAAAGCTTTCTACCGAACAGTTACTAAATAATTCCTTAGGTGAAAATGATTTAACTTACAAAAGCTTATTCTTGTAAGCTGAATGAGACAGCTCTGCATAAAATAAGCACATTGTCAAAATTCTCTCTCTTTCAAGTTCATGTTCAAATACATCTCGAAACACTTGTGATTTTTAGCTGTTTTGTAAGTTTTATATTTGTTAATTTACAGAGAGATAACAAGACAGCCATAGACAAGGATTTTTTTCTCAACTGTCATGATCAGAAGCAGCCAAAGTAACGCACCTGAATTGCACATGTAGTCTGTTGTGCTGTTATGTTCCTTTCGTCTGAAGTATCAAATACAGGACTTGCTTTGTGTTGCATAGTAGCTCGTAGCCAATGCATTCCTTCCATGTAGCAAACAAAAGACAGGAACGTGAAAACTCAGTGAGTGTGTCCGGCATGCTTATGTCTAGCAGGTATCCAGATCCCCAAGCCAGGAACTCCTTAAATACCTTTACCTAAGATATTCTCATTTTCTGGGTACTGTCTGTTCCCCTTCCCTGTCTGCCCTGGTTCTGCAGATTAGGATCTTTTGGGGTCACACTTTGTGTCTTATACATGGAGGATTTCTGCAAACCCAGACAAATTTGTTAGATCCGTGAGCCTCACCTTCATGTGGTGCTTGAATAAGGCTGGGCAACACCGGGTGCACCAACTTGTTGTCTTGAGTTGTGTTGTCCTGTGGCTCTGAGCTCTGGGTTTGGTGCTGCAAGCTGATGTGACACTGCTTTCTGGTCAGCTGCTTTCCGTGTTCTCTCTTGAGTCAAGTGAGAGTCCTCGGGAGAGGGGACTGCAGCGGGGCATGTACAGACTGTTTCTAGAAAAGTCAGCATCACTCCACTGCCCCATCCCTCAAGCAGTGAGAGTACAGAAATGCCATGGGTAGAGGATAACTTGATTGTTAAACCCTACTTCCAGCCTTGGAAACTGAAGAGACAAAGAGAGTAACCACCCTACCCTGGGGCAGGCGCTCTTTCCTGCCTCTGCCTTGTTCCTAGCTAGCACAAAGGGAATATGGGTGCTTTGACCCAAATCAGAGTTGATTGCAATAGTCAAGGAGCTGCTCCTACTTCTCTTGAGATGAAATTACTTTAGCAGTTTTCTCTAATAATTTGTTTACCCATCTTCATCCTACACCGTAAAACTATGCTTTTAGTTTAGTTTGGTATTGTACTCGTCTGTTAGTATTAAAAAAGAGAATACATTTTCATCTTTCGTAATATTCATCTCTGGACAATATCACATGAGAAGGAGAAAATTTGGTTTTTGCTTTATCAGATATAATAATCCTGGCTATATGTGATATATATATACATAAACCCCAGCAGTAATATTTTTTTATAGGTCTTTCACTAGCAATTAAAACCCAAAACCACTCCCCACCACATAAATAAATAAAAATAAAACAAGCACAGGTGGCGGTAAAGCTTATTTCCACACTGGAGTAATTGATAATTTGTGGGATTCCCCCCCACCCCCCCTTCTATGAAGCCTGCAAGACAGGCAATTCCTTAGCGTATTGCAGTAGCATGCAGTACAGATGTAAGGGAAAGCTAGGTGTCACTCAGGAAGGAAGCCTGTTGGTATGATTGACACATAAAGCAAATTTTTTTGCCATTCTGATGTGTGCTTTCTTGCGGAGGGATATCTCAGAGACAAACCATTGGAGTAAACCCTTTCTGTTGTCATTTGGTGAGATTTTTATTTTAATGAAAGCGATCTGTCTTGTGTGCAAATACTAGCCTTTGCTGTTTGATATGCACAGAAATTCAATCAAATGCTTAATTACATCTTAACATGAGTTCCAAACAGCTGGCTAATTCCCTTGTTTCTGATTAAAGAGATTACAAAAATAAAATTTAACATTGCATTTACATACAGCTCTAAAAGGAAACACTTGCCCGTAAGTTTTAGTCATTTAGGAAATTCATGTCTGTTCAACACTAGGGATCAAAGCTTTTAGCATGATGAATTGCAGAGTGACAAGAGATTAAAAAAAAAGAAATAGCAAATGGAATTTGTCAAATGTTCTGCTTGTTGATTATGGCAGGATTTAACTTGAAGGTGTGAATCCATAGATGTATGCAGGAAGTATTTGTTTCATACTTGTGAAAACATAGAAATTAAGTTTGTTCACTAAACTGTCACTTCCCATGAACTCAGAAGATTATTTTTCAAACAGGGTTGTTCTGAGCATATGCACTAATTTGTTTAAAGTTGATTTATTAATTGTCACAAAATAAGGCAGAATATCATTTGTTTTCTGTCTAGTTTAATCTTTGAGTGGTTTATTTTTTAATCATTTAAAATTCAATTTTTAATCAAAAGTATAGTTATTCTAATGTCATAGTGTTTGACAATTACATATGTCTTCAGCAAGGATAGTATAAAAATTCTCTGTGACAAAACCGGATAAACTCCTTTTAGCTGTAATTCTTGTCTCAATGTATACACCAGAGTTGAAGCCAATCTGGATAACTGCTAAAAGGTAGTAGAAAATAGATTCCTGGTGTTGTCATTTAGGCCTAATTGAGATTCATTTAAAGACATTAAAAGAGCTATTGTTATACGTAGAGAATCCATATGAAAACCGTTCTTTAATACTTAAGTAAGAAATGTGTCAATTATGTAGAAATGGGAAATCAAGGGAGCTACAGCCAGTGATAAGCAGCTGAATGAATGGCATGCGTGACTTGCTGACACTGAAGGTTGTGAACAAATACCTCCCTCTTTTGGCAATGAAGGCTGAGCATTTGGAGAGGCTCTGGGACTATTCACACTTCAAAAAAAAATAATAATCAACTAGGACAAATCGAAGTCTCACTAAGAGAACTGGAGTATAAAATAAATGAGAGGCCTTTAAAAATATGCAAGCTTCTCTTATTCAGGGAACTGGAGAGTGACAGATACCACATCCACATTGTACACATGTCTGTGTTTGAACTAGGGCACTACTGACCTCCAGACTGTGTACTTCAGCCTAGTCTATTAGTGCAAGGGAAGACCTGGGAGACCACAATGTGACAATTCTAAGCAGAAAAGTCTATGTGAAAAAGAACCCTCCCTTCTTGATATGTTGATATTTTACAAACACATTATAAGTGAGCATATTAAGAAGATCATAACTGACATTTTGTTTAGACTCTGCTGAGACTTTGAAGACATCTCTTGCAATGCTTACCAAATACATTGAATAGTCATGGGCTGCAAGCTGTAAGCATTGCGTTGTATCATATCAAAAACTGACTTAGGTACAGGAGGTGCACATTGAGAATAAATGCCCACATTTCACTGTCAACCCCCTGTACCCCTGCACCCCCAATAAACAAACAAACTGAACAGAGATACCCACTTTAGAGCTTCTGATTTACCCCATGCAAGAACAACGTACAGGGTCAGGCTAATTGGCCAGCTTGTTTTTTAGGGGCCAGCAGCTTAGGGAAGAAGAATTGTTAGAAGATGGCATTTCTTCTCGCATGCAGGTTAGGAAATCTCAGATGAAAGATTATACTGAATAATGGTGTTTAATAGTCCTTCAAGGCCTTTTCTTACATGAAGTGATCAAACCGTGTTGGACTGCATTAATGTCAAGAGTCTACTTCTCTCTGACCAGGTTATTTTTGATATTCCACACGTGAAGGGTTCGATGTTTAGTATCAGATTTACTTATTTGACATTATCTGAACATGACATGGGATTTTGATTTAGCACAGTGATGCAGCAGTGCGTGTAAGATCAAAAGTACACTTAACAGCATATAACAATTGCAATGCACAGGCGGATCCCAGTACAGTGGCTGGGTGCCCCCAGCTGCTGGGAAGGAGTACATGGGTTCAAACCAGCTGAAGCCCTTGGCTCTCTTCTAAGTTCTCTTTGTTAGCTGTTCACTTTTTGTAGTCTGTGTTGGGCTGAGTTGTGTATTAGCCTGCACCTCGCCACTCTGGCTAGCTCAGGGGACAGCTGATGTAGCCTAAAGGCCAACCTGGATCCCTCTGTGTTGAGGTGAGTTCAGCTTTTGTTGCATCAGGAGCGGACAGTCGCTCCCCGCATCCCATCACGAGCTTCATGAGCCCAAAGCCCTTGCCTCTCTCCCACTGCAGTGCTTCATTGATCAGTCACATTTTCTAGTTTTGATGTTCACAAGGTTTTGTGGCAATGAGGGCTGTAATTTAGGCATGCATTGTACGAAAAAGAATTTATTTTGTTGGTTATTAGGAAATAACTGTTGCAAGGCATAAAAATAAGGGATGGCATGGAGAAGATTATTTCAAAAGGAATAGATGACATCAAATAAAATGGTCAAGCCTCAGATTCAAAACCACTCAAAGGGTCCTGGGGTACCTTATCTCTCCTCATGCAAACTCTGCTTCCTGTCTCCCGTGAATTTTCTTGCTCTTTCCTGCATTATTTCTATTTCTGCTATACACCACCTTTGATTGTATGTAGCTTCCAAAATGTGTGCTCAGTGGTTTTCTACTGTGGCATAATAATGCTAAGCACTGGACCCAGATGGAGCTCCAGCCACCTGCTGTATTTTGTTCCATTGCCAGCAAGAACTGAGAGAGAGAAACCAAGAGTGGTCCCCAGCAAACTGTTCTGTGCAAAATCCCTCCCTGGCTGCTTCATGCAGTGCTGTAAAAACAGTAAACTGTCACTGTACACATGTCATGATACCTTGTTCTGCTTTCTGATGCTTATGCACATCACCTCACAGCTTAGCCAAGACCATAGGTTTTTGTTTCCATTTCACTGTAACACAATCTTTTCCCTTGCAGCTCAGACCACTTAGTGCACTAGAAATACTTAAGGAGAGGGAAAAGCGGAGGCTTTATTGCCTTTCTTGGTAAAGAATCAAAGTGGTGCAGATGCTAAGATAACCTGTCTGCTAGTAATGAGAAAAACGTGCTCCAGGTAGTCATGAATTTATATGCTTATCATATCATCAATTAATTGTCTCCTTTCTAATCTAAGGAGATCATGGCTAGTTAATCTTTTCCTGGACAAAACTTGTTAAATACCTTCTCAGTGATCAATGGAAAGAGTGTGTAAGCTATTTAAAAATTTATGCAACAGAACGGAGGTTTAGAATTACTGGTGAGAGACCAGGCTGACCGTGAGCTTGCAGTTCAGTCTCTGAGCCATGAAACGCTGCTTGAACTCTGCTGCTGGCCACCAAGGCGTGTTCTTATGGGATTTCAGGATAGCATGAACTCTCTAATTTAGTGAGAGTGGGAGGGAGGTAGAAAATACGCTCTAGAGACTGATGGAGGGTGTGCAGGGCATGTAATGACTGAAAATGCTGCGAAGGTTAACAGATCTGCTGGACTCTGCTAATCATTTGCATTAGCTTCTTTGCTGATTTCATAAGGTCCTACTATTTCTGTCATAATAGATGTACACCTGCCTGCATGCTACAGGAATCCAGTGATTCCTGGCTGAGCTCCAAATTTGCCTTGACTGATTCTGCTTGCTCTACTCTTGTGACTTTTCTGATTTTTTTTCTCATTGCTTTTACCTCTTTAACTGATTTACCCTCTCCCTTCTTCCCCCTACCCCCCCGCTATATTAACTACTTTTTTTAAGGAGCAGCTTGTGCAAGATCGGGGCGGGGGGGATCTCTATAAAGTGTTCGGGAGGTTCAGTATCACACTCTTTAAGCTTCAGTTCATTTTTGGAATCCATTGCAAGACGAAGAGTGAGAAGTATTATCTTTTTAAAGTGCAGCGTTTTAGGCTAGCTGTAAAAATTCAGCAAAAGCATTAGCTTAATGGAAATGCAGTGTTTCAATAAAGTCAAAGTGTTTTAATCTTGAATTGTTCTATTTCATAATAAAATGCTCATAAGCAGATTGTGAAACTTGGTGTTGGAGTAAAGGTCAAGAATTAGTGGGATTCAGCTAGTAGTTGGACATCCCAATAGACCCAAGAATATTAGTCGTTCAGTCTTTGAAAACAAGAGCTTTTTTAAATCTTTATCTGACTTTTGGCTACTATGATGAATCTTCAGTAGGAATGAAGAATAATTTTTGGTTCATACTTGTACATTTCCTTGCAGCCTTCATTTAAAAATTATATTTAACTGGTGATGATTTGTAGTAAGAGTGTTAACTTCGGTAGGAGTCCAAGGTCATCATACATAATTTGTCTTCATTGTTTGTTGGTTTTTTTCCTAGAATGTTTTTTCTAGGGTAAAGGTTTAATAATAGAAAGAACCAGTGCTCCACTAAATATATCCACTCTGGAAGAAAGATTTTGTAATGTCTTCAAAGCTGCATTTCTTTCTCTCTTTCATTTCTGATTTAGAAAGTGGAGAATTGTTGGTTTGGTCTATAGTTTTACTCCATTACTAGGAATATCTTTTAGCATGTTGCTGTGTAAATAAACTACCATAGTAGATGCTAATTGTTACTAGTCTACAAGACCTAACAGTAACTATGTAGCTGTCATTTCTTTTGAAAACTATTTGTGGAAAAATACAGCCCCTAATTACAGAGAGCCCTGAATGCTTAATTAACACAGTCTTCAACTGCATTGTTTATGATGAAGTATTTCTCTGAATATTGTGTATTTTAAAGCTGGACCTAAATATGCCATCTAAAGTACCAGATAAAAATCATTAGAGCAGTTTTTGTGAGGAAACATAACAGGTCAGGCCATAGCTGATGCTGTAGTGTAATTGTGGTTGCAATAGTATTTCCATTATGAGTCCCATCTTTTGCACAATTCTTAAAAGAAAAGTCAAAAAAGGCCTTGTTTTCATATTTGTCCTATTGGAAGGGGGGCAACTTTGAGCATATACAGGGCTTATTAGTTATTTTTTCAAGTTCCATTAAAACTACATAGGCATGTATTTTGCATGTGAAGAAACACAGGCCTCAGGATCAGGTTGATAAAAGAGTAGGACAATTTCTTTGCTTCACTGTCAACTAAGTTAACTGCGTATATGTCTGCTTTACTATAAATACCCTGTTTCAATAACACTTACTTTTCAATCTTGGAGACTGTTTCTGTAAATAAACCACTTTCCAATTCTTAGGATTTCAGTTCTGCATTGTGGTGTTTGCATCGTATTAATTTTTTTGTTTGTTTGTTTTAAAAAAGAAATCATAATTTCCTGGAAGGATCTGAGAACTGGTTAATTGAACTCATGAGCATTTCCTCCAGCTGAGCAAATGCCTCAAAAATCACCCCAAAACCAAGTCCAAACAAAGAAATAAAAAAAAAAACCCAGTATTTGAATTTAGCACATGAATTCCTAGCCCCCTTATAGTCAGCCCTGGAACTGACTTCAAAAGAGCCGTAATGTTACCTAGAACTTCAGCTCAGACTGACTCTGGGTCTGAATTCCTTAGAGGAAAAGGAAGACAAGACTTGGAGCCAGGGGTACACCTGCGTTCACCAGTGTGGATTCTCTCTCAGTTGATGTGGATATGTTTGTGTGCTTGTGTTGAGTTTACTATCAGTTGTGCTGCAAATACTATGACCAAACACTTGCACTGTAATGAGTAACCCTGTCTTGGGTTCTGCAGGAAAGTTTTCATCAAATTAGCTTCAAAATCATTCATGCTTTGCAAGCGTGGGCACATTTAGATATTCTCACAGTCTTCAATTAAATGAATCAATACTTTATATTAAAAGCATTTCAATAAAAATACTATCTTTCAGTTTTTAAGTATCTTTATAAAATAAAATTCATTTAGAAATAGGCTTGCAGAGGCATGCAGTCAATGAATGGGTGAATAAGCAAGAATGAAACCATAAATCTTAATATTATCATTGTAAACATATGAGAAGAGGTTATATCTTCTTTTGTTTTCCTGGGGAAATTGCAGTGGTTTTAGGGAGCACTGTTGTTGGTTCTTTATGACCTTTAATGTTTTAGAGATCCGACGTGCAACCTGAATATAGTAAAAAGTACAGGTAGACAAACTTTCAAAACTGTTCCACATACATATGGTAACTATCCTGTAATTCACATAACTTAGTTTAGAATAATTACATTCATTGTATTTTCATTTTTAAATTACTGCAGTATACCACAGATGCTGCATCATGGCAGTGCCACATGCCATTATTTTAGCAGTCTACATATTTACTTGGTTTTTCAAGATTACATAAAATTGAAAGGATGAAAACATATGGCACATAATTATACTTAATTGTGGAATTTAGCTTGAAATGCAAACTGCCGTATTCATTATCCGTCTCCTCCGAAGGGCATTGTTTAGGCCCCTGTCAGATAAGGGTTACGTGCAGGAGATACGGAGGCAAGTATCATGCAGCATATCATCACATCAGAGAGCTGACAAGTAGCCAAGCAGCCTGGAATGCCGCCAGCCCAGCTATATTTTATTTCCGTATCATTTATACTGCTTGCTATGATACATGGTACTATCTTTTAATCTTGTTTCCTATATTTAAAGGAGTTCATTGAGGGGGAAGAAATCACAGTAATGCTGCTTTAGAGGGTGTTTTTTATTATTACTATAGAGCATAGATTTTAAAATGCATGAATTTTTAAAGGACTCTTCTCTCCTTCTGCCCCCAAAACACACACAGCAAGCTTACCAAAAGGCTTGGGGAAAAATGTGAAGACTTCAGTCTGAATGACGTCCTTACTCTGCAGTTTTAGCAGTTGTTGCTGCAGCCTCCGCTGAGGCCCCAGGATGCAGTCCCAGGTTATCTTTATTCTCCCCCTCCTTTATTATGTTTGTCTGTTTTTTTCCTAGCTCTTCCCTCAGTGAACAGGTTGACTTACAGCATCTTCAGCATTGACCTACCCAATATTAAAGTCTTTATGCTTGCATAAGAACGCGTGTTTTCCTGCAATAATTTCAATAATAAAAAGTGTATTAGTGCTAGTAATTTGGCAGTATGTATTTTGTGTGATAGCAGAGAGAGGCATGAAATGGGAGTGGGTGAGTCTGTTTATGCAGCTCAACCTAATCTACCTTCTAGTGATGACCCTTCTGTCTAGGAGGTCATGTAAACTCTCTTAGGCGATGTACATACCAATCCTTTGTGTGTATGTGAATTTCAATGACATTTTACATTAAGGCTAGAATAAATACCAACAGCATGTTTTGCCGAGGGCTTAGTCAGCAGTCTTCAAAACTACTGAAATTAAATTAGAAGGAACGAGTAAAATGTCTTGATGTGCAAGAAAGAAAAATATGAACAATTCAGAAGAGCTGAGAAGTGTTCATAGCATCACTTGGAATATGGATCCTTCAAGAGTATAAATCAGGACTGAAAAGAAGCACAATTTTGTACAAAACATCTATTTTTGAAACTTTCTGCCTAGAAGACATGTAAGGGAGATAAGCATATGTAGTTATATAAGAGAAGTACATAATGTGTATTAATAGGAGACCAATAACATAGTTGCAAATTGTGGAAATGATGCAATATTTATCAAACTACAACAATTTCATTTAGAAACATCTCCAAAAATCCCAACCTTTTATGTGGAGGTTAAGATGTAAAATAGCTGCATTTAATGCTCTGGAAAGCAATAAACATCTTAGAAATTAAATCACTTTATTCACTTTATCTGTCTCCTGAAACAGGATATATACCAAGCAGTGTTAATAGGATGGTTTCAGGTAGCAAAAAAAGCTAGGGAAACTAACATTACCGGATCTGGCACGTATTGCATTTGACTAATGAATCACTTCCCTAGATTGGGTTTCTAGTCTAGAAGGCAAAGAAAATAAGCACATCTATGTCTGCCTTATTAGCTGATGTTTGTGGAGTAGTTGATGAATGAGGGTTGCAAATGTTAAGTGCTATTACCACAATGAGTAATCTACTTGTGATATTTGAATTGCAAGAGCATCTAAGCCTTCGGACTTTTCTTCTTAATGAAGTCTTGGTGTAGAATATGACACTTTTACTGCTGAAACAATTAGGACACGTTTAGGGCTTGTGGGTCAGAAAGAGTATGAATTCGTTGACCCTATAGACAGAGATGAGATATTTACTGTCTACTTTTCTTGCTCAAGACATGGACACGAAACTCACTATCACAAAATATGATATAGGTAGCAAGAGGTATCACACATTTGCATCTCTTAAACACTGATCTAGTCAAAATCCAATCTGGTAAACTTTTTTCCATTAGATTTTATAACGATATTGTCATCTTTTTCATATTCTTATAAATGTGCCACACCACTCACACCTTTATAAAAGCATTCTACAAAGACATCAGAATTTTTAAAAAACTGTAACTGAACACTTTGCATGGTGCAAAATAATAAAGTAGCAGGCCTTCTGTGCTTTTTGTCTTGTATTTTGCTTGGTAATCATGTGCAGGAAGGATGCAAGAGGCTTGCAAAATTTTATCTCCTTCAATCAGGAGAAAAATGTCTTACATGAAGCTTTCCCATCATGTTCAGCCTCCTCTCCAGTTTTACCTTCCTGCAGGGGCATTCAGTGTCACAAGCAGTTGATATAGTCATCAGACAGAAATGGCTTTTTACCTTCTTTATTATTTTTTTTTCTTCTTTTTTGTCCTGGGGTCGACTCTTAAATATTCCAGAAGTCTGACTTGAATAGTTATTTCCAGCTTGTTAAAAACATGGTTATACTGCTTCCTAGCGGTGGATGAAAGAATATCTCGTTCTCATTTTGTAAAACTTTTTGTGATGAAGCCTGTGTATTTTTTTATTCTTTGGATTTGCTGCCATACCAGAGTATTTAGAGCTTTTCTCTTTTCTGTTGCATGGATTTATATCAGTGTAGATTGACTTCAGTGAATTGGTCCTAGTTCATACCGGTATGGGTAAGAGAATATAAAAGCAGAATGCCTTTCTGTTTTACAAAGGGATTTATCTGAAGGCTACAGCATGCTGTTGGCAATGCAAGACAATGATCAGACTAGGCTAGCGGCTGTAATCTCCCCGGGCAGTGGGCAAACAAAATATTCTTTTCCCTTACCTCAGCTGTGACTTACTGGTGTTGGACAGCAGCACGCGCTTCTAAAAAGATCTAGGGTGGGAGAGAAAATGTAACTCAGAATACATGGAGATCCATTAAAAAACAGTTTGGCAGAGAGAAATGTCTGTCCATGAGGGAGATGATGGCTTTTTGAAGCTTTCACTGGGAAAGTAGTGACACTGTGCACTGACCTCTCCAGGAGAACGAAGCTGTGAGTACCTTAAGCACATTACTGGTATTAGCCTGGTAGTGCAGATGCTGGACTGAGGCTCAAGAGATCTGCCCACGGCTCTTGCTTCTGCCATCAATTGCTTGCAAACAATTGTGGATGTACCACTCGGTACCAAAGTTCAGCCCTGGCAAAATGGCAGTGTTAGATTTCTGTCTCCCTCCTTTTTTCTGCTTAGGGATGGACTCAATGCAATTATTTATGTTCAACTATTGCTTGACTATTCCCACTAAATTTTAGTGGTGTTATGGAAGTAGTAAGATGCTACTGAGTGAGGTAGTGGTGGATCTACACTTCAGAGCAGAGCAGCCATGTGCAGTTTGTTTAAACAACACCTGGAGCTGGAGGTCCCAGTGCCTGGCTCTGGGAACGTGACTCAGAGTTTAACAGTAATAATTCTTCCTCATGTCCTTGCAAGTTGTATACTTTGTTTCTCTCTTTGAATTATTTTTTTTTTAATCTAGAATCCCAAATCCACACATAATCAAAGAGAGAGAAATTTTAACAGAATCAACATTTTCATGGTTTTGTTGTTTGTGGGGTTTTTTGGTTTGTTTTTTTTTTTTGTTTGTTTGTTTTTTTGTTGTTTTTTTTAAAATCAGTTCAGATTCTCTTAAATTGCTTTACACTGTCAGCTGGTTTTCTTCAAAGACTCCATGGTTCATGGACCTACCTACCATTGTAATGTCTCAACTTAGATGGTAAGAAAGAGAATTGGTAGTATCACAGAATAGCTGTGATGCCTCCTTATATTTGTAAAAGAGTTGAATTTGTGAGTATATATCATTTACAATCATATTTTCTTGTTAAACTTGCTTATTTGTTGATTCACTGTGGTATGACAATGATAAAATACAATATGTCAAATAAAAAAAAAAATAATAGAATCTGTTCTTAGTACCCAGAATATTTTCCCTATAATACCTACTGCTGTTAATAGTGGTTATGTATATGACTCCCCTGTGCATTAAAGTGAAACTATATCCCTTTCGGTTTAGACAGAGATATACCTAGACGTAAGTGTTGTGTAACATTTAGGATTTCATTATTGAAAGTTAATGCAGCCTAGAGTGCATCAAATGTCAGACATTTGTTTTTCAGGGTTCAAAATAACTGAGTACATATGCGTTTGTGGGAATTTTATACATTTTTCCATAGCCTACAAAAATCTTGAAAGTACTCTGCACTGGGTGATTTTAGCCAAAGACCCACACATTTTCCTCTCCTAAATTAAACTTTACTTATTTCAGCAACTTTTACCAAAGTTATATAGATACCAAAATGCTGTACTCTTTACTTGCCTGATAAAGCCATTCGTAGCAATTTCTAATTCACATAAAAATTATCAAACCTAAACTGTGCGGCTGGTTTCCAAAGGCATTCTCTTGCAAACCTGGCTGGGTGGTTAAGACAGAAAATGAGTAAGTCTCCCCTGCGTTCTTTAGATCTCTGCAAGAAATTATGTCCCTCAAAGAAGGCATCGCAGAGAGGACCATATCCCTGTGCTCCAGGCACGTCAGCCCGCCGTGTTGGCGTGAGCTGCTGTTGCTCCCGTGCCCACCTGAGCAAAGCGCAGCGGGTGTTGCTGTCTGCAGAGCTTCAGCTTTTGGCGCCCGTTGTGTGTTGGTGCTGCCTGCCTGCGCCAGCCCCAGCTCCAGCCCCAGCTCCAGCCCCAGCATTGCTCCTGCGTTTAAGCTATTGTTTATCGTGAGCACCACGAGAATCTGACCATTTGAATTCCCCTGTCAGAGACTAACATACAAGGTTTTCCAGAGGATTTGGATTTTTATTGTGTTTATTTGTAGAGACTGTTCTAGAAGTTTAATTGGACCTAAATTTTTTTACAAAGCTGAAGGCTGTGGGCAATTTCTGTAGCTACCAGTGACAAAGTGTTTCCTTTCAAAATAGAACAGCAAAGCTCCTGTAATTAACTAGCAACATCATTTCTTTCTTTTAAGTCAGAAAGGGCTATCAGCTTTCAATGGTAAATTATAGCTGAAGTTACTCTTTACACATTCAGGAAGGCAAAATAAAAATAATATGAAGTAACTCATACACTGACTGATTCTGCTATGCTTAATCAGTTTAAATAATAATTTACTGTCCAAGAGGTCTTATTTAGTTTAATGAAACTGTAATCTGTCTCTGTTTATGCTCACTATTAGCGAGGATGACATGTTTTGACATGGTTGGAGTATAGACTGTGCTCAGCAGTAATTCTATTTAGTTAGGAACTTGACCTAATCTGAAAATGCACAGAAAAGTGCAGGGAAGCCAGGAAAAGCCAACGATTTTGCTAGACTGATTAACCAGGGACAGCACTATGCACTGACTTTATTAGTGAAATCTTTTCTTTAAAATCAACAAATGCAAAGTTGTGTTTTTTCAACTAAATTCTAGACCAATGATTGAAATAATTGAGGTGGGTTAACATGTCACTTGTCAAAATACACTAAAGCTGAACAAGGGTGTAGAAAAGGCTATCACAGAACCCCTATATGGTCTGTCTATCTTGCCACCTCAAATCCAAAATTGCCAACAGCAAATACGTAGGCAATATAAGAACAAGGAAAGCCCACCTCCCTAAAACACTCCAAGGGATTTCCCAGCCCAGGGTAGTATCTTTCACTTTAACAGTCCTTAGCAGCCATGGGGGTTGTCCATCAGTCTAAGTGTTGTTTGATATCATGTAAACTTTTAGCATCTTCTCTGTTTTATGTCAATATATACAATGGTTTCTTTGGCTTTTGAGAAAAGATAGTCCAGAAGATATAAATATGCCACCTGCTGCCACCTCCCTGGTTCTTGTGTTATAGCTGAAGAATAGTTCTTCCTATCCTTGAGTAACCTCTTTTTAGGTATTACTATTTTTAATCCAATCAATATGCTAGAGAGCTGATGTTTCCGAATAGGAGAGAGGATGTTGTGCTCAGCCAAGTGTGAAGGCTATTGAACTTAGCAGATGTATGTATGTAAGTAAAAACTGTGGCCATCAAAGTGTTCCCAGCAGTTTTTGCTCTGGTGATATGTAGTCAGGGTTATATTTTGGTTCACCTGTGTGATACTCAGACTCAAGCAGAAAACCTACTTGTAGCCTTGTTCTTTATCACATACATATATATATTCATCACTTTTGAGCTTTTTAATACCAGTTGAGTAATCGTGATGCGGTAGCAACTTGGCAACTGCTTGAAAGAGACTGGAGTCTGAGGTGAAAAACGAGCAGGTTTGTTCTCATCGGGTAAAAAAGAGCGTAAGGTTTCTGAAACAGCTGGGAGCAGTGTGAGATGCTGTGAAATTGCCTTCTCCACAGTGTTTGTGCAGTGCTCTGTGTTAGTAAAGAAGGGTTGAAAGAGACTGGCGAGACGGATTCCTGGGTGTATATGTGAAGATGTTTCTACATAAGATGAGGCATAGGAAAGCAGAAAAATTATAGAAAAATCAAGCTATCCAAAACCGACTTGATTATGAGGATTCTGGGTCTCCCACCTCCTTATAGTACTTCTACACTAGTTTGACCGATTTGAGTTGATATACAGCTAATGAATACCAGAGAAAGACAGAAAAAATTGATCCCTATTCTATATTTGTAATTTTTCATTGTGATATTTATGACTAGGGATGAGAAAACACCGTTTACCCCTTGTTCTTCTTTTAAAGCATGTGAGGGGTAAAGTTGCACTGCCTAGTTAACCTGAGCAATGCCAAAGCCTGGACATAAAGGCTTGCATAGCTCAGGTGTGAACAACTGTGAAAGGCAATTTTCATATTAGCTTGTCGTGGCATCCTTTTTTGCTGAAACTACCCTTGTGCAGTGCCAAGGCATCTGTGAGGAAAAAGAAAACAACCATGAATCTTTTGGGGTACGGGCGTCTGATTTTCCCTGTGATCCTTTCTCGGTCATTCTGAAGTTTGTTCCTGTTTCTGGTGGTTGGGGCTGCAGAAGGGGAGCTGGGGAAGGAGGAGCAGCGGGAACAACAGATCCCAGGGAATGTCGATGGCATTGCCCCAGCAGCGCGAGGGGGATAGCAGCCCAAGAGCCATATTCTTACCATTTCTACCCATTTGGGCTGAAATTAGTGCTTAATTCCAGTCAAATGTGCCATTTTAAGAAGGAGCCAGAACTGGAACAAAAGAACAGCCAGTGAATGGCATATATGGATTGGGGCTTTTTCCTCTCTCCCCCTCTCCCTCTTCTCCTTCCCCTTCCTCCCCCCCGCCCCATCTTTTATTGACAGTTTACGTGCTTGTTTGTTGATTCTTAGGAGACAATACAATTTCATCCTGCTAAAGCAGCAATCTCCAGCCTATCGTTCAGCATGAAGCTTGAAATGTTATATATACAATATTACAAGCCTGAAATAATGTAATGTGAATTACGTTATTTGATTATAAATGGTAGCTGTGCTGTTGCCCAAGCCATTGCCTTTAATTTTGCAACGCATTTGAGCGAGTTCCGTTGCCGCCTGGACGTGCCTGCCTGCCCTGGCAGTGCCAGGAGCAGCTCTGCGTGAGGTGGGAGAGCTCCGAGCAGCTGCTCTGCCTTCCCCAGAGCAGCAGCTCAGCAGCCCTCCACGACCATTTGTTGCCTCAGTTTGTGACATTTCTGCCTTTTGTTTTCATGTAGTGTACATTCAGAGACCTCCTAAGGGGCTGCGGCGGAGAGCTCGGCCAAAACCAGAAAGACTGAAGCTTCTGAAGTATAACTCTAGGCGTATGAAGAAATATAATGTGGCTAGGACAAGGCTTAGGAGAGGAGATAATGTCTGTACACATTGCTTTTTTTTATGATGCTACCCAGCATATCTAGGCTGTAATGGATGCATCGCTGCTCTTACGGAAAGCCTTTGGCTACCACAGATGATGCTTACTATGCAAGAATTAAAGGCAGACTTGCCGCGCAGCCTCAGTGAAATTTGCCATCCCATCTGAAACATACTGTTAGTGCTGTTAGTAGCAAATGATGTGCAGCGCTGCTCAAGTTCAGCTGCACGCAACTTCTCAGCCAACGCACGTTTTCCACTTAGCCAAAATGTGAGCGGCTCCACTGAGGTGATGCAGTGGGATTTGTCAAAGGCAGGTGGGATATGGGAGCCTGGGAGCCTGGCTGTGAACAGAACGGCATCTTAACTGCTTTCAGCAGCAATGCAACTGAATCACGCCTTGCTTTTGTTAGTTTGTTTAGGCACTTTTTTTTGTTGTATTCTTTTATGCCTGAAGCTGGTCAGGTGAGCCAGTGTATCTGTTAATCACTTAATTTCTGTTAAACTCTTAATTGAGCTAATATTGTCTATAAAGAGCAATTCCAAATTTTAGAAGAGGGAGTAGAAGGCATCTTTTTATTCCATCTGCTCATTTCTGTATTTGAGTGTTTTGTGTCCTAGCAGTGTTTCTGTGTGTCTTACTGTTCGATTCCTTGACAAGCCTGAATGGTAAATCCCTTTCTCTGAGGGATCTGTACGTCAGCCAGAATCCTAAATTCTACGTTCAGTTCTTGTCATTTTCAACTTAAACATGCAGCCCTTTGAACATGGTTTGGCTTCAGGAGCTGACCTTACAGCGTTGGCCGAGCCAGAGCAACACCTCCCGCTTTTCCTTTTCAGGGAAGGAAAACAGCTTGTGTATACAGAGATTATAATGTATGGAGAGAATTTTTGTGTAACCACTGACAACTTTCATAGGGAAAAAAAAAACCAGGTGAAATATTTTGATGCGTATCTTAGAAATGCTCCGTGGAAAATGCAGGGGAGCTTCGGTGCTGCCTTTTGCCAGCGCTCAGCCCCAGCCTTGTTCTGCCATCTAGTGTTTATGGTACCAAATATCAACCAGCAAAGTGATTTTTTGAAGTATATTTTGAGGACAAAACCATTTTAAAATAAGATGGAGAAACAGCGTTTGTTAGTGTGAAACAAAAGTAACAAAACTGGGGAAAGACTTGATACAAACAGCATTTTTTGCATTCTAAGTAGAACTGCTCTTGTGGAGAATAAATTAACTGGTAGTCATTGAGGCTGATATTTTTCACTGGTAGAGCTGTAAAAATGTTTATTACAATCCCACAATTCTGGACTCTCCTTTGTTTCGTTAAGAGCAAATTTATTTCAAGAGTGATGTCAGATGTTCCTTACACTGTGGCTGTTACCATGAACAGTGACCGAGCACTCTGGAGAATTAGCTCTAATATTTCTTGTTTGTTTGTTTGTTTCAGACTGTTTACTTTTGACTGTTTCACACTTGTATTTGTGCTGTGTTTGACTTACATAGGCTTTTAAAACTAGAAAACAGTTGGTTCTATTTCAGATCTTACCAGATTGGGGTTTCTTATCGAACAGATTACTTCTGCCTTCTGATGGTGTGGAAACTTATTTAACTGGACATTATAGCAGAGCACAGCCTTCTGTGTTGATAGGACTCCTGTTGAATTCTACAACAAAAACCGTATCAGTTAAATACAGTTTTTTATTGTACTGGGTTTACAGCTAATTTCATCTTCTGGTTAGTAAAGTTTCTGGTTAGGAAAGTGATTCTTGATGATTTCTTTGAGTCTTGCACAGCCACTATTTTCTGCCACTGAGTTCTACTTACTTGGCTGGTTGCTTTTCTTTGTTGGTTTTTTTTTCAGTTGTTTTTTTGGGGGGTGGGAGTGGGGTGGGGTTGTGTTGTTTGCTTGTTTACAAATTTGTGTTAAATTATAACCAGTTGTGGTATGACAGACAAAAAACCCCAAACTCAACATTTTCAGAAATATAACAGTGAGCTCTTGAGGAGCAAGTCTGTATCATTTCGATATTTGTCAGAGGAAAGGGAGGACATGGGAAGAAGGGTGCCTTTACCTTTACAGTAAAAATACAGTTGGCTATGGCAAACTGAAGGAAAGGCACTGGCCATACTAGGAACCAGAATGTGTTTTGTCTGGGAAACTAAGCTGTGCCATGCCTTTCTAGTTCTTGAATGGAAGACCATTTACGGACTGCAAGTAAATCATGTGCAAGAAGTCATGGTGGAACATTAGACCACAAGAATTGAAGTAGTGGGAATAGCTGGGAGTTGTGTTATCCCAGCTATGCTGAGAGACAAAGAAAATGATGGAAGAATAAAAAGGTTTAAAAGAGATACAGAAGGTGTGCTGGTTTAACCCCGGCCGGCAACCAAGCACCACGCAGCCACCCGCTCACTCCCCAGACCCAGAAAGATGGGG
>JAVJGI010000014.1:109968015-109988935 GCA_035590275.1 Ibycter americanus | reverse complement strand
CACAGCCAAAACACAGCACAGCACCAACTACTAAGAAGAAAATTAACTCCATCCCAGCTGAAACCACGACAGAAGGAAATTCCAGGGGAGAGAAATAAAAGAAACACAAAGCTATTAAAAGAAAATACATAATTTACAACATTTTGTGCTTAATAAGGATCTGTTTCATAAACACTGAAATCCATTCCATACTCTTGCAATTCTGTGGAGTTACACCAGTTTGCAGTTGCTGGAAGACCCTTTCTTTAGCATTAAGTAGGTTCATTTCCTATTTCAAAATTTGAAATTCTTTCGTCATATGTTGCAATCTTGGAAAAATTTATATACGATGTGGAATGCGTAAAATAATTCCATAAAATGCCCAAAGATTTCATTGTTTGATATGCACAATGGATTCTCCATGGTGCTCCTCATCTTTCTTATCCACTTTTAATACTACCTCTGATCAATCCCTGGGCGTTGTCCTCTAGAAGAATAATCTCATAAAAAAGATGAAAGATGATAAAACATTATTACTGCTCTAGATTTATTGATAGCTCTGAGAAACGTATGGTATGTTTTTCCAGTTGTTCTGTTTAGCGCTGCCCATATTTTCATGGTTTACCCAATTTTTCAGGTTTTATTTTTCCTTCTTTTTTTGTTTCCAAGTATTCAACAAAGGTTGATATTGTGTTCTTCTCAGTCATTGCTGTATTCCATGGGAAAATGAGACTGTTCAGAGTCCTTTGGGTTAATCTGCTATGTTAATACGTTTTCTTCAGTGATACTGTTTAATTGTGAGTCTGAATTCACTGAGGTTTTGGGGTGTTTAACCAATTTTCTAATAAATTCTGAATGTCATTGGTTAGAAATTATAACTCGAGGAGCATCTTGTGATAAGAAGTACAGCAGTGATTTTGTGTCTTATTTACCTGTGCAAAGTAGTAAAAAGAGTTAATCATTAAAAAGTAATAAAAATCAGCTGTTTCTCCAAATTTTCGTCATTTTCACTGAACTACCTGTAACGAAGGCATACTGAGAAGTTTGTTCTCTTTATGAAAGCTTACGGCTCCTGCACGTGAAGGCCATGATATACCCTTGTTTTGAAGCTACATTCGATAATTAAAAATAGATAAAATCATATGTTTCAAGTCAATCATACTTGAGCCTATAAGTTTTTAGTATCTTCTAAGGAATTGCTTCTGCACCTTTCTGGTTATTTTCTATGAGAAGAGTATACAGGATGAAATTAAACTGGATTAAAATACCCTGTTGGCATGTTGAGCAGTACAATATAGCAGAGATCTCTAGGAGAACGATGAATCAGAATATTGTGCATCATGTCTCTTTAGTGATAGCATGCTTTCACATTTCCTTCAGGTTTGGATCCTTTCTGGTCTTTGTGGTAACTAGAAGGATTAGGGACTTTTGGGGGAGAATTAGGGACTTACCTTTTTTTCAAAAGGAAAAAAAAAGACATCATTGAAAGATAGTGTGGTCATGAAGTTCTTCCTCACATTTCTCAGCACCTTTAGAATGTCGATGTAATACCTTTTTTTCTCTCCTATCTTGAAGAGAGGCAAGCAACTCCTGGTTGTCTACTTTTCTTTTAACATTTTGAATGATAATTTCATCTTTTGCACACTTTCTTTGTCCAAGCATACCACAAGTTTCCATTTTTCCTTCAGTACACGGACTGCTTGTCCTCAAAGAGCTTCTTCAGCTGCAACCCAAACAGCATTAGATCACGCTGCAGCTCTGCAGTAGTTCACCTCTGCATTGTAATCCACAGACTTTCAGTTGTTTTATTTTCTGCTTTCTGGAAAACATGATCCTGTCTGCTGCTATTTATATGCTGTATACTTACGAAGTAAAAAAAAAAAAAAAAAAAAAATTACTACTGCTTTGTTTTGCTTTCTGTCAGATGCAGCTCATAACCTCAACAGCTAACTTTACGTTTGTAGGATAGGATCTTTGCTCCTTTTTGCTCTATCAAATGTGAAATTTATTTATGTTCTAAAACATTCAGTGTTCAACCTTCTTATTTTGATTTTCTGGTATGAAGCAACTGATGACCAAAAAAAGAAAAATCTGCTACATAAAAATCAAGGACAGAATGCTCATTATTGGTGTGTTTATCTGAGTTATCTAAAAAAATTGCCTACTGCTAGTGCAGAAGGTCCTTATCCCATTAAGTCAGGTCTTTGTGAATGTATTCTCGCAACCATTAAGTCAAACTGATTTTATCAGGGTTCAGATATTCAAAAAGATCTCATACAGTCTGAATTTTATTACTCTCAGCACCCAGTCTTGTCTCTATTTCTTTCACAGTAACTTCTCAGTATCCAGTATTCTGTATTTTTTATATATATATATATATATGTGTTATTAATACATCTGTATTCTTCACGGATAACCAGGATTATTTGTTTTTAAGTCAAAATCAACACACCTATTCAGAACTGTCAAGTATGTATACATTATTTATGCAGTAGTAAAAACTATGATGGGTAAGTATGTTCAACTGTGTATTGAGATGGCACAACATAGGTCTGTTATTTTTCCAGTTGGCTGCAGACAAGTTTTACGTTTCATGTGGAAATTTGCATCTCAAAAAGAAGAGATGATGTGTTTGCCATGCAGTCATCTCAAATCCTTTGTGGCTGCATTTTTGCATACGCTATGCTTTGTCATTTTGAATCAAAAATTTTAATGTAAGTATCTTGAGAATTGTCCAAATTTAACAAAAAAAAAAAAAAAAAAAAAAAAAGATTGCATAATTACCATTAATGGAGGGAAGGGAAAAGACACTGAAACAGTGTTAAATTTCCATCTTGCGACAGGCTTAAAGGTGTTTTGCTATCCATTTTAATAATGCTAAAATAATAGACTTTCGTGCTCTTGTCCAGAGAAGGGGAACATTTTCACTGTGGGGGAGAGCAAATGCCCCTCAGTAAGAGCACACTTCTAACCTTTCTTCGGCATTACGGTCTAGAGCAAAGCACTGGGTGCGTTTAAACAAACATACAGCCTGTATTTTGCAGGAAACTTTAAACAAACTTGATGTAACTCTAAAGGGGTACAAGATAAAAGGCGGCAGGGAATATTTTGCCCATGGTTCACAACAACAGAGTGCTTTATTGTGAAGCAGCAGACAAAAAAGGAGCCATACCAACAAGTAAACCTTGTCTGGCCCAGATTTCTTTCTCCCTCCTCACCCAGCCCATACATCTTCCAGTGACTGCAGGTGAAGAAGCACGTAGAGCTTCTTTGCATAGTTCCTCTGTCTTCTTTGTCCCTTTAGTGTCTCCTGGAACAGATGACATTTTCAGGCATTCATGGATTTTCTGTGCTACACCAGCCTTTCTCCCATAGTGCTCAGAACATTTAAAAAACTGCATGAAAAGCGTTCTGTCATCTGCTTGTATTAGTTGATTCCCTCAAAATTAACAACTTATTTTCTGCTACAAACTACTGGAGTTGCCTCTTAGCTCTATTAACACACATACATATTGTTTCTTACATGTTTGCGCCTCAAACTCTGATGATAATCCTGTAGGGGAGGAAAATCAGCAGCATAAAGTGGAGGTTGTCCGTGCGTATTTGGCATGGGAATGGACATGAAAGGGCTGCAGGAGGGGAGCTGCCCAGGGAGAGGCAGCAGATGAACACAACGCTAAAAGGTGTGATGGGAAGGAAAATTGAGGAGGGGAAGATATGATTACTTTTTTTTTCCTAATTCTTGGGTAGAAATGGCTCTTTAAGAAGGTAAAGGATAGGCCACCAGGAAAGACCTGCAGGACCACCTGCCCTGTTCTAGTCAGTAGTAATTACAGAACCTTCTTTTCCCCCAGCGTGTTCGTATTAGAAGACTGCAAATTCAAAGTGTAAATTACTTTATTGTTTTCTATCCTTGAAATCGTTTCATCATCGTATTCCAAATATAATCAAGGTCTACAATTTTACCTTGCACACTGTATGTATATAAATGTGTGTAAGTACTACAACCCATTGGGCTGCAGCTGTATAGGAGTTCCTGCTGACAGCTTCACAGGCTCAGGTGCCTCTTTGGCTGATTCAAGCCACTTAAATATGATATTAATTCCAAGTTACAGTTACAAAACTGTATACTGTAAATAAACATAGCTCTGACTGCATTGTTTGGTTTTTTTAAATCAATTTACCATCATCGGTTTCTATTTTGCATTCTTCCATGTGGGCAACAAAATCCAATGAGATCTATTTTATTTCCAGAACAAAGTAAATACATTTATATATTGTATATATATGTGTATATATAACTGACTTTCCAAGGTGTCAGCAATGCATCTACTCAGTATTCAATCTCCATTACTCTAAGCAGCTGAAGTTTCATAATTTATAACATCAATATTACTGGCATCTTTTTTAATTGTCAGAAGCATTTGTAATGTCAATTAAGAAAAGAAAACCTTTTGACAGAAGGCACCGCTCACAGAAAAAAATTCTGCTTAAAGAGAAGGGTTTTTTTCTTTTAAAAGCTTGAAATTAGCTAAGTAATAAAAAACTTGCAACTTGTTTTCCTAGAAATGCTATTGCCTTCTTCAATAAGTGCATGAAGACAAAATGTGCTACTCTTTATAAAAACAAAAGTGTTCTCCCATTGTTAACAGCATTTTCTGAAATACTAGATCTGCAGATGCATGGATCAGTCAGCAAAGATAAAAAATATATTAAGCTTCATGAAATATAGTTTGTTTGCTGATATTTCTTTTGATATTATTTGTTCTTTGAAACTCTTCCTATGTCAACAAGCATTTCACAGATCAGTAATCAGAAATGAGATTTTGATGTTCAACCCCTAACTCTGCTGCTAGACATTACATATTCTATGTGAAGGTCAGGTTACTGTTGACTCATAGTATCTACTTGGATATGCAGCGTACAGAAGATTTCTATTTCTTCTGCTTGGGGGATGCTTCCTGCTCCTCTCACCAGGCTGTTGTTGCCTAAAGGACTAGTTTTCTGTTTACTGAATTGAGATATAATATGTTTCAAGATGCTTCTTTTGAAATGGTTGGACTCTTGGTCAAATGCAATAAAAATAAGAAGGTTCTATAAACTTGTCGCTGCTCACACGGTTTTTGCGGGTGAGTCCTGCACGCAGTCTTGATTCCAGTTACTGCGGCAGCTCTGGCTGGCAGCCAGCTCTGCACAGCCCCCCAAAAGCTGGTCCCTCTGCCCAGAAGGTGCATCCCCCTGCCCAGAAGGTGCATCCCGCTGCCCAGAAGGTGTGCAGGTGGCTCCCAACTCCGCTACCTGCAGGGAACCCATTTGTTATGACTTATTTGGAATTTATATCCTTGAACTGAATCTACTCCTTCATTAAAGGTCTAGACTTATTTTTAGGAAGAAAGGAAAGAATGAAGCAGAATTTGATATGTTTCTGCTAAGATAGGCTGTCTATTAATAGCAGACACAGAAACTTGAAGTTTCTTGAGAGACAGTTTTGGAATGTGATGTATTCCTTTGGAATCTGTATCCCGTTGGCTTTTAGTAGCTACATGTACCTTAGGATAATCCAGATATTTTGGTATCTTGAGTATGGCTGGTACAGTTTTAGGAAAAGAGCAGAAACCTGAAGGGTTGTCCCAGCTCCTACCAGCTGCTGTGCCACCCCAGAGGGCTGCGGGCCAGCTGAATCCAGGCAGACACAGGCAGCGATCTGGCATCCTCTGAGCACAGATGCAGCATTCTGAAGGTGAGGAGAGGTGGAGTGTGAATAGCAGTTACCTCCTACAGATTTTGTGCCACTCATAAACAAGTAACATACATAAAAATGAGTAATAATAAGATGTAAAGTGTGTTAGTATCTAGGGTGGTTTTTCTTCTCTTTTGCCTGTTGATGTGGCAGAAACACTCTCAGAGGTCATAGACAAAGAATTTATTTATGAACTAATGCAAAAGAAAAGTACGGAAGTAAAAATGAAAGCCATAGAAGTCTCCAGGCAAAACGAAGAAAATGTTTGTGTCTGTTTTGTGAAGTTGTTTCTAAAATACTGTGCTGGAAAAAACAAGTTATTTTAAATGTTTCTTTAAGCAGTGATTTTCTTCTGGGATGGAAAATCTTGTAAATTAGGCCCACAGAATTCTAGAGTAAACCCAGGGGTAGTTTTTCCTGACTACGGGCCGGTGTAGTGTACCAGCAGGTAGGTTGGTTGGCTGACCCTTTGCTTCCCTTCCGCTCCTGTGGGAGCTCTTGTAGAGATGGCACTGATGGAAAGCTCCGTTCTCTTCTCCTTGCTGCTGATTATCATCAACCGTTAATGGCCTGGAGCCCTGTTGTGGGTGGAGATAATGATAATTTGCAGGCAGCTGGAAAGAGGGGTATTACTTAATTTACTTTCTTATTTCAGAGTTAGTTTCTGTGCTTTACTGACTATTTTTAGTTGACTCTGCACATTCCAACTTCTCTAGGTGTTCACAGCACTTCACAGCTGGTGGAATTATTTTGTATAACTCACTCCTTCCATGAGTTGTGACTTCACTCCTAGAAATGGCATAGGTGTCTCATCTAAGTGATCAAAGCAACTCTTAAAGAACACTATTGATTTAAAACATTTAGGGATTTGGCTTACCCTTTAAAAGCCATCAGTCTAAAAGCAAAGGATAGAGGTCTTGAAATAGAGGCATGATGGTAGATACATTTATTTTGAAAATGATGATGGAGAATGTTAACGAGGAATTGAGGAGCTTGCCAAATCCAATTGGGAAGAACATTGTGGGGAAAAGGGAAGGATATTAAAAGGGAAGGAGGGAGAGAGGCAGAGTAAAAGCTGTAAATTTTTCATCATGAGGAATCATTCTAGCAGACCTGACTCAGGGCTTCTGAACAATGTAGGCAAAAATAAATTTTGCTCTCCCAGCTGCTGTTGAGTAGAGCTTTGACAGAGTGCTGGCTGAAGAGCAAAGAGAAATTTTGTAGCATTATGCTGGCAGTGCCAATAGCCATTAGGTAGGCAAAGGGCATAAGGCTAACCTCCTCCCGTGGGTGGAAAATTGAAAATGAGAGGTGCATCCTGCCAGCAGTTTCTGCTGCCGCCACTGGCCCTAACCACTCTCTTTGACTGGCATGTGGGCTAGTTTTCCAGGACTGTGGCATAGACTAACAGCTCAGCATACCCATGTCTGTTCTTGCTAGGGAGAGGGAGGGAGGGCTTAGGCAAGCTTTTGCTATCCCTTTCAATGCTGTCTTGATATGAGTGAATAAAATAAACCATACTTCATGTAAACAATTTTGTCGGTTTAGAATTTAGAATTCAGAAATACATTCTGACCCCTATGTAAATAACTGTCAAATGATGTTGAATCCTGTTGTATTTTGTCCTAGACCTCCTCTTTATCATGTTGTTCAGGTACCTTGTAAGTGGTCTTGCATGGGTTACCACAAGCTGTGATCATGGCTCCTGTCACCCATCATGTTCAGTGGATGTGTAAGAGTTAATGGGACAACAGTGAAGAGCAGAAGATGTAGAAGCTGCAGATAGCCGTAAGAAATGACAGAGAAGCTGTAAATCCCGTGATTAAAGAGACGTAACCTCCTTTTGTTACTGGCCTTTAACATTAGGCTTGTTTTAATCTTTGGCTGTTGCTGGAGGCTAATGCACTAATTTAGAATACACTGATTTTAATGACTTTGTGGAGATTTTGGGCCGAATGCTAATATTCCGTATCTTTGTTGTGTTCAGAATCAGGTTTGCTTGAAAATCATTATTCTCGTGATTCAGTTTTAGAACAGAAACAGAATGAAATGCCTTAGTATGTTGTCGTAGTGCTGCCTTCATATACACTGTGTTAAGATAAAGTAGCATTCAGTATAGCAAAACGTATTAGGTATTGCTCGGCCAAGATGTTACTGCACAGAAGAGCTTTGTGTTAACAGTCTAACAAACAAAACAAGAGATCTGGAAGTTTCACATTGATTTTAATTGTAAAGTTGCTATACATGCACATTTGCTATGAAGCAGTCAGCAGAAGAATGAAGTACCACATAAATCTTCTACTAGCTGGAAAGCACAAAGAATGTCAGTAGGGCTAATGTTTTGGCCTCTTGCCCCTTTCTACCTCCCATGAAGTGTGTTAAATAAAGGTATTTTATTTGAATTCTGAATAACAAAAATTAAAATTAATCCATGAGAGAAGACACTATGTTTTGAACATTAAATGTTGAGTTGTAGTATCTTTGGATATAATAACATTGTCTATGGGGGACATAGATGAAAAAATATTTTGGGGAGCAGTCCTGCATTTAATATATTCTTTTTAAAGTGCAGTAACTCTTGAAGGTAAAATGTTTTAAAGCATATTGATTTCTGGAGGGGAAAAGAAAAAAGAGGCTATTTTAGAGGCTCTTTGAGACATCCAGCCTTTGGAAGGTCTATTGAACAAGGAGCTTTTTTCACCCACCTTTGCAAAGGAGTACAGCTGCTAACCTAAATTTATCAGAATATGAAACATTGATCATGACCCATGAAATGTTTTATCCAACTGAAAGTACTTTGTATACACAGAATGGCTTTTATTTGTTCCTCAAAGGGACTGTTTGCAGACTTTCTTAATAGTCCTTGGGCTGATCATTGTGTTAGTAAAAGGGACTTGCAAGCAATAGCTTGTGTTTCTGTTATTCAGTAACAGGTAGAAACCAGAAAGCACTTTTGCTTGCTATGTTTGAAAACCTGGTTTTCAGAATATGTAAGATGCTAAGGAAGTGTTATAAGAGCAAATCAGGTGATGTTTTCATACATCTGAAACAGTCATCGCTTCATTGCTTAATCAATTACCAGCATAGTTACCAGTTAAAACTTCACAGGCTGCACTAGAGTTACTTCTGCCCTAAGCTGCAGTGGTGAAATTAAGGGCTAGTATGACTGTCATCTTAATTCTTGATTATAACATGCTTAATCCTGACCATTTGCTTGCTAAGCATCAACTCAGAATCCCATCTTTTTTCTTTTCTTTTGCACCCAAGTGCAGACAAGCTTTCTAAGATGTATCCTTTTCTTCTCATATAAATCATGAATTTGTGAAGCTTATGTGTCAACAGTATTTAGTATTTTTCACCTAAAGCTGTGAGGACATGGAGGAGATGGCAGAGGTGCTAGAGGCTGGGACCCTCTACCCACACTGACTGCAGTATTGAATATTGCCTACATTTTTCCTTGGATCATTTCACACCAAACATCTTAATTCCTAATTTTCTGCAGATACAACTCACTAATTCTTCTCTGCAGAAGTAAGCCAAAGATGGGTGGCCCCGCCAGGAAGTTCTAACCACACTAAAATCATAAAAACATTGACTGAGCAAGCCATCAGGCTGATCAAGAGCCAAACTGCTAACATTGATTTGCCTGTATCTGACTTGGAGAGAACCCAAAAGTTATTCTAGACAATTGGAGGGATTTCACTTAGTTTTGCGTGTATGCATGTGTATGTATGTCTCTGTAGGTGCTATGTATGAAGGACTAGTTTTGACTTTTTTCCACATTTCAGTAGTGTTTTTAATGAATAAAACATTTTTTTGTGCGCTGATGATTTTCTGCTCTGTGTGAATCATTTGTCAGAATCAACAGAGATATCAACTACCTTGGCTGCTCCTTCATGACTCTGGCATGTACCTTTCCATTGTAGCTTTCCAAGATGATTTACCAGATAGATAAAATGAAGGTGTAATTGCCTAAGTGAGAAATCAGGAGAAAATGTCTTTTGCTATTTGAAATGAGAGCAATTGCTGCCCGGATATTACTAGAGTTACTGGTGCTGTGTTTATGTCTGCTTTTGAGCAAGAATATAAAGTAGTCACTTTAATACATGCTTTCATTTATCCTTGGTTTGGATGTTATAGTAATTGCTCCTGAAGTTTCATGATCCATACTTTTCTGGTGTGGAGCTCAGTTCTGCTACATGATGCTTCTTCATGAATGAAGTTACAGGAGCTCACGGAAAGGGCAGGGGCTGCGTCAGTACTGCTGTTCCTTGTGAGCACGTGAGCCTAATGCTTTGTGATAGATGTAGGTGGTTTGGGTTTTAAAGTCTGGGCATTATTGACCTCAAACCACTAAAGCCTCAATTCACCTAGGTCATCCAACTGTGGTACTGCTTCACATCTCAATCAAGTCGAAGTAAATTGACACTGTTGACAAAAGCGATGGTGGTGTTCTCTGCCAGGCATCCTTTCCGCTTCCCTTGAGCCAGCATTAATGTTTGTGAAGCTACATGGTCAGTCAGCTCAAAGTATTGATCAGACTAGCCCTGATAAACAAAACAAAACAAAACAAGAAAAAAAATATTACTTTTCACTCAGATCAGCTTATCTCATATTGACATAAGCCTTATGAAATAGTTTTGTTTCTATATTAATAACATTGAGATTATATTTTGTTATATGTTTGCTGATAGGAAAGTCCTAATGCATTAAAAATTGCAGATGCTATTTGCCTTTAACACAGCTCTGTGAAGAAGGGGTAACTCAAGTTATTTAGGTCCAATGAGCATGTATAAGTTTATGTTAGAGGCATATATATGTGTACACAAACACAAGGATACACATTCTAATACTGTAAACACAGAGAACCAGATTTAAGGAATGTTTTAGATAAAATTCTGAGGTCAAAGTTCAAGAAATTCAAGACACTTAGAAAACTGTGCTAGAAGAAACCTGGAATAATCATCTGAGGATGCTAGCAAGTTTTTTAGGGCCTTATGAGTAACATAACCTCAGCTTATAGGATGCTTATTAATCATTGTTTTCCTAAAGCAGGCAGAATCCTTAAACAAAAAAATGCAGATGGGAGAAAAGAAAAGAGGGACTCACTAGAAACAAAACAAAGCCTGAGGACTTCCATTCATCCAAATATTTATCAATGACATTGTGGCCCCAAGTCATTCACAGTCTCCATAAACAATCCCATATATTGAAAGAATTCAAATGTCCTGTAAATTTACTTTTTGTTGTGAGACAATCCAGGGATACCAACCAGTTGAACTTTGAAGCCTCTGCCTCCTGGATTGATTTCATCCAAGCAAATCAGGCAAAATGTTTAGTTTATGCCAGCCCGAGGAAAAGGGTCATGCGACAGGGTGAGCCAAAATGTGTTAGCTAATCACAACCTCCCTTCAGCCCCTTTTTCTAAACCAAATAAAACCTCAGTGGCCAAAGAATAAAGCAGTCACACCAAATCCATCAGATCCTGCAGACGTATCAGTAACACCTAGCTGTCAGCAGTATCAGAGGCCACTGATAACGTTAACATGGACACCTGACCTTTGTCCACAGTTGATGGAAATCTTTGATCAAGGGTACAAGTGTTGTACCAAACTGACTGATGTCTGAAATCAAACTGAAATGATTAAAAAAAAAATAAAAAACCGAACAAAACCAACCACGTAGAGGTATCAGAAGTTACCCTAAATATAATGCTATGTAAATGTGTTAAATAGAACTTACCTTCTGTTAGGAGACATTCTAAAGGAATTCAAAGACTCATATTTTTATATGAGTGAATTTGCCCAGGTAGTATTTGGGTACAGTTCAATTTTAAAATCTTTTACAATATCCTGATAATGTGTTAAACTGCCTCTGAAGTTCTTAATTCTTCTTTTTAGCTTCATTAAAATCTATTTTCTAGTTCTCTAATGTTTGATTAAATGTTTAATTCAAGCCTCCTGATTTTCTTCTTGGTTCATAAGGAGAATATTTCTTTCTTAAATATGTATTGGGAAAAAAAAAGATTAAATTTATTGTTCTTTGAAAGTTAGTATTTTAATTACAATGCATTTAAAGTGGGTGATTTGATAGTGAAATAGGAAGCATCCAAGGGATTCTATTTATGTCGTATCTGATGCAGGTAGTAGTGGTGATAGGTGGGGTTAAGCCTGGGTTTTTCAATAACAGATAAAAATTCTAAAATACCATTTTGCATTGTTAGCAAGAATTTTAACTTCGACAAGGATCTAAAATTATACATATTTGTGTGTATATATACACACATATATATATATACATATACATACACACACGCACATACATATATATAAATATATATATATAAATATTCCCCCCCCCTAAAAGACCAAATGAAACTTTGACTAATATTCTAAGGGTCTACAATTTGCAGGGCATGAGCCTGATTTACCACAGTTAATTACCTAGGTTTGCTTGTCAAATGTAGCCATTTACAGAATATACTTAGTGTTTATCATGATAAACTACTCACATCATGAATTGAATAAATCATTACATTCCAGGCACTGCAAAATCATAAAAATAAATACAAAGTAACTTGTATTTTATCACAGATTCCACAAGAGGGCAACATGTACCAGGCATTTAACTACAACGGTATTATTAAAATCCTTTCATTATTCACCAGACTTGGATGAAGTTCATTGATTTTGTATTTAGCATCCTTCTGTATTAATTTGTACTGTTATCTAAACCTTGCACATTGATAGATGTTAATAGAAACCAATCCTATTTTATACGGTACTGAACATGGGTGTTGTTATGTGTACTTATAATTAATTACAATTAAGGCTTAATATGCATTTCATTTATCAGTTGGACTGTCTTAACACAAGCATTCTTGTATTGGAAATGCCTTCATGGCTAACGGAAGCGTACAGTGTCTGTTAGAAGGTCACACATTAGCAGAGCATATGCTAATATTCATGTTGGAGTAGGTTAATGGCAATGTTGGGAGGTTTCGTGAAGAAAAAAACCCCAACAACATGTTACACAACTGAAGGATATAATCTTTGCAGAATAATGTAAAAAAACAACTTGTAAAGATGGAAGTGCAATTTTCATCTGAACAGTCCTCTTGCATTCACTTATTAGGGCTGGAGCCTGCATTTCTTATACACACTAGATAGGACTTTTCTCTGCAAGTAAACACAGGAAATCAATTACACTCTTAATAGAATAAGGGTGGTCCAACCTGGTCCAAAACAATTAAATCAGTCCTGCGAGACACTGACATCTGATCAATGGCATTGGCATAAAACTCGCCATCTCATCAGTTTCTTGAGACTCACGAAGCTCACATCTAAGGGCTGAGCATTTTTATTTCTCTCCTTCCAAAGAAGGAGGATGTTAAATTTATCAATTTTTTTGAGTGAATGTATATAGTCTAACTTTTATTTTAGAGGGAATGATATGTTGGTATTTTGCTGTCAAAATGGGCAGTACTGTTATACAGTATGGTTATAAAAACTGGCCAATACAGTACGATGCTCAAACTCTGGAAAATAATTTCTTTAATACACGCGAAATACTTCATTTTAAACGCACTTATCTCTTCAGCCTGCCTGTATGATGAACAATTTTTGTAACTTACAGAACATCTGACACTTTGTATCAGTACTTAGGAAGAGCAATAGCCATCATTGCGTTCACATCGTACTCACACTGACTTCTTCCTTCCTTATAGTAGTCTTCACTGAAATGGGTAAAACTTTGCTGGAAAAATTCATGCTACCTATCCAAAGTCTCCAGAAACAGCAGACAAATAATACTGATATTAATGTTTTATTTTGCTTTGAGTAATGCTTAATGCAACAAAAATAATAAACTTTATACCATTCAATATACTAGGAACTCACTGCTTTATGTCAACCACGTGATAAAACAGCAAATGTATGTGGAGAGTGAATACTCTCACTTAGAAAGCAGGAGACATAATGCATACCCAAATGAGCCCATATATATTTCAGTGACAGTCACAGCAGTTATTTATATATGAATTAGCTGGTGGTGAGCTCTATGCTGTCACAGCTGATTGACTACTGAAACCCAAGCCAGATAAAGATCGCCTGGTTTATCTCTCAGCTACACAGCTCTGACTACAATGTAGACATGATTAACTCTAGCATACCTATTTCGCTGTATTTATCTTTGTTGTCCAAGAGTCTTGATGTGATCTTTTTTTTGTTTTCTGTTTGTTATTTTTCCTTTGCTTGGACCTGAAATAGTGTGAATTGGAGGCATTAGACATTGTCTCAGTAGCTAATACCTGCTTTTGCAATCTGCTGGCCCACTCAACAAATGCCTGGATGTTCAAACTGCGTTTCCAGCAGAAGTGGGAGTTCTTCTGTCCTTAGGTCTTCCAGATGCACCTTACCTGCATAAAAGTCTCCTCTACTTGTCCCTTCGCATGTGAACAAGTTCTGGATGCTATCTATTGCTTGTGTTATCACTGCACATCAATAGTTCCTTTAGAAAAAACAAGCAAACAAACAAACAAAAAACAAAGGAGTTTGTTTCTATAATTCTACTAAGAATCAGAATATGGTGACCATTAAGTCTAAACAGTCCTCTGGATCCAGATCCGTTTCTTTGGTATTGTAGCCTTTTTTTTATTTTTGTTTCTGTGATAATTATCCTTTGCACAGTGATGGATTAAGTCAAAATGAGCTTCATTTGTGTTTTCTCACTGAGATGTTCTTCCAGATTCAAAAGTTGTCCTGTGCTTCTAACAAAACCAAGATCGCTTTGCTTCCAAGCTGTTACCGCTGTTACCACTGATACCCTTGATTGACTAAAAAATTTCTAACCCCACATTTGAAGCTGGATGATACGGAAAAAGTTTATTAGGTTTGATTTGTTCTTACTAAGGAAGTTTTTAAAGTCAGCGCTAGCAACATTTGAACCATTGATAAAAGGGTTTCTTGTAGTCCCTGTAAGATGAAGTTTCATCTCACTTTTCCACACACAGTTCTTTCTATTCCAAGTGCCATCTTGAATAAGCATGCACTGAAATTAAAAACCCTCTCCCTTTGTTTGACCTTGCAAAGCTACATGTCCATGAAGCTGCTGGTCTTCCCGGGAAGACAATGTAAGAGAAAACGTCTGTTGATATCACTGATGCCGCTGTTTTTTTCCTCATTGACAGACTGTCACGATATGTAGTTCATGGGAAATACCTTGTAGTAAGCGCCTTGGATATATTTCATATCATGCTTTATTTCATACTGGGGGGAGGGAGGGAGGGAGGGGGAGGGTGGAGCGCTGCTCCTGTGTCCTGCAGTATGCATGCAGCTCAGTGAATCACACTAACCCTTTCAAGGTTATGAATAGCCTGCAATATATATTGCTGCACCAGGAAAGGATATGATCCTTTTATTTTTTCTTATCTGGGAAACCTTTTCTGATGGCAGGTCAAGGGTGTCCCAAGAGTAATGCAATCTCCTCTGGAAATTTCAAAGAACATGATGATTATCTGCAATTGACTGAGGACATCTGTGCTGGCATACTGACACCCTACCTAATTGATTATCCCAGATTCGCACAGTTACATTCAAAACCAGGGCCCCAGCTGAACAGATGCCATGGCTAACACCCCCTCGCATTTCATCAAAAAGTTCCACAAGTGGTTTGTTGTCTGTCAGAGCAGGGAACGTGTATGTGTACTGATTGTATTTTATCAGACTTTGCTTTCTGTTGTTGAGAAAACGCCTATAAAACTTCCGCCGGTAACCTGGAGGCATAACTAACTGGTTATTAATAATACCCGTGGCAAAACCGTCCTTACCCCTAGCTATGAGGTAGCAACATTAACATGCGACTTTGTCCTGTAACTCAGAAGGTGTTGAGGGTTCTGAGGGCAGTGCCTGGAAAGGTCCTCTGACTGTTCCCCCAGGGACTTGCTTTCTTCAGTCCTCTAAAAGAACCAAAACATTCGGTAAAACCTAATAGTGCATGATCGTATCTGTGTTTTTCAGTGGGATGGTCACTTTGACCTTGACTGCCACAGGAGTAATTCTCTCTTCTAGTCTCTACAGTTGACCACGTGCACTGATTTTATATAAAGATAAACAGTTTAAGCAAATTCTCGTAGCCTCTAGTAAGTCTAGTCCCCATCTGTTGCCGACAGATGTTTATCATCACTTCTGCCAGTAGTGAAAATGCCGTCAGTCCTTAACATAACGTACGGGATACTTTTCAACGTATTTTCCACAGCAATCTATCCAGCAGCTGACAATTAAGTGTGAGTGTGTATTACAGTACCTTTCTTAAAGTTTGCTGGTACATAAGTGGGAAGTCCATCGTAATAAATTTTCTGTCTTTAATTTCAGTAGCAGGTCGCGCTCGTATGGAAAGGAACAGCACTTAATCAGTGGCCAGTTTATGATTCCTGCAGATACAGATTGTGTCGTTATGAACATTACAGAAAATGGCTGTTAAAAGCAAATGAAAAACATGAAGTGAAAAATTGAAACTATTCTTCCCCAAGTCATCTAACTCACCTTTAATTTTTGTGACTAAACAAAGGACTGATCTACTTTTGGCTTGACTATATGTCAGTTCTTTATATGAATCTTGGCTGTAACACTTTTCAGGGTACTTTCTGTGAAAGTGATTGGGTGGACATCCACAGCATAGCAGGAGTTCTTACAGCTGATCTTTTCTTAATGTATTCCGACTTTCTGTCCCGATCATCAGAACCAGGATGTCTTTGAGGTGATGCAAAGCCTACCATCTGGGTGAAGTCTGTAGTTAAAGGGGTTTTGTGGATTATTTCTGTATTTGCAATGAGGTCACTGCAGTGCGGATATGTTCATTCATTATCACAGCTGCTGAGCTCTCTGTCTGCTTCCACCTGTATCGTTACTTACTAAAATCCGTCTCACTGTCTCCATTTTAGTAATGGGTAAGAGCTAAAATGAAAGAAGTTTCAGTTTCTTTTTTTCCCTTGGAGTAAAATGTGCTGTGACAAGAGGTCTGCCCACTTTGGCTGCTTGATAGGTAATAACCTTAGGTTGATCTGCTTTAAAATGATAAATTAGCGTACAGAAATGTCCATAACGGCAAGAGAAACAGAAGCCTCTTACAACTAGCTTAACGTTTCACTCTAATGGAAAATATCTGTTTCATCTAATTTTTCTGCTTTGAGGCAGATTAAATTATAGTTTGGTAGACATGATCTCGGATTTTCTCCTTACTAATATCTCAAGTTAATTTGTCTTGCAGCATATTTTCTAGAGCATTTCCTATGCTGATCAATGCTCAATTAATGGTTTAGTTCCACCCATTTATTTTGGTTTAGGCTTTCTCATTGATTAGGAAATTTTTTGTGTTCAGCAATTAAATTTGACATTGGTGTGTTCTGATATAAGGAGCTCAGAGGAACAAGAATGGAAGTTGCCTTCAAAAGATGGCCACCTGGGAACTTGTGATCTTCTTCAGTTGCATTGCAAGAGAACGGGAAGGGAACTCCCACTTGTAAAACAGAAAATAATAAGTTAGAACATGACTTTGCGATACGCTACTATGGAAAATGCAGTAAATACTCTCCTGACCATTCTACTATACTGCTTCTGCTCCAAAATGTCATCCAGCTGTTTGCTTACATAACTAAAATGTTGAGTTTTCTTGTTGTTGTTTTTTTTTTCCCCTGGAAAACAAACCAGGAATTTTTTGTATGGTTACAGAATTAGGTAGTTGCAGCCTTTCAGATTACAATAACTTTTGTTCAGCTTTGAATTTTTGAATGTAGTCCTTCTCTACTTTAAGTCTCTACTTGTTGACCTCAATGCCATGGAAGCACACAGTTTGATAGCAGCTATTATCCCTATTCCAAAAGCAGGTTGGTGTTATCTCTCAGGTGTTCTCGTGATTTGTTCTGGAAGACGCAAACAGATAATACAGACAATTTTATTTCCTTTTCAGTTCTTAATGCATTGAAATGTGTATAGAGTTGGCTAAGGACAGGGGAATTTCCAGTAAGCTGTGGGTTTTCCTCCATTAGACTCTCCATACCTGAAGCCCAGGTCAGTGCAGGGAGAATAAAAATCCTTCCCTTCTCACAGGTGTGTCGTAAGTACATTGAAAAAGTGATATGGTGCTTAGATACTATAGTAAGGGGAACCGTGAAAGTCAGGAAAATAGGTAAGTCAAATTCTAAGGAGAATTTTAGAGGAAAAGGTAAAGGAATGATCCCAGGAATATTCTCCAGCTGCTTTGTGCTGCTTTTACACAGCAACACAGGGGCAGACATAGCTTACCACACCTGGTACTCAGTGCAGCCCAGGGCAGAAAGGGGCTACCAGAAGATTCTCATAAATAGGCACTGTCCCCAAACACAGAGGGGGGAAAGTTGCAAACACACGTGCAAAACACACTGTGTGTGAGGATGAAAAGGGTTGTTTCATTTGGTCAAGGCATGCAGGTGACTGAAAAGACACAAAAGGGAGTAGGCTATTTCATCAATTTACTTTAGCAGCCTGGTGCAGGGGTTAGGAGACAGTGGTAATTATTTAGTCTCCCAAAGGAATTCAGCTCAGTGTAAGAGGGACAAAATTGTATATAATAGCATTTTAAATAGTAGGAAATCTACTGGTAACATGGGGGTTTTTTTGCCTTTTGTCTACATTGCCGTCACACAAAAAGGGAACAATCACAACGTTTGTATTAACTATTGAAAGTATTAATTGTTACCGGCATTTGCTGCCTGTCCTGAGAAAGGTGAAATAGTCATCCGAGTCTCTGTGTTTTCACCCACTGTTAAGCAATTGTGGTTCACTTAACAGTCAGTTTGTAAAACCTGAAGCATCCTGCAAATGTTGGTCTTAAATTACAACATGGCAGAAAGGCATTTTGGCTGCAGTCAAAACATGTGAGTCAACCTCTGCGTTTTAGGGGAAGCTGCCTTCCCTCACCTGCTGGCCAGGGAACTGGAAAAGCCATCAGAAGGGGGAGATGCTTTGTAAGGGAGAAGTGTGCTACAAAGTTTATCATTCAGATTGTGAAGAAGCTTTTCATCTGATGATGAAACTGGAGGATGTTTCGATTGATGTGAGACAGACATCAGATTATGACATTTTCTTTGAAACTGCAAAATACAGTACTTGCATGTGCATAAATGCACATAGGTATTTGACTGAATTTCCTTTGCACAAGGTATTAGCATCCAACTGAACAAATAGTCTGGATAAAATGAAATATTTCAAGAAATTTAAAAAAATCAGTATTCACAGAATGAAAGTTTTAAAACCATTTCTTCAGCTATAGGAATTGAAATTAGTTTTAAAGTAAACAGTTTTAATTAATGATTGCTAACTGATAACGGCTTGAGCTTTCCTCAGCACTGCTGGTCAGTGAAAAAGCCACTTCAGCAATATTGAACAAAGGATTATCCCAGGGTGTACTGTAAATTGCATTAAGATATCAGAAAGAATTCACCCAAGCAGCAGAGGCTGCTGCATCCTTGACTGTAATCAGTAGAAAGGAAGCAGTAGCTAAGATTATATTTGAATTTAGCCAGTCTGTGGCAGGAAAAATCCCGTTAGTCATGCATTGATTTGGAATATTCAAGTGCAGCCTGTGTTGGTTTGTTTGAGAAATAATCCTGATTTAAATGTTAAGCTTCTGAGGGCTAGTTTAATTTAAAGAAGATAAACCTTGGGATTGTATAAAGTATTTACCACAAAGGACCAAAGAACAAGCTCTATATTTGAGATACTACTTAGCAGTTTAAAGAGCCAGAGAAATTTGAAGTTCTGAAGGCTGTAGAGATGCTAGGGTTCAGTAACACTTTTTCACATGTTCTGTTTGCATATATGTGAAAATGAGGAGTGCCTGTTCCATTACACTAATTCAGGCTTTCAGCAGCAGCAAGGAAGGCAAGTCTCTCTATCAGCAATGACAGCTTCTGGTCATGGATCTAGTTTATTTTGTGGCATACCTGGAGAAGCAGTGGTGCAGCAGACACGTGGCTGCTGAATGCCACAGCTCCAGGGTCCCTGCCCCAGGAGGTACAGCACTGCTCCAGGACTCACGTGGGCTTGTTTCTATTCCAGCAAGCAAAGTTTGGTTCTCCCTTCATACTTCTGTTTCTTTTGTTCGTCTTGCTTAACTGTGTATGCACCATCTTGCCAAGATGGCTAGACATTCCTGTAATGTAATCGCAGAATCATGGAATCGTTGAGGTTGGCAGGGAGCTCTGGAAGTCACCTCGTCCCTCTGCCCTGCTCAGGCAGGGCCACCTAGGGCAGGCTGCCCAGGACCACGGCCAGGCGGCTTTTGAGTATCTCTACCAGCAGAGACTCCAAAACCTCTCTGGGTAAGCTGTGCCAGTGCTATGTTACGCTCACAGTGAAAAAGTGTTTCTTAATGTTCAGCCGGTACCTCCTGTGTCAGTTTGTGCCCATTGCCTCTGGTCGTGTCACCGGGCACCACTGGAAAGAGCCTGGCTCCATCCTCTTTGTACCTTCCCTTCAGGTATATACATACATTGACAAGACCCCCTGCCCCAGGCCCGCTCTTCCCTAGGCTGAACAGCCCCAGCTCTCCCAGCCTTTCCTCATAGGAGAGAAGCTCCAGTCCTTTAATCATTTTGGTGGACTTTGCTGAACTCTTTCCAGTAGCTCCATGTCCTGTACTGGGGAGCCCAGGACTGGGCCCAGCACTCCAGCTGTGGCCTCACCAGCGCTGAGCAGGGGAAGTCTCGCCGCCCTCCACCTGCTGGCAGCGCCCCGGGGTGCCTCTGGCCTTCTCGGAAGCCAAGGCACATGGCTGCCTCACGTTCAACTTGGCGTCCACCAGGACCCCCGGGTCCTTTTCTGCAAAGCTGAAAAAAAGCATATAGAACATAAAATATCTGTAGAAGTTTTGAGCCGATCGTTAGCTGACATGAATTAGTGGAGCGCCGTGGAAGTTGGCGGTTAATCGGTGTGTCGATGCATAATGGTGAAGCCTGTGGCTGGCTTGAAACCACTGTGGCACCAGAAATTAAAATCTTTACTTTTAATATTACTTACACAGTTGTAAAGTTTAACATACATTTAATTTATATAAATTAAGTTTAAAATTACTTCAGACAGTGTTTTGACAATTTTTAAACCGAGTAAGTTGATTTTCCCTGGGCAAAAAGAACTTACTTTAAAATTTGATTCCATCATATTTAAA
>JAVJGI010000014.1:109953952-109967915 GCA_035590275.1 Ibycter americanus | reverse complement strand
TCACTTCAGACAGTGTTTTGACAATTGTTAAACCGAGTAAGTTGATTTTCCCTGGGCAAAGAGAACTTACTTTAAAATTTGATTCCATCATATTTAAATAAAAGCATATAAAAAAAAATCAAAATCCTGTAATATAAAAAGAATCTGCTTGTTCTGAGGTGCATGAAAAAGATCATGCCATCTGATATTTTTCTGGTGTCATTACCAGCAGAATTGGGGGGGGGGGGAGGGGGGATAGTGTTCCTACTGTTCTATTTAGGAGGACAATATTCAGCGGACCATAAGAATCTGGCAAAAAATTAAAAGAACATTGAGGAAGTAAGCTGACTGCTTTCAAAGGGCCACAAAAAGAGCTAAATTCTCTAACCAAAACAGAAATTTTATGTATGTCAATCAAGAACTTTTCTGTTGTGGTGGTGGTGGTATTGTTATGTTTCTATGTTATATCAGAGCAAATGGTTGAGTATAGTGATTCTGACCTTTGTATTCTGATTGAATTTGAAATACGTACTACCTTTAAAAAAAGAAAAAGGAATATTGGTAATGACTTATGATCCTTCAGATGAAACATGCAAGGGGGGATTGTGCTTTAGGTAAGGTGGTACTTTAAATTCCGTACCCTGGGATTTCCTTACAGATTCTGAATGGACACAGCTGAATATTTTTCTTTGAAATCACCTTTTCTGATATACAAGTTGCCCTTGTAATGCAGTAAAACATGTTCAATACATACAAAATACAGGCATTATGTATAAAAGCTTACTGCTGAGGTGGCATTAATGTACTCTGTCTTTTTGAATAGAAAGAAATGGACAGAAAGGAGCTAAGATTATTTTTTTTTCTTATATGGTTTCATATTTCATCGTCTATTCCAAGTAGACTTAATGAAATTCAGAATGCCAACCAGGTATCATAGAGAAACCATACTGGGACATTAAAATGAACAACAGCAAACATAAACATAAAGTCTCTTTCAGATTCCAATTACAACACACCCATCACTCTCCATTTTCTTCTGTTCCCAAGGAACACAGGGAAAATACTACTCAATGACCTAAGATATGATTTAGTAGCAAGCTATCTAATTCTAGCGCACACTAAGAATACCTTTATATGAGAGTTTACTTCATTCTCTCTTGTCCAGTTAGGTTCTCCAAAAAAGGAATTAGTGAAAAAGATGCAGTATATTGTAAATCCATAATTTCATTTGATGTGTAGGAAGTTTTTGCATAGACTCAATTTTTTTTTGAGGGTAGCAAACTGAGCAGGAAAACAAAACATATACTAGTAATCAAGGGAACATACAGACCATTCTAAGCCAGGCAAGACAGCTGGATGTGTTTATTTTGAGATTAGTGGACATCCCAACCATAGGCAGTTTTGTGCCTTAAAATTTCTATGGAGTTATTTTAATACTCACCTCTGAATGAATCAATCAATAAATAAATACTGAAATAATTATTCAAGCTAGTGCAAGAGTATTATAGCACAAAATTGGAGACAGTGCCTTGAACATTGCATGGATACCAACATGAAAATTAGAGGTAGTATTTAGAAAAACGTTTAGAGACTAAGGAGTCATAAAGTTCACACTGAAAAAGTATGATAGAAACATAAAACTCCTCTGTGGTATCAAAAATTACAAAGAGGAGGGTGTAAAGTTCTTTGATTTGTTTGTACTTCCCATTCAGCTCTCCCCTGATTCATCTCACTCCTCTCCTTGTTTTCTTTGTTCCTATCCTCTATTCTGCTGTTATTTATTATCTCCATTCTGTAAATGCACTCAATCATTTTTTGTTGCTTTTCTTTTCATGTTATTGTTCAGTCTGTGGCTTGATTTATAGATTACATGCTGAAGTTTGGAGAGAGCTTTCTGTTAAACCTATCATCTCGCAGGTGGAAATTATGGCAGTTGGTTTGTGTAAAAGCCTGAAGACACTTACCTGAGATTTCCTCTCAGCTCCCCACCCCAGAGGGGCAGCGAAAGCAGCTGATGGCTTTTCATTAAGATCACGTTGGAGCTGTGATGGGGCAAGGAGGGAATCTGTCATGTGGGAGGCTGGTGCCAGGGACCATTTGAGTTTCATACCAACTTCTCCATTTGAAAGTCTTCCTCAAGTAGCCTAAGACCATTGACGTTCCCAGAGTGTTAAGGAGCTCTTGATTCAGTATTTGCAGAGGGTGGGGAAACCTGAGATACTGTTGTGTGTATGTCTGAGTAGGAGAAAAGGTTGCTTTCCCTTTTTTCCTCCAAAATTCAAGGGCTGGGAAAGTCTTTGGCCTGTGATACTTACTTCCTATCAGTCCTTTATTTTTAGAGATGTCCTTGTATTTATATTTTATTACAGTATTGGTAAGAGAACCTAGAATGTGAAAGAGAGGATAGCTTTATTATTTCAGATAAAGCTATGAAAGTAAACACGTATTTGTTGTGCTACTCTGTATGCCAAGGCTCATTAATGGTTGCTAGTTTTGCTCAAGCCTGTGAATGAAACTGAGCTGTTGCTTCATAAAGGAGAAATTAACTCTTAGATATGTGTTATATGCATTAAGTAGTCCAGGAAACTTCCTGACTGCCATTTGGGGGGGGGGGGGGGAAGGTCCATCCTCAAGATGCAGAGAAATATTTAAGGAAAGGAGAACCAGTACTTACAGAAACATATGCGTGATACGTTTATGAAGAAAATAAAACATGAGTAAGATGAAAATGGTATTCAGGTACAAAGTTTTCAAGCTAAGCCTTAGGTCATATAAATGTTGACTACATATTGATCTTCCTAGAAAGGATTTTAAAACAGAGCAAACTACGTAAGGGGAAGAGCTGTAGTTGACTACAGAGACATTGCTAAGGTGACATATTCTTGGTGCAGCAACTTAAAAATGTACTTTCAGATAGAAAGCAGGAGATACATGTTACAAAATGTTAAGCCATACTATGTTACTTGTGCATTTCACTAACCTCCTGATAAATTTGTGAAATTTCAGCATACTTCTTGGTTGTGAGAACTAATGGCTTAATAGTTTTTAACTTGCTTTTCTCGTCTTTCTCAAATCAAAGGCAGTATATCTGTATTGCCTGAGATAAATGGGCTTGAACCATTTCAACTCTTGCTTCCCATAAAAACAAACTCAGGAGTCAGCCATTCCCTACCTGTATCTGAATTTTCTTGCCAAGAAAACCAGAACGTGAACCAACATGCGAAGAGCGAAGATAACCTGGGGGTTTGAGCTGCAGTGCAGGCTGGGGTCCCAAGGTAACATGACGTTACGGACGCAGTTCTGCCTTGCTTTCTCTCCATAAAGGGGAGGAGGATACTGCACTCTCACACCAGGGAAATACGTAACACGTTGAAGGCAAAGGTTTGTTCTGAAAGCCCAATGTGAAGAATCAATTCTAATCCATAACTGCTTGTTACAAGTAGCTCTTTCATGCATGAATAGTAATACTGAACTCAATGCATGCTCAGGTGCTTTGTTTCTCTGAGATAGCTAAGTGCCAGGGGTTTTTTCTGCTTTGTGATTCCTGGTGGAGATAGTACACCATGTTGCTAACAGAGACAACTGAAATATTCTACAACCAATGGATAATAATGGGTCAAACCTCTGAATATAAAAGAAATAGTTGCTCATATATTTACAGTCTGCTATGGCTCTTGAGCATCTGCCTAGGTCCTGATATTACACTACACTTTCATGCCTCTTCCAGCATAAAAAGAGTTAACCGCCCTGACCAGTAAATGTGTTCCTTCATATTTGTAAGCTCCTTTGGCAATTCCAGTACTTATTAAGGACAACTGATTTTTATCTATGACTTGGATTGCTTGCTTAAAAACCACGTTCTCTTCCTAAGCCAAAAATAATAACGATTGCGGAGTGATGCTTCTGCTGTCCCAGCATTCTCTAGGACCTAAATCAGATCATGGCACAAGTGTGACTGGCATAGCTACTGATACAGCAGTTATGAAAGTACATTTTTCAGAAATGTACACTGGTCTACAATGTGTATTGTCATACTTCTCTATATTAACATTGATTTTAAGTTACAGTCATTTCTTTTATTGCGATTTTCACAAGGAAATCATGTACTAGCTGCTAATATGCTATCTGTCTCTAGGATGCTTGAGTAGCTGAACCTGATATTGGTATTGCACTGACCTTATAAATTTTACCTTTGAGTTTATTTGGGTTTTTTAATGGATTTTTTTTTTTTTTTTTTTAAATATTTGAGCTTTAAATCTTGTTTGATGTGTTAGAGGACAAATAACGGCTAATGAAACTGATGGGACTGTCCCTTTCAATTACAAAGACAAAGGAATCAATGGGACTCATTTCACACATTAAATGAGGTTGGTATTATTTAACACTACAATGAGGGACAATAACTGATGATAAATTACGAATGCAGTCCTATTGGATTATGCATTACTTTACTTATAGTGGTGTGAAGGATTAATTAAATTGTGAAGGAAGCTGCAATACATGAAGTTTTCTGAACTCTGCCTCAGCTATCAAACCATAGGATAAGCATGTGAAGCATGCTTTTCTTTTTACTTCTTTGAGGGAAGAAAAATCAAATAATGCATTTAATATTTTTCTGTACATGCATTTAGATGGACCATCATCAGTCTTTAATTGTTTATTTCAGCAATGCCAGGAAAAGGACACATAAAATTAGGAGAGAAGTCCTAAGATAAATCTCAGATCCTGAACACAAAAACTACCACTTGTGTAAGGCAAGGAGAATTCAGTTAAACTATGTATCTTATTTTTTACTGTACACAAGATATATGAAATTAGTTGATATTCCTCCTCAGTCACTGCAACTAAGTGCTAGTGCACTTTTCTGCACTAGCACTGTCAGTTCTTTTGTAAGAAAGAATTTACAAAGATTCATTCACATTACTCCTGGAAAAACAAACCAACTAAAAAAACCCACCAACACTAAAAGAAATGTGTTTATAGCAGTGATTTCTGTAATGCCTTCATCCATGAGATACAAATGGTGGATCCCAGCAGTACATCCCAGCAGCAACTATTTTTTATGTGTTTATTTATTTTAACTCATGTATTTAAATGGGTAAAGATATGAGGCTTGATATTAACTTCTTAAGGATCCATTTAATACTCTTCTGCTTTACTCCCACCATTAGTCTCCCCGTGTGCTCAGTAGTTCCACTTGGTACCCCTTGCCCTATCAAGTGAACTGTTTCCTCAGCCATCTGGTTACAAAGGAGTAGAGAGACCTCTGTAGCCCACCCTGGTCTCTGGGAAATGCTCATTTACAGCTCAATCAGCCAGGACTGCTGTTCCAAGGTGAGTCTGGGGTGATGCTCAGGTGAGCCTTGCTGGATCTTTAGCCAGATGCTAAATTTTTTTTTTGCTCCAATATCCTGTGCAGTTCTTGTAGGAAGTTTACCTGGTTCTGCCTCTGGGCTGGCAGCTCTATTTCACTAGCCAATTTCTTTGAAAGTGTAAATGTTAGAGGCTGTAGAGGAGTCAGCTTCATTGCTGACTTCCTGTATCATGACGATCTCCCTTAGTCACCGTGGCAGCCTCTACAGCTATGTTGTGATGTCCTGGCTCTTTTACAGGTAGGTAACACCAGGAATGGGATAACGTATCACAGATAACATCTCTCCTGCAATACAGCACATTTTCTGCTGAATCTGAGGCAGGCTAACCAACATAAAGAAAATGCTTTAACCAATGTAGGCCAATATAGGAATGCATTTGGACAAGATACTAGATACCCTTTTATTCTATGAAATATAATCTTGTGAAATGTAATGTCAGTATCAAGGTTTGAAAACAAAAACCCCAAACAAAACCACACACCTTTTCACATGAGCAAAGATTTGCAAGGAGGTCTTCTGTTACGCTGGGTGTCACTCCGTTATTTATTTTCTCTTCCCACTAGGACAAAAGATAGAAAGTTAAATATGCAACCAGAAGATGTTTCCTAAGAGATAAAATTATACCTTTGACTGACCTCATGAGGTATTTATAACATTGGGAAGTATTATTTCAAGGTTTTCTGCAGCCTGCTTTGTAGTCTGTAGATCCTTTTTTCTTTTAATATTTCTTATGTAGTGATGGCAGTACAGCAAACTGTCAGTCACAACTAGCTCGTGCACATCCTCCTGTCAGTGTGTGTGTGGAGCACTGTGGAGATCTAATGGAGCAAGGGAACGAAAAATCAGAAGGCAAAGTCATCCCTGTGTGACTTTGAAAAGTCACTTAGCCTTTTTAAACAGGAGCTGTCACAAGTGGACTCAGCTGCACTCGTTCTCCTTTGTGGTGTCTGGGAAAAGATCTGTGTATGTTAATCAACACTTCCACCTCCTGCACTTCTGTTTCAAGTCTTGAAAATCCCATCCGCTCCTAGCTCATACTCACATCAGAAATTTAAACCTTTTTTTTATTATTATTACTATTATTATTATTCATTTAAAAGAAGAGTTTTCAACTCTCTTGTTGAAAGTAAACTTCCAGAGGACTGCTTAAAAACTTGAAGGAAATGCATTTTCAAGTCACAATCAGGAAAACAGAAAGCAAATTAGAACACAAGATCTGAACTGTATTTTAAAATCTTGTCATTTGGGAGGTCTTGATATTTAGTGCCATATTTTTGTGGACTAATTATAATGAGAGTTGTTCCTTTTGAATGACAAGCAAGCGTTTAATACAAAAATTGCACAATGGTTTAATAAGATATGTAGAAAGTGCTTAGCTTCTGCATACTGTAAAATAATTTTGGAAACTCAAAAGTCCCTGAAAAGAAAAATCAAATTCTATTATCCCACTTAAATGAGAATACGCTTAAGAAAGGTTAATTGCACTGTTCTGACTCCAAGCCATCTATCATCATGTTGACAGAACGTTTTCTTCACTGGTGGGAACAATGATAGGGTGTAGCAGTGATGGTATAAATTGAATAGTCACTTTTTCATGTGGATGTACGCGCTTACAAAAATAATGCTTTGGGATTCCCACGTTGTGACAATGTAGGAAGTTGTGATTAGAAAAAATGGTGAGAAAGGGCTTGAAATTTTCAAGTGTATTTCATTGACAGCAAATGCAGAACAAATTGTATTTAATAGCCTCCTTTTAAAATTATTTCTAATTAGTCAGACATTCTGTCAGGTGCACTTTCCTTTTCATCGTTTAAATTTTACCTTTTTTTTTTTTGACAGACTAGTCTCGTAATGATTACAAAAGAAAAGGCAAAGCACCTAGGTCATCTAATCTACAATTAACTCTATTAATTTCCTGGAAGAATAAAAAAGATTGAATGGAAAATGTTACACATTACCTGAATCATCAGAATTATTGTTAAACCTAGGAACAGAGCTTCAAGGCATTTCTGCTAAGGGCACATCACTGCAAGTTAAAAAAAACTTTAAAAATCTTTTCTGATCATATGTTAGCGTGTGCAGTAAGGTGAGAAATCGAATCCAACCCAGTGACATGCCTTTAGCCTCTGCAAATTTAGTAGAAGTGAGAGAGATTTTTCCTCTAATTTTATAACTAAATGTGATCTAAAAAAAGAAAAGTGAATTTTCTGAAGGGAAATGTTCCTGACTGTTGAAGAAATCTTCTGTGATGTGCTTTAATTTCAGTCATTCTGGGTTTGTAAAATCATTTCAATGTTGTAGTGGTGGAAGCAACGAGGAGAACGTTTATCTCAAATTCTGGGTGACCAACATAACTTGGAGTCCACAATTACAAGTGCAAAATAGATAGCATAGAAGAAAACCATGTTTATGCCAAAACCAAGTAATGGCTCTGCTTCTTCTGAATGTCATCTGCCTCTTCTCCCGTATCCTTGGAAAATAAAGAGAGAGGGTCAAGACCAAGAGGCCATGCCATGAACGTTTCGTTTCTGATGTGCAGTTCTACTCAGTCAGTGTAAACCAACAAACCTCTTCCGTTCATGATTAAATAGCTGCAGGTAGCTATCACACAGAAGAAGGAACATTCTCATTTGAGCATATTCTTAAACTATTTGGAGCTTTTTAGATTAAAACCAACGTGTTGAACTCTAACAGTTTATTCTTTGGCACCATGTAGATCTGCCCAGAGAGCTGGTGTAACATTCCCCAGGTGTGAAATCCCCTATAACCAGAAGGTCCCAGAATGCTGCAGTGGTTTGTTTAGCTTGGTTTCACTGTGACACCTTGCTTAACATGGAATTTATAGTAATCAGATGCTCAGGAACCAAAGCCATGAGTATTTGTGTGGCAAATTTTATATTGCAGAAGAGTTTCACAGTTTCAGCCAGAGACAAATCATTAGTAGAGCTTTATTCAAAAGGCAACCGTGATGCAACTCTGTTTTCTGTTGAAGGCAGCATTAAAAATCCCTGCTGCTTTTGGCAAGATCAGTTAAATCTGCACTGAGCCCCTCTGAAAATCCTAGTTTAGATGCTTTAGGCACAAGTTAGCCATTCTGTTCACGCTCACTATTACCAGCACCTAGTGTTCCCAAGGGCATTTGCAGGAGCATCATGTTAAGCACTGTCCCTTAATACTATGTGAGTGGGTTATGTGTGTGACGCTGTATCTTTCTGTCTTTCTAATCTTACAGCTCTCCGTCAGAGGAATGAAAGGACTCCAGTTTTTCACTACCTCGTAGATTCTTTGTGAGAGTACAGTGTTACACTGAAAGCTTTATCAGCCTCTAAGATGCCTTTTAACTTGTCATCCAGTGGTGTCCTGGTTTCAGCTGGGATAGAGTTAATTTTCTTCTTAGTAGCTGGTGCAGTGCTGTGTTTTGGATTTAGGATGAGAATAATGTTGATAACACACTATGTTTTAGTTATTGCTAAGTAGTGCTTACCCTAAGTCAAGGACTTTCTAAGCTTCCCAGGCTCTGCCAGTGACCAGGTGCACAAGAAGCCGGGAGGGAGCAGAGCCAGGACAGCTGAGCCGAACTAGCCACAGGGATATTCCATAGCATAGAACATCATGCTCAGTATATAAACTGGGGGGAGTTGGTGGGGAGCTGCTGGTCACTGCTCAGGGACTGGCTGGGCATCGGTCAGCGGGTGATGAGCAAGTGGATTGTGCATCACTTGTTTTTCCATTGGGTTTTATTCCTCTCTCTCCCTCTCCTCTTCATTGCAATTATTATTGGTTGGTTGGGTTGGGTTTTTGTAAACTTTATTTCAATTATTAAGCTGTTCTTATCTCAACCCGCAAGTTTTACCTTTTCCCGATCTCTTCCCCATCGACTTGCAGGGGGGTCAGGGGGGAGAGAGCAAGCGGCTGCATGGTACTTAGTTGCTGACTGGGGTTAAACCACGACATGTGGATATGGGAGATTGGATCTTCTAATAGGAACAGCCAAGGCAGGCTGTAAAGCTCACCCTTTCCAATTATTTTCTTCATTAACCACGAACACTTGTCTCCACCACAATGTTCAAACCCCAACTCCCTTTCCATTTTTCCTAATGTATTACTCTTCTGAACTCATTTACTTTACACTATTCACCAATCCATTCCCTAAATGACCTTGAAAACCCAGTAAGAATCAAGCTTACTCAGAAGAAATGAATGGCATCTGGTGTGAGGTATTACTTGTCACAAGGGGAAAAAAAACCCCAACCCACCAACAATTCCTTATGCCATAAATATTTCAGTTTACGATACAGGGAAACACCTTTAGGAAACACTAGCTGTGGGGAGATATTTGAATGATTAACTAGGGAATGAAAGTCAGCTAACTAAAAAAACCCCACACTGTAGGTTTTTAAGGTTCTATTACTGAATGACAAGCATGCAGGTATAGATAAGTAACCGTGCTGAATTCTTTCTAGAGCTCCTCTAGATAGTTCCCCTCCCCCAAAATTGTTTCAAAAAATGAAAATTCAATATATGTTTGTGCAAACGTATGTTGCTTTGAAGATTTGTGCCAAAAGTGTGGATTTGTGTGGCACCCCTGTCTTTTTCTCTCGATTTCCTTTTACGTATTCAGCCAAGGCCCAGGAACAACACCACGCACAAGTAGTAAATATTTGAAGACATGGCTGAAATTTGAAAACTAAATACCTAAAAATATTTTGTGAACGCAAGAAATTGCTAAAGCAAAGAAAAAGGCCATTTGTTAGTAACTGTTATAAAAACTACCGGTTTACACAAAATTAACTGAACTTGAAGTCGGGAAAATCATTAGGCAAAACATGATGTGCACCCTCACTCACAGGTAGCCAGCTATAGAAGAGATGAGATACAGATGTTAAACAATGGTGCATCTCTACCAGTTCTCAAACAATCTCAACAACAGTAACAACATCCTAGGTGAAGGTCAGGAAAAAAGTATTTACTGCTGCTTATTCTTTTTTCATTTACTAGGCGTTGCTGAATAGGGATTATGGATTCTGACCACAAATTTCAATACAGATTTCTATTTTTCCTCCACCTCTGTGTGACACTTTTTTTTTTATCAGTACTGGAATATATTCTAGTGAGCTTGAAATACCCTGACAGCTAACAGGCAGGTTGAATAAATTGTTGTTGTGTTCCTGGGGGTCTACATTGCCCTGACTCCTTCTCTTTTCTGTCCCCATTCCTCTCCCTCCCCTTCCCCTCTCCTCCCCGCATTTCCCTGTCCTGTCAGCTGTTGCAGAATTCCATTTTTAACGCATTGTGTGCAATGTGTACAAGACTGTGTGCATGTGCAGGCTCATCTTCGTAATCATATTTTACCCTTCTAGTAGCACACTTTGCAATAACAGCAATAATATTGTCGTATTTGTAGCAAGGTATTTTACATGCACAAAATTTGGAGGTCTTGTGCTGTCTAGTACTGTATCCTTTTGATATCACATTCACTTCAGTGTATGTGATGTTGGTAAACCAGGCAGTTGTGCCCAGGCTTTGTTCTGGATTGTCCCTTTGATCACGTCATGCTTTAAGGAGTCTATTTGCCAGCAAATAGAAGTTGCCCCTCTGACCTTAAAGAAGAATATTGTCCCTTCCCACTGCAGTAATGACTTCTTTTTCCCACATGCCCAGAAGGATGGAGCTTAAGAACTGGATTCCTAATAGGTTATTCTGACAGGCAGTAGCACTCTGGTGCATATATTACAGTTTTGCTGGCTTACTATTGCATTTTTTTTCTCTTTGAGTGTATATAATGTTTAGTTTGTGTTTTGCTTTCCTGTGGCATGCTATATTCGCAACTTACAATGATATGGATGTGTTTAGTAGAAGAATTTTCAATTTATTTATGTGTATCACATCAGGACCATTCAGAATTTGCATGGTACGTCGTGTAGCTGGACCTGACCCAGATTCTTAATTACTAGGAGTTTCTACACTTTCTGTACAGATGAACAAAGGGAACAGTGAGCGTGAGGGTGTCCTATGCACTGAAACATTTTAAAGGTCAAGAGTTTTTTGTGCAGCATGGCTAAGTGCAGGCTTAGAAGCTGGACATAAACTTTTGGTTTGTACTACTGCTTGTTTGCTTCGGCCCCAAGCTGGTGTGAGCAACTTAGGAATGTTTTAAGTGTGGGCTGTCTGGTGCTGATCTCTTCCCAGGCTCCGTGCACCCAGCCTGGGGGGAGAAGAATATCCTCGAAGGTGTTAAGGCAGCGTCATTTCTCCTCCAGAGGTTCCTGATCCATGGCCCAAGTGTGCCACGGGGATGGTAGGACAGGCTGAGCTCAGACCTGAATTGCCTGATGGAAGTGACTGACTGAAGCTGACCGACCTGCAGGGTTTGCCCTTTGTTGATTTAGAAACAAAAGACAGGACATTCGTATGTCAAAGTAGTTGCTACCCTCATCTTTATGTCCTCGCGAAGCTCCATACGCTGCATGTCAAGCAGCTGCTGAACTGCTGGCAGCACACTTTCATATTGAAACACTGGGCTGTAAATTGTGGCACCTATGGGCTGATTCATTTTTGGTTTAGGTGTCAGACAGAAGAGATGGATGAAGACCATGAGAAATAAACTGATAAGCTTCCCTGTGGTAACCCATCTTCCCTCATAAATACAATTCTTGGGCTTTTTCTTGTCCAAGGCTGACTAATGACTCGAAAAAGGTCCTTCTGCTTTCTATGGACAGATATTAATTAGTTCACTGTATCCCTGAGCTGTGTGTTGTAATGTAATTTCTAGGGAGCACAAAGATTAATTTCAGTGCTGGTTACATTTCATAATGAACTCATAGGAAGTACAGTTTTGACATTCCTGACTTCTGTGATGTATCAATTCAAAACCTCATTTGTCTTGACTGAATTTATGATGTGTGGTAATTTGAGAGAGATCATCTCTCTTTTATCAACTGTGCTTTTATCATTTTATTGTTGCCTCTGCCATTTTATCTTCCGTACTCTGTGAGTTATATGGAAACAGACATTTTCTTATATAAGATAATCATATCTATAGGATATTTGCAATACTTTTATTTAATTTTTTGGACGTTAAGTCAGTTATGCAGTAGACATTGTGAGGAGGTCTGAGATTTTTGGGGGGACTGACACTATCAGTCTGCCTAAGGTTTCCACTTATAATCCTCTGAGGATTATCTGTGGGCAGATGTATGTGCCTATCCTCTGTCTTGTTTCTGGAGAAATATTTTTAATTATTTGCTACAGAACATACACTAAAAATATTGATAAGGGGCATTTTTATTTCTGTATATGCTATCTTTGTTGTGAGAATTAAACCACTTAAGTCTCGCGTCTTAATGGCATCATGTATAAGGGTTAGATTTTAGAAATCTCAATGAAACTGTATTTAAACTGCAAAGGCAATGTTTAATATGACTGTAATAGAAATCTGTTTTGTAAGTATATTGTTCATTGTAAACCTCACTAAATCAGAATTAGCATTTGCTTTAGGAACAATGAGGACTGTAACACATTCTGCTGTGTTAAATTAGTTGGAGGAGAAGGATACCAGTAATAAGAACCATGGATGAGGTTTCTGCTGGAAAAATTAATTTAGAAAAAATAGTAAATCAGACTGAAGTATGAGTAAATAATAACTTTATTGGTAAACAAAGACATTAGATGCATTATTGTAAATTACTTCAATATCGAAGTCGTCTTTACTTGTAGATAGAACATATAGAAAATTTCAGAAGGATGATGTAGGGAAATATGCCTAACAATTATATTCAAAAAAACTGCATTTTATTTCCTTAGCATGCACACTAATGAGAAGAAAGCATAGAACTGTCCTGTTTAAAGTAAGAGAAAACTACTTCAGCACATTTACTAATCTACTGTAATCCTTTCTATAGTTCTGTAGCTAGGATTCTTATAGAATACAGAAAACTAATTAATCTAACAAGTACTAAATTATTAAACATTATGTTCTAAATTATATCACACAAGTTTTAAATACTTGGCGATTCTTTACTGGGTCTTTCTAAAATGAATTTTAGAACTCCAGCAGTCTTTATTTAAAGAAAACTTGTACAGTCTTAAAATTTTAAAATAAATCACACTCTCATGTTTATACATTGCTTAAGTTTGTCAAAGCAAGTTTATGGGTTTTTTTTCCTTGAGGGAAGAAACACTGTATTTTAGGATTTTGATCGCACTATATCATATTCTGATATTAACACATCAGCATTAGCTGTGATTTTATTGCATGCAAATTTTCCAGAATTTATCGCTTCTGAGCAAAGCAGTCCTCATTGTTGCTAAAGCTGAGAAAGCTTTGCTTCTTTCCCCAGTCATCTGATTTAGAGGTCTTTTTGAGACACTGACACTTCTTTTTCTCAAAGTCTTTGTCTAAATTCTGTATGAGCCAATGGAAAAATTTCCATTGACCTCCACATGGCTAAATCACCTCTAAGGGCGTAGTATTCTATAGGGAAGTTTTTGTGACTATCACCTACCTAATTAGTTCATGGTGTGGGGGGGGGGCTTCACAGCTTTGCACCATCTGTATTTTAGATCCTCTGCTTTCTAAATGTTTGTCTAATATTTGTTACTCAAGTGAA
>JAVJGI010000014.1:109884230-109953852 GCA_035590275.1 Ibycter americanus | reverse complement strand
TCATGTTGGGGGGGGGGGGGCTTCACAGCTTTGCACCATCTTGATTGTAGATCCTCTGCTTTCAAAATGTTTGTCTAATATTTTTTAAGCAAGTGAAGATTAGTTGAAACTAAACAGAGCTTCATTCAACAGAAAAATAACTTGAAACTGGTTCCATAGTGTTGGAAATTTGACATGTCTTATTTTGGATCAGTCTCTTTGACGTTCAGCTTTTATTGTGACATTATAACTCTCCAAATTTCTTTAACTTTGAGAGAATGAGGAAGAAGAATGGGGAAAAAAAGAACAACAACCTTGGAATAGTATTAGTTTTTAAGATGGCTGAATTGGTTTTGACATTGTATGAGGTAGAAACAACTTAAGGTACTCCATGTGAGCATTTTGTGATATTCAAATCCTACTACCTCACCTACGATTTCATTGGAGTTTTATTATGTGCCTGAGAGCCATAAGATATCCTCAAATCTCCGCTGCAGATCTCTGACATCTGGTTTTGTTTTTGTGTTTATGGGGCTAGGAGCAGCCCCCATGGCTAATTGAAGACTTACTTCTGTGTTCCCGTTCCCCAGAAGAAGGTGGATGACTCAAACTCTACTATGTGGCTGGAGCAAAAATGAATATAATTAGTCCAAAGAGATATTATTCAGCATATATGGTATTCTAGTAAAATTAACACTGGAGACGTACTGTAGAGCATACACTGGTATTGGTGTTAGCTGCAGTAGCCTACCTTGTTCAACACATACTGAGTATAAGAACCTAATACTTTTACACTAGAAAAAAAAGAAATGTTCAAGCTTTGCAAATGTTGTAATTCCTAACTGGTAATGATCCTATTTCATAGGATCACGAGATTGTGAAACAGATTGCGAAATCAGGAATAAAAATAAATTCAGTGTATCACATTAAATTTTTTTAAAGAACAAATGAGCAAGTGAACTATACACACATTTCGCAGAACAAAATGTAGAGTGAGGTCATAGTTTCAGTGATAAAAAACTTTACTAGACTTATGTTGAAACTTTTGGATTGTCATTTTGTACAATATACAATAGAGATATTTTAAAGGCTGTAATAAATTTATTGTAGCCTCACTCCTGTCTAGTGAGTACAGTACATATACTTTCTGCTTTATTTGTCAAGTCCCAGGACAAACCAATTAAGTTATAGTTTTGAGTAAGTAATACAGCTTTTAAAAGTTTCTTGGTAAACAAAGCTACAAGCATTCGCTAGACTATTGTAAATTGCTTCTATTTTATATTGTGTTTAATTATAGACTTACAATTATAGTCATATAGACTATTTCAGAAACAAGTTCTGGTGTAGAATGTCTAACAGAATTTTATTTTAAGGAATTGCTATAAGAAGAGCGCTAAACAATAATTTTTACCTTATGGGTTTCAGGCAAATTAAATGCACAAAATAAAGCAGATTTTGAGCAGATGAATCTTCAGGTATTTCAACCGTGAGTGAAAAAGGTCATGTGATTTTAGCTTTAAAGTTTTTTAACTGTTTTGTAAACTAAAAAGAGATGTTCAGACGGGAGTGGCAAGCACACTGCAACTGACCTCACTGGAGTGGAGATCGCTTTTTTTATCTGAGGAACTTGGTTTAGAAAGTCATTGTGATACTATATTTTATGTTTCTTGGCTCTCAGACCTCTCATTTCCTATGCTTTTCTACCAAAGACTATTGGAATAGTTTATCAGCTTCACAGCTCAAGCAAAGTGCCTGACAAAAATCTGACCAAAAATAAATCTTTTTTTTTTCTGCTGATTTTTTCCTTTTCCGTTTTGATTTTCATTTTGATTATTACAACTTTGTTTCATTCTTCATTGATCCTTCTTACCATTTTACCTTTCAAATTCTGCCTTATGATTTTCTTCTCTACAGTTCTCTTCTCTGTGCTCAAAGGAATAGCATGTTCTCGTGCTTTTTTTTTCATGAGGAGTTGGAGAAATTCTTTAGATTCGAAGAAGAATTAAAAAAAAAAAAATCTGGATGATCTGCTATCAGAACTAGAAATCTTGCATGGAGTACTGTTTCAAGAGTAAAAACTGGGAGGGTGGTTTTGAAGGAACCATCTGCCGGCACAGAAACACAGAATAAAAGATTTGGCTCCTGAAGCTATTCCTATGCACTCTAGAAAATTTTAAAACCATTACCTCTCTGTTTCAAGAATGGTGAAAAATACTGACATTACTGGAAAGGGTTGACTATTTCCAAGTGCATATGTTCCTATTTGACAAATTGCACCATTTGGCTATGTATAAATTAGACTTTTATTCTAATGACTTGTGGTTTGCCAATAAAAATGAAATATGTGCTGCAATTATAAAATGCTGATGCAGAACTTCACAAGTTAATTCAAGGCCAAATATTTATTCATCAGTGTATGGTGGTTCAAGTTCAAAAGCACATGCTTCTATCCTGGAACAAATTGTATCCAGGGGTCTCAATCAATACTTTTGCAAATACTAATTAATTAGTTGATCTGTGTTGCAGAAGAAAAAAATGTTCCTGTATATCAAAGGAATATTTATAGGTCTGATGAATCCTCACCTTATGAATTTGAAGTAAGAGAGCTGAGTCTGCATTTGATAGCAAAGGATTTAGAAGGTATGCCCTAAGCCTTTCACGTCTCAGCATTGTAGTGTGAAAGAATGTTTCACATTAAGTGTGAGTAATGATCTTCGTAATGTCTATAGTCACTTGTTGTAGCCTTCATTTCAGCTGGCTACATACTTTGGGTTCAAATATTCTTAGATTTGTTTAATCGTTTATATCCAATATCAACAAAAATTGTTTTTCCTTCATGTTAAAATTCTGTTGTTTGAAATTCATTTGGTTATATTGGTGCCATTTATAATTACTAGTATTGGCTTTAACAACAGTTGATACAGTGACATTTACAATCTTAATTTTCTTAAACAAAACATGAAGAGGTGTTTTTAAAAAACCAGTTTTCAAAACTTACTGCTTTCCAGACTTTCTTTGGGGTTAACTTTAAAAAGCCAATATGATGAACTTGAGTTAGTCATGAAATAAAGTTCAGACATTTTCCTGTAGCTGCAAATTTAATAGACTGTTTCATTACTCTGTTAAGTACTGAGTAAGTCGTCCTTTGTAGCTCCTGCTGATTTCAAGAAAAATTGAGCTGATTTTTCCTACTTCTTCTTTCAGATGGTTTGTTTGTTTGTTCGTTTGGGGTTTTTTCCCCCCTCTTTTATACCATTTTCTAACCTGTGACATAGCAAGTTAAAGTTCCTAACTTCTGGTCTGCATTGCATTACGTAATGAGCACAGTAAGCACGGTAATGGATGGAGCAATTACATACATCTCAGAATCATGAATTTAAAATACATCTTTTTCAAAACAAACCAAGTAGCAACGCGCATTACAAATATAAAGTGACTCTAGGGATTTCTGTGTGTGCACTGCACAGTTCTGCTGTGTGCTAACACTTCAGATTCAGTAAATGGACCTCACAGAATGAAACTGCCAACATGTGCTGTAAGCAGAGAATTATGTCATGTAGTGTTAAGGCTAATAGGCTAAATTACAGATAAATGGTAATGGATCCACAGGTGGCCTTACAGTGCCTGCTACAAAGTGTAGCAGTTAGCTAGAGGAAGAGCTATCACCTTACAAAACAAGATGTTAGGTATTTACTTCATTTTATTCTCCATCTATCTCCTCACTATAAACAAATAGTAAATATATATCCTAATATATGTTATGCATATATATATATATCTGTAAGGGTGTGTGTGTATATATATATAGAGAGAGAGAGAGAGAGAGCCATGAAAAAGACTTGAACTGCTCTAAAGAGAGGAAAAGAGCAAATTGTTAAAAAATCCCTAGAAAGTTAAGAGTGAAGGGGTTGGGTTTGTTAATTCAAGTGAAGACAAGTCTGTCTGTAAAAAGATCCTCTGAATGTGTAGTCTGATAAGCCAATCAACTTTATGTTAAATGAATGAATTTTTTAAACAAGCTTAATTGGCATAACTGAAGTTATGACATGTGATTTGTCCGAGCTGTCCAGTTACATGTGTGCTATCTGAAGAAGTGGAGAGGAGGAGGAGAAAGTGAAGATGAAAGAAGATGAGGGAATGAAAGAAAGGGTGTGCAAAGGGAAGAGCTCTGGGGTCTCCTTACAGGGTTCTCTCGCCCCTCTTGCCTTGTTTCCAGATGCCGTAGTCATTTATGTGGGATTGAAATCTGCCCTGAGGTTTGTGAACCAAATGCTTTTGATTTCTGTGGAGTTTGTTGACATGAGAGTTGACTGTGGCTTCTCTTCAACTGACCTTTTTATTTTTTTCTGACTTACATTAATTAATGAAATCCCACTCCATAGCAAAAGCTATTGGTAGGTCTTGGGAAATGGTGGGAGAAAAAACACTTTGAGAGGCAGGGTTTCACTCCAAAACCAATGCGAATGTTAAAGGTGCTCCTGTGCAGTGAGGCTGAGATTCCTTCATGCAATGTACACTGAGTGTATCTAAAATGAAAAAAAAAAAACCAAACAAAAAAACCCCAAAAAACCCACAACCAACTTTGAGCTACCCCTCTGGGTCTGTATTAGATACCTTGAGCCATACTGCAGCAGTCTTTAGTAGAGGGAAGGAAATGCAGAGTGGGAGTCAGCCAGGAACGCTATCACCTACTTCCAGGGCCCCCCAAAAAAGTGTATTCCCAGGAACGCTATCACCTACTTCCAGGGCCCCACAAACAAGTGTGTTCAGGCTGTTTCCAGTAGGAGCTGCCGCCAGACCATCCGCTGCCACCGTGCCAGCCTGGAGCCCGCGCGGGTGCGTACCCATCCCAAGCACTGCCGCTCACGCTTTGCACTTGCTCAGCTCTTCTGTGGCACTCTTGGTCTGGAGTTTTGCTCATGTCAAGTCTTCAATTTGAGACTAGTACTGTCTTTGCAAGGCATGGACAGGCTGTCGTACTGCGTGCTTCTACTGGCTTCGTTTTTACCAGACTTACAGGTTCCCTAGGCACTGTATGCAAGCCCCGTAAGTTTTAGAGGTTTATTTTTACTCTTTTCAAAAATCTTCCCTGTTATACCATAACATATGCAAATATACTTTGAGTTTATGCTAATCCTTAACAGTAATAAAATTCTTACGCTTAAAAAATTAGTCTTCTATCTGGAAAGCTAACAGTATTTCTGTGACTGCTAATATTTTTACCATCTGATTAAAATACAAAAAAAAAAGGAAGTGGCTTGTGGTTTTGAATTTTTTTAAAATGTGGTTTTTACAGACTCTTGCAAACTTGAAACTATTGTCTTAACTGGCCTGTCTGAGAAAGTCATGTTAACAGCTTTCGTCTTTAAAATAGCTCTGAATGCACCTAGAATAGCTGTCAACAGAGCAGAAATGTGTGAAATGTATCAGACAACTGGTCCACGTGTAAGTGTGAAGCAAAAGTGTTAACTTAGCTAACATGGAAAATCAAACAATCAGGAGAGAAAAATAATAAGAATAGATTACACATACTAATTAGAGAAAAACTAGGTTTTCTGTGAGAAGCAACACGTACAGGCACTGAAATAATTTTACAACATTCAGGTTGCATTCATTTTCATATACAAGGATTTATACTGATAACTCTAGAAAGTGATACTCCTCATTCCCAACTTGTAAGAAAGTATGATAGTCATTCTGTCATCCTCCCTTACTGAAGTTGAGGTTTTTATCATTTTAGTTTGATGGTTATTGATTATTTTGTTGCTATACTTACTTGTAAAAAAAAGCCTGCTAGCATATTATGTTACTAAATAGCTCTTCCTCCCAAAAATTCATCTTTTCCATAGCATAATTTAGCCCTGTTTGATCCTGGTATTACTAAGGTGAATTTGATTATTACAGCCACACTGTTTTTTTTAAAACCACATCTTTCACTTAATTGTACCATTTCTTTATTCCCATAACAAACTTCTACCAATAAATGAAAGGTATCTTTGCATTTTATGGGTGTTCCATTTTTTTTCAGAGGAAAATGGTCAGGATTAAATGTCTCCAATATGTGATTTGATAATGTTTAAAACAATCACTTGGATATTTCTGGTTGTGTCATAGTTATTTCACATGCATATTTTCAATGATTTCCCAAAATAATGCTTCTCTTTATGATAGATAAAAATGATAACATGAACCCAGATTTTAAGCAAGCCTTACAGTGGCATATAAGAAATTTCATCTAGCAGATGAAAAAAGCTTCTGTGCATTAATTGAGTCAGAGTTTATATTGGAAGCAGTTACTAAATACTATGACAAAAGTATTGATTTTATTACTGAAGTTATTAATTTCAAGTAGCTCATATACTTAGGAATGTTTATTATCCTGTGTCTTAGTTATTATGGTATCATTCCAAACACCGATATATTATACTGGTGATTTTTCAGATTAGAAAGTGTGGAACTCATTAAAAACACATAGTCATTGGGCTGATTTCCATTAACACATCTATGTACGGTAGGGCTACGTGAAACTTAGAGTGAAATGCTGCCCTGAATCAGCTAAGAAAGTATTTTTTTGCCAGGCATACTGACCTATATTCTGAGTATCTCTATATCCCAACCCACAGAAAAATGTATTTGTATTACGTTCCACTTGAACGTAGAGTTGCCATGAGATTTTAGATGATAATTTTAGCCCCATGCTCTTTATGACATATCAGCTAGTTGTGAGACTTTTTCATTTCCACACATCCATTAAAGATACAACATTTTTAATTCCATCAGCTCAGGCTTAAATTACAGTTTAAGGTAAATGTTCTCATTTAGCTTATTGATTCTGTTCCAATTTAGGAGATTACCCCATAGCTCTAATTCAACCAAAGAATCTCACTGGGGAGATTTTCAAAGGCACAAACAGAAGTCAGACCACTAACTTCCATTGACTGCTGAAAATTGTATTACTGCCTTCTCTCTGGATACACGGGAACCCAGTTCCATTGTTCTTTTAATAGGAATGAGCATCCATCTTTCTCAAGCAGGCTTTGAAAATGTTGATCAAAGCAGAGGAGGCCAGATGCTCACAGTTTGCTATAGTTCTGCTACGGTCAATGAATTATTTGCGCCATTTGGGACACAAGCCATATCATTGCTAAAATGGTTATAAGTTACTTAGTCTCCTAATAACAAAATTCAACATTGAAGAATTAAATTTGCCGAGAGACAATGGAAAAACAAAACACGTTTTTTAAAAAAAAAAAAAAAAAGGCGAGTCATTAACATCAGTAAAATTGCCTGTTAAAGTTGTCCTTTAACTGGGATTTTTTTTTTTGTTAGGCTATGAGACGTTGACCTTCATTCTTGTTCTGAAGATCAGTATGGAAGCACTGCAGGGGAAATGCCCTCACCTGCTTGGATAAAGATAGTGTAACGCCTTCACTGCATTGCCATTTAGGTTGGAATAGTGTTGGGAGATGCAGAAGCAGCTTAGCCAGACTCTTATACCTGCTTGTACACATTTTGTCATAGTTCCTCTTCTCTGCCCTTCTGCCAAAATAGTTCCTCTTGCTTCTGGTGCCTCCCACCCCAGGAAAAATTAGCTGATTTTCTATTCCAGCATCATGCCCATTCAGCAAGCATGTGTAGAAAGCAATGTCTTGTCTTAAATGAGCAGAATGAATACCAGGAGTATCTCCAGCTTCTGGAATAAATTTCATGGGTTTTTATATACTTGGCAGGCTAGCTTTAGTTTCTAGCTTTTTGAACTGCAATGTAGAACAGGGCCAGTGTACAAGGTGTTTACATTTTTATCTCATGCCATCTACTCAAAATCAGCTGCTGAGGTAATGCCACCCTCACCTTGGCTTCTCATCATCAGTTACTCACTTGTGTTGGCGCAGTTCTCAGCCCAACCACCTTTCCTTTGCACGTCTTCCATGTGGTACCTCATTGCTGAGTAGGGGTCAGTTAACCAGAGATACAGAAGGAGGTGAGGAAAAATAAGTGGAGGGTATCCTGGGCAAAAAAAGACTCCACTGAGATGGAGAATGAAGAAGTCAGAGCTAGGTGAAAAGGAAAATAAGATTTCAGTAAAGAGCAAATAACAAAAAGGGAAGAAATTTTAAAAGCATAAATAATAAAGAAGAAAAAAATGCAACAGCCTTTGTATTTGATCTTGCAACCGTAAAATGCCCAGAGCTTCTCTGAATGCTTTCTTGAAACCCGCTAACATTATATTTTAAATGTGTGAGAAAAAGTAAAAACAGAAATGCAAATTAGGCCTGACAGATTAGCCTAACAATCATTTTTTGAAAAACAGAAGGCCGACCGCAGTTTAGCAGTGTATTTTGAGAGCTGAGTAGGATGGCATATTTTTACATTAAACGATCTTCATTTTAGTTTTCTTGTGTTTATTTTTGTCTGAACATATCCTTATAATTCTCCACCACTCAGTAAACACTCCTACATTTGCCTGAATTAATAGGATAAAGATTGCCAGTTTGTTAGATAATGATAAATAGCTTGCATACGTTAAATGTGTTTTGGACATGTTTAATCCATAAGTTTGACGTTAATAGCACCAACATTATCTTATAAAATTTTACTATGAACATGATCTGGGAAGCATTCTTGTGGTAGTCTCATACAGCTTCTCATTTATGCTAACATAAAACACTGGCTGTGCTGAAATACCAGTTCACATAGAACTGTGTGGATTTGTTAGTTGCACAGTCACACATAAAAATCCTAAATAATCATTATAAGAAGGCATGCTATAGCTGCTGGTTTCGGGTCAAAACAGTAAGAGACAGAGTGCCTTTAAAAGACTGAAGTGCCGTGGTGTAGTGGTCCTGAGAGCTCTTGAGATGTACTCAGGTTTTTTGCTGATTTAGTGCCAGAGCTAAGAAGGGATATTGAGACGTGATGCTTTTGTGAAAGTTGTGCTTTCTTTACTGAAGGGTTGTTGGGATTCAGAATTGGTGGTACTTTTTTGCTTTTAAGTACTTTTGTATTGTGTAGAAGCTATTTGTCATATAGGAGAAGGTACAGGCAGGAGCTTGACTTGGTAGCATCAGCATCACTCAGGTACCCTGGCTTAGCTGGGGTTGGAGTGCCCTGCTCTTCTGGTCCTAGATATTTGGCTACTCTTTTTTTAATAATGACTTTAAATGCATAAATTCTCCTGGAATGCCATGGTGTGAAGGATAAGTCAGCCACCTCCAGCTCAAATAGCAGCCCTCAAGAGCTATTTTCTCATGTAGACTTCAGCTGGTTACAGTATGTCAGATGTCTAGATTGCTTAGGCAGGCTGGTATTTTTGGCCTGAGTGCAAGTTTGGAGATATGTCATAGGAACTTACTTTGCATTCTTAACAAGAACAAAAACTCTTCTGTATTACATGTTTCTGGAAAAGTTTTTCTTTACTTCCTGGTGGACTTAAAGTGTCTTTTGCAAGCAAAGAGAAAAAAATACGTGTTATAAGAGAAGAATAAAGTTGTAATTCTTGCTTTTTTCATAATAGTTAGGCCAGCTATGTGGAATGTCTTGTAAGACTCAGTAGCTGCTGACTTAGCTTTACAGACTTTGTCTAATGCCTACTGTTTTGCAGTCAGATGGAAAAAAAAAGTCCGGTAATATTTTTTGATCTCTGTATTTGTTTTGAAGTCTCTTTTACAGTTGATAGCCAAAGACCCTTGCACTTAAAAAAAACCATAAAATTGTCTTACCTTTTGAGCATTGAGCATTGAGATTGGGCAAATAGATAAGGCACCTGCGTAAAAAAAAAAAAATATATATTTTTTTTCCTTCTAAAACCAGATCGTATCTTTTAAAATTTTCATTACGAGGTACTTTATTCCGTGTTACTTACACAATAAATGAGTATATATGTAAGACTGGTTGACCCAAAGGAAGATTGGCTTACTCAAATGTAGCTTTAATCAAGATTAAATAATATGTATCAAAACTGAGTTTTTAATTGTGCAACTCTTGCTTTGTTTATGTATTTGTGAGTATATTAGCAGGAGCATGTATATGTAGATGCATGTACATGCACTTAAAGATTTGTACATGTGTGTGTATTTTTGCAGAACACATTTGTTTTCCTTTACCCCCAAGAACTTAAAAGGTGCTAACAAAATGTATAATGTTATGGGTGAGAACTGAAATGCTTAGAAGTGAGGAAATTAAGAAACAAACAAACGTGTCCTTATAGAAGTGGCAACTTTCAAGACGTAGTTGTGCTAAACCATCACGTCTTTAGGGGAGATGCAATGTCAATTTATATGGTTATACAGTGCCAGGTGTACCATTGGTGTTCAGTAAGTAAACAGAAAAAGTGTATGTTGGTGGAATGGTAAATTTTGCATATTTTTTAATTTTACGCATTTGGATGAGACAAAAAATGGTAAGGTATGTTTTGTACTCTCTGTGAGCTACAGAAAGTCTCAGGATCCTTTGGTTGGTTGTTGTATTTAATAGTTCTGTGTTACAAGCAAAATAAAAAAAAAACCTACCAAGCTGATCTGGGAACTTTATCGTTTCTCCAAGCTTGCAGGGCTAAAATGGTGTGTGGGTCTGGTCCCCACATGCTGCTGGATTGTATGTTTGTGCCCTTCGCTTCACAGGGCTGCAATGTTTTCATGGCAAACATTGTTGATCTCCCCAGAGTTGTTGGAGTCATAGGGGCTGCAAAATAAAACTTGGCTAATTTTTAGCTTTAATGAATTCTGTAACTGTTGTCCTGTCATGCCTTAAAGTCTCTGTGTGGCTGCCTCACAGAGGCTCTCTGAGAGTCACCAGATTTTAGTCTTTCTTCTAAAATGGGAGACTGTTGCAGGAACGCATCAAAGGCAACGTAAGAACTGCGTGTGTCAGCAGTTTACATATGGCTTGTACTGCAGAAGTAGAGACCTGCTTTGTTTCACAAACTTGATAAAAGACGCCTTAAAATGAAGGACCCTAAAGGGCAGCTCGTTACCCTCCATGATAAGACAGGGAGAGAGCAATACTTATGAGGTGATCCAGCCCTACTGTGACTTTCAGGAGAGGATGGATGACTCGTGAGCCCATGCTATGGTGGCTCTTCCTTGTCAGTCTGTCCTCTTTCAGCACTAAAGCAGAGTGTGACCTCTGTGAGGGGGGAAAAAAAAAAAAAAAAAAGCTTTCCCAGACCATCAATTTCCAACACAATCGGTAGTGGGTTCTTCAGAAGAGGTGACAGAGAGGTCCCTGTGTAAGGAAGTGGCTTTGGCTTTGAGGAGAGTAGAGAAAGACTTCTGTGCACAAGAGGGCTGACCTCATGGCCCTGCAGGCTTCCAGCGAGAGAGGCTGTAGCTTTCATCATGTCTTCAGTGAATGAAGTATCCCTGTGCAGAAGAGAAGAAAGTTGTTTCAAACCCTTCCTGGAAGGCTGTGCCAAGATGCTGCAGAGATCTCTGCTACCCTGTAGAAGAAGCTAAAGGTGAAGTCTCTAATGAAGGGAGAGAGAACTGTAGAAAAAATTCTGCCCTTTATGGATAAAAAGCTCTGTGGAAGGTATCTGATCCAAGGAAAGAACTGTGCAGCAAATTGCTAGTGACTTTTATGTGTAACACACTAAAACAAAAATTAAAAGGCTGGGGCATAATGAAAGCTGAGGCGAAAACAAATTAAATATGTCTGAAAATTTTAGAGACTGACATATATTAAAGCTAGATAGAACTAGCATAGCACACACCATAAATTCATTTTGCAATTTTATCTTGAAGCCCTTAACTTCTGACTGAGCTGCAACATAGAAGTCAGAAAGGCATCCAGTCTTGGTGTAATATCTTCAAGTGGTCCACTGCATCTCTGAAAAAGTTGTCCACATGGCTAATTCCAGAATTAATTACATTGCTTTTGAATAAGCTTTCAAATTGCTAAGGAGCTCACATGAGCAGAAATTATACAGCAGAAACTGAAACTAGTTAAATGAGCTATAAAACACTGAATCACATAGGAGCAGGCCACCTTTTATTGAGCTTCACACCTCTGAATGCTTAATCGGTTTGGGTTTACTTGCTATTACTCCAGTGGGGAAGGCAGTGGACTGGCATTGCTTCTATGGCAGTAATTGTCCTCTATCTTGCTAACCAGCGACACTGCATGAGGCACTCTGTTAGACAAGGTGATATAAATGCTTTTTTGGCAATGCGTTTTCCCTGCCTGACGGCATTTTTGTTGTGAATGAAGAGAAAAATTGTCACTTAGGAGATGCTGCTTTGAGCATCCCTTCATACCCATCAGGGTACAGGGTAGCATTTCTGAAGGCAGCGCTCCTTCTCCTGTGACGGGGTAAACAGATGCAACCTGTACAAAAATGTCTGTGCAGGCTTTGTGTCCATAAAGGTACCCTTTCATTAGTCTTGTAAGATAAAAAGCCATCTGGCCTACAGTTCTGAAACTTTCCATTAACTCTGCGTAAGATTGCCTGCTAGGCAAAACAGCTGTGTGGCTTGAGAGCTCAGCAGACTTCTGCTGAAATACCAATCTGATGCGCCAGTTTACTTTTGCACAGCACAAGGCTCAATGAGGTTTGAATCTGGGACGAAATAAAGGACTGCAAGCGTTAGCTACAAGGCAGGGGTTTCTTCTATGAGGCAGCTCAAGTTTTCGGCTCAGATTTGTTCTTCTCATTCTGGAATTCCACGCTTTATTATTTTCTTTTTTTTTTTTCTTTTTTTCTTTTCTTTTTTTCTTCTTTTTTTTTTCTCCTTGAAAATGCTTATCTTCTGTCCTTTGAACAGTACACTGCCAACTGCAGGATCACAAAGCCTTTTGGTTTTGGTGCTCAAAACTGCAGCTGTCATTTGAAAGGACGATTTTCCTGCATTCAGAGTAAACTATACCATTTCACATTACTGCTGATGTGCTCCTAAAGGGCCACCTTGTATTAAGTGAGGTTTTTTTCTTTGCTGTATTTTGGTGCAGTGAACAATTTGGTACAGTCAGTGTCTTACATAACCAGCAACATGATGACACCATTAGAGAGTGACTATTGACGTGATTCCCTGGCATGATTTTGGATGATGAAGGATGTGCAGTTAGAATGTGCTTTAGAAAAAAGACAATGTGAAATCCCCAATAATTTCTTTTAATGCTGTATGTTACCATACATCTTTTTTTTTATTGTCTTTTTCTTTTTTTTTTTTTCTTTTCCTTTGGGGCAAAGACCCAATGACAGGTATACGAGTGATGCTGCGTTGTTCTTCAACCCATAAATGTGACTTCTGTAGAATAAAATGCTCACAAAAACCCAAACCTCTTCATCAGAAAATTCCACTGAGGCGAGGATGCGATGACTCACTCCCCACCCAGACACAGTGCTGGGTCCATATACAGAAACCACCCCCTCCTGGTCATCTGCACAGAGGGAACAGCCATGCAGGGGCTGCTGGGGTCACAGCAAAACCCAAGACTGCCTGCAATTTGTAACGTGGGCGATTTGGCAATCACTGCTTATGTCCTGTGCTGTAAATACCTGGGGTTTTGTTCTGAACATAGATAGCCCAAATTGAAATAAGAACATATCTCCTTTCCTAATTTCTCCATCTGATCCAAATGAAGAAACAGTGTTCCTTTTAAAGGACTGATGGATAACTACTTGAGTAGTCATGGAAAACTTTCTGATAGAATATTTCTGTGGTCATCTGAAGTGTGCCAGCTCTAGGCGAAAAAATTGCTCCTGGCCTCTTTTGGAAAGTTACCATCACTGACATGAGAATGTGTGGAAATGAATGGCTTCAGAGGGTCACGCCGTAACTGGTCTCTGTGCAGTAGTATTTCGATAGCACTGATTTTGAGCTCAGATTTCATAAGAGCGGTGGTGTGAACACTATCTATTAATAGATGCATTATTAAGACTAAAATAGTTTACTTTGTCTCTCCTTTCTTGGTAATTCAAATTGTATCTAGAAATTTATTCTGGTAATTTATTAAAAAAAAAAAACCAACACCAAAACAATTCTGTAGCTTGGTTAAAGCCATAGCATCTACACAACAGCCAATATGCAATGTGTGAGGCAGATCCGCTTGTAGAATGCTACCTAGAACTGCTGTTTTGTTAAGAAGATAAGTTTTCCTGTTGTATAAGTAAGTAACAATTATAAATATTCCTGAGGATGATGCCTGTGATGCTAAAGAACTAGGTATTTTGCAGTTTCTTTTATTGAATATAAATGTAGGCTTCATGCAGACTCTGGATGACCTCCATCACCATGAGTGAGAAGCACTCTGGTCTTATAGTGATGTTCAGCTCCCAGGATGAAGCCTTCCTGGGCTTCCACAGGTCATGTGGAATGATTTCATAATCATTTATTATGGGGGTGAAAGGATTAGCAGATAAGTTTTGTTACAGTTTTTCCTTGAGGCTGCTCTGATCGCCACGGGGAAGTTTGCGATCCAGCTCCCTGGCACCGATAGATGTGGGGCTCAGAACCTTCCAACCACGCTGCTGGTGGTGCTGCCAGCACTGGGCTCTGCTTGCGCTGGGTGCTGGCTGCCCAGAGCCCCTTGGGCTGCAAGGTGAAGGTTTGTTAGGTAACACAGATTATAGACATAAATTCTTAGAGCTTCTCTTACTGTCAGTGAACCGTTTCATTTTTGCAGCATCTGCTGACAGAAACCTGGGTGGGAGGTGGTATTGTTTGTGTTATTTTCCCTAGAAATAGAAGATATTTGTGCTAAATAAGAGACAGAGTTATTGAACAGCTTAAGAAAAAAAAAAAGTTTCTTTTTTAAGCCTTTCTTTCTCGTCCTAGATACATGATTTTTCCCCCTTGCCTTGCTCCCCCTTTGAGGGTAGGGGAGGAAGCTTTACGAACCGTGCTTTTGCACCCATTGATAAATGTAATGAGTTTTGAGTGTCAACGTTAAAATGTTCCGTGTCATCAGCTCTGTGAAACTGCAGTGAAATATGCAAGTGAAGGAGAAAAAAACTCCTCCGGTTTCAGCCCGGCTGTGTCCCCTGCTAGGGTGCTGTGGGGAATGTTGATAAACGTTGGGAAGGGCTGAGAGGTGGCAGAGGCAGGTGAGGAGCTGGTGGCTTCTGAGAGACCACAGAAAGCTGCCAGTGCATCTCCTCTGGCATCTGAGTGCCAGAGGCTCCGGGTTAGGGGAAGCCTTTACGACTCATCTGTTTTTACATTCCCCGGATAAAGGAAAAAAGCGATGCAATGGAAATTGTTAATAAACAGTTCTAGTAGGAATAATATGTTACATCTCCCTCTGCCTCTGCTGAGTAAGTGCTGTTAGCTCCAGTTACTCATTCCTAAGGAAAGTCTTCTAATTCATCTTTACCAGTACTCCAGGTAGAGGTGATTTTTTTTTTTTTTTTTTTAATTTTTGTTGTTACCTGGCATGGCTGTGCTGTCACTGCTCCTGCTGCTTGGGCTAGTAGACATAACTGCTGCTGCGGACGTCGCGCCTAGAATAAAAGCGGGGTCAAGGTGGAGAGGTGAAAAGAATCGTGAGTAACCCGGGCTTTTCCTTCTCTTCTTCTCAGCTCTCTATTTGAAGAAATGTGTTAGGCCTCGTTTTGCTGTGTAATTCCTCCTGAGGTTATTCTTTAATAATAGCCTTAAGGCCATATAATTCTAGGTATATAAATTTGTATGTGGAAAGCACGGACCACACCTTCTGTGTGCTCCACACATCTGCAGTACAGTCCTGTATTCCACTGCAAGCTCCGAACTGCCTGTGCCGATTAACTCCTCTGTTCCCAGAGACTTGGGAGACTTCCAGGCTAATTGCAGCCGTACCTGTTCTATTTATGGTCTTACCCTTTCTCGGGCTGTTTCACATGTTAGCATTGATAAAGGTAGCGAATGTTACGGGTCTGCTGTTTGTCTGCTGGAAACTTGTAACCACGGTGATTGCACTGGGTAACTTTAGGGATGTAAATGGGTAGCTGCGGCTTCAAATCCACAGATTTAGAAAGGGGGATTTAACGCAGCGCGGCAGCTTGTGCAGGGTTTATCAACACTGCACTGAAAAAGAGAAAAACAACGTCACCATTAGAAAAGGAAAGTAGATGAGTCATGATAATATTTGGGAGTGAGGCTTCCTACTGCATACACAGCTGCTTGGCTGAAATAGCCAGATGATTATTTTCATTTAAAGGGCAACTCAGTTCTTGTTGACGTTATTCTTTATTCCCATCCACCTATTTATAAATAAGCATGTCCACCATGGGTAACATACTGTTATCATTATGCCTGTGGATTTTTACTGTGGTGTTTTTTTGTTTTGTTTTGTTTTGTTTTTTCTTTTTTAATACCTTTAATAAAGAAAGGGGAAGGAGTATTGAAAACAGAAGGAAGGTTTTCAGTTTAATTCAGCTAAATGTGTTACTTGGAATTATATGTGATGGAAGTCCCTAAAATAACCAGAACTTGGAGGGGTGGCTGTTGGTATCCTTGGGATGGGTATTATCTGGACAGTCACGTTATCTGGAAGCTGATGTGCAGCTTGAGTAATATTTGTTTTTCCTAAAGCATGAACATACGTATCAATAAATCTGCCACTTGACTCAGTCCCCCAAATCAGCAGCATGAAGGAAAGAGGCACGGGTCTGAGTGGGACTGAGAACTACCTCATCCACTCACAGGTAGTTTACATCTAAAAACTACACTGCCCAAACTAGCAGGTTGTTAATGTGTGCATAACTGATGAACAAAAATAACACCCTACGGCTTATAAATATTTAAGCGTATTAACTAATTATGACTAAAGGAGCCCTTAAATTTAATGGATGTAGAAAACTCAGGCAAAAATCTAATGAGACCTGAAATACGTTGATTGAAGTTTTTTCCACAGCATGTTTCTTGTTCAATAAAAAGGTCTTCTAAAATATGTATCTGTACATCTTCTCAAGCACGATATTTTATGAAAAAAATCCAGTTCCCAGAGTAAAAATACTGTATTTTCAGTTTTGATTTATTGATTTTCAGGTGTTTGGAGGTTTGTGATTCTTAGTATTTACTCTGATTTTTTTTCTATGAAGACCTGAAATAGATGGAGAGATATATATTAATATCTCGCAGAAGTATTAATGAAGTTAATCAGTTTGGGACAGCATTTAGCCATGATGAGTAAATTACACAAAGATTCAGGACATTGAGAGCGCCACATCTTTTGGAAACTGTTTTGCAGCTGTAATAGATCATCTAATGTCACCTGTAGTTAGCTGTTAGACCTTATTGGATACAAATTGCTTGCTTTCTGCTCTCAGAGTAAGGGGCTCTCAGTCCAGCACATTAGCTCATTGCTAATATTTGGTTAAAGGAAAAACAGGAATTAAAGTTAGTTTTTATATCATACTGATATTGTGGTACTTAATTGCTTAGAGAGATCGGTTGTGGGATGTGTTAAAAGTTATGGATATCAATCAACTCTCCTTGAAATTAAGAGAAGATATTTGGATCAGACTTTAATATTCCTTTTATTTAAATATTAGCAGCAGTGTCACTAAGAAAACTAAGAGTGATTTTACAGGAATGCCATTCGCATTGTATACTATTTGGCTTTGCTATCCATGATGTCAAAATTTTCTACTAGCAGAATGCAGATATCATGCAGAGCTGGATGCTATAAGAAGCACATAGCTCCTTTCTGAGAAAGGAGAAAGCCAAAAGGTTGTGTAATCACAGCTGGTGGATTCTTTGTCGATTGCTATTAACGTTGTATATTTGCCAGTCAGTTGACATAGTACTTTAAGATGTTCTTTTGCTGGCTTATTTTTGCACATCATAGTGAAAATACTTACAAAAAAAGTACTCTGAAAAGGCTTGTGATTGTATAATATATATGTTCATTTAATTGGGTTACACTTACATTGCATAACCAAAGCCGAAAAATATGACTTTAAATGAAAGGGGACGTGTCTGGTTTCTGCATCTCTTAACAGGAACTTTTACTAAAGTGTTCAGATGGAGCAGTTTAGCAATGCTTTAAAAGTATTTTATATTTACAATATAGACACATTTCGATACTTTTGCTTCAAGTGGTGTTTTAAAAGATCAAATAATTTTGCATTTCTTTAGACTCTCTGTGATTCTTCTCCAGACAAGATCATGGTATATAAAGAAGCATAATGAGCTGCCCCCAAAAGTTGTCATGATCCAAGTTCTAGCCATGCACCTCAAGGGCAGGACCAAAGTGGTTCAGAAAGGACCACAACAAAACTCTCATTTCTGTGAGTGGTGTTTGCTTTATCTGAGCTTACATCACCTTGGGTGAAGCTTTGTTCTTTCCCACAGAAGGGTCTTGGAGCTGGGAAAGTTGTAGCCTAGTTCTGCTCCACCACAGCTCAAGTGAGTGAAATCAGTTTTGGGGAGAGTGGGGAGGAATTATAATTTCTGACAAATACAACTGCAACAAAAAATAGTACGGAAGAAAAATAAGTGGATTTATTCCCATAGGCATCTGTACTTTTCACTGTAGCATCATCAGGGTAGGGCAATAGGGGGAACAGCACATATCTTGGATGTAATATAAAACTTATCAAATGTTTAACTGTATTTTAAAATGTCATTGCTTAATTGCTTAGGCAATGATGTCTTCTTCTGGTGCATGTTATTGTTTGGATTCACTTAATTTTTAAGAATGACAATTATTGTTTGAATGCCTGTATTTTACAACTTACACACTTATCATCATGGGAAATATTGTAAAGTAATGTCATTGTTATTTTAATACTGAAGTGGCAATGTATTAAGACTGTCTTACTGTCCCATAGGAAAACTGTATTATAGAGTAAAACCATGGTTGTTATTAATTGCTATATACTGCAAATAATATTTACGCTGGAGACTGTACAAGCATATTTTCCAACATTTATAACTTTGTATATTTCTTGCTGTACTGTATATAATTTTCTTTTTTAGGAAATTTTAATCAAAATGTTTGCTTACTCTGAACGAAGTATACTTTCTCATTTTATAGAGAATAAAAATGTCATTTTCTGGGATAGTTTTGGATGTCATATGTAAAGATCAGAATTTGAAGTCACAGAGTGAACTGCTGGAGCAGAAATGTGTCTTTCATATTTTTGATAGGAATAGAATTATGAAGTTTTAGGATTTCACAATGTGTTAAAACTGTTCTTCCTGTTGTTCAATTCATTTTGCATTTCAGAAAAAGAGCTTGAGATCAGCATGATTGTCTTATTTACTATAGTTGTCACTAGGAACATCAAAGTCTTCATTTAACCAGTTATTATTGGGAGTGTCACTAATATATCACTAGTAAAGAAGAGAGATACCTATTTTTGCAGATTCTTTGTATGTTGAAATATATATGTGTATACACGTATGGATACATACATACATGTATGAAATATACACATGCACTTTCTAAAAGCTCCATAACTTTCTCACTTGAGCACTCTGGAACAAAATATACTTTTGCTGAACATGGATAATTGTAAAAATTTCCTATAGTTTTGTTGGGTTTTGTGAAGAACTAACTTTAATGAAATTTTAATATTTTTAACAGAAACTGTGTGCTAGGGAAACATGTGAAAGAGAAGGTCTTGCAGTTGGACTGACTCTTGAGCAAGGACTGACTTTTAATCAAACTGCTACTCTGGAAGCTTACATGCCTCATTCCTCTGGAGGAACTTGGTGTAGGTGAAAGGATGGGCAAGAAGGCAAACCACACAGTTACAGGATTCGGGCTGTCGCTGTAGAGCAGAATGTGTGGTACCTTTGTGAACACTGATTTTAATGTTCCAAACATTTTACAACTCGAACTGATAGAAAAAGAGGGTAAAAGTACTTATCCGACAATAAAGAGCATAGAACTAATATTAAGGTGGTAAATATTATAAATATTTTGCATAGTAATGATAACTTCTTATAAAGCATTTTTATCCTTATTATGGTCTTATTTTATAATTATTATATTCTTTATGTCTTGTTCAAAAGCACGGTTTCTGAGTTTTGTCCCTACATTTTAGACAACTAGAACACAGAATATGCAGGTTCAGGAGAAGAAAAGTAATAAGGTTATCAAAGTTTTCTTAGCAAAAATTTTAGTAACTAGAACTAAACACCCCCCACCCTCCAAAACTCAGCATATATATGATATTCTTCTGGATTTCAAAACTATCAAGCTGTTCATAGATTATATTGAATTAGGAAATGTAAGAAAAATGTCAGTGCATTTGTTATTGTAATCTATTGACAAGTAAATTACCATATAAAAACAAATTATTACGTTAATGGGAACTTTAACTTTTAAAAAGTAAATGCGTATATACATATATAAAATAGCAAAAAATACTGGTAAATAATTATGGTATTTTTCTACTGCTGTCTCCCTATAGAAAAAAGCCAACCAAAACAAGCACCTGTTTTCATCTGGACAGTGAATATATTTCATTTTTCAGATTTATTTAGAAGTAGACAATAATCAAAACTTTCAATCCATTGAGGGATTTATTGGGACAGATAGCTTTAAAATTCCTGTAATGTGCATGGTAAAAAGTGATAGAAGACATTTCCTCTAATTACTTTCAGTGTTCACATAAGCTTCCAGTAACTAAGGGATTTGCTTAAAATGATACTGGTAATCATAATTTACTTTTTGATTTTAAACTGTTTTGCTTTTTTCAGGCTTCACACTGGTACCTAAAGCATATTTGGTATTTCTGTATGACTCAGCTAATGCTGATTCATCAGTCTAACATTTAATGTAGGTACATAGCTACTTTACTCTAGTAAAAGCTTTAACAATCTTCTGGTTATGGTGCTAAAAGCCCATCAGCAACATATTAGTCATTTCTCAGTTGGTCCCGCTCCAGTGTTTTCTAGGTAGAGTAAATATGCTGAAATTGTTTACTTATTTCCTGCTAAAAATACTGTATTGCTGTTCATTGAATAGTTGATAGGTTGTGAATTTATCATGGTATTTGATAATCATAATTTTTACCCGTCTTCAAGTGATAAAGAAACACTGTGCTAATTCTGTTAATGCAAAATCTAGCTGTTGCTTTCCAAGTTTCCTCAGATTCATTACAGTTTAGGCAAACTGAAGCGTGCATTAGGGTTAAATATTGCAAGTTATTCCATGGTTTATATTTGAATATAAATCATATCAAATATGCTATATATCAAATAAATATATCCTTCAAATAGTTTTTGTAAGAAGGAAAAGAAGTCTGGTATGTGACATTATCTGTGTGGATCCATGAAAAAAATTACGGATTTAACAGTAATGTTGCTGCCTCAAATATAAATACGCTTGAGAAGAACAGGATCAAGGCCAGTACTGAAAGCAATTAGGAGGAATATTTTATGGCTGAAATGCTTTTCAAAAAAACACCTGAAGTTAAAAGCGGTAAGGACATGGTCCTTCTATTTGCTGTTTCCATGAAAAAGTTGTCTCTGACCCAGGTCCATAGGTCAGCACTGCAAGCGCAGGCTGTACACGTTGCTCATGCCTGGCAGGAGGTGACCCAGCCGCCCGGCAGGAGGTGACCCAGCCGCCCTACCTGAGACCCCCTGGAGTGGCCCGTCCCTGCCTCCTGCGGCACCAGGCGGGCAGGAGCATCCTCTGCCGGCACCCCAGCGGTGGATGCACAGCTGCGGGTCGGAGCGCTGGCTTTGTGGTGGGTGCACAGACCAGAGGTGTGCGTCCAGCCCAACCCATGCAGGGCTCTCACATGGTTTGGAGGTGAGGGGACCTCAGGACAGAGGACAGGAAAGTGTAATCTGAGCAGTTAGTGTAATCCAGTGGTGTCCTGTGCTGCAGTGATCCCAGACGTGCTTTTTCCAGGAGGACTTTTAGAACACGGCGGGCTCTAAGGTTTGGGGCGGATGGATTGCTCTGCAGTCACCATCTTACCAGGGAGCCATTAGCCCTAACGCGACACCGCCCAGGCATGTCACTGGCCGTGTGCCCGTCTCTCCATGTGGGAGTGACCACTGGGTCCCCACAGAGCCGCTGGGAGCGTGCCATGGGCAAGAGATTTATTTCTCTGCCCAGATGAACTCTCCTGGTCTGATGTAAAAAAAAGCATAAGGGTCAAATTTGCTCTTTTGTTACAGTATTTAACCCTGATATGTATCAAAAAATTAAATTTGCAAGTTTACTTATTATCATCTTGCACTACATGCTTCACTAGAAGCTTCAAACAGAATCCCAAACCAATGCCAGTTAGTGATCTTTGGTGTCAAAATGTAACCAGGAGGGTTTGATTCAGCCTTTCCTAACCCTGAGGCCACTTCCAAAGTACTTTTTTCCTACTTTCAGGTAGTTGTATTTCTTATAAGAAGTCTTGTTCCACACAATACTGTCTTGGACGATAGCATTTTGTCACAGACATTTTAACGTCAGGTAAACCAGTGTCTAAAAAGAACTACAAACAGCAAAGACAGTTGCTTTTAGATGCTGGAGAATTTTTTTCTCCTTCAGTAGATGTGGCTGATAAGAAACTTACAGGAATGGTGAAAAGAGAGATTAAGAAAAGAAGGAGAAAGATTTTGAAAAGGGAGAAAAAGAAGAGAGAACTGGAAGCAAACAAAAAAGTGACAGTTAAATAGCTGAAGGCTGAAGGAAAGTAAAGAAAAAAGGAAAACAAAGATAGGAGAAAATAAGAGAATCTAGAAGGGCATAAAGCAAACTACTTCTGCTGTTACCGTTTAATTTGTAATTTCTTGTGCAAACTACTCAGTCTGTAACATTAACTGCAGTGTCCCACTTTCATCACACTGTAGGAGCTAGGAAATGACTTCTTATATCGAGAAATAAATTTACTTAGAACTTTAATTTGTCTAAACTACAAGGATAAAATGAACTGGTTTATTTTAAAATTGCCTCAGTAAGATTTTACGGTAGAAGCTGAAGTGAGATGACATTGATTCATAAAAGCATAAGGATTTCAGAGTAATTAAAATTTGGAATATTTTGTGCCCCAGAACTTTTGACCTTTAAAAAATTTGAATGGAAATTGAACTGTATTTCAATGTACAGTGTACCGTATGATAGACAGTCAATGAAGCTGCTGTAAGATTACATTTCTGTAAGACACTCCACAATTTCAAGAAAGCCCTTAAATGATTTTGAAGTAATTATATGAAGAGAAAAAAACCCCTCTTTGTGTGCTCCTATTTGTTCTATTTTTGTGTAAAATTATTTAATTATACATTTTTAAAAACTTCCTTTTTCATTTATTATTTCTGAGTAACAAAAACAAAACCAAAAAATGTTCTTTTTGTACCTTAATTGTGTTGAGAGATAAATGCCCATTTCTGTTTGTGGGCCTTCCTGTACGTACCATCTGTTAAAGCCAGCCTGCGTAAAAACTCCTTTAAATATATTTGATGATAACTTCTTTTTAATCACTCTGTAGTCAAGTCTTAAAGCGTTATATGCATTTCCTAACACCTATAAGAGTAGCTTTCTTTTTTATTTTATTTGTAACTCCTTATTTTACCTGTCATCTAAGGACAGTGAAAGAGTTAACATCATTCTCTGCATGAACTCTACCAAAATCCTCAGTGACTGCATTCCCTTCTTTTTTCTCCTAATCTTAGATAGTCAGGCTCCCCAATAATTCATCTCCCTCTTTCCTTGGTGATATATGGAATCATTGGCACAAGTATCCAAACAGGAACGTGAGGACCACCCAGTACCTAGATAAGAAGTTCATGGTGCTCCAAGTCTGCTTGCCTGCCAAGAGCACTGTTAGTAACTCCAGACATCTAAAACCATGATTAAAAATATCTCAAGATTTAGAATAGTAAAGAACCTTCTCATTCCTCTTAGCGGTGATCTTACAGCCTTGCACTTGCCCTCAGCTCCTACATTTTCAGGCCATTTCCCAACACAAGGAAGGCTCAAACAGTCATCGCTTATGCCCAGCGCCTGGAGCTGTAACTGGGACGTTGTCCTGTGTCCCACTGCTGATGAAACCACAAGACGTGGGCAGCTGCGTGAGACACGGGTGCACTGCTTACTACAGGGGAGAAACGTCGCTGAATCCCAGCACTTTATGTATTTCCTTTGTCTCTTCAAGGGATGCTTTCCTTTTGGTGATCTTTCTCCTCTTGAGAATCTGAAATCCCACTGTCAGCCTACTTTCCCACAGCCAGCAAAGGGGAAGGAAACAAGGATTCCTGATTTGTCCCCACGCCTCCAGGGAATAACTATTGGGACTACAGCAACGCTGTGTTGGCTGGGCATGTACTGGAGAGTATCTTTATGGCCTTCATCTCATGTGTTCATTTCACTTCTGCCTTACTCTTGTACCTTCTTATTTATCACATACTTTTCTAGTGCCCCAGCTGCGATTTTTTTTTAAGCTTTTCCAGGCTTTTCCAATCTATTGTTTCTTTTCCAGTACCTTGTCTGAGTGTTGCCAACCCACATGGCAGTGAGCCCTGGGCAACCAGCTTTTCCATGGAAATGAGCAATTTGGTACTGCTCTGATCAATATTCTAGTCTATCCTTGGGATTTTATTTCATACCTTTTGGGGAACTGGGGACTTGACTGGTGTTTCCATTATCAGAGTTACTTTCTGTGGCTCCCCGAGGTACCTACTGAATTCCAGCAAGATTAAGTTTTTGAGCTTCAGGTTAAAGGTTGGAAAATCTGGGTACCACTGCATAAGTTCAAGTTATGCCAAGAACATGGCAGCATTTTGGGGCTACTTGTATTGGCTGAGATAGTTGTTTTAGCCAAAATTAAAATGTTTCCTTTTATCTTTGATTTTTTACAAAAGTCTTGATTTCTGTATCATGGGTTGCAGGTATGTGTTCTACAGGGGGCTATTTTGTTTGCACAGATACTGTAGGTGATGGTGGTTATGCATACCTGTCTCAAAGCTTCAAGAGAGACCCAGACATAGCAATCCATTTGTACCCTCAAGACTTTTTTAAGTCAGAGTCCTTTGTCTTTGGTTATGAAAAAGGCTTTATTTTTTTTTCTGTACACATAGTTTTCCAGAAAACAAGTATAAATTTAGTTCTTAGTTCATTTTAGATTTATTTACTATAACATAGCTCGTAAATATTTTTTTGATGTGCCATTTGGTTTTCGTATATCCTTAAAAATGAACCGTTGCCTGATTCATCACTGTCCTGCTTCAGGTCTGCGCTCCAGTGAAAGTATCGCTTTATAATGATATGACGCTGGACTACTGATGTTATAAATGTGAACTTCTTGTTACAGATGAAAAAAAAACAACTCCTTATGGCAATGAATACTCATAGAAGTACTTATTTCTATGTGAGGTATTAATGAATGAAGATACCACAATCAAGTCAATATAATGTCTGTGTGTTTTTTAGAAACGGAACTCAGCATCAACCAGGAGGTATTTCTGTATTGTGAAAGGATGCACATAGGAAAAATGGTGAAACAAAACAACATGAAGCTTGCTCTGTATAGAGCAACTCCAGGGTAATAAGTACTTTATGATTCCTGGACATTCTTTGGATTTTTGTATTGGGCTATAAAACCACCAAATCAGATCCACTTTTCCAAAAGTGGAAGTTGTTGATAATGCTGCATTTCTTTCCTTCACTATTCCAAAACCACAAGAGAGCAAACTCAAGACAACCATTGGTACAAATCCTCAAGAAGAGCTCTTGAGCTTGAGTTTATTTTCTAAATGCCTGTTTGTTCAATGGCTCCATCAGTGATGTAATTTACTTGCTTTTTGCAAACAACCCTTTAAACTGGGTTTGTTCACAAGTTATTAGGGAATGGCTGTTCTTTGTATAATTACCCATATTTGCATTCTTGCAAGTAATAAACGACAAGTATCTCAACTGTTCTCATTCTCTTTAAAGATTTGCAATGCAATTAGGCACTAAAATCTGTAATATATTAGGTCAGGGACTAGTCACATACTACCTAAACAAACTTTATCCAAATATGAATGAACATAGATTTCAAAATGCATATGCAGAGTTTGTCCTTCAGAAGTGTATTGCCTGTATTTACAATGAATATATTTATAAAAATCAAGATTACTTCTTAGGCAATGAAAGAATGCATGAGATCATTTGTTTTCCATAACTAGTTTTACCTGGTACTGTGATACAACATCGTGTGTTTTTTCTGTGGTACAAAACAACTAAGGCAAAATGCCATAAAACGTGATTTGTGCCTTGCAGAGTGCTTGGAGTATCAGTGTTTTTACTCAAGATTGAATACGATATAAACCAAACCAAGAAATTAGGACATTCACATACAGCAGAAATAATGAAGCCTATAAATGTGTGTCTCACACTGGGCGTTTTTAGCATCTTGAAAGGCAGATGCATATTTTTTAATTCCTTCCTCTCTGTCTTGGTAGTACAAATCTCTGTCCCTGGCACCAACTTTTCCTGCAGAAAGGATGCTTGTAGGGTATCTCTCTCCTACCCAAACTCCTGTTTTCATGCTACATGTAAGGTCTTAGTGTCTCTGAGATACTCCACAGTGCAGGACTCGGTAGGAATTTGGGCAAAATAGAACAAAAAGCCTTTTTCATTTATGGACCAGGTACGTGAGTGCAGGAAGGCACTGGCCACTCATAGCATACTAGAAGTCTGTATTTGAGTAATAAATGTGAAAATTGCATTAATTACAAAAATCTACAAAAATTAAAAACCTCTATATGTTGTGTAGTAAAACTTTGTGTGAAAAATCTGTCTGTGATGAGCTGAAAAACATAGCTGCTACAGAAAAATACATTTATTTACTATTATTCTGCATATGTTCAGAATCAATGAGTTTGCTACTCTCGATTACGCTGCCTTTCATCAAAGTTTTTATATGTTTCAGCTTACCCAATGGGCTGAATTGTCAAGCTGGGAAATTACCCCTGTGGAATGTTTCCTCTGATATATTGCAGCCCAGAAAATGGACCTGCTTTCGTTCCCTGCATTTTTTATTTGCATTTTCTCCTTAACAGGCTTTGCTGAAAGGCGCTACCTTTTGGAGGTCTTACTGTCATTCATCCCTTCATCCTTGGGCTCCCAAAACACATCTTGGCAGTCACACAGTGCACAGGGAAAGCCCCTGCATGTCTCGGGGCTACCTTGGTTATATTTCGCTAGTGCAGAATGAGGAGGCACGTGGGGACTCTAAGCAGAAGGAGTCAGTGAGGAAGAAATGTCTCCTGGCTGCTGACCCTTCTTTTTCTATGTGCTGAATTAGAGGTGGGGAGGCTTCGAGAATGTACCGAAATCCTTAGTTGTGAAACCTCTTTTTCACAGAGAGATTTCTGCAACGGAAACGCAATGCACTGCAGAAAAAGTAAGGTATTTAATGAGAAACAGCTGGGGCCTGTGTACTGTTAATGGAGAAAGACTACTGTTTTGTGTAAAGAGAAGGCAACACTTAACATCAGGAATAAAACCAGAGTAGGTTACAGGACATTGTAACAAGATGATAGTTTTATGTTTGGTGTTTTAGATATTGCTTAAATAATGTCTTTCTAATTGACTCTGTCCAATATATAGTCTGTGTGTATGTCTTCATTAAAAAAAAAAAAAAACAAACCAAAACCAAAACCAAAACACCACAAAACACAGAAACTAATAAATATATCTTCCAATTTTTTTTGTTGTTTCTAGTGCTTTCAATAGAATTTTACAGATATACTCTCTTTCTTTCTTAACACCAGTTGTCCCTTTTCAACAATATCCAAAGATAATATTTTTCTCACAACCAATTTCTGGTTGTCTGAACTCTGTTGTGATTTTTTAATGTTTGGGTACCAATAAAGATACTTTTTTTTTCTTTTTTATGTGTTCAGCAACATAAAAAGAATCTAACTACATGTTTCCTTGAAAATAAAGTCTCACTGACTTAGCTTTTCTTTTTTCTTAAAGACCATTGGGAATATTACAGTTTTACATGTCAGCTACTAATGGTTTTATATCCAATATTTGATTTAAAAATCACATGGCCCTGAATAGTAGTGTTTGTTGTTTTTTTAGCAAAGCCTGCTTAGTTTCGTATAACACTATGACATTAATGTCTTCTTTTTAATGACTGTAAACATTTTAGCTTGCATTTTATATGCAGCACCTTTAAGCTTTAATTGGACATCTGATAGTCTGTGTACATAAGCACCTCCCAGATAATGTGGAAATTGTAGACTGAGGAGCAATGATGCTGTTGTGCTGGTGGATACAGACTTTAGCCTGTTTTGTCAGATTGTCTCCCAGGAGTGTCTGCTGTATTTCAGAAACCCTTCTCATATGAACTGTTAGAGAAATATGAAAATGATGAGGCAGGTGCTAAAGCAGATCTTTGATGGGCATTTTATCCCACCTAGATCATAAACTTAACAACTTTTTTTTTTTTTTTTTTTTTTTTTAAAATATTAAATAAAAAAATCTTAAACTGTAAGCCTGGTAAGGTTACATCTCTGACTTTTGATATATGTTCAGTCTATTATCATATGTTGTAAGTACTATCCATCATTCTATTGCTGGAGATGGTTCAGTCTATACCATATCTTACTTTTGGGGAATTCTAGAGAATCTAGAATCTAGCTAGAGAATAACAAATGCTATTGATTTATTTTCTGACAGATTCTTTGAGTTCTCCCTCTTTCTGTCTGCAGCTGCAGCACTTTCTGCTCTGTGCAAATGCGCATCATCAAAATGAACAATTTTCACTTTCTAGCTCATTGTCACTATGTAATTTAACTACAGGAATTATCAATGGTCACCTAACAGTGCTGCATCAAAAGGCAATTTGAAGAATTAGTTCATCCTGGGATTCAACCTTTTGGGATGGTATTTTATCAAAAGTATATTTTGTTTCTGAAGTAGCCCCAGTCCAAGAAATATAATCTAGCAACCTTGCAGCAATTGTGGTATCTAAAGACATTAATTGATCCATTTCTGTCACATCACTACCGGGTGCTGTTAGTACTGTGTTTGCTGTCTTTCTTTCATGGATGAAGTCAATGATAGACAAAGTATATATCAGAATTTGCAAAAGCCACGGCGAAAATCAGTAGTTTTAAAGATTCTTGTCTTGTTGTTCTAAGTTCATGAGAACATGGTGTTGCTAAAAAAAAACCCAAACATTGATATGTCAGTACATAGTGCAAAGTCTATATATGGATATTCTTTTGTACGTATTTTTGGCTCTAGATGTATTTTATGATGGTTACTGACAGTGTTGCCATATGTTACGAGCAGCTAGGGAAATAGGGTCAATCCAGAAATATCTGGGAATATGTGGTCTTTTGAGGACACTGCAGCAGAGGTAGAGAGCAAATGTAATTCTGGATTAGCTTATGCATAATTTTATTCATAAAATTGTTTTGGCACAGATTCCAGTAAAAGTTCTACATAATCTAGTGCATATATATATAGCAGCATGTTCTCTCCTGCTGTGTGAGAATTCTTTTCAGTACCTAGTTCTTCTCACAAAGATAGCAGCTCATAACAATGACGATAAGCAGAGAATAAAAATTGAAGTTATAGTCTCAGGACTTCAGCAGCTCTGAAAAATCTACAGCAACTTTTCACGGTGGAGGAAAATGTGCTTCTCTGGGTTATAGCAGAATCAAATGATTTAACGTTTTGTTTGGAGTCCAAGAGACCAGATGTATAATTAAGGTAGTAACTAAATAAGGGTGGTATTTCCGTAAAGGCTGAATTTAGCCTAGCTATCCCAAAGCTTCTCAGCAGAGAGTTTCCTTTGAAGGAGCCAGTAAGGGGAGCCTAGGGAAATTAACCTCATTAGGCTAAAGTTTGCCTTTGGACCACTCAAAGTGCAACAATATTTTTGGACAACATGCCTCCTCTGTGGGCTTAGCGTCCTCAATAAAACAGAAAGTATCTTAAAAGCCAAGAACATATCTGGAAAGACATAATTCCAAAGCAGCCAGGAAAAGGATTCTCAGCAACAGAGAAAACATATAATAAAGCATGTTGCTTAGGGAACTGAATGCTTACAGTCAGGTCGATCTCATTGACATGTGAAGTTGAAGATTTCAATTACACAATAGTGTACCAAGACCACCGTAGAAAACCCGAGTCGCTGTGCTCTTATAAAAAGCCCTGCTTTATATTTAACTGATATTACTCACTCAGCAAGAATAAGGTATTACAAAACAGTAACTCAGGCTTACAATTACACTCAGCAGTGTCCATGAGTTATATAAAGAAGTGTTAAAAAATGTAGAATCTGATGGTGTGTATTCTGCCATGCAGAACCTGCTCAATGATTGAGTGATTACCAAAAGGGATGAATTCTTTTTTGACAGAGCTTGAAAACAAATTTATAATACTTGTAAAGTACGCACGGCAGCGTCTATGTCCGCCATGCATACCAGAAGTGTTTATTCGGTACTTGAATAATTGTTACTTTTTCCAGATAAAAGAAGTCACGGGCTATAAACTAGGTTCCCTTAGTATGGTGAAATGAGGATCTGGAATAAACAGAAGCAGAAAGAAACTTCTCGTTAGCTGGTTACAGAAAACCTGAGTACATATATTTCAGAATATGCTGTGTTAAAAGTTAGGATTAAACCTCTCCAGTACAGCAAGAATTAAACAAGCGTAAATAAAGTAAATATACCTGCATGAAACATTCAGAGGTGACATCAGCCTGTGCAGGTGTCTATGTTTTTCTCAGCAGCTTCCGTAGTACGTTTGATTTTTTGATTTTTAACTGAGAGCAGTCTAGTTGCGTGCTACAGCAACTGACTTCTAAGAATAGGAAACAAGCATAACGGCTCCGTTTTCACCATTGTACCAGCACAATAAAAAATGGTTTTGTTAGGAGTTGGCAAGGTCAACATCGCTGTTACCAATGAAACACAGATTCCAGGTTCTTCTGTGACGTGTTTTGTATCACTCGTAGGGTTAGCTGGCCTGGGTGGAAGGCAGGATAGAAATACCTCGTTCAGCAGAGAGGCGTTACAGCTGCTTTAAGCAACACCTTGTTACAATACCTTGGGTTCTATTTAGCAAAAAGGCCTCCTGAACCTCCCCAGTTTAGCCAGTCTGACCTCAAGCTTACCTGATGTGACACAATTCTACTATTTCCTTGAAGTCAAACTGTTTTAAGTACTCACCTGAGAGTTGTGATCTTTTATAGATTAAGGAAAGTAGAGCCCAAAGGCCCAAGTCTCCGCTGTGTATACACAAAGATGGGGAACATAAACAATGGCAGCTGTGTTCAGCCCGACAGTGTGTTGCTGATTATTTGTAAAGCACTCAGAAGATACGTTGTATTTGTAGAGGTATGATATTTCAAACAAAAATGTCAGTGCCCTGCAGCTGAGTTATACCTATTTCAGAAGGTTAGCATTTGTAGTAAAATTATAAATTACAAAAGAATACACTGAAGCTGCCGACTACACTGAATGTGATTTCATGCTCAGATACTCAAAATGCCACTAATGTAATCATTGATGAACACCCTCAGAAAATGCCAGAATTCAGATTAAAAATTCAGCATTTAGTTTGCATTTGCATTATCCAACTGCCTGTGATCATACAACGCTTTTTCTGCTCTCTGCATATTCATAGAGATGTGTTCACCTTCTTTGCTTGCCACAGCCTTGTTACTACAGAACTTCAGTGCAGCAGTTACAGGCTCAGCCTGCAGTCCTGAAGTGGGGGAGCATTCACAGGATAAGTCATCATAATATTTTTATTTTTTTAAATTACTCTTTTCTCAGTCACTTGGGTCAGTCTCAATGCCCGACAAAAATCTCTGTGGCTCACTCTGTACTAGTTCTGTGTTTGCAAACTTTGTGCCCTTAGCCCTTTCACACCCTGCGCTACAGTAAGCCTGTGGTAACTCAGGTGGTTTTACCCATTCAGAAAAATGCAGATGTCTAACCTAACATTGTGCAGTTTAATTTTCTCTGCACCCTCACGTTGTCCCACAAGCACAGTCCAATATCCAGTGTGTAATAAGCCAATTTTACACACAGAGCCAAGATACTTGTTTCTTTCATGTCTGCACAGAGATGGGTGCTAGGTGGTAAATCCACAAAGCTAGCACACCACACAAAAGAACTACAGCATGTTTTTCTTGTTACATGAGTAGCAAAACTCACTTAAGTTCACACTCATGGGTTAGTTGCATTCAAATTAGCTTCACCTGCCATGTAGATTTGCACGCATGCTCCTTGCAGGACAGGACACAAGTCTTTCCAGTCTGAAACTGAGTGAGTGGCCACCATCTCCCCCTGCCACCTTTACTTTACCCCTCATTTCAGTCTTATTCTGCTGACTTCTTGTCTTTGTTGCAATTAACTGGCTGTTGGCAACTTCTGGGGCAAGATGCACCCCTCTTATCTGTCTTCTAGTTCTTCTTCAAGGGCATAGCTGTTAGTAAGGCATGCATTATTTATACCAAGTAACCAGGCTAGCACAATGAAGCTATTGATTACTATAGCCCAGGTATTAACCCAAACACATGGCTGCACTCACACAGCACATTCTTAGGATATAATTTCCAAGTTCGGGAAAGAAGCATATTTTCATAGAATCATTTAGGTTGGAAAAGGCCCTTAAGATCATTGAGTCCAACTGTATTTTGTGTATTTAGTGTATACTTCCCATGTATTTAAATAGTAACAGGCCCAGTACCTTCCAGAGCCAGGTGGGCACAACTACTTGCTGAAACATATGGCTATAGCAGATTCTATCTTACAGACTGCACCCGCTCCAGTTATTCAAAGGAAACATACTTGTGTGCTTAATAACACAGAAAAATAGTTATTTCACTTAAAACGAACATGGCCACTTTTGCTTAATTAAAACAAATTACTTTCATGTAGGATGGCAGCATGGAAAAATATCAGCATCTCAGTGGTGAAAGTTCCAAAAAGTTATTAGTTCTTGAAAAAAAAGGCACTAAAAGGGAACAGTTGTTCTATTTTGCCTCTAGACTGCTATTTTTTTTCTTGTCAATAGTATTCACACGTTTCTGACAAATAACAAAGTCATTCAAGAGTTAGAAAGTACAGAGATGAGACTGAAAGGAGTATTGTGAACTATTTAAAGAGTATTTGTAAAGAAATTTAAGATTCTTTGAATAATATACTGTAGAATGTAAGGCACATTTATTTCAATAATATACTTTTGTTACTGTAAGAAAGTTTGTTTTTTCTTTTGCCCTCAGCCTTAGTGGTTTAACTTTATAGTAAAATGCATATATAAAAGTTAAAAAAAAGTTCTTAATTCTCAAACTGTAAGTGAGAAAACATTTCCACTTGGATCTGAGCCATTGAAGCTACATAACTGTCAACAAGAATTGTTATTCTGGTGATTTGAAATCAACTCTTTACGCTTCACAGGTGACAAGAAATTTTGCTTAATTTGCAAAATATGCATGCATAGGTTTTGAGTTTGAATTTCAGAAGGATGATCAAAATAATGTAGAAAAACTCCATTCATGCATTAATTCTTTTCATGTAGTTATTCATGTGTAGTATAAAGTTACAGTATAAATCTCACTTTGTACAGAATATTTATTTAGACAGTTGCATTTTAACATCTGAGACAAAAAGCCTTCCAGGCTCGTGCTGCAGAAAGCAACCCACTGGGTTCTCATCTCATGCGAAATGCTGGGAGTACATTGAGTGAGATGAGTATTGGTACTGATCTTAAAACAGTACTTGCACTTTTTAGATGAGTTTTGTTTGCAACAGGATTCATGTCATCATCAAGTCCCAAAGTGAGGTGATCGGGAAAGGAATAGTTCAGGAATATTCGTGCTTTGGGGAAGTCAGCTGTCGGACTGCATGGGTTCTGGGTTTTTAGTAGAGAGTTTGTGCACACCTATTTATGAAGGAGAATGACAGACTGCTGTTAAACTGGCCAGGTGTTGTGATTCACTGTTACGAATTATTTTGAGTCCATCTATAGGGAGAAATAAGTGTAAGAATACCCTCAGGCTAGAAATAAAGAAATAAACCCCTACTTGTATACTCAAAACTTGCATCTGATTTCAATAACTATTTAATATATTGTTACAGATCATCCAATTGATTTTATTGTTAAGTGTTCAACAGGTAAATATATGTGGTCAGGTGCCATTTAAAGTAAGGCAAGTAGCTGTCTATCAGAAACATAACCATTTCTGCACTAGGTCTGCTGCATATGAGATGATAAATGGCAGAGTAGATGGAATCTACACCAAGCTACAGAGTAAAGGAGGCCCCTTCCTCAGCTGGCAGAAATTAATTTAGTGATGAGATTGATTTGTACCAGCTGTGGATCTCATCCACTGTTAGAGAAAAGTGGGAATAAAGACAACAACCCATTAGCAGCCTAGTCTTGCTGAAATCAAGACTTTAGAACGATGTGGGGAGCTGAAGGTACGTGTTACAGAATTGTTCTGTAAAACATGAGGATATCTTATGTATGTTATGAAAATACAGTGTACTGCTTTTTGTCTCGGTGGCTTTTACTATCAGCTTTCTGGTCTGAGCTTGGTTTGATCTCGAGCAGGTTTTTTGTTAAGTCCTGTAGCCCCAGTGGTGATGTTTAGCTGGTGAATACTCGCAATCTGGTCTGGAGAGGTTACTGCCGAACTGCACTGGGAAACGGCTGAAAAAACCTGACAAGCAAAGCTCTGAGGTGGAAACAGGTTACCCAAGTAGTTTACCCTGAGGAAATAATAGTAGGGTGGGCTTTAGCCTTGAGCTGGTAGCTTAAACTGGCATGGGAAGACAAAGCTAAAATAACACTTACTTTTTTTTTTTTCTCCTTGCGGTTCTTTAATCCTTTTCTCTGTATTGTCCAAACTTCTGTGGTTAAAGCTTACCTCACTGACTGTTTTGGGGTGTGTGTCCTTCTCCCCTTCTGTTTTTCTGCTGCAGTCGTTGGTTGCAGGGTCCTAAGTGTGGTGAAGCTAACAGGTTAATATATCATATGGCATGTGCCTAGTTCTGATCTTGGCAATCTAGCATCAAGGCTTTTCTTGTTACTGAGTCCAGAATATCAAAGTGAGTAAACTCATTTCTCTTCCAAAACTACCTACTGGTCTTTAGGAAAGTGGTATCTAAAGAGTTTGAATATTGTGGATCTCATTGAAGTAAGGAAGGTTGCTGAAAAGCAAGGTAACCCCTTTTGATACAAGGGGTTGAAGCTTACTTGATGATTTTTATGTCTGAAAGATAAAACTGGGGCCCTGTCAGATGAATAAAGCTACATACAGCTCGATGAGGAACAAAGTTGTAACTCGCTATTAACTGTAAGGTGGGTACATCATAATTGCATGTAACTTAATGAGAACTTCCTAATGTAATGTATTCCTGATTATTTTAACATACTGTATAAATGCAATTAATAGTTGTGCTAAAAGTTCTTAAATGATTATGCATGGTGCATTAGGTTGCTAATATTCTGAAGCTATGGGAACAGCAATCCTTACTGTACTGGAAAATCCTCCCTTATCCTTCCTACAAAAACATTCTTAGAAGAAGTTCAAGGAGATGGTTTCACAAAACTGGTGTTTCTTCAGGTTTGTTGGTTTCCAGCTAAACCAGGCACGTTGGCAGGTAATTGGTTTGGGCATGAAGTTTCCACATAAAGATGACTAAGGATCTCTTTAGCAATTCTCTCTCCTAACAGCGATTTGTGATTTCCTGCTGGTATTTTGTATGCTGGGGTTTTTGTTGGTTTATTTTGATTTTAATGTCAACTGGTGCTGTCTCAAAAAGTTTCTCTAAACGGTTATCCAAGTTTTTGTGAAGCCTGAGATTGCCCCTTGTAGTTCCGAGGGGCGCCTGCTCAGTGAGCTAGCCTTCATCCTTAGGAACCACACTCTTTGCTTCTGATGATACTGAGCCTGTTTCAGACTTAAGTTTGGAATCAGTGCTGTTCTGTGGGCTGTGTGGCACAGTTAGCACCTAGCTTGCTCTTTGATGTGTTTTTTTCTTGTGCTGTATTGGCTTTTTTGCATACAATATGATGTTTTTGCAGTGCATGTGTTTAGCTAAGGGTTTGGGTACCGGAGTTCAACATTACAGTTCTGAAACCATGTTTCTTACCAGCTTTCAAAGCAAGTCCCAGTATGCCTACAGGGCACAGTGCCCTTTTGTTCTGACATATCTTTAATCCTCTCAAAACTTTATTCCTGGCTATCTGTATGCCTTTAATAGCTTTCATGTATCAACACTCTCTATTTGCACGTATGAAAAGTCTCTATTGAAATGAAGTATTTGGTCTTCTTGCTCTTTGGGATTAGCTCACCTGTGGGAGCACTGATTCCTTGGCTTTAAGTAATTGAAAAAAATAATTAGGCTAGCAATATTTGCTAGTGTTATGAACAGTAAGCCTATCTACCAGTTTGCCTCAAGTAAAATGGTCAGTGAGGGCTGTTTACATATTCTGCATCATGGTGGTTACTTTAAGGTCACTTTTGAATACTACTTTGTCTTTTGATTCCATTAGCAATGTAGTTAACTCTCTTTAAGAGCTTCATTTGATTGAAGGAGGGAATGTCCACTGATGATAATTGTCAGCAGCGTTTACCTTGTTTTACATTTGAAAGCATAGCTATTGAAAACAGTTTGTGAAAAAACCTCTATGCAAATAATGTGTTTAAAGCCCAGGCAGATCTCTTGGCTCTGGCAAACAAACTCTAGGAAGCTGTAAATCAAACATCAAGGCCCAGATCTCTGCTGTACCATGAATATTACCAAGTTTTTATGTTAGTTTTGTGAAACCTTAAGCTAAAGAGACCATATCTTCCTAAAGCAGATAGCATCACTGAGCTAATTCAAAGGGGAAACTGATAGCTGTGGAGGTAGATAAGGACAGAAAGAGTTGGAGGACATACCTGAGACTTGGCTTGATGAGGGAAATGCAGCAATGGAAGTTGTTAGGGGGTTGTGACTTTTAATGCACTTACAGAAATACGCTGGCCTGTCCCGAGATGCTACCTGTGCTATGGCTAGGATGAAAGTGTGTGCCATAGTACCTGATATCCTTGGAAACGTTTTAAGAAACTCAATGCAGTTTAATTATAACAATGGCAGGTTTAATTGTTATTTTACCTATGAGCAGGGCTCGCAGTTAAAATCTGTCTACAGTTACTGCAGAAGCTATGAAGAGAATATAGGCAGCACGTTTTAAGATAACATGATCTTCTGTTGCTACAGCATTCTTTTGCAAGACTTTGTTTTGCTTTCTTTGGTACTGAATGGTAAGTGAATTCTTGGTGTATTAAAGAGCCTTTCTGATGAACTGTGATGAAGGGCGAGATCCCTGGTCCTTAGTGCTCCCCTTGCACTCTCTGATTAATAGGAGTAGTAGAAATTAAGGATTAGGTTAGGCGTGCAGGCACAGAGGATTGTACTTCGTGTAGCGCTTTCAGTCATTCTGGCTAAGGTTATTATGTACAAGGCAGGTCTGGGGCACACAGTCAAGGAGCTGCTGCTTGCTGGGAACTCCTCCAAGTGGCCTGAGCAAAGAGCTGGATATAAGCTATTGCGTCCTGAGAGCATGAGTGTTGCATTCTTGCAGCTGTAGCAGAGGAGTTATTCTCAGTGAAATTGGACTAGGCAATACGTGCAGTAGTCTTTGAAGAGTTGTTTTAGCTGGGATAAAGACAAATTACTTGTTTCTTTATGACTGGATTACAACAATAAGAATGTAATGGTGATCTCGAAACAGCTTCAGCTAGGCTACAGGTCTTCTTCCTCAGCACATCCCCATTTTTTTGCAGTTTGCGATTTCCGCTGTGATTAAACTTGAGTTTAAGTGAAACTACAATGCTGGCAGATGCTGGAGCTGGCAAACACAAAAGCTGGGCTCCCTGCTCCTTAATGTTATTGCAGAAAGTCAACCACTGGAACATGAGCTCACCACACTACAAATTTCTCAGTTTTTCTTTTGTCTTTTCCAGACAGCTGAGTAATTGCCCATTCTCTTAGGTATAGAGCCTTGTGAATGATTGTCTTGTTACTTGCCTGACAGATGCTAAACCTGCTATAAATTAAGTTGTCTACTTATTTTACCAGGCGAGTGGGGCTGCATTAGTCAATAGTTGAGCTAATGGAGAAATAGGAGGAGGAATGTGGAATGTTCACTGGAACATGAACCAAAAACTTGGTCCTGGGAGCCTTCAGGGACTGGCTTGGGTTGGTTTGGGTTTTGCTTGTCCCTGATGATTTTGTGTGGAAGCTGATGCAGCTTAAGTGGTAAAGTCATCCCAGATTTCTCTCCATTGTTTCTTGCTAGGTGGAAAGCTAAAGAATTGGTATGAAGGACTTACTTTTTGCAGGTTCCCACACTACACTTTGCTGATACAAGGCAGATTGTAGTGCAGAGCTGTTGGCTAAGCTTGGGGAAGCTGGGTCAATATCCTGTTCTCTGTACATATGGCCACTGCTGGCAGGTGTTGTCATGCATACATGAACCTGTTGACTTGGCTTTGATAAGATCACTGAACAGCCATGGTTGTTCCTAATGAGAACAGAGGCTGGATGCATCTGAATTGATGGTCTTAAATTGCTCTTGTACATCTTCAAGTTGCAATACTAAAACCACTGACTAAATACTGTGAAACTTTCTTTTACATTAATAACAACAAGTTGAGGACTTAATATTCAGTATTTAAACATGCCTGTAGTGTCCTGTTTGTCTACAAAATGGTTGCATTATGCAGAAGGCATTGATTAAACTTCATCATGAAACTATTTCTGTACATTTGCTGTTTCCTCGGCTATGTTTTTTACCAAGCGCGTCGTTATCCCTTCCACAACAGAACCTTCTGGAAAGGAGCAGAAGCTTTAGGGGGGAAGGGAGGGAGCTTTTGTAATTTTAAATTTCTCACAGATTGCTAAGGGTAGCAAAACAATGAATGTTTCATTATTACCACAATAGATTAAAACATCTGCAATAAATAATGCTGATGGCTATTTGTGATGGCACAAAGCATTGTTTTTATTCTCTTTTATAAAATTACAGCTCATTAACCGTCATAAAGCAAAGATACCATAAATAAAACAACTAGTAGTGTTTCATTTCCCAGAAATGCGAAAGCCTGCTGGTTGGGAACTTTGAAAAGTTTGTTTTCACAGCTGGAACAGTCAAGTATCAGAATATGTTGGGGTCTGTCACTTTTGTGGCCGGAGAAGCTATGAGGATTCAAACAATTTCATTTGTCGTCTTCATAAAGCTAATATTATTCTTGTCTTCCTTCTAATTTTGAAGTGCTTTTTATTTAGACCATAAGACACCTGTATGATCAGCAAGTATATATATCTAAATACAGCAGTAATTATAGAAGGGTTGTTATTTCTAGAAAGTAATTGAAAAACTTAGCCTGACTTCCACTGTGCTACAAATCATGGAGTAGTTGCCCAGATATCCCCACAATGAACCCTGTAACTCGTATTTATAATAGTGTTTCAAGAAAAGGCCTAACCTTAACTGCAAGTTGTTTATAATAATCCAATTGGTCCTTCATCAGAGATCACCTCATCTCACCTGAGATCCCAGCGGGTTTACGTGCTCTCAGTTTTCAAGCTGTGAGAATAGACTTGCGGTGGCTCGCTCACCTCACAGATGTGCAGTAATACAACTTCAGTCTTGTTTCCAATTTATTTGCCATAGACAGGCTTCTAGAGAAAAAAATGTTCATTTGAAAAAAGTAAAATAATTAGAAACATACCTCGTTGTCTCAAATTCTGAATGATAGTTCAAGTTTCCAACCCCAGATTTTCTCCTGCGTGGCTCGGTATTTGTGGCAGATATAATCATGTGGTAGTTATGGGTTAGCTTGGAATATTTTTTTTCACTGGCCAGGACGTGAGCTGTGTTTGTGCTAGAGCTGCAGACTGCACATGCTGCGTCTTGTTGTGGGACACTTTAGCCCACAGCTGTAGACTGCACAATAGGAAATCCTCCTCTGGATTTAACATTTCTCAGCATAAAGGCTAGATTTGTAATTTTGGGTCTAGCCATCTGTATTTTGAAATGATAGTCATACAGCACTCCTGAGGCAATTTAGGATTAGATTAAAAAAACTTGTCTGGCAGTCTGAACCAAAGTGCTCAGTGTAATCCTCCAAGTCAAGGTTCCAGCAGAGATCAGGTGACAGTTTTTTGGGGGTTATGGGTTTTGGTTGGTTGTTGTTGAGGGTTTTTTTGGGGGGCTGGGGAGTGGATTTTATTACCTTTTCTAAAATGCACAAAAGATGCTTCTGCTACTACAAGCAGTTGCACCATAGAATTCTTTCCCAAAGGGAGTGTGGGGGCTTGAAACTAGCAGGAACCCAAATAAGTTCTGAAAAAATACTTTAGGACTGCATGGAAGGGAGGAAAAAACACTAAAACCTAAGAACATTCAATAAACAAAACATACCTCTGGCTTAGTAAGTGCCTGTAGGGCATATCACCATACACAGGGTACTGATAATTCAGGGGAAGTATCAGTTCTGTGTTGAAGTGCAAACAGTTTCTTACACCTGTCTGAAACAGGATACTTGGCTCTTTGGTCTGATTTACCATCTACTGGTCAATCCTCTTTATAATACTTACTCCTCTCTTTTGAAACCATGCCAATATAGAAGGTTTTTCTAAATTAATTTGAAGCTAAGTCCATCTTACTGCTAAGATGCTCAGATGGGATTGGGAAGTTATAGGATGGTGGGTTTTTTGTGGGTCTTTCTTTTTTTTGGTGGTGGTTGTTGTTGTTGTGGTTTGTGGTTTTGTTTTCGTTTTGTTTTTACAAATAAGTCCAAGGTGCCTTTAAAGAGTGAGGAAGCCTATTGAATAGATGCGGACTGCGCTTGCTGCTCCTAATGATGGTGATAATCCCTTACAGTTTCACTTTGGGATGTTCTGCAAGAATATTGACCCTGTTTTCCCTTTTCGGGGCACTGCTCTGATTTTTGGAAATGTGGGGAACCTCCTCTTGTGCCCTTTTAAAAATAAGGTGAAGTTCTAGCTTTGATGCCATTCAAGGCAGAACTGAGCACTCAAGTTAGTATCATGAATTTAACCCTGGTAGGGTTTTCTTTTGGATAAATTAGTATGGCATATCTATTCTATGCCATATTTTTAAAAATGCATTTCTGCATGGGGAGTTTGATAACCAATCTCAGAAAGGAAAGTTTATAATATGCTTTGATCTAAGTGATTTGACTTGATATTTCACCTCTAAATTATGGAGAAGAAAGGCTGGGATAACAGATGGGGGTCTATATTCTCAGCAGTATACAGCTATGTTTCAGGAAAAACCCAGTCTATTATATGAAAAGGAATGATACATGTGGGGATCGTAAGAGGAGGGTGTCATTTGTTTTTCGTTTCTTCTTGTTTTGTTCCTTGCTCCTTTGTGGTAATTAACTTGACATCTTTCAGACTTGGGCACAAATTCTGGCTGGGCTGCCCATGTACACTAGCCATGCTTCTACTGTCTCTTTGTGCATGTTTACAATATTAAAAAAAAAATAAATAAATAAATAAATAAAAAAAATCTCTGTGTTGAAAATATCAGCTGCTCCAAGTGAATGTGCATACGTCAATGTTGTGCAACACAGCTTTAGGCAGCAGTAGTAGCCAGAGCCCTGGAAGCAGCTTAGTCCCACTGCAACTGGTCTGAGCAGGGACTTCTCAGCTGCTTCTGGGTCTGTAGCTATTTGTTCAGAACTAGCTAAGATGTTTCTGCACACAGATCTGGAAGATATGGTGCAGTGCAGATGTTCTTTGCTGTATGAAACTTGGCAAGACCGTGTGCGGTAGACTTCAGCAGTCTGAAACTTTTTGAACAAAAAGAGCATCTCTGGCACTTCAGCAGTATCGGAGGCTTGTTAAGAATCTCTGATTTCACAGATGGAAACTGAATACAGATTCATATCCATGCTTGCTTCAGCGTAGGAAGTCTGGTCACTAAAAGTGCTTAATATCACTGATAAACAACTCTGTATTGCATGAGCCTATTCACTGATTTCTAAACCTAGGGAGTCCTTTGCCTTTCATTGCAGAAAGACTGTGAAATATGGAAGGAAAGCGTGTCCAAGCAATTTATCCTTAAAGGGCTTGTCATTGCAGTGCAGAACGTGTGGATCTAAGGAGAATTTGTGTGTGTCTGTGCTGGTGTGATACACAACAATCCCAATGGACCATAACTTTAATTTACACCCTGGAATGTGTTAGACAACCTGCCCAAATCTGGGAGATCCTGGCACTGAGCCTTCTACCTGTACCTTGTCTCAAGTCTTTGGGGTTATTTTATCTTCTGCTATCATAAGAGACAGGAAGGGAGGAATCTCTAAAGGAACACTTGTTCCTACCGAGCAGTCTGAATGACATCTGTGAGCATGACATACAGACGCAGCAGTTCCTGTTCACTGCAGAATCCGAGTGCTCACAACCAATTGCAGCTGAGGTTGACTGAGGACATTCAAAACTTAAAGAGTATTTTATATCTTAAGGCTATTGGATTGTTTTTATTCATGCAGCATCCCTGAAAAACATTGTTTGCGTGACACTTGGAAGAAATGCGCAGAGAAATGCCATGGGATGCAAGAATATGTGTGTGTCCACGCATTCTTATATGTATAGATACACATAATACAGTTACGATGTGGTATAACAGAGACAAGATGCCTAAAAATGTAGGGCTGAGAAGCTGGTATTACCCAGCTATAACTGGCCATTCCTGAGGCTCTGGTTTACTCCTTAATAATCCTGGGATGCCCTTAGAGCTGAGGATAACAGACCAGCTGTGCATTGTGGATTGTGGGGTTTCTTGGGTGGGGAAGTGTTAAGTCTTTAGTGATGATCCCACGTCTGGAATAATTTGCAAATCAGCAGTTTATGATGTGTACAGGAGTCTACTAATGGTAATACTTGCAATTACTATCTACTTATAAATGCAGACTAATGAACAAAGCAGTCTGAAATGCCAGGAATCAAGAATTTTCTGAGTGACCTACAGATGGCAGACCAATATAACAGATGAGTCATATGCTTGAAGCATATTTCTCTGAATATTAGAAACATAGTACACCCTATTTATGAAGGTTTTCATGGAGAAAGAAATTTTAACTGGGTCACTATGAAATCTAAGCAGTTTTGTAGTTTCTTGCTCTACTTCAGAATACATCCAAGATCTCTTGCTTTGTGCTATAAATTGTGTTCAAAACTCAATCCAAAAGCTCCGAGCTGGAAATGTTTTAAGTATTGTTGGATTTACAACAGATCTTGATAATTAAGCCTAAATTTTCAGAGATGAGTATGTACAGGAACATGTAAAGATTAATTTGTATGTAGTTTACACCTTAAAATTACTCCATTGTCTTAATAAGAATGATGCAGTTGTTTCCACTGATGTCCTGCGTATGCTTTGAGTAAATCTAGGTTGTTTTCTTTTTTTTCCTCTGAAAGACACCAATAGATAAAACTTGTGGTTGACTTTTTGATAATTTAATAAAAAGCAAAAATTCTGTAAGAAGTGTTTCGTTTGAAGGAAGAAAGAATCGTAGATACAATAAAGCTTTTGTTTTCTCTTCCCTTGGGCATTGGACTTTAGTGGATGACTTGATACTCTTCTGCATCTTTAGCTCATAAATGCTCTAATTCCAGAAAAGCACAAAAAAAAGCAAGCCTTTTGCTTCACTTGGAGAAAAAGTAATTGGGGGGGTGGCGGAGAAAATGTGGGGTTTTACCAACCTTGTTGTTCAGTGAATACCTAGCAGAAAAGACATCTTGAACTCCATACTCTTTCAAGTGTGTTGTATTTATTATATAACATCATTAAAAAGGGATTGGAAGAGAAAAGCTGTTGTAGGTCGTACCCTTTCCATATTGTTTTTTAAAAGGCTAGATGGCTAGGAAGACAAACTCACTGTAGTTCAGTGTTTTAGTCTTTTCGTTTTTATGACTGTAGATTGAAATAGGCATATTTAAAATACTGCAAAGGATGGAAGTGATTACAACCTGCCGTGTAAGGCACTACTCAGGAAATTGAAGAACAGGGGCATAAAAGTAGTCCCCAAACAATGGGCTTAACAGACTCTTTCACAAAGTGCTTTGGCAATTTTTTTTTTTTTAACTAGAAAATACTCAGTTTCAGCCAAGTGACTGGAAAATATTTTGCTGTATTCTTGAACTGTTTTCTATTATGGAAGTCAAACAAACTTTCACGATGGATTATTCTTCAGGCAAGGAAAAAGAATGCTGGCTGAGGCTGCACGCAGGTCTGTGCTCAGCTGTACTGTCGCAGCTAAGCCTGTCCTAACTGTCCTCTAATACTGGCGCTGTTAAAAACCTAGTGAGACAAAAACTGCTAAACATCATTCTTTTGGGCAATATATACTGAATGCAGAAAGCATCAGGAGAATCATACATGGTCTTTCTGAGCTGCTCTTGTGCTGAGAAACCGTGACAGAGGGGAGTCATGGCCGGCTGTGGCTGGTCTGAATTACCTGTCGTGTAGATGTTGGGCTGGGAAAAGAATGAATTTTCCAGTATATTAACTTCAAATGTGATGGGGAAGTGTCTGGTTGCGTATTAACTGCTACAAAGGTGAAACATGGAAGAGGCTGCAAAAGTGTCCCCTTAACTTTGCTATATGTGAATGGAAGAGTCTTGCTATCTGTTTCATAAGTAGACGTTGAGGAAAATGGTCTTGAAAATCTGCCTGTATCAGAAGTCCAAATAAGAATGCTGAAAGACAGAGGTGGTGAGAATAATGATGCACCCTGATAATTAGAGATGGAGCATCAACCTGGCACGTGCCTGGCTGTAGGTTGCGCTTTGCTGCTTGCTTTTTTTTCTTTCTTTTTTTTTTTTTTTTCTTTAAACTGGGAATTACCTGCAGTTGGTGTAAAAGAGGGGGAGATAATCTTGCTTTGAAAATGACTTATGTCGTGACACTAAGCTTTGCTGTCTCCTGAGGTTTCTCAAACACTAAGAAGCAACTGAGACTGATAATTAGACGTGAAAACTGATGAAATAAGTTCTGTAAGTCATATGCTGACTTATGGGAAGGGGCTTCTGAATCAATCCTAAAGTGATGAACCGGCATCATACAAAACGAACAGCATACTGAAAAATTATGATTTAATGAGTCTGCAGTCTGTGAGTACCAGCATTGGAACTAAGAATTCAGGTGACTAAAATGTGACTTGTATGTTCTCACACTGTTTCTTGAACTTTTAGAAGATGACAGGGGTTCTGACCAGTTTTCTTTCTTCTTCAGACTGTAGAAACCCTGTTTTCTGTCCTGTATGCCAACATATAGTGTTCTTGTAGCAACAACTGTATAGTCCGAGTTACTTTGAAAGGTAATACTTACAATGTGCTTTCTGTATAATCTGACCTAGCTATTACGAAACAGGAGGTTAGTGAAGATTATAGGAACAGCTGTCTGCTTTATGCCACTCCAACGCATTCCCCAAGCCAAACTTTGAGGACCTAACAAAGCAAGGCATATTACAGCCAAAATCTTTTCTTTTTAAGGATCCGTGCCTACATAAAGAAGTCAAAATAGATTCAGCAGTAGCGAATCATACTTCTTTATAGTTTACTCTGACTAGATTACCATGACTCCAACACCCCTAGTCTGCAAGCAAAAAATACGTGCAGCTGCTTTTCCCGAGCTGCTCTGGAGAGACGTTTCCCCAGGCGTCTATACAGGGAGAAAGAGAAACCAAACCGGGATCAGTTCTGTTATTTCTAAAACATTACTTTACTTAGAGTGCAGGTAAAGTGTAAAGCAGTTTCTCTTTCTTCTTTGTATGTCTTTGATTTTTATTTTATAATAGTAAGTATAAGCTCTGAGCTTGCAGTTTACTATGTGCACATGGACAGCTGCACCTGCACGGAGCCACACTGACTTCAGTGAGGCACCACGTAGGCACAGCAATCTGCCCACCCGTAAGTTGTAAATCTCAGAACGAGGAATTTAACTTGTTTGTTTAGCGTTCTTGAAGGAGTAAGGCATTGGAAAGTGCCTGTGGGGTGTCAGCAGGTGCCATGTGCATTTTACCGCGCCATCTTGCCAAGGCACAGCATTCCTGACCTGTAACTACCCTCCTGGTGCATATGTTGTTCAAGCTGATGACCATCCAGGATTGTGCTAAAAGGTAACTGAATGAAATTCAACTTCCAAACTTTATTCTGTTTAAAATTAAACACATTTATTTTTGTTGGTGTTTTCTTAGTTGTTTTTTTGTAGTTACTGGCAGTTTGGTTTTTGCCTGGATGTGAGGTTCTGGGGATAAGTGGTTCCTTCCAGCAAGATGACAAGTAAAGATACTGAGCTGTAAGGGGAGAGCAGCACTGCTAACTCACCTTGCAAGAAAACACAAGAAACTGAGTTCACCTGTTCTAACCAGGCTGCACAAACTCATATGGATTTTATCCACCTTATTAAGAGTCACAAGCCTGGCTTGCTTGGGTACCACTGTCAGAGGAGACGGTACCCAAACAGCAGCTGCCTCTGGCCCTGGGCCAAGCCTCACACACGCAGAAGAGTCGCGCCTTCTGCTGCGCCCCTCTCAAGGATCTCACTTGCATCAAAAAGTTTGCAATGTTCTTTATTATCTGCAGCTTATCCTCATTCTGCCTTCAGCTATCATCATTCCGTCTTGACGCAATTAATTTGACTTCAAAATAATTCATTTTTTAATGTAGAAGTGTTGAAGCAATGATGTGCAGTGTAACATGGGGCCAAATTCTTTGTTGGAGACTGTTTCATGTAACTGAGTTTGACTGTGTTTTCGGGTTTTCCTAGAGTTAGTCTCAGACTGGTGTCATTATTTAATCAGGACTAAAACCTACTCTCTGTTAATAATCAAGGGTATCAGAGGGCTGTATCAAGTTTCTGTGTTTTGGGAAGACTGCAAATAATTATCAGGAGGCGGGTAAGTAAATACATGGTCTTTTGTGTCTGTTTTCAACTGAAATTTCAGAAGGAGAGTGTTTATCTGAAGATGTGAAGTAGATGGAAGTATCAGTAGTGTGTATTAAATCAACTTTTTGGTATGCAGAGGCATCATTCTTGTCATGAAAGAGTTAACATCTGTGGGGAAGCCTGTGTTGGGTTCTTCAGCCAAGCAGCCAAAATGCTTTCAAACACTAACAGATCAGGTGTTTTTTTAGAACATAAACTAGACCATTTAACTGCTTAAATAACACAAAACTCCGATGTTCTAGGTAAGACAATAAAAACGCGAAGGGTTGAACCACGACTGTCTCCCTTGCCCTGGTGTCCGCTCCAGTCCAGCATGAGGATGGGCTGCTGCTCGCTCCTCTTGGCAGTTGTTAGCTGCTTCGTGCAGCAGTCGGCTGCAGGCTGTATTCTGTATTTTTTTGGTTTTAGATAGTCACTTTCTCTTATAATTTTTAAGTGCTAAATTCTACTGCGTTCTTCTCACAAGGAAGTTAAAAGAAACTCAAGTCTTTGGTGCTGTAATTGGAAAGAACAGGATGTGCGTGACTGTAGTTGAGCAACTCCTTAGTGCTTCAGAATTAATCCTGTAATATGCCTGTGATTTAATTTCCATTAAATGTCGCTAGCAGATTAATCCCTCTTAAAATGCTGATGAGGCAAACAAATTACTGCCTTATTATCAAGTAATTTTAGTATGGGTTGAGAAGAACCTAAATCAAGTTGATATTTTTCTAAATCAAGGATATGACGTGGTAGGCAGGTTTATGTGGAAGGAGCTGAGAATTTAAATATTTGTCTTTTCTGTAATTGTGCATTGATCCTTGTCTGAAGAAATACTCATCCTGGTGTCTGGTAGGAGAACAGATGATCACACATCGTGCAAAGCATTACCATGGCATATGCAGTAAGCATTTCTTTTTAAACAGACTTTTTGGGAGACCTGTTTGACTTCTAGTTTTTGACCAAAGCTGTTTTAATAAGCTAAATTACATCCAACTTGGATGGCTGCAGAGTTTTACCATGTGATCCTGAATGTCTAAATCACCCTTGAATACCCTGGATATGATTTTTCCATTGGTTTGTGTGCCGTAGTGGTTTTGGTTCAGGTGGTGGTGGTGTTTTAGCCAGTACCCTGAGGACCGTGTTAGAACAGTGGAGTCTAGAGGAACATAATGATAAACTGTCTTGCTGTGTATTTTCCAAAGTGCAAGATGGTGACATCTTGAGGGAGAATTCCTGCTATATAAAAACTGCCATAAAAGTGGGGTTTTTTTTCATGGGCATCAGTAAAACAAACTATAATAATGTACAGTAATTTTCTTATTTCTGTTTATCTCTCGCTGGTTTGCATTGCTAGTGCTCTTGTATCTGTCTCAGTAATTCAATTCTACTTGAACTTTGTATGGTATTTGAAGGTAAATGAAACAGTTATGATCTTTTCCTGAGTAAAATTCCTCCCTATTTTTCTACCATACTGAAAGCACCAGTTAATTCTTCTTGAGTTCTTTCATTACTTGTTTCAGACGAATAGGACACATACAATATAGCCTATGTTCTGATAGTATTTGCTTGGGCATGTCTCTCTTCTCAGGAAAGAGCTGAAAGCAGCTGCAAATACATAGAGTATCTTCCTTTTTTTTTGCTGTGCAGTTGTCCAGACTAGCGATAGTTCTTTGGCTGTCTTTGCAGACAGAATTCCATTGCTTAAGTGTGCATGGGTTTTTGTGGCTTTAAGTCACCTTAGAGTATCCTTCCTAGTTTCCAACTGCTTCTCCGGATTGTCATTGATGTCCCTTAGGTCCTGCCTTATATGTGCCAGCTACACATGGGGTGTCTGGGATACCCTAGGGCAAATGAAATAGCCAGCTGGAGACTAGGAGGAATATCGTAAGTCATACAAATGTCACCAAGCACCTGGATTTAGGCAACTGCATGCAATAAAACTAGACAAATCTTTGCATTGTAGTCAGACAGTATTATGAGACCAGTAATATTAAACTTTTTCCTTGACATTATTCTTTCCAAGGGTAATGTGCTTATCAAAGGGATGTTACTAGAGCGATAAGCATAATATCAGATGTAATGTTTCCTTTGTTTGAAATCAGTGCTCTGAGAAAGAGTAGAAACTGTGATCTGAAAAACTGCTGAACTCCATACCCCAAAAGAAACTAAGGAACTAAGGCCTCTTTTTGTTGGTTTTGGTTTTTTTGGTTTGGTTTGTTTTTTTTTTTTTTATCATGGAGTCAAATCACATTCAGCAGTGGCAGACTTTGATACTTAAACCACTGAGGTTTTGTTCATGTCACCTTGCTGCACTTCAGTTAATAACATTTATACTCTTAATTCCTGAACCAGATGGAGGTAGTCTATATACACATATTAGAAAAGATGGTAAAATGCAATCTGTGCTGCCATTATCCCTCACAGCAGTAACTCCAACAGCAAAGAGAGTTAGTCTGGGATTTGGGAACCTGTCTTGGAAACCTCACTGGTCCATGGTGATTGGTGATGTAAAAAATGAAAAAAATATTTGGAGGAATGTCTCTGATGGTCTTCCATGTGGTGCTAGCAATGGGGATTCTTGTGTGGCAGGACAGTAAATCATGTCATATGTGATTGTGTGTTATGATACTGTTTTTCCATTCAAATATTGTGTAATAAGGAAGATATTAATTACATCACAAAGTAGGCTTTAATGTGCTTGAATTCTTCTCCTAGCACAGCAGGTGGTTTGCAAGACTACTGTAAGTATGTATTGCACACTGCTGCATTTTATAGATGAACTTTGGGAACTCCTAACAGAGACCTGAGGTGTCCCAGCTTCTCCTCATACATCATCACCCTTGGCTTTAATCGCTAACTCCAGGCTTGCTTTGGTTTCTGGGGTAAAGTTAGGAGTTTGGTATGTACTTTATGACCTACAGTGGTGTAGGTCCCGCAGCTCACAACGAGAGGCTCTGCCGCTTGGGGTTTGGGAGGTCATTCCACTCGAGGAAGTAAGTGCTCTTGCTTAATGGGCACTAAGGGCAGGATTTATCTTTTCAAAGCCGTTGGAGAGAAACACTCTGGGAGATAATTAGGTCTGTTTCTCTCCTCTGATTGTGGAGGAAACCTAGGAGCACCATCTTCAAGAGCTTTTGCGAGAAATTCTGATTCATGTGCACAAAAAACCCCAACCCTTCAGCTTGAATCTCAAGTGATTTAGCCTTTTTTCACATGTTTGATCTCAAAACACGTATGATGATTGAAACACGGTTTTTCCTGTACCTTGTCAGAATTCTTCAGGATTTTTTGCTTTAACTGATCGTTTCCTGCACTTACAGTTGAGAGGTCTTTGGTATAAGCCTCTGGGTTTAATGATATTTACTGAACAACTCCATGCGTGGTGCCTGGCTTTCTGCTTTATAGACAATGTTGTTTGTGCCCGTTATGAGAGTTCACTTTTCTTCTCTCTGGAATATAAAGGGACTCTTAACAACTGCAGAAAACAATGGGTTCTGCAATGCATTTTATTAATGATTGCTTACTACAACTGAGTCCAGATGAGGAAAGAGATTAAGACTACTCTTGTGCTTTCTATTAGAAACATATTCATGGTATTTTAAGTAACTTGGCTGCACCTACTAATGTTAAACAAAACAGCTGATTCCTGCATGTATATCTCACATGTACAATTAGTTGCTCTTTGGTATAATCTATTAGCCCTTACAGGGGCAAGTTTCTCAATGTGAAGTTATTTGCAAGCAATACCTGTATAAGGGCTTCTTCTGTGAGGCTGCACACAAAGGGAAATTTTTGCATTGTATCTGTCTGTCACGTTATTATATTTCTCCATTTATTAACTTCTTTTTTGTAGAAAATTCTTAAAGGAACTAAGCAGAAAGTTAAAGCAGTGTTGGACCATACTTACTGAAGCCAATTTTTCAACCATAAAAAGTAGGCTTATAGCCAAGAAGAGATAGCTTGAGACAGCTTCTTGTATTCCTCTTTGGAGATGATGAGATATCAGTTCATTAAAATGTCTTGCTTTGCAGGGAGGATTCAGGAAAACTTTTAGGTACAGGCTGATGCCAAATGACATGGAATGTGTCAGCAGAAAGTGATCTGTAACTTGGCTTAAGAAAGTACAGGCAGCACAGTGCTCAGCTCATGGCTTGATGTGAAGATCCGTTATAGGTTAAGCATTATGCAAAAAAATCTTCGTTTCATTTAGCCTATGTGTGCACAGTTGATCAGAAGAGAAATTGTACTGTCCTGTGGTGAAACATTCCCAATGTCACTAGAAAAGGCTTATGAGGAGGTGTCCTGGTTTAACTCCAGCTGGAAACCAAGCACTACCCAGCTTATCACTCACTCCCCCCTTGTGGGATGAGGGAGAGAATCGGAAGAATAAAAGTGAGAAGACTTGTGGGTTGAGATAAAGACAGTTTAATCAGTAAAGCAAAAGCCATGCATGCAAGCAAAGCAAAACAAGGAATTCATTTGCTGCTTCCCATCAGCAGGAAAGCAGGGCTCCATCACGTGTAATGGTTATTTGGGAAGACAAAAGGCCATCACTCCAAAAGTCCCCAACCTTCCTTCTCCTTCCCCCGGCTTTATATGCTGAGCATGATGTCATATGGTATGGAATACCCCTTTGGTCAATTGGGGTCAGCTGTCCTGCCTGTGCCCCCTCCCAGCGTCTTGTGCACCCCCAGCCCACTCGCTGGTGGGGTGGGATGAGAAGCAGAAATGGCCCTGATTCTGTGTAACCTCTGCTCAGCAATAATGAAAACACCCTTGTGTTATTGATGCTATTTCCAGCACAAATACAAAACATAGCCCCATACTAGCTGCTAGTAAGAAAATAAACTCTATCCCAGCCAAAACCAGCACAGGAGGTAAATGCTTTTTGGGGCTATGACTGGGGCTAAAGCTTAAAAGAAACTGTTGGAGCATTCCAAGAATGATTCTTCATTAAGAAACAAAATTGGACATTGTTTTAGGTATCTGGCAGTTTTGAGGATGTTAATAAATGAACATGTTATTTGGCCGCATTTTGGGGGGATTTTTTCGTCATGAAGAAAGATATGTAAGATACAACTTTCCCCCTATGTATTTAAGCAATCCTCTGTTATTCCAGAGGAGATCATAGCCTTTCAACTTCCCAGAGTAGCAGAGGAACCTCCAGGTTTAGGTGTCAGGCACTGAGAGCTGTCATCTTCTACAGACCCATTCCTCAAAGTGTTTCCCTTTCTGGAGATCCTAGTACATATTTACCTGTGCAGTTTCTAATGTGTAGAAAAGTAGTAAAAATACCAGTGATCATAGTAATCACCTGTGTCTTGCCTTTCCTGTGCTTGTTCTGTGCTACTTTTCACATTCTCCCCAAATTTTGTGGAGACCATTAATGAAAGGACTAGAGGCTGGATATTATTCCTGCTTGCCAAAGATAGATATGCTCCCCCGTTATCTCTGCTGGTCATCATCTCCTGTCTTCTTACTTGATTCTTATCAGATACAACTTCTAAAGGCAATATATTTGTATATAAGCATACGTATATATGTGTATAAGTATATTTTGGCTGAAAAAAAAAATAATCTTCATTACAAAGCTATCCTGAGTTTTTTTTGAGGAACAGAATATTTTTTTAAAAAAAGACACTAACTCTTATCTTAGTAAATAAAAATAACATTCAGACTAAAACATTAGAAACAGTACAGTAAGAACATTCAAAATCACACATTTGGAGAGAACATAACTGATGTTACAGGAACAAACAATTTACAAGAACAAATACTATTATTTTTTTTCTCTTTTTTTATGAGTAAAACATGCAGAAGATTCACTGAGGAAAAATAATTTTAAAATAACTTTACTCTTGGGGCTTAAAGACAGCCCTAAATAATTCTGCACTGTTGTTTAGCTTATACTATCACTGACATTGGAAATACTACCTATAGTGCACACTTGTGGTTTCATTTTTCCAATGAAACAGATGTGAGGTACTTGTAAGAACTATCAAATGAAATTATTATTTCTGATTTTTTTTCCTCCTACAATGACTTAATGGTTGAAGACTTACTATATCTATTACTTACATGTTTAGTTTACATTAAATCAGCCTCAGTATGGGGTCAAGTCATTAGAAAAGAGAGAATTTTGATGTTTGGATGTTAATATTGGGGTTTTTTGGTTTGTTTTGGAAGTACTTCAGCAGATAGAGATGGAATCTCTTGAATTCAATAGTGGAAGAGTGGTGACTAGAATGTAATTTTCCTTCTTAATTCATTTGTCTATTGGGAAGTAACCTTTGTGAATAAAAATTACTGCTGATCATAAAGTTATCCCATGTATACAAGCAGATGCGAGACTTCTGATGTCTGTTTCTTGTTAAAGCATAAACCATAGGCACGCTGTGTAACTCCTTCGAGGTTTATTAGTGATTGAGGGTTTCTTCTTTCTTGAAGGGAAATTCAGTTGTATAAAGTATTTTCAACCTTTTAGAACTTAATGGCTAAATGTTTGTCCAAATGCTACTAAGGAGGATTTAGACTGGAAGAAATGGTATTTGTTTTACAGAACAGAAGTCTGAAGGAGGCACCAGGAAGCTGGTAATACTAAGAATCCCAAATGCTAATTAAAAGACTTTGAAACATTATTTATGGAAGATTTAAATATATTATACCATCTATGTGCTAGGAGTAATTTCTCCAGGCTTCTATCCACAGGCAAAATATGCTGAAGTTTTCAGATTCTTTGTTACCTCAACCTTTTCATAGTTCTCCAGGTATTAAGAGATTTAGGAATGCCCTGAAGGGGGCCTACAAGAAAGCTGGAGGGGGACTTTCTACAAAGGCATGTAGAAACAGAAGGTGTAATGGCTTTAAACTGAAAGAGGGTAGGTTAGATTAGATATTAGGAAAAAGCTTTTTACTGTGAGGGTGATGAGACACGGGAACAGGTTGCCTGGAGAAGTCATGAACATCCCTGGAAGTGTGAAGGCCAGGTTGGATGGGGGTCTGAGCAACCTGGTCTAGTGGAAACTGTCCCTGCCCATTCATCTTTAAGGTTCCTTCCAACTCAAACCATTCTGTGATTCCACGATTGAAAATAAACTTCACTGAAAATACCTTTAAGAAAAGCTGCTTTCAATAAAGCATTTTAAATAAATGTGCCAATGAACTATGTGAAGTTTGAAACTCAGATGAAGCCGTGTAGTTGTTGTAAGGCATGCTAAACTATGAAGGCCAAGCCTAGGATCCAGTATGACTTGTTTTTGTTTATGTTAAGAAAGGCATGTTGGAGAGTTACAGTCCCAACAGCATGTATGGTGAACAGATTTGTATTTCAAATACATGTATGTATTCCTGATGTGTTGCTGGCATTTCCCTTCTCTGTGTGTCAAGGAGGTAAATAACTCCCAACCCTGTCGGTTCTGCAATGAAAGACAAACGTTTCTGGGAGCTGTTTCCCAAACGCAGTTCAGCCTCCACTAAGGTACCGCCCAGTGTCACTGCTGCCCAAGACCTGCTGTGGGGCCAGAAGGCACAGACCTCCAGGTAGCTCCACCTCTGAGAAGGCCAGGTGATTGTTGTTAAGGTAGCTTACTTTCTCTTTGAGAGGGGTGAAACTGGCTGGAACCTGGGAAGAATATGTACCAGCAGAAGGTGAGTGTCTGTGAGGACTAGAAAAAGGTCAAATGGAAAGGCAAAGAGAAAACCTTGTGAAAGAGATTATGCACTCTAATGCAAAACCCAAGCATCTCACACAGATTTAGTTGGGGTTTTTTTTCATGCTGACTCACTCGCCAACCTTGGTTTAGTTGACATGTCTCAATACTTGGTCTTGACTTGCACGCCACACCAGACTTGCTGCCTGCTTCTGAAATGCCTGCAGCCCTCAGTGCTTCTCTCTGGGTGCCCTGATGTCCAAATCCCAGGGGCCTCCATATACCTTCTCCCTCGCTCCTCTTCCCCTTTTCATGGGCCAGGTCTAGCTGTGGTTCTTCATACAGGCTGGATTAATGTTAATCCTATCTGACCAGGACTCGATTGCCATTTTTAGTAATGAAAATCTTAATTTCGTTTCACTTCAGTGAAATTATTGCCTTGTCCGGTGTTGGCATTCCTACCCAACGCTCCACCCCTGAAAAGGAGGAAAAAAAAAAAAAACCCAAACAGTAACTTAGCTTCATTATCAATGACGGTAATGAAAAGTTTCTGTTCTAAAATATCATGATTACAATAAAATTACAAGAACTGGTTATTCATACTGCATAAAATAGAAACCCAAAAGTCACTGGGTATGTATTATTGATGACTTCACTGTATGTAAGAGAAACACATAAGTGAATTTTCTCAGTGTTCTTTCACTTCTTCAAAGAAATGACTTAATCTGTGCTAGAAGTTGCCAAATTCATGTACAGTGTTTGCGATTGTACTCCCAACAGTTAATCTGAGGACAAGTAAGAGTGAAAAAATGTATCATCACTTTATTTATAGTAATAAAAAATAAATCCAGCTTTCCCATGTGAAAGGTTTTTAAATTTTGAAATGTCAGCCAGTGTTATTCCAGTGTAACCAAATATCAGCCAAACTACAGTATTTGTCAATTTAAAATATTTTAACTGTCTGTCTCTTAATACATGAGTAATTTTATTGGTATTTTAATGGTTAATGTATAAAAAAGTAGTAATTACTCTTGAATGATTTGAAGGCAAGCACTAAAATTACAGCAGGTGTGTAGTGTTGTTTAGAAACTGACGTTATGAAATAGTGTTGCTTATTTTGTTAAAATCTCTTGAATACAATTATGAAAACTGATTCATGTAGGTTACAAGGAAGAATTTTGGGTTTCCTGCCTATTTCTATTGCAAGCTGTTGCCAGGGTACACAAGTAAAAGGACTGCACAAAGGCAAATTTACTTCATTAGGAGATTCACAGAAAAGTGAGGCGGTGAGATTTGACTATCTAACTTCCCTATGATTATCAAGAAGTCAGGAGCACTCAAAGTAAAAAAAAAAAAAAAAAAAAAAAGTAAAATGTTGTTTTCAACAGCTCTGTTCTGCTTTGTGATTTTTTTTTATTATTATTTTTTTATTCATATAGCTGAGTGTTGGGTTCTTGTTTTCTTTGTGTTGAGGGGGCTGGTGCATCTTCAGTGTTGAAAATATCAGACTCTGTACTGGGAGCAAGCTGGGATATTGTGCGTGCTCAGGTATTATTGCTCAGCTAACAATAACTCATTAAGCCATGGTAGCTTGCTCTTGTCATCACCTATTTGTACCAAAGTATAGTAGTTGCTGTTCACACGCATAAGAACCGGTATGAGAATTTGTTATGTGCATTTTGGCTAGCACAGCACCTTTCCTACCCCCCCTACCCCAAGCTTTGAGAAATGCTGTCTGTCTGTCTTCAAGTGTGGCATGTTGACTGTAGTAAAGATTTGGATGTCCAGTGACAATATAAACAGCAATAAAAATGACAGATTGAAGTCGTAACTTTGAAAATCCTATTGTAGGTAAATAGGAGGGCATATAGACAATGTAATTCACATACTGTATCCTTAACCTCTCCATATTTCCACATCTGTAGTCAGTTGACTGATAAAAAGGATTTTGTAATGCACTGTGGGTTTGTGTTTGGTTGCTTTGTGATTACCCCTACCCCATCCCCCTTCAGACTATGGCTGAAAAAGTGATGGGTAGTCACTTAAGTATGTTCCAACAGTAGCATCAAAATAAACTGCCTTTGAGGCCTGTAAAGGAGGAAGCTGCTGTCAAGCCTGAAATGACATTATTTCTCTGTTTTCCTACTCTAGTCATCTTGTGAGTGATCCCAGTCAGTTTGTATATAATGCTTTGCTACACTTTAAACTGAAATGGAAAGAAATTTAATTAGTTAAAAAAAAAAAAAAAAAAAAGTCAGTTTTAGTGTGTCCAGTATCACCCACCGGACTATTTTCATCTTCCCCCCACCCCCCAAAGGCATGAACCCAGGAAGGGTCTCCCTGCCTCGTAAAAGTTCAAAACTTCATTTCTTTTTACTACAGGTCTGTTTTTTCATTACCAAAATTTTAGTAGCATATTCTTCCATTGAGTAAACACAAGAGCTATTAGCTATTCAAGAGATAAAACTGCTTTTGTAGACTGCAAATGAATTTAGAGACACTTCTTCATTGTCTGTGGAGAGGAATCCTGCAATTCCTAAAGGTCACCACTGGCAGCAGTGCTGGGCTGAGGCACTCTGCCTTCACACCATTTGACAGCGCTGGTGATGTCACTCACTCTCTGTTAAGAATTAATTGGCCATCAGAGCTGCCAATGGTGGGTCCTGTGAACTCCTACACCAGTGGAATTCTGTGATGCAACAACAGATGTGATAGGTTCCTGTGTGTCAAGAGATATTAGCTCTTACAGTGGAGAGTGATGGACTTTGGGGGGTTTTGTGTGTGCTCCTGAAGGTGGCCTGTCTTCTTCCGAGGGCAGTAATCAGCCTTGCAGGTATAGCACTTCAATGTCTGATATTTTGGGGCTTGTTTTTGTTTTCCATATGGATAATGGGGTTGCATAGGACAAAGACTTGTTCATCTCCTATGAAAAGCCACAGAAACCAATGATGGATACATTGTTGCTTTTTGGTTGGGTTTTCTTTCTGTTTTCAGAGGTGGATATCTCTCTGGCAGATCTACAAATTAAGGAGGAGGAGGCGGGGGGAAGACTTTCACAGTCAAAAGCAGGACTACTGACTACAACCATAAGGAAAATGTTTGCTCTCTGTCCCTAAATACATACATGCACCCCTCAGAGTAGGAGGAGGGTTAGACTGGTTTTCTACAAACCAAAGGAAGTTTTTTCCTCAACCCTGTTGCACTCACTACTTCCTGATTTACTTCTCTGAAATATGAAATGTTTGCATTTTTGTCATGGAAACTTCAATGTGTGGAGATTGAAGTAAATGCAATAATAAAAAAAGTAGGGGAAAGTGTTAGTAAGCCATTAAAACATTATACTTGCTTCTAGTATTTGTGTTGAAAAATCTCTAAAATGGGACTATAAAGTGTGATGTGAATAGTTATTTTCGGAAATGCATTGTTACACAAGGGGTAGCTAAATATGAGAAAATCATAAAGTTGACATTGTTTCCTGGTGGCACAACCATAGTGGCATAAAAATTGGTCACATTTGCAGCAGTCAGAGTGAGAAAGTGTAAGTAACTGAACATTTTCTCATTTTGCTGTCTTGATGGATTGTGTTCTTCAGGAGATGCAGTCGAGAAGTGTTCAAATTTTCTGATGTTTTACAGAGTTGGTAAGGTACATGGAAGTCGAATGGCTCTGCAAAAGTGCTTGATATTAGAACTTCACTAACATTCGTCACCTCTCTTGAGGTTGATACTGTACTGAGATTCATCTTAAATGCATTATAGTACATCAAATATGCTATAGATCTGTCTTTTCTAATAAAATACAAAGAAAAAAACCTTGCTTACTCCTCATACATCCTTCAACTGATGTGGATGCTGTTTACCCAGCCATTTTTATACAGGAGCCCAACAGTAAAACAAATAAAATTGAGACATTCTCACCAGGACAGAGAGAGATTCATCCTAAGAGCCTGTTTCTGCAAATACTATTAGATGGAATGTAACATCCAGATGTTGTCTCATGAGTTTAGCTCATATGCAAAACATTCCATTAGTAATATGATCTTACAAGAAACCATAAAACAAGAATAAAATAAAATTCATCAGGAAATGGTAAAAATTTATTTCTTTTTAATCACTGTGATAAGTCTTTCCTCTCTATTGTCAATTCAAAATTATTTCCTTTTGCAGTTCAGGTCAGAATACGTTCTTGCTTTATAAACCCAACTAGTATGGTGGCCTTCTAATTGGATGATCTTGAATACTGGGGAATTGACTTGGAAGTCAGTTAAACAGTGTCTTCCAGTTTGACAAATAGATTATCCAGATACTTACCTTCAGTTGTGTGATACCTTGTCTTTTGGACATGCAAATTCTAAAATATTAAATGCAAAACATACTTTAGACAGTCCTAGGATCTCAGAGGATAATGCATGATAATTGTTACAAAATCATGGTTTGATCAGTGATCACCTGTGTCTTGTAACTAGCAGCCTCCATATTTGATTTTGTGGAAATAGTTGATGGCTTGGTATTAGTTGGGCTTGGAGGTTTGGCATGGGGGAGTATCCCCCATTCTTCCCAAAGACCTTCATGATTTAGATTGCAACTGGTCCACGAGGCATGTGGAAACGTCTGTTAAATCTCAAGAAATGTGACAATGTTGAAGACTGAAAGGAGCAAACAGAGAAAATGGAAGTTCAAAATATGTTTTCAAGTAAACTGGAATTCAGGCATAAAGACATAGTTATGCTTTTAAGACTTGTATTACAGCAGACTTCTATTGCTGGTTTGAGGTGGCATAGTATAAATTTTTGTCCTTGAACGCAAGGATTGTTTAGAGAAAAAAATCATCAGTGTTGATACCACAGTGGTAAACATCTGAGTTCACAGACCAGTATGGGGTAATTGTACCCCTGTATTAATTTTTTATGGTGTTGCAGAGAAGTACTGTAGTGGACTATACTGGATTATATATGCTGTATTAGAGGCTATCTACCATACATATATAGCAAAAATTGACTGACTTAGCCTGGTTTCAGCTCACAGTTACTAACTTTTCACATGCACTGTGCTGTGTTAGGCCTTTTGGGGGAAGGAGGTTTTGAAGTTGTGTGTGTGTGTTTGGTTTTTCTTTTTTGAAGTCTTCCTATTTATGATTTGTGCATCATGTAAAACCAGGGTAAAAAAGTAGGGTACTGCCTCCTAAAAGTTCCCTTAAATTTAACAATTACAGTTTTGTAGGCTCGCTCTTTCCCCCCAGACACATATCCCTTGCGCTTCTCCAGTCCCATCATTCCCCAAAAAAGGGAGGAGTCGTCAAGAATGAGGCTATCCATCTCTCCTTTTAGAGCAGTCTACTGAGTTCTGGTGATGTCACAACCTTGCAAGATTAGGATTGTGATATTTGACATAATTAACAAATGCCTGTCTTAGTGTCAGCTGCCAGTCCTTGACTTGATGCGTGGAAGCAAATAAACCATGCTTGTCTGTAGTTCTTCACATAGCAGAAATCTTTCCTTGGTTTTTCTTTATATGACTTGGTATTGCAAATGGTTACCTAGGCACAATGTATTTTCATTATGTAAGGGTGCTGTATAAATACTTCAGTAAATGACAAGAAGAACATGGCTAATGAGAAGACAGTTGAGCTTTTGTGTAACTCCAGGAGAGATTTACATAGCCTTAAACTACCTTTTCCATGAAGTCACTTGTGCGTAAAGTTCTCAAAGAAGTCATACTACTCCAGAAGCATGTTTGAGTCATGGGCCCGTAGGGATGGGATCTCTGAAGTTTGTCTACCTTAGGAAGGCATGGTTAAGAATTTACTACATTGTCCAACTAATTTCTACTTCCTGAGTGGAAGAAGTTATTACTATTAATAGTTAGAAATGCAGTTAGTAGTTAAATAGTAAACAGCAGCTTCAGTAGTATGATATGCAGAAAAATACTTTTAGAAAAAAGGGGGGGGGGGGAGGGGAACCTACAAAAAGACAAAATCCTTAAGTATTCTCTTGGTTGTTGATGAAGGTCAAACTTATTTAAGGCAAGTACTTCCAGTTTGATGTAATACTGTCATGTTGATACAAGGTGTAATTAAACAAAACCTTTTGGTGGTGAATAGAAATAAACCTTTATATAAGGATTAAATGCTGCACTACTGCTGGACATAATTGTGTATAGTATAGGCAGTCAATCTTTTAGACACATTTCTTTTCCCAAACATTAAGAAAGAGTGAAACAAATTATATTGTATGCAAGATAAAATTGTTGATCTAATGTTAATTTCTGTGTGTATTTAATCTCCCGTTAAATTTGGATTTACATTTTTATTGGTTTGGAGGTCATTATTTGTGTATGCTGTAGCACTGGTTTTCTAAATTGCAACTTTGGGCTTTCAAGCATAGCCATTTTCATTTGAAAGGGGATATACTGAAAATGTGCTAAAGAGAGCCAACTGTTATACAATGCTTTCCAAAGCTTTTTCCCAGGACTTAATGACCAGCCCTCTTGTTTGACCTGGAGTGAAACAAGTACCTCTCCTATCTAAGTATAGGTCTCCCAAGCAGGAAATCTTATATGGGGAAAAAGTAGTATTCTGTTTTCATTTTCTTCTAAACTCATTGTGATTTGACTTGGACTCAAATCACTTAAACTGTTTGGGTTTACTGGGAAGGGATTGTTGCACATTTTAAGTGAGCATCTGGTATGCATGTAACTGTGCCATACGCAATCCCAGTGTCTTTAGAAGGTGAAAGGCCAGTGTAGTGGTAATTTTGCCCTTTTTGCACCAGATGTTAAAGCTCTGCAATGTCCCTGAGTGACCATTAGATCACAGGCAGCTGGGATCAGTAGTTTATGTTTAATTTATTATCACACTATTAATCTATCAGACTGTCAGAACTCTCTCTTCCTTATCATTTCCAGAAGTCCTTATTTTAAGGACGATTTAATTTCTCTTATGATGGATCACTTTTATTTTGGCTATATATATAGATGAAACTTGGCATCCATTTTGGGGGGATAGTACTGAGAGTGGCAATATATAACTCTAACAACTCATTAAGCTTTAAAAACATGCATGAATTTATTTCATGCAATATGCTGCAAATTAAAACACATCTCCTACAATCACCTCTCTGCTTAAAACAAACAAACAACAACAAAAAAACAGAAAAGCCAATGTGCCCAACCCGCCAACAACTCCCCTCCACTGTAAGTATTTTTTCCGTTTACAAGTACATTTAGATTTAGCTGGTATGTTTCTTGGACTCTTGGCTGGAGCTGGCTTGTTTAGTTTTGCACTTGTGTGTTTACGTGGGCAGTAAAGAAAGGGAGGGGGGAATGCTGGGAAAATGGAAGAGATAATGATAGTAATAAGGGAAAGAGGCTTGGAGTTTGCTGTTGGTAATTCTTGGAATATTTTAAACTAACAGCAGGGAGAAATTGACAACACTGTTCTCGTTTATTTTACCATCACAATGTTTTCTTGCTTCAGTAGTTCATAGGCAATTTTAATAGTTTATTGACTTAAACACTGTGGCCCTGACTTCCCTGTAAGGGAACAAAAGGGAATTATTATTTTTTTTTTCTCCCATATATTTGATTTCTGTATTTCTTCCCCTGCACCCTTGCGTATATCCATGTCAAATATTTGTAATGCTGGGGGGAAAATGCTTTTTTGTAATTAATATTTTGCTCCATCAAGTGAAGCCTTCATCCAAATGGGATGTTCATTACACTGCTAAAAGTGATGGAGGAGTCTGTAGGACTAAATTATTCTTTGTTGCTGTCCTAGATTCTGACATGCACCCTGCTGCCACCCCCATTAGTGCCAAACTTGCAGACCAGCTACTATAGGAATAGCTGATGGGTGACTGGATGCTCGTCACTGGGAGCCACACAGCACTGTAAATGGGTTCTGTCGTCAGCAAGTCTCACCCCCTCTTTTAGCCATAAGAAATTCATAGTTCCAAATTCACTTTTTGCTTTGGATTCAGCGTGTGTATGCCCAGGGTGCTGCCTTTCAGAGATGGTTTTCAAAGATTTTATTGAAAAAGATCTGTTGCTCTTACCTCTGGCAGACTTGTTCTTTGTCGATGTACCTTCTTTTGGGTATTTCTGGATCAAGAAGACAGAAACTAGTATGTTTCTGTCAGTATCATGGAACAGATATTTCCATGCTGCTGTTCTTGTCCTAATAGGCTTGTGCACTCCTGGTAGGATATGGCACGTCAAAAAGCTTTGGAAATGGAGGGAAAGCTTGCTGGTCCCTTTCAGGAGCCTGAATGATTTAAAAGAAAAGGAAAATTAGGCAAGTCTGGGAAGTCCTCAGAAGTTAGGATTTCTGTGTGCTTCTGAAAAGATGAATCTTCTAAGTTAGCAGATGCATGGATAACTGATAGCAATCATTAATTTGTAGAAATCTCTTCTGTATGCTGGATAGACAGATCTTTTAATACTAATTGAAAAACAGTGATATGTTAACTTCTATGAGTTGATGTCCTTTAACTGTTATTAGAGTGTGAAGTGCTTGGGCATTGCACTGTCAGCTGATGCAGTGAAATTAGGAATGAATGTAAACCAGTACTGTTGAAATTTCAACGGGACCAAAAGGAATGTAAATATATCAACTAACAAAATGCAGCATGACTTATGGGTTTTATTACTTGAATATAAACTTGTACTGTATTTTCTTAGTTGATATAAATTCAATAAGATCATTCCCAGAGATTTGTAATGCTCATTATTTACACTGTTTTTTATGCAAAACACATGAATCTTTCCATGCAAATATTTTTTCTATGATTAATGGCAATAAGTATTGCATAAAAACTTGGGAATTCTTTTTTCTTTATGAAGCTTCATGTAGTGAGGTCACAGTATCTTAAAATAGTGAGTTACTTAAATTTTAATGTTTACAGCACTGTTTTGCAAAATTGGTGATCTCATTATTCAAAATTTATTTGTGTTAATTTATAGTCAGTTGTATGCATGGAATTTTATGATAAATGTTCTGTTTCTACAAACATTATGACACTTAATCGAGAGCCGAGATCAGGCAGAAATCCATGCAGATGCACAATGATTCATATTTATTCACTGGGATAAAACTGCAAAGATTACTAGGGCATTCTGTGTGTTTAATACCTAATAAATATTATGTTTGTGTAATTATTTGCAAAAGACTTTGTAGAGAGTTTAACGATGATCTCTTTAATGCTGATGAGATTTAAATTTACTCTAAATTAGCATTTGCTATTCACTTGGGTCAGCAGCCAAGCTGTAATTACTATTTAACGTGTGTACAACCTCTGTAGTTTGCATGGTCCTTTGCAGACATACCAGAAAACAAGATCTCTGCCCAGTAAATCTTAGCATTGTGTTTGGTCTTAGAACTGTACAGATTCCACTGAAGATAATGCAAATGCTCGTGTTACAATAGGTGGAAGATAAATTTGGCTTACTTAAGTGATAGTGTAGTTTTGAATCCTGTTAGTGTATGCACTACTTATGGTAGAGGAAACTAAGCAAAAGTGGATTCATACATTGTTAAGCTTTTCATGCAAGCATTACATTTCTCAGGTCTTTAAAGGAAAAGATACTCATCAGTTGAAGGATATGAAAAAATGAAATAAAACTGTAAGGAAAAAACCTCAAGTCCATGGCAATGAGATAAGCTATTTTTCTCACCTGTGGAGAGCACAACCAGCAGAGGCAGCACTTTACCTGGCTGGGGTCAGAAACTCAGCCACAGACTGCTCAGGGCTGGTGCTGAGGCCATGGTGCCCAGTCCCCTGCCATGGCCTGGGGCAGCTGCACCAGACCAGCCATGGTATGGACTCGGCAGAGCTCAGGGTGCGGCTGGCCGGGTTCAGCTCTCCAGGACTGGGATGGTAGCAGGGTCCTTACTCACCTGTGGTGGTGTGTGCTGCCAGCGGGGCTGTCCCTGCCAGGTTAGGGTGCTGCAGGAGGAGGGGAGCAGACTACATGGTACTGGGGAAGAGGAAAGAGGGAGCGTGGGGATCTTCATAGGGACCCTACAGAAAGGTGCCTGTACCCCATTTGCATAGAAGGGGGTACAGATGGAGGCTACTTGCTTGAGCCGTGCACGTGGACTTCCATCGTGACAAAGGCTTGGAGGCCTGTGGCTTCCAGCAGCAAGAGGATGGCTCTGTCTGGCCCCGCAAATAAGCACCTGCAGAATAGGTTTGTTGCCCTCATGGCAAACAGGAGGATGGGAGCTCCCTCTGGGGAAGTATCAGAGGTGCTGAGTCTGAACCTCCTGCCTACCAGGAGAGTAAGTACCAAGGAATTGCGGTGGGAGACTCCCTGCTGCAGGGGGCAAGGGCCCCATCTGCAGACTTGACCTACTGTCCAGTGAGGCTTGCTGGTGGCTCAGAGCTGGAATGTCATGGAGGCTGCCAAGGCTCATCTGGCCCTTGGGCGATTTCTCTTTCTCTTCCATGTGGGCATCTGCAATATTACCAGGGAGACGTGGAGAGCATATCAGCAGCAACTGCCACACCCCCCTTGCCTTCAGAAAAGGCCAAGAGGATGATCTGGGGAAATATAGACCTCAATTCAATCTCTGGGGAAATCAATGAGTAGAAATTTTGACCCATGAAGGCAGTGGCTGGGAACAAATGGCACTACCAAGGTTAAATCATGTCTGACCAGTGTGGTTGTCTCCTATAATAAAAACTGGATTTCCAGGTGGGGAAGAAGCAGTGCATGTCACCTCAGCTTTAGTAAAGCTTTCCCAAATGTCTCCCACAATGTTTTTATGTCCAAATTAAGCTATTACAATCTGAGTGGAAGGACAACAAGATGAGTAAAGTACTGGTTGGATGGACTTAAGCTGGAGGAATGGGCCAGCAGGAACATTAACAAAGTTCAGCAAGGAAAGGCTTGCACCTAGGAAGAAATAGCCCCTGGCAATGTAAGTTGGGACCAGCTATGCAGAACAGGACCTGCTTTCTGGTGACAGCCAGCTGAGCATGAGCCAGCAGCCTGCCCTGGCAGCAGAGATGGTCACTGGTATTGTCAGCTGTATTTAAAGGAGCACAGCTGGTAGATTGAAGAAGTAGAGATTGAAGATCAAAAGGATATCCTTCCTCTACTGAGAGTCCTAAAATCAGAACACTTTTCTCAATGGGTACTAACAGTGCTTACACAAAAGAAGTTCTAAGATGAAATTCCAGAAGAGAAATATACAACAGATGGATTTTTTTCATTACTATTAATACTAAAAAATGAGAGCTAATATCACTTACCTGAGCGTACCTGGCATACCATCTGCAATGACACCTGAAACTCCTAATGACATAGTTTTTTATTAGAAGCATATTGTTTCCCATTTTCTGTTTTGTAATAAAACCGAAGTATTGCAACTCTGGCTTTTTTAGGGCTTTCTATATAATGTATTTTTCAGGTAACCACTATTTAAACTTGAGAAGCAGGAAGGAACAATAGTAGGTTTGGAGTTATGGTTTGAACTAAGGTTAGCTGGTTGTTTTATTTCAGTTCTTTTTTGCTGTACAGATATTATGATGGTAGTTAACTATACCTCTTCTTTACCTCATGCATAAAATTTTTCATAGTCCAAAAAAAAGTCTTCTAGGAGTTATAGTAATGGAAGCTTTGTAACAGCATTTTTGTACTTGCTGAAACTTTTTGGATTTTATTCATTCAGTTTTCTTCATAAAACTAAACTTTTGAATTCAGACACTTCTTAAAGTGTGGCATTGATAATGAAGCATGTGCTTGTATTTGTTGGAGGTTTTTGAGCTAAGTAGTCTTACTCTGATATCATCTGTTATGTTAACTTGGAGGTAGGTATTGATTAGCTCTGACTTCTGAAAAAGTCTTGCCAAAATGCTCAGTTGTTCTGAAACTTTGATTTGAAAAGTAAATTTTCTCAGGTTGTTCTTTCACAAGTGATGTTGTTCAGATACTCCTAACTTTTATAATCCTTGGGAATTCATACCAAATTAACTATGTTTGGATAGATGCAAGTTACTGTTACTGTGATATAGAATACATTTAAAAACAATCTGTTAGCACATAGGACTTCTCTCTTCATTTGCTTAGAACCAGAGACATGCAGAGAGTGAGGTTTTAAAATTGCGCCTCTGTAGAGACAACCTTGTGTGAGTAGCCTGAGTTTTCGCTTTATTCAAATGAAATTCTGCATTTTCGACATCAGTAGAAGCTCTTGGAAATGCATTTTCTAGCCAATGCTTTTGTAGGTATATTGTACACAATGACAGCTTTTAAGTTTGTATTTATAACACTGAGTATGTTTCTGCTTTCCGCTGCAATTACAGCCAGTACGTGAGAATCAATGGGGGACTTAAGAAAGGGGGGATTGTAGTTAAACAAAGCAGTATAATTTGGATATGGAATAAACTCTAGGAGAACAACTGTAGCAGTATTATTGGTAAACTAAATTCTTGAGGTTTGTTTTTTTTAAGTGGTACACATAACTATGGCAATAGGGCTTTTAGTATAGAGTGCCAGCTAATTCTTATGGAATGTCTGTTATAATCATTATCTCAAGAAGAGGAAAAAGCATATCGGTCTTTTCCTATCACCCCAACAGTATGATACAGAAGAAAAATCAATTATTATAATTTAGAAGAGGGAAATGGTATTGAAATGGATGTGATTTATTTTCTTTGTATCAATTGTGTGTTGCAAAACCTCAAGATTAAATTAAATCAGTACTGGTGAAATGCTTTTATACATTCTAAGATTATTAAAATATGCTCAAAATACTGTAGTGGACAAATACTCCCAGAACTGTGATGGTGAGAACTTTTACTACCTTTGATGTTAAAAAGTAAAAACCAAAAAAACCCACTAATAGCTCCCTGAACAACAAAATACCAAACCACCACACAACTTATTTGTGCATCTTTCTGTCACTGTTAGATGACATATGTGATTTTGCATTGTCATGTCTCTCCAATTTCAACGTATCTGTCAGGGTTGGTTGGTTGTTGGTTTTGTTTGGTTGTTTGTGTTTTGTTTTTTTTTTTACAAAAATCTTTTCTTTTCCCCAAAATATTACTTGCGACTAAAAATTTTAAGCCTTACTACATTATAATTGATCAGTCTGATACAGTGTGAAATAGTCCGTAAAATAGTTAAGACTTTTCTTTTATCTTTTCTCTTTTCTTTCTATCATCTGCTTTATTCTGAGGACCAAGCAAAAACACTGCATTGAGTCCTAATGTCTCAGGAGAGTCAGGAGGAGCAAAGCACATCCATGCAGCGTGATGAAAAAGGCTCAGCAATACCCGCAGCTGCCAAACAGATGAGCAGTTTTTAAGAGAGTGAAGATTCACAATGAAATCTGGGCCCAGAACTAATCACATCTAATTAAGACAGACACGTTATGGTCCAGTACTGTTAACAGGGTCAGGGTTCCTGTAGCTCTAAATGAGGCATGTTATAATTATGATCTAATTGAAAAGCTGGGGGTGATACAGAACCTGTGCACTGCTGGGTCTGAATGAAAAGTTGCTCTTCAGGTCCTGTTGTGTACCTTATTAGATTGTTAATGCTCAATTAGACAGCTGTGCATTTTAAGGAAAAAAAATAACGTGCATGTCAGTTGCACATGGCTCAAAGAAAACCTATATGAATCTTCAATATCTCTTTGGATTTAAATCATGGAGATCTACTAAATTTACAGAAATAAGTTTTTTGTTTGTTTGATGTTTGTTTTTCTCCTCAGCTTATCTTGACATACAGCAAGGCAAAGGGCTCTTATTTTATCATGAGGCAAAGACATAGTGGATTTTCAAAGTGCAGTATGTTCATGCATCAATCTGAAGTATGATATATGAAATTTGGAGGCTGTATTTTCTAGCTCTCTTCTGTCACTATCAAGCAATCAAAGTGCTGTGCAGTGGTTTTTTTCATTCCAGAGACCGTGATGCCTTCATTTCTGTTGTAAGTATGACTTGACATATGGTCTTACATATTATCCTGCCTTACTATGGATTCTGTCATGCACAGTTCTGGTTTCCCTTTTTTCTGCTGCAGAATTTATGGACTTGAATTCATTCATTTCTTTTTATAAGACCATCTCTGCAATGAAAAGCTTTATTAGGAAAACAGGAGTTCTCACTCCACCTTGAAAAGTCATTCACATACACACTTAAGTGCGTAGAAAATTGCCACCATTGTGGAGAGTTCTACTTTGACCGCGTGTGTTCTTGCATCTGGCATGCACACATATGCATGAATGACAGAGATACTGAGCCTAAATCTGCACTGCTTAGAATGTGTTAGAAATTGAGATCAGTGACTTTTTTTTTTTTTTTTTTTGCAATGTATGGGCAAGTCCAATATCAAAAATTAATTTTGTTCTAGATTTTCAAGACTTTTTTTCAAAGATGTTCCTAAAGTGTTCTCTTATTCTGCTTTTTACCAAAACGGGGTTTGAAAATCCTGAATAAACTCTGTGAAGGCTTTTCATTCTGCAAAGCAAAGCAGCCACAACATTTGTGTGGTAGATGAGCCTTGGCTAACAGCCAAATGCCCACCCAGCTGCTCACTCACTCCCCCTTGTGAGTGGGACAGTGAGAAAATAGGATGAGAAAGGTTGTGAGTAAAGATAGATAGGAAGATGGCTTACCAGTCAGTGTCACAAGCAAAATAGACTTGGTTTGGGGAAAGAAATGTATTGCTAATTAAGAGTAGAGTCAGATGTTGAGAAAAAACAGACAAAAGTAAAACCAGTTTCTCTCTATGCTGCCCCTTCCCAGGCTCAACATCACTCCTTTGCTCCCAGCTTCTCTGCCATCTGCCCCAAGCAGCAGGGAGCGGGGCTGTGGGGAGTTGCCATCAGCACACAGCGATTTCTCTCTGATGCTTCTTCCCTCTCACAGTTTTCTCCTGCGCTGGCGTGGGCTTTCTACAACCCACAGGGAATCTCTTCTTGGCCACCATGGAGTATCTTCTTCTTGCTGACCTTGGTGTTTGTTTGCCTTTCCATTTCTCACAGGTTTTCCCCCAGTGCCGGACAGCGCTGCCCTCCCTGGCGCAGGCTTTCCCCGTGGCCATGGCGGCTGCGGGGCCCAGCCGTGCCCTGTGCTGGGGCCGTTGGAGCCAGCTGGAACCGGCTGTGCCCGGCACGGGGCAGCCCCG
>JAVJGI010000014.1:109786836-109884130 GCA_035590275.1 Ibycter americanus | reverse complement strand
CAGCTGGAACCGGCTGTGCCCGGCACGGGGCAGCCCCGGCCGCGCCTCACAGGGGCCGCCCCCGGCCCCCTGACAGACCTGCCGCACCTCTGCCCCTTACACACTTAAAAAACCCCAAAGGCAACCAATAAATAACACAAAATGCTGTGACTTACTCTTCTGTTAGTAGCCAAGTAAATACAGAATTGTACAAACTTCGTGTCAGTTACTGGCTGGTTTGTGAAACCATCTCTACCTGGGTGCTTTTTCTCAGGTTGACAGAAAGAATTTTACGGGCTCCTTTGTGCATGCCCCACATCTTGTCTGCTGGCTTGTGCCTCCCTCGGGTAATCAGCACAGTCAGCTAAATGGCCAGCTAAGTGGAGAAACAAGACAAACATTCACTACCTTGATAAAAGCTTAGGCTGCTTCTGCCTTCCATGTATTTCAAGTTATCAGGGTAACTGTTTGATCTGCTGCCAGAAGGCTCTCTCTTCCCTATCTTCCTAGGGCTGCAAAGCCGGCTTGCCTCCTCACTCGCGGGATTAGCCAACCTGGGAGATGGCAAATAATTATGTTGAACCACTCTTGTGCTGATTTAGCAATAGCCATGGCTGCCTGAAGAGAAAAAAGAAGAAAAAGGGAAAAAAACACCAACCCACAACCAAAACAAAAACCCCACAAAACCAAACCAAAACAAAGAAATCCCACCAACCCTGAGTTGTGCACAACTGCATTGATCCCATCCATCTTTCTGGAGACTTTGACTTGAATTTCAAGATCTGGAATGCCTGAAGAGATCTGAGTGTGTGGCCGGGGAAGGAGAGCGTGGATATTTACCGTCCTGGCTGTCTATCGGCAGCACGGCCATCCCCACCCACTGTCGGAGAGCAGGAGCTGGAGCGAGCCGAAAGCAGGAGGGAGTTGTGTTAGATGGCAGCTGCTTGGGTTTAGTCAACAAACCCTTTGCTCTGATTTGCCGCGTTGCCTGGTCTGTGCAAGCGGCTTCTGTCAGCTCCGCAGCAGCTACAGGAGGCCAGCAAAGGCAACCCGTGCGAGGCTGAGTTGGCCAGCGGCAGGCAGCTGCACGTGGCTTTTCACATATCGCCTTCCAAGTAGGAGCTACGTCCAGACCTGCAGGACACGTGCTTGCTTCTGTCTGCTTAACACTCTGCTAGGTCTTTGTGCCAGTCCTGTGTGTGTCTTGTCTTTTTTTTTTTTTATTCCCTTTCAAGCAGTCAAAGTAGCTACAAGCTGAGTCTTCTTCATAAAGCCTCTTTTTTTTCAGCAGGTACAAAAAGAATCCCTGATGCTCAGTCATTATCCCTTTGGCTAACCCTTTGTGCTGATGACTCAAGATACACTGTAAAGAAACGTAATTAGAATGAAAGGTGAAGCCTTACTTCTCAGTTGTTGCCAGTGTTCAATAACCTTTATTCTTATAAAAGATCTCCAATAATTTATTTTTTCCCTGTCCTGTCCCGAAATTATAAATGCCATACAGTTTTCAGATATATTTTGGTAATTTAACTACTCCAAGAGTATATAAAGAAGGGAACAGATGACGATGGAAGTCATTGCTGTATAGTAACTGACGGGAAAAATGCCTTTTAATTGAGAACACTTATTTCTAGAAAAAAACCAGGACTTTTCATAGGAAGTTCTTTGTAGAGTCAACATTCTTTTTGAAAGCACAGTGAAAAATACACAGGCAGATGTTTCCATGTTCTATTTAAACAATCTCTTATAGAGATTTGCATAACAGCTTAACTGCTTATTTTACTTAGTATCATAAAGAACTTCTATTTTTTTATAATACATATTTGTTTAGACAACATTCATCTTCAGAATTACAGAAATGAAGCTCTTGCTTCCTTTGCACCTCTCCAACTTACAAAATATTCTAAATTTTGTGCACAACAATTTCAAAAGTACACATTTAATATGATATAAAGCTATATTTTCTCTAACTTTTACCTCCTACAGAAGTTGGCATTCTAAAATTATTAGCTAGTCGGTGAATAGATACTATTTCCTAACCCCTCCTATAAAGCCAGGAGAGGTTAGGAAAGAGGTTAGATAAAGATAGAAGAAATTAAGAAGATACCTTTTGATTCCTCAGCTGAATAGACTTTAAAAGATTTTGCCGGTCACATATACTTTCTTGAAACTCATTAATTTTGAGCTGCAGCCTCTGGAACCCTGATCTCTGTGTAAAGGCATTTGCAGTTTTGTAGGTCTTCCTGTTCTGTGAATTGTGTTTCACTGCTTACTTGGAGGAAAAAACTGAAATTTCTTTTAAGTGGGTTTAGTTGTGTGGATTTTTTTCATCTTTTGTTTGTTTGTTTTAATGGGAAATTCACATTAATATATTTCTTTGTGAGTACGCCTACACAGATTAAGGCTGCTATGAAACTGACCCTTCCCATTGACACAAAGGTCTGGTCTATCTATCACCTACAATAATTCCTAATTATTCAGAATGTGTCATGTGTCAAGTGCTGATAAACTTCAACATTAAATTCTTTTCCACATGAGTTATCATCAATATTTCATGTGGGCTGGCAGGACATAACATTTGCTATTCTGTTTTCCTTTGACTACACTTTGTTTTGCCTCGGCAAATTACAGTGGAAAAAATATTTAATATGTGTGGAGGACTTCAGCTGATATGGAAGACTTTTGAATGTTCATTCTTCACTGGTGCTTTTGTCTTTGTTTTAGGAGAGTTGGCCTTTTGTGTGTGTGTTTGTGGAGGGTAGTTTTAGCTTGGTTTTGGGTTTGTGTTCTGATTTGGGTTTGTTTGGGTGTTTTTTGCTCTGTGTGTTGGTGTGTGTGTTTGGTTTTTTTAACTAGGACTTTGTTCAACTATGGCCTCTATCTCTGATTTCTCCTGAGCATCTTCTCCATATTGAGGACCCCCATGCCAAAAAGGATCACTCAGAAAGCAAGACAGTGTGCACAATATTCGATATAAGTTCTGTGGCTGCAGACTGGCGACAAGATTAATGCCTGTTTGAAAGGGAAAGGCTCTGAGAAATGGCTGAATGGCACAGTACACAAAACCTACAGATCAGGTTAAGGATATATGGTATTTCTTTCCCTCATAAACCAGTACCTGGAATGTTGTTAGATGTACAAGCATTTGGTTGTTCTCTGTTCTTAATCCGTAAGAAAAGTGTTGGTTTTGGTCAAAACTCAAAGCCCTGAGAAGCTAGCAGAACAGTGGATGCATCTAACATATCCCATGTTGAAGTTTCTTTCACTGGGGCTTGGTTTCTGTGAAAACTATACTATTGGTCTTTCAGACCAGGGTCATCTTTCCCTCTCCCTGTACTTTCTGGACTACTTTCAGTGAGATCCAAATAGCCCTATTTATGGGGGTACAGTAGAAACAAGAAATTATTATGCTGGGAGCAACTGGATTAAAACAACATTATAAATATCATGGATTACAGTAGCCATACTGGGATGATAGGTCAGGGCAAAATACAAATATTGATGGGTAAGTTATATACATGCATCTTTCTGTTTCTTTTTGCTCCACGAAACACTCCTAAGATGCGAAAGATACAGGGAAAAGTGTGGTTATTCATGTTTCCTTTATCAACTCCGAAGTGAATATTAGGATAGATTTGCAAAATAAGGGGGGTGGAGGGTAGGGGTGGGGGAGATGAGAAGGGAGTTTCTTTCTTGAAGGAAAAGTGAGGTATTGAACTTCAGTTGCACTATTAGATGGTAGTGTGGCTTCCCAGGGGCTTGGGGAAGGCGCGTCTTGGGGAAACAACTGTTCTCCAAGCGGAGAGGAGAGAAAGGATAGTGTGTCATGCAGGCCTGTGCTCCACCACCGTGACCATCTATCTCATCTTAACAAACAAAACACCCCTTACACAAAAGGGTCTTGTGTAAAAGCTATTACATCATCTGCTGAAGCAAAACAGTATACTGAAGACTTGGAATGTCTTATCCAAGCTGAAGAAATTAAATTATTTGGAAATAAGTTGAAAAAAATATTTCCCTTCTCAGTGCTAACCCTAGCCTCAATTACTTAATTTAAAAAAAAAAAAAAAAATCAATCACAAGACGTATTGATAAACAAACAAAAAACACAAACAAAACCCCCACAAACTAAAAACAAAACAAAAAAAAAACCCAAAACACAAAACCAGTCATGTTCTTGGTGATTGACATTCCTTGTCACAGATGAAGAACTACTCACTGTTTGAAGGAAAAAATGTTCAACTACATTAAGTAATAATCTCTGAAAGCCAGCACAATGGAAGCACGTATACCTGTCAATTAATAATTTAAAAATGCTTGAGTAGTCTAATCGCTAATAGTTGTGTGTATATATTTTAAATCATTTTATCAGTATTTTGATCTTAGAATTGGTCCTGCATGCTCAATAAAAAAGCAAACATACGCTATTAACTTACTTTTCAGCAGTGTTATAGAGTATGTCCTGCAAAGTATAAATGGGGAAGGAGAGAGCGAGCAGAGCATTTTGTACTGTTGCTGTGTAGTATTACACAGATAAGGGTGTCACAATAACTGTTGTGCAAGAAGGAATATTTACATTTATTTCTTACATTTGGTCTGAATGTTTAGGAGCACAGGGGTTGGTAGCATTTTTTGGGGGTGGTTTGGTTTTTTTCTTCCTTTTATCTTGATGGTTATAAAAATACCTTCAACTCTATTAGCTTCCAAGCTAGAAATCTGTAACCAGTTTCTGAGCATGAACGCCTTTACGATGGCATTATCTACTATGCAGAACGCTTGCTCTCTCTTGATCTTTTCATTTTGCTAATCCCTTCTGTTGTTCAGCTAGTCTAGTAGTTCAAGTAAAGCTAGAAAAACTATGTGCTGCTGGTCTGCTTGACTTTGCTTCAGTGCATCCAGCAACAGGATTTGTCTGTGTGCATACATGTGTAATGGTATGGATCCATTGGCCATGAAATAAATGGAGTTTGATACTCCCATTTCTGAACTCAGTTTGATCAGCATGTTATCAACTTACAGACTTAAAATTTTAATGACCCATTGTCCTCTGTTCAAAAATAACTGTTTCCCTCATCCATCAGTTCTGGAAACATCAAGAATAAGTACTGACAAAACTTCTGCAATGCGATTGTTTCTGTTGTGCATCATGCATGAGCTGATGTAGTACTATATTTTATGTAAAACTAGCTTTTTGAGCATTACGTCTGAAGAAAACAAAGTGATAGGACACAAAACAAATCCAGTCTTTACTCCTCAGATTTGTAACTATTGCACTGCCAATGAGCAAAAGCTTGGACTCCTGCTTCCTTAACAAAGAGCTCTAACATAAGCCATAACTGCTGTACTTTCAGACTAGTTGCTGAAGGGAGAATGACTATGCTACTCACCAAAAAAAGTAGATAACTATTAGCTTAACAGGTAAAATATGTATAAAGAATCTGTCTTCATTTGCTGCTGACTAGAATGCTTCGTCAAGGAGAGCATGCTGTTTGTGACAGCCAAGCACAAAATGCATTCCCTCAAAATCAGTGCTAACACAAAAGCTCAGAATGAGTTTGAGAGAGTTTTATCTCATGAAGTTCCTGAGGAATTGCCCTGTGCATAAAAGTGAGCTGTCTTTGCCTGGGAACAGCATCATGACAGCTGTGAGGAACCTGGCGTTTATGTAGTTTATATGTAGACAACAACTTTTATTTTTCAATTGATGCACCAAAAAAACCCCACAAACAACCAAAAACCAACCCCCCCCAAAAAAACCACAAAAAAAACGCAACCCAAAATAAAAGATAAAACCTGATATCCATGGCTTAAGAAATATTCCTTTAAGAGTTTTCAAAATGTTGAAGGCAAATCCCTTTCATACAAGTTTTAGGGATTGGAAAGCTGACTTTGTGGGGTTTAGAATGTTAATTTCAGGAAAACTAGAAAAAGTAGAATGTTGCTAGTGAAACAGAACTAAATTTGTTTGCATAGGCTTCCCCCCTCCCCTTTGCTGCAAATACTGAAGGAAAGCTTGTAAATATTCAAGTAAGTCTAGAAATTACTATTATGTATTTCAATACAATGCTGTACCCTATCTGAATCCCCAAGGTTTTCATATTGAGATAACCAAGTAGTTGTGTTATGTTTTGCCATTCCGATGTTTTTGAGAAAAAATGGGGGACTAAGACATTAAGTGACCGTATCTTCTTCCTTTTAGTTTAGCTTTCTTTCCAGCATGTAGATCCTGTTCCTCATCCTCCTCTCTCAGTGCAGGGGTTTTTTTAAAATAAAAAAAAAAGTCTAAATTTCTGTTCTTATTAATAGCTTCTATTGGTAGCAGGTTTCATCCATTTATTTCGTTTTTACTTTAGTCCAAATCCCTGTTCCAATAAGTCCTATTCCACATTAATTTATGTCTAAACCCTGAAGACTATAGTAAAGTCTTTAATCTCCTTTAGCACATTGAGAAGGGACACAATTGGATTGGCAGTCATTAATGAAACATCTGTATGAAGTGCTGTATCTTGCTCCCCTGCCCTTGCTTCAGTCCTTTGATATTTGTAGGTTTTCTTATTTCTTTGGCAAAAACCATCCTTTCCTCCATCCCTTTTCAGAGCTATTTCGCTAATACCACTACAGATTAGTCAACCAGGTTTTCAAATTATACCATTCAAGAGCATATCAAAACTTAAATTCAAGTCACCCTGTGCCTGAAATGAAGTCTCCTCTGAAGAGCTGCAGAATGTGGAGGTATTTGGTCAGTCTTACACGTGTATTTTCTTTTGGGGCTTTCTGAAGCATTACAATTTAGCAGCACATTGTGTGAAGGTACTGCTGTTGATGCATGCTTTGTGCCTTCAGTGGCCATTTCCATATTAGCATTTACACGCCCCGATAAAGTTGTTATCTGTCACTTTCAAATTTTAGATGTAATAACTAAGAACATTTTGTGGAGTTCCTTCAGTAAACAATCTGAAGTTTTAAAAAATGTATTAATATAGGTTTTACTTGTGTATGTTATGCCTTTTCAAACGTGAGGCTGACAAATGAAATCTTGACAGCAAAAAACTGGGGGAGGCTTTCTTTTTTTTTTTTTAATAATAAAAAAACCCAACACCCCAAAACAAAAAAAAAAAAAAAAGCACACACACAAAAACCCAAAAAAAACCCTGACTTGAGCTTGGCATGTAAAATTCATAAGGAGATGACTAGTAAGAGTATGTTAGTGGTCTGTCCATTGAAATGGCTCTAGCTATTGATTCTCTGTAGTTGCAAACACATTGACTGTGCCTCTTTTCTCCCCCGACCACCTATTACTGTGCCTTTTCAAGTTAGCCTAGCAAAAGACTAAATGTCATGAAGAGATGTTCCTTAAAAAAAACATAACTTCTTGTTAAGTAACCCTGCCTGTGCTCTGCTACCTCATGTATCTCAAGCAGCAGAATCTCCAGTCGATTATATGTTTAAAAGCTGCCTGTGCTCATAAGCGCTCAGAGTCTCTGCCAGTTGATGAGACTTTTTGCTAGAGCTTCAGAAGTAATGAACCCTGAATGACAAAAGGTCATCAAATATGACATAATCATTGTTACTTATGCATACCTGAGAAGTATCTCAGCTATGCTACTATATGATGCAGTCATGTTCTGGTCTCAGAGACAAGTAGTTGTTCCTTGTTTTATACCAATTTTTGTGACTACGCTAAATATTTGGAGCGATTATTCTTCCCATCTACAGGAAAAAAATATGAAACCCTCAAGGAGTCATTTCTGTCTGTCTTGGCTTTGGTCTCATGAATACCAGCCTTGATCAGTGGACACTGTAATGTGTGGAGTCTCCTGTGAACATCCAGTATGTTTAACAAAACAGATTTCAAATGTTTGACCTGTCAGGCTGAGCAATCAAAACTAGATAAACTGTAATGGGTTCTAAATTTTGGACAATATGCACTCCTTAACAATTGGATCACTTTGACATATTTCCTATACCTTGTCTCTTTCTGCATAAACTTCATTCTTACTCATCTCCCTTATGCTCCACAACATCATAATATTGCTTCTTATGCTAAACCCAACCCAATAACTGTAGCAAACTAATTCTTCAAATAATGGCAGGGTAGGGACAGATAACCTCCTCCTCTGAATAGCTGGATACTCAAGGCTCCATTTTCTGCAACACTATTACACTGTATACGTTTCAGTGTAGCAAGGTGGTAAATAGATCAGTGTGTTCTGAAATAGATGCGCCTCTTTTTTTCTTCTTATTTTTCTTCCCCCACCACTGAGAGAACTGGTACTTTATTTACAAGTGGTGTTCATTTTTCATGTCGTTGTTCCCACGGGAATTAACATAAATCAGATGAGCTCAAATGTTCTAATTTCAGTGTGGGACCAGCAGCTGTTTCCCAGAAGTTCAGACATGCAGGACTCAGTAAGTCACCAGTCAGACAGGCAAAGTCAGCTATATCCAGTTTCACGCCATGATATATTCACGCTACATATGCCCATTAGAGATTATGATAACAAAAGGATTGTGTAGGGCTTCCGAGAAATTATGAGTTTAAGTAAACAGTTATGTAATTGTCCCCCTTGCACTCTCTAAATCATAGTGGCATAAAAATGCAATCTGCCAGTGACTAGGTCTTTGGAGTTATGCTGTAGTGAACGGGCATAAACATGAGTCACTAAGTAGTAGCAAGAGCTAAACCCGCCTTTTTTTCAGTGTTAAGCATTTCTGTAGAAACAGCCAAATGAATGCTATGTGTGGTTTTCAATCTATAGTATCTAAAAAACCTAAATTATTAGAGCAGCTAGGAAGAGGTAACCAACTACTGCTTTATTCTTCTGGTCTGTGATTGGACTGATCTCATGGCATAATCCATGGAAAGGAGAAAAGCCTGCACAGGGGTTTCTTGGGAAAGATACACAGATTCTTCTTTGTCCCTTCTGGACGCCGATTTTCCTGGGTGGACTTTTCTCCACATTAGCTCTGACTTACTGGCCAGCATGTGGAAAGACAGGAAAGGCAAAGGAAGGAACCTTTATTACCTGTTTTACTGATCAAAGGTATTGAGGTGATTTTGTTTGATTATTTACTGTGTGTAGTGTGTGGGGGTGTGCTGTGTTGTGCAGAGTCATGGAGAACAGTAAGTTAAGAAGGATCAGCTGTGTCTTGAGTTGAACCTCTCAGTTTAAGAATCAGTGCCCAGACCTGGGGTTGAAGTCTCCATTTTTATGAAGTCTGTAAGATTTTCTCTCTGATACGGGTAAATCTAGCATATTTTTGTGTTACGTATATTGGAATGGAGAAGGAGTAGGTGAGACAGAGCGGTATTCATCTCTGTTTTCCAGTTTCACCATCACTTTGCTACAGATGAGATCAGATCCTTGGTTCATATATGGTAAAGTGTATTTGTGGTAGCATTTGTCAAAAATCTACAGCATTTACCTACTGTAATGTAAACATCATCTGGTCTTGAATTTTGACATATTTTTACATATCTTTAATTAAAATGTTGAGGAAAATTCAGTATTAGCTTAATATAATGCACACATTTGTTTTGCTCAAAGTAATTTTGTAAAACTCCTCAATCTTTGTTGAGATCGTTTTGGCTTATTCATACACTGTTTCACAAAGCGCTAGTACCATGCGGCTGTTGATTTCTGTTTCTTTATTCCATTTACAACAGTGAGACTTTGGCTCTCGGATACAGAATGTTTTATGGCAGTTTGTCAGTGGATGGGACTGCCAGCTTGAAAGTGGCCATCAGAAGGCACAGTTCTGTTGAAGGGTGACATGATGGTTCTGTTTTACTGACATGGGTTTTAGTTTAGCTGTGGTTTTTAAGGCCTATATCTTGAAAACTATGTATCAATTAATTATATACTATGTATAAATGATGTATTTAGCTATCTGGTGATCTGGTCCTTGATGGCATCCAAGTTATTAGCGTTTTTTTTCTTTAAGTGTATGCATTACTTATAGGGAGAAAAATAATTTCCAGACTTATTACTTCAGTACTAATTGGAGATTTACTACATTAGGCCTGAAGGTTCCATTTGGCTATTTCATTAGTATGACTGATCTTTCTTTTACAGAAAGAAAGCATTATCTTACTTTATTTTGTTGAATATTTTTCAACAGTCTAGCTACAGTGGATTTATCTCCTTGAAGTGTATGTTTGTGCAATCATCTCTTCCTCCCCCCCTTATTTCTCTTATTTCCTATTCCAAAAGCAAAATTAAGCAGGATGAGATTGATTAATGTAGGAATAAGGAGGTTAGGCAGTCTGCACTTCTGCTGACTTTTGACTTTGGCCTAATAGAGATATATTGGGATATTTAAAAATGGCATGTTGGGTCTAAAGATTCGTTCCCTTACACTGTTGCTGAAGTTTCTTCCTTCTCCCGGTCACAGAGCAATAGTATAAAACATTTAGTAAACAGGTCTGAATTATGCATTCATGGAAAGTGGAAATTTAAGTGGTTGTTTTCATATGGGGAAAAATATGCTTTAAAGCATATACTGGGATACACAGGGATAATTATTATATTACAAACAAAATTAGTGTGTCACGCTCAGAATGGGAAAAAACATTTATAGTTCATAACCAGATTATGTTACCAATCAGTTTAAATAAACAGAACCGTAGATAAATTTATGCAAGAATAGAAAGATTATTTACTCATTTCTTTCTCTTTAATACATATTTAAATGATTACTAATGATATTTAATATGCACTTAGTAGTACTAACTTTATGAAACCATAAAGATGACTTTGTAATAGCAGAAGAGGGGGTCTCTCCTCATTAGGCAGCGTTGTGAGCCTCTCCAGCTTTGTCAGGTAAAACAGACTTGTACTAGTAGAAAAAAAAAAAAAAGGTTGTAATTGAAAGATGATCAGATATGAATATGATCAGGTAGGTTTTGAAACCTGCCCAGAGTGTTTGAGACCAGTAATTGCAAGATTCACTGATCTGTCCCAAATTCTATTTCTCTGTCAATGTGAAGGCCAATGAAGGAGGGTAGAAAGTATGCTGTTGTTTCCTATCATTCATTTTCCCTGTGGGGGGTGAGGGGGGGTTATCAGTCTGTTCTGGATGTTCCTTTATTAATTAAAATAAGAAATTAATAACTATGCACCTCAGATTAGGAAAAGGATCTATTTATTTTGTTGCATCTGCACATCTTGTTCTCGGTGGCCTATAGGAATAGGGTTCCTCTAACCATGTAACAGGCTGTTCTCACTGCATTTAGTCTGATCAACGATATAAGAAAGTACCAAGTATTAGTACCCCTCTCCGTGGTGCGCACAAGTGGCGCAGCAATATTTGGTTGAATGTTTATAAGTGTGTCACATCCCTATATGTTCAACAGCTACGCTCCTGCTTGAAAGAGGAAAGAATAACTTAAAAAAAAAAAAAAAAAAAAAGTTAATAACACTTGCAACACCAAGTCAGGCAGAAGGTTGAAGGTCAGGCTCAGGGGCAGCTGTGAACATCTAAGGGAGACAGTTCAATAAAGAAAACCACAGTGCTGGGGGGCAGGGGAGATTTATTGCCAGACCAGTGGATTCTGCATCTGCTCTCTGGTTTCATATGGATCCAAAATCGGAGTTTTGGATTGCTTATAAGCTCCCATCTGAGCTTCTTTCATTCAGTCTTATGTAGGTAGATAATTTATGTTTTTGTAAGGCACAGACACAGAAAGCACTGTGGGACTGTGATTTCATCAGTCCGGATAGTGTGTGTTTGCAGCAGAAATCTTGATTTCTGTGCTGAATTGCTGATACCATATTGAGGAATAACTCCTGATGTAGCTGTAACTGGATTGAGGGAAGGGAGCTAATGCCGCTAAGGAGCTTCCTGCATGTGCTGTGCACGTGCCCTAGCAGCTACGGAGGGAACCTTTTAATTACAAGCTTCCCCAGAATAAATAAATATATATCATTTCTAAATATAATGGTAGGTAAAAGGTAACATATTTTGTGAATTATAGTTGTACAAATTACTGTATGTTTTAAGAAGTAATTTTAAACAGAAGAACAGCGTTCAGAGTGCGCTACAGACAATCAGAATCACATTAATGATAACACGCACTTTTGTTAACAAGATTAGATCTGGTGTTTAAAAAAACCCCACTTATTTCTCTTGTAACCACTTAAAAAAAAAAAACACCTTCTTTTTCTATTGCTTTTTTTTTTTTAATAGAGTACATTTCAGTGGCACTGCTCAACTTTGTGATAGAAGCAAAAGCTACTACAGTCGAGCACATCCGATACTTGAAAATATGCTTTGAATTAACTTGCCTTGTTTGTTGCTGTGGTTTTTGCTTCCTTTTCTTTTCAAAGGCACAGTGCTTCTTGAAGATTTCTACAATTTCTGGGGAATGTGCTCTAAGGATTTTTGGGTTTTTTTTTAGCATTCCCAGAAGATTGTTCTAAAGATATTTCCCTCCAGGGTTAGCAGGTGTGAGGATGAAATATCCATGCCTTTCTGCAATATCAGGTTTAGAATTTCTTAAGGGAATGAGACTGCAACCAAGATGGTTAATAGTTTGTTAAACCCTTTAAAGCCTGGAAGTTAACAGGGAAAACAGAACAGTGTTGGTGTGAGATGAAGCCCATTTGGACTTCAGCTTCTCTTTTCTAATTTTCAGCTTTGGAAAAGCTTGGATCACAGCATGTTGGGCAGGCTTGGTGTTTGGGAAAGGCTGTACAGTGAAATAGTCCAACATTTGCTCTGCAGCCACTGTTCCTTTATTGAGGTATGTTTCTATAAAGCCAGCTGAGGTCTGTCTCCTGGCATTGTGATGGCATTTGATCACTTGGTTGCAAGGACAGCAGCATGCAGTGGGTTTCCACCAGCCCCCGGAGGCTGACCTTCTGCCTTATGCGGTGTTGCAAGTGTTATTGCGTTGTATCTTTTAGTACATATCAGTAGTTCCTGTGCAATTAGATGGACTGTCACTCAAACAGGCCGCTGAAAATAGTACTGTTGATTTGTGTTCCTGCTGTAAATGAAGTAAAAACATGACATGTTTGACCTAATGTTACCTTGTACATTAAAGCTCTGTCTTCTTTTAAATCTTCTCACTTATCAGAAAAATGACTACAACCCAAAAGTACACAACAATCTGAATTCAGGTATGTAGGACTGACGTGATCTATTCGTGTACTATACTGAATTCTTGCAATGATGGGATTACCTGACTTGAACAGAGCCGTGTTACGGAAAACTCACTAAATTCAAGGAAAACTCCAAGTAATATTTCACCTTTTGACCAAATATTTCAAGTAATTATCGGGGTTTTTTTTTTCCATATAAAACCAACATCCTGCTTATCATTTTAGAAAGACTGTTTTTCTGAAATACTTCAAAACACACTGTTCTAAATTCTGCTTGGCTTTCAAACCAAACAGAGAGCTAGCTAATGATTATATTAATCATCCCAGTAAACAAACTCCTTTTTTCTTTTCTGGTATCTCAGAGATGATAGTGTGGCCAGCTGCCACTACATGTGGGGATGGTTTCTGTGATTTGGACACCTGTCAGCAAGAAACTGAAAACCACACGGAACACAAACCAGCTGCCATGTGTAATGATTTAATATTAACATACAATAAGGAGTTGGGGCATGCTTCTCTTTTTGTATTGCACTACAAAATAAATGATATAGGTAAATCTCATGTGATATGCACTGTGAAGTGTTTAATCAATAAAATGAAGGCTATTTTATGAACTCCTAGTTATATTAGATTTTAAACCTCTTATACTGTCTGGCATGCTATAGAACATAGTTTTTCCTCTAGTCCTGCAAACTCAGACCCAACTGTCTATTTTCCAGAACATGCTGTAAATGCGTGCCCATGTGTGTCAGACTGGAACTGAGCCAGTGTCTTATCCATCAGTATTAAGAGCATGACAGGGAGCTGTGCTGTGTGTGCGTGTATCTGTAGATCAGCACGTTATTGCACAGTATTTCAATCTGCTTATTTTTACATAATTCTGTTGCAAATGTTCATAGAGTCATTAAAACCAGTATTTCTAGTTTGATAGTAAATCTTTACTAACCCTCCTTGTTTGCATTAATTTCATACACAACTGTCATGGATTTTCCAAGTCTTAGAGCTGTATCCTAAAAGAAGCTGTTCTCACCTGTTTTCTTTGCTGGTTGATAAATTTTTATACACAGGATTTTCATATGTCATTTGAAGTTGAAAATACTGAATAACGCTCAGAAATGTGATGTGATAATCATTAAAATATAATGTTCAATTAAAAATAAGAAAGAGTAATGTTGTTATCTCACAACAGATTATTCTGAGGGTAGTAGAGAATTTCATGTGCCACATCTCTTACATTTTCTATACAGAGGGCAGTGCTTTGCAAAATTATAGGAAAGAAATCTTATGACTTGTTGCCAGTGATGCTGTACTCACTTCCCTGTCTGCTTGTCTAACAAATTTTTGGCCATATCCTTGAGGGTTAAGTCAAGGGTGGAGCACGGCAAGCTAATTCACATCTTGTTTTAAAGCTAGCTTCATCAGTTTGACTTTGGGAACGTTCCAAAATACATCCATTTGTACAGGTTGCCACAGATGATTTAGTGGTTAGGGAGGGTCATGCTTTATTTTGCTTTCTGTTTAACTTAATTTCTGGTTTTATAATTTATAGTGAAGAAATCTAAGAGGTCTGGTTAAAACTCTTTTATTTTCTGCTGTGCAAATATTGACTAAAATAATTTTAACAATAAATCTAGTATTTGGACTTGATAGAATAAGCTGTGCATTTCTAATCTGCTCAGTAATGGAAGGTCTAACACTGGAGTGAGAGAGTGGGAGAGAGGAAAGCACCAGTGTCATATAAACGTGGAAGTACACCAGTTCTGACCTCGCAGGAATATGAAGTCCCGTGAACTTGATGGTATCTTTCACTGATGCCTGTGTTGTTTTATGAAAAGTCAGTAAATAATGTATGTTCCAATAGTCCATGATTTGTTTTGTTCAGCTGCTTTGGATGGCGTGAGACAGTCCCATAAAATACATCCAACTACACATTTCACTGCTTTACTTCATCAAGTACACAATCTAAAAAGGAATTGTTTAAGGATTGTTAGCCTTCCTTTTGGTGTTCACTAGCTGGAAACAAGCTATCAGAAATATTCAACAGTGTATTATTTTTAGTAAACTGCTTCAATTCAAAAAGCTATGCTGGAACACTACCTTTTAAAAGCCCTTGAGATGTTGGTTTCTTTACTGCTGGGATTGGCTCAAAAATAGAGCATGGGCTATATGTTTTGCTAAAATAATGTGGGCAATTTAAGTGATTGTGTTTATAAACTGTGCAGGCTCATTCATAAAGAGAGTTTCTATTTATCTGGTTTTAGGAATGTTGCTTGTATTCCCAGGCATGGCTCCTTGGGGAAGGGAAAGTGTTGACTCCTCAGTGATGCCGTTTTTCACATTGAAGGGTTACACATTTTCAGGAGGATAATAAATGTGCCCAAAGTGACAGAGCTGACATCTAGAAATCTGGAAGTGTTTTTGAATAAGCTATTCACAGGGTACAGCCAGGTTTTCATTTGAATCTATAATATGTTAGTTTTAGACTGAGTCAGTTCTAATTCATTTTTATACAGATTATACCTTCCTAAGCTTAATTACTATTCTTATCCTAATATGTCCCTGAAGAGCAGCTATTTTACTGCAATTACTGAAAACGAAAAGAAGAATAAAATCCAGCAACAGTAAACTAGGTTCGTCAACCATACACATGCATTTTAGGGATCTGTTTTTTGCTGGCTTTCTTTTTCCTCTGGTGAATGAAAGACAGTTCCCACATCATTATGAATTTAACAATCAAGCTCTTAAGAGCCATAGAACCAAATTCTTTTCTGTTAATCTTATTGATGTAATTAAGAGAGGGATACTCTTGAATTCAACTAATTTATTTTTTTGTTACAGTAGGCTTAGGATACTTTTCAAATACCAAACATTAAACAGTGTTTTCAATGTAGATGCCATCATTGGTTGTATCTTCTAAGGGGATTTTTTTGGAAAAAATCTGGAGTAGAATTAAGTGAAATGGTGCATTCATTAAAGTAATTATTTTAAATATCTTCAATTAGTGGTAAGTATCTGTGTGGAACGTACATCTGGAATGTAATTAGTAAATTAAATTGGGGCTATACTGCATGACTACAGATTGTAATCCAAATATTTACATGATGTTATCCAAGTTCCCAAAGCAAAATCGAAGTTGTAATATCTGAGCTCCTGAACAGAGGTAATGAGAAAGCGGATGAACTTCCAGAAAAAATGATCTTAACCTTAAAGTTAGGTCAGTCAGGCTTGAGATACCAGTAAAACATAGGTGGTCCTTTAGACTGCAAAAGAAAAACAGAAAATATCTCTTTTTTGTTTTTTTTCTTTTTTTTTTTTTTTTTTAATGTATGTGTACAAGTATAATTTCAAATAATTGTAGCAGGGAAGTGATTCTCTATTCAGGCTCTAGCCTTGTTCTTTTTCCCTCCGTGATTGACAGTAAGCAGGATTTCTGAATGAGCTATATACCTCTACTGTAGGGGGCGAAGAAGGTTAAAAATAAATAAATAAATAAATCATACACAATGGTGCAAAATGTCCCCTTCCCTTCCAGTTCTGCAACTCCTTTCTCCTGATGCCAGACTTAAAAACAGCTGGGTTTGAATTTTTATTTCCTGATATCAAATAACACTTTTGTATTGTGCATATCTCTATTAGCCCTGTAAGTGGGAAGGAGCCATAGACTTTTCAGTCTCTGCCTAGCAGGTCTTCTGATTATTAGATGTTTGCATTCCCTATGTTTTCATTCATTTGGTGTACTGTCCTCAAAGGTACTTGAAGGTGGTGGTTAGGAGAGAACTCCTAGAATATCTTCTAGTGAAGGTTCCACTTGTAACAGGAAAATTCTCAGATAGGAGAAATCATTTGGTACAATTTACTGTACAAAACAGTTGTCAATGGAAGACATTACTTTTTTTATTCAAAAATCTTCTCTTCCAGAGTATAAGATGCCCAAGGCTAATTTCCAGCAAAATTATTAACTGCATTAGTCTAGGTGATTTTGTAATTGCTTAAATGATAGAAATAGCTGAAAAAATACATCTAGTCAGGCAGTTCAGCATTTTTGAAAGTCCATACTTTTTTTCTTGTGAGATTTTATTATTAGCCTAGAAACACTGGATAATTCATTTAAAGTAAAATCGGGAGTGTCATGCCATGAAGTTTAGATTGGTAGGTACCCTGGGACACTGCTCTCTTAGTGATCAGTGGAGTCTTGAATATTTGAGTCCTGATGGAAGCTAAAAGGCCAGTGTGGTGAGCCTGAGCAAGGGGACAGCAAGTACTCGCCTTGTCCAGAGACAAGGCTTGTTTTACGACATCTACAGGAGTGGGACCCAAGCCTGGCTGTTTAAGGGATGTGCAGATAGCTGAGTGTGTGTGTTGGATGAAAGGAAGACCTGCTCGCTCAGACCAGTGAGACACACTCTTTCCCTCAGGGTTTTCGGTTTGGTGCAGGTTTGGAGCAGAGAGAGAAACTAGTTGCAAAGGTGCCAAGATCATATTCCGTGTTCGCCCCAAATCAGGTCAGATTTGAGACGTTTAAGGTAATTTCATGGTCTTGTTTCTCAGCATTACCACATAGCAGGCAATGAAACAGAGCATTTTGTTTAGCTTTGGGATGATTATGTTCCCTCATTATGAATGTTTATCTAGGTTCTCATGTCCAATTTCTAGACAGGTATATTGCTTGTGCTTAGGATCCAAAGTTCAAAGCTGTCACTGTGAAGACCCAGCTATTTCAGAATCATTGGGGAGAAGTTACTGCAAAGCACTTTGGATGAGTATTAGTCATTCACTGGTATCTCCTCCTTGTTGCTGTCTCCCCATGTGCTACCTTACCAGCCCATTCACCTGTGAAAATCATCTTCCCTAGCTGCACTCTGATAATGCTCTCGAGGGTAGAAATAGTATCAGAATAATATGCGCTTTGTAATTTCCCATCCCATCTGTCTTTTGGTTTCTGCCTCGCAAAGGCAACCCTACAGTATTACATTTTTAAGGTGTTCAAGAGACTAGCATCCAATAATTTGATGTGATTTAAATGCCAAAGTTATTTATGTCTTTTCAAAAATACTGCCCTATCTTATGCTCACCGTAACATAGTTGTGGCATTAATGACAGAATTCAGGTCATCGTGTCTTGTTGTCTGTAGAAAGTAGGACTTGAGCTTTGCATTCTCTGGGGTGCAGCCTTTCACTGGCTACAGTATGCTTGGTACAGCTGTGGGGTGTAGGACACCTAGGGTAGGCTGCTGCTCCCCAAATCTTAGGATAGTCTAAAGTCATAATTATACAGAATGCATGCCATGCAAAGAGCAGCTGCCGAGACCATAAAGGAGCCTTTTTTGTTAGATAACCATAGAGGTAACTGAGGGAAACCTTGAGAGAAATCACCCTTTTAGTCAAATAAGTTGATGTTATTTGTGGATCCTGTTCCTACCAAGCTACACTTTTTAAAATACTTGGTGTCTATACATAGCTAGCTTCAACATTATATCGTAAAGTATCTCAATGGAATATTTAAGCAGTAAAAAAGAATGGAGTTTGAAATTATTTACATTTGTATAAAGGCACTTATAATTTAACTTATGTTGTTTTTTCACTAACCCGAATGTTGTATCAAACCACTGTTTTCATATGTTAGAAGCTAAGTGTAATTTATTGACTTAGACTGCCTCCAGCTATGACAGATGAATTCATGTGACATAAGTACCTTAAAAAGGAAAATAAAAAAGATGAAAACAATTGTATAGTTAATAGGAATAAAAATCAATATATAATAAAGGAAGAGGTATGTAGTATAAAAAGCACAATGTCAGCACAAATCAAGAAAGATAATGAAAACCTACGGATAGCTTTAGCATGTGGAATCAGCAATTCTGTGACAGATAAGTAGCTCATACCATGGTCATACAACTCTTACAAGGCATTAAAAAGATTTGCAGAGGACTATATAAATCTGTAATATTTTATTAATAAGTTCTAATATTAGACAAACAATGAAGGGCTCAGCAGAAATGTCTCCTTATTATATCAGTGAATTTAAGCTTGATTTTCCTTTTTAGGAAAACTGAAATTAGGTTAGCAGTGAATAAGGTTACTGTTACCTATGGTGACAGATGAGGCTCCTGACTTGCATGTGCTGATGAGACCTAGACGCATGACAGAAGCATTACTAGGTGCATTTTCCACGGAGACTAGGCAAGTATGAGTCACCACAGGTATTGTGACATGAGGTCTGCCATGATCTCAAAACAATTGAATCCAAAGGGATACCCATTACCTCAGGGCAATGTGGCCACCAGGCACCACATGTAAAAACCAAATAAAGAAGAAAGAAAAAATTGTAATTACTTTATTGTAAACATTTCTCAAAACTAAGGCCCATTAAAAAGATCTGCCTGAATTTAATGAACAGGAATTATTTCTGGAATTTGGAAAAAAGAAATCTGCATTTTTCTATAATCTCTTTGCATTTTTCATTATACTTACCTTCTCTTATTACTTATTATCCCCTATTACACATCTAGACCTAAAACATATACCTTAAATTACACCTGAGTAATAGTAGTTGTCACACAACTATATTTCATCTGAAGTTTACATCAAAACCTGAAGTGTACTCATACAAATATAGTGGGAGTAAGAATTGATAAATAAGTGGTATTTGAGAACTTACTCAGTTAGGAACTTTATCTTAAATTAATTTTGTGAATACTGCATACTTCATTCTTCCTCTTTGGGACACATGACTTTTGCTTGCATCTTGAGTTATAATGGGGAGGCGTATCTTAAAGATTTCTAGAAGCTGGTATTCTGATGCAGTGTTGAATTTGGGATTATAACCTTATTCTCTGCTGATTTGGGGAAATGGGTATATCCATTTTAATACAGATACTAAAAAAACCTGTTCTTTATGTATTGATCATCTTTCCCCCATACTGTCTCTGAAATGCAAGGGGAGCTATTGCTAATTTGAAGATTTCAGTGCAGTTTCCACACGGCTTTTGCAATATGATGAGCACAGCTAGTGGGACTAATCAGACCTGCATATAGCTGAGAGGAAACCACATGTATGTGCTGTGGTAATGGGAAGGAGGCCATGAAGACGAAGTCCCATTCCACTCCCAACCCTTACCAGTCTCAGAAGAATCAAAAAGGAAGCCACATCTCTGGGTCAGGGTTTCTAATGTTCTTTATGTCAAGGCAACCCAGCAGCTATATAGCTGTAGTAAGAGAGATATGTAGAGTATGAAAGTAATGTGCAGTGCACAGCAAGTTTGTGACCTTTCAACCACACAGCTTTAAGTGTTCTCTGTGTAGTCTGTCACCAAACACGCAGGTAGAATTCTGTGTGACATGCTCACAGTATCTTTTTCATGACATTTTCAGCTTAGATTTTATATTGTGAATCCTCACAATGAACAGCAGTGTGTTTGAACAGAAAATACAATTTAAAGGGGATTTCTCTCTCCTGCCTGGGACTGGGTGATTTGCATGGCTCATTCCTTTTAGAGCACTTGCAGAATTTGTGTTCAGGAGGACCAAGTTCCATTTGTGCCTTTACAGACTAAGAGCCATAAGGGAAAGGAACGCACATCAGGTGCTTGTATCAAGGTGGGGACTTTTTTTATGTCAGTACTCAGCAATTAATAGTGAAGCATTTAAGTAGTTACAAAGCATAGCAGTTTCCAGAGCAAGCATGTCCTTAACAATAAAGGAGCTGTGGCAAGTCAGCTAGAGGGAGATTCTAAAGGGAATTATGAATAGAGGTCCATAAAGAAGACTTTTAAATGATGGAAATAATTATTGCACTGTAATTCTTACGATTACTTATTTTGCAGGCATGAAATAAAATCTTCCTCCAAAACTGGTGAATTTGTGTTAATTAAGACAAGTATAAACCTAGTAGTATTTTAGTGTATTAAGATTAAGGCAGATTAATACACATATCTGAAAGTATGCTGGTTTTTTTTCTGGTTTGTTTTGCTTTTCTTTTTACTGGTCTAAAATATTGTGTACAGGCTTTTTCTTACTATGGTAAAAGCTTTGCAACTGTTAAAAGTTTTTTGATCAAAAGCATTTAAATAGAAATTTCAGCAACCCTTTGACTAGCATAATAGTATTATCTTACTGGGTTATTGAAATATAAAGGAAGATTGATATTGCAGTAATTGAAAAAATAATACACAAGCAGTAGAACTCATTCTAACATGGGATGATAAGAGTCTGCTCTGTCCTGGAATTGTGAATATCATTAAGAAATGCTGAGAATGGAATTTCAAAAGTGCAGTTGAAGTAATACAATATTTATGATGATAAAGCATGTACCATTGGCTTCCCACATAATCCCTTGAGGCTCGTTGGCTGCATAATTAACGTAGGTATAAATTAGATTTCAGTAAAATCAGATGACAATTTCATTTTTTTAGCAAAAAGACAAAGACTATCAAAAGACAAGTACCAGAAAGCTTAGTAACATATGGCTATCTTTTTTTGCCTATATATAAATGGCATACTACCATGTGTTGAAGGGGCAAAAATGGTAGTGGACTAAAGCTGCTTTTGTGTGGCTGATAGCTAAAAGCAGGAGATTGCTGACCGTGTGATAAAAGAGTGATTGCTGCAGTCATTGATTAAGAGGTTTGAATATTGCACTGATTGATTGTTTGCCCCCGTGAACATGTGGCATCCCATTAGAAAGCTTAATCATCAAAGTCAAAAGTCACTAACTTAAATGGAATATAACTTTAAAAAGTGGATTTACCAGTTAAAGTTAACTGCACAGTAAGCTTTGTGTGCAGCCTGTATATGCCCTTAAAAATTCCTTTTAGGACTGGAATTATTGGAACCAAGCATCAATATGTCAAGTCATTATGTATTGCCTCTTCACTTGCGTGACCTGTTATCATGACACCACCATCCCATTAAACGTGTTTGTTAACTGGTGTGGGCCAGAAGTGACATTGGTAAAGTAGGCACGGTTTTTAGAGGCAGGAGTAGGATACTTTGAAATGAAATGAAATACAGTTATTAACTATTGGTTATTTTAGGCTTTTGGCTGCTTTCCCAGTATTATTGACGGTTGCCTTCATTTCCCGAAGGAAAGACCTCGTCCTGGTTGAAATCAATGGGAATTTTGGCACTGCCTTCAGGATAGTCAGGAGCTCCTTTTCGATGTCTGACACCTAAGTGAATGTAAGGGAGTGAAATCTTGAATAGAAATGTTTAGCCTAAAAGTTTAAGAATGCTGTTCATTTGTGAGGTCTAAGTCTACTAAATAGTTTCTCCATGAGAAGCTGTTTGGGATATGCGTCCATTGATTGCCCATATGGAATAATCTCCTTGTAACATAACAGGTATTAAATGAGGTGGTACTTTGTGGCCCATTGAGAAAAAACTCAAATTTTCTGTGGTGTTCAAATCAACCATGTCTGCCTAGGAAGTTAGTTGTTTTTACCTGGTGGAGCCTGAGACAGATGCTTTTGTAAACTTTAATGCAGGCTGGTGATTTGTCTATGTGAAATGAATAAAAATGCAAGATTATATTTTCATTTCTCACTATAATAAGCAATTATTGACTCCCCTGTCCTTGGCACAGTGTAAAGATTTATTAGCATCCAAAATTAATATTGATCAAAACTAAGACGGTGGGTCAATGAATATTAAATAAAGGTATTTTCATCTTCCCAAGGTTAAGCTAAGATTTCACTCTGTGAATTCTGTCATCAAGATTTTGCCTCAGGTTTCAGATATGCTGAAAATGTAATTGCAGATGCAGGACTCTAATTCTAGATGTGTTTTCATATGCAACATTATGTTTCAAGCAGTTTTAAGACAGATGGAAATGATTATCAAAATCATGCAAGCTGTTTAAAAAAAAAAAGGGGAGGTGGGGGGTGGGATGGGAGAGACTGAAGTCTTACTGTACATAACAGGTTTGCCTACACTGCTGTGTCATATCCTGGCCCTGACTGACATGATGGCAGATGCCCTGAGGGTGGGTTATCTAATCACGATACATGTATGCACATTGCTTTTGTATACCGTGGCCCTACAGACCCTATCGGGTCTGCAACACCTTGAGGAGACAAGGAAGTCTGCTGCTGAACTGGGAAGCTCTACGTTGCCATTGCCTCCACAGATCATGGTTTCTCCTATTTATCTATTCTTAAGACTGCTTCTGCCCATCTTTTTTTATTCTTTGGTTCTAGCCTTTTTCCCTACAAATTATAAACATGGCTTCTATTAATGGTCATGGTCCCTGACCTAAATCCTTCACTTTAGTGTAGATTAACAAAGCATCCTTCTGAAATACATACTTTTTTTATTTTTTAAGATAATTTGAGTTTTAATTTAAAAGACATGGTTTGAAGTTTTTACTGGTATAAAATACCTTCACTGGGATGCATGTGAGCATCTGTTTTGCCTGACGTTTTGAAGTGTTAGTTGTGCACTTTGGCAAATGCTGTCAAGACTTGCCTCTTACAACCTTTTGTTTACAGCTTCTCCTCCGTTACTGAATTTTGCGACTAAGGAAGAGAATATGGACATTTTCTTCAGTGTCAAAAAAATAAACAAAAGTCTGCTGCTTAAAATGGTGATCTTGAATGAAAATACAACTTAGTGCTTAGACCTAAAGAATGTCTTTAAAGTCTCTTGGTGTTGCCATTATGTGAACAAAGAACTATTTTAATTTCTGCTTTCTAAAATAAGTTTTTTTGGCCTTATGATTGACTACAAAGGTAGACAATCAATGATGTGCAGCCAGTCCATGGACTAAGATAGCTGTTTAAATGTTTTCTACATAAAATGGGATGGGGGCACAATAAAATTGTAAGGTTGACCAAGATACAATACTCTAAAAAGATAGAATTGTGCTGGCAGTTAAGACACAGGATTTGTCTCCCACTTCTGCTGTAAACAGAAGGATGAGCAGGTTTTGGTTTTGTTCTTACCTTTTTCTGTCTCTTTCTCTTATATTTCTTTGTCTTACCTGCCTGGATTTAGAGATCTCTTGCAGTACTCAGTACTGAGGAATGTATGATAGTACAAGCAAAGGAAAATTACGTCTGTATTTAGATGAGCATATTCATTAGAGCAGATAGCTTCAGACCGGTGCCTGAGAGTTTAAAGATGATCTCCAAAGGCCAATGAATGAGGTGCTGCCCTGCATACCACTTTGCAGTAGGTGCTGGATACACATAAAGGACAAGGACCAGAAGTCGTCATGAAAGTTTCATGGTGGGAACAGGAAACAAAGTATTATGAGCGGGCATATAACAGAGAGAGCTACAGAGTTTTATAGTACCAGTAATGCCAGGTCCCATTCCAGTTTCCTTGGATCTGTTGTAGCCCACGTGAGACCTGGGCTTTTAAGAGTGAGGCGAGAGGAAAGGAGCGTGGAGTATGTCCTTCCCCCCTACTTCTCCACTGCTCCTATGGCCCTTCTTTGGACCTCCAGTACCTGCAATAGGACCAGCCCATTAAGAAGAGGTGAGGTTAGGAGAAGATGGTGTCCAGTGACCAGGAAGTTTGTTCCATCTCCTCCTGGTTACGTTACATCTTCTTATTCACGGTGCTCTCCTGATCTATGCCAGGGCTGTCTTCTCTGAGCAAAGAGAAAGGTCACTGACTCCACAAAGGTGTCTTTCTGTGGTCCCTTTTTTAGCATCCCCTGAAGTTAGGAAAGGGGGTAGGCTTTCCCTGGCTGACACGCCTCACCTATTTTTCCTGGTGCTCAGGAAGTTGTTGAAGAAAACTGGGGACAATAAACAACACATTTATTCTGCTCCATTGCAGGCTGAGGCTGCCTGAATTGGTGTGTTCGTACAAAATGAGATGCATGGAAGAAATTCTTTTTTAAAATAGCCGATGGTAATAGCTTGCCCTATGTGCAAACTAGAAAATAGGAAGGGCTTATATGGCTGAGCCACCCTCCTGTTCTTGGACTGATTTTTTGAAGCAATGCAATTACATGCTGTCACATGTACTAGGTTAATTTAAAACACAATTTTGCCCTTGTAACATGATGACTTAAGAGATGTATTTTTCTCGAAGTTACTAATTCAATGAGAATTCTCTATTTCAATGTCATGTCTGAAAATTCAAGTACCAAAACTGAGTGCAAACACATGGGTTTGAGATGACAGATTTGCCTTTAATGCTCAACTTCTGTCAAGAAAGTCCCTGATTTGTATTCATTTCCTGTTTCCTTTCTTCATTCTGCATTTGGGTAAAAGCTTGAAAAGTCCCTTATTCTCACTGACTTTCTTATCTTAATTTCTCTTTGATCCTTTTTTTTTAGTTCCTTTTTCCTTTTAACCTTTCTTTAGCTATACATGTTGTCTAAAGCTGTTATTCTCTCCAAAAATCCCTTCTCTTTCCTCAAGATAATTTCTGTCCTTGAATAAAACTTTCAAAGTAGCTCGAGTCCCGTATTCAGAAGATATAATTACTTAGAAGCCTTTTCTCTTTGAGAATCATTGAACTAAATATTAATTTAATAATTTCAAGTGATTTATGTGCTAAACTCACTCTTGTAATCTTTAAAATTTTGCCTTGTTTTAGTTTTTCCCAGTTGTATCTAGTTCTTTTGCTCTCACCCGCCTCCCCCCCCCCCCCGCCCCAGTCTTCTGTTTTTTTCATATCCATTTTCTTAATTTGTCAATTTGTCTGTCATGTTAATTCCCAGGTTTTTTGTATCTGTGTCCTCTATGGTGTTTTTTTTATCCAGTGGCATATTCAGCTTGCTTCCCCACCCCCCTTTTACAGTCCCATCACACTTCCTGCATCACTTTTTCCTAACTTTCATCTGGTCTTTCCTTTCAAGTGTGTGCAAGAGCAATGGTGGTATCTCAACAAAGGGAAGAAAACAACTCTGTACGTCAGCCAAATATAGCGTTCTATTCAACTCCTCTTATTCTTTTCATAAGACAACTGCTTCATATCTATTTTTCAGCTCATATTTTTGAAATGCATGCTATACAAATGTCTCTTAAGGGAGGATTTTTGAACCTCTGCAAGGTAAGTTGACAGCCTCAGAAGGGAAAATTTTAATACCTTCATTAAGCATGGCTACAAGGCAAAGATACTCTTCCATCTCCAGCCAATTCCCCAAGCACTTTCTTTCCTAAGTTATTCTTTCTACAAAATGGTATGAAGTTATGAGTCTTTTTTGCATTTACGGTAGCCTACTACACTATAAATTACAGTCTGAGATTTTTAACCTCTTGGTTCCTTCTACAGATTTTTTTCTTTAACAACTTTTATAACTGAAAAACTTACTAAGAATTATGCAGTAAAATTTGACATCCCTAAAATTGCACCAATGTAAAAAATTCATGATATGGGTGTTTCCTATGGAAAGAAAATGTTGGATCTATTTAAAACAAAGCATTGCAGGGAAGTAGTATAAATACAAATTAGGTTAAGAGATTATTCATCCTAGTCAACTAATGCCTTTAACTTCCAAAAGAATTGAAAATTAAGCCTACACATGTTTTTTCTTCATATGACTATACAGTATGTTATATTAATATGTTAGCATGAGATACTGATTTAAATTTTAAAGAGGTTACACCTCTTTTAGTATTTTACAGGTTTATTGGTTCCACCTTGCCATTTCTAATAGGCACCAATATTTCTAAAATTAGGCCAAGACAGTAGTTTTGTTAGAAATGTGATAAAATTGACCTGATTAAGTTATGAATTGTGAAATATTTGTGGGTGAAAGGTCTGAGTATGAGGGAGACTTTGAACATAAAAGGTAAGGTGTATTCAAGCAAGGGTATGCTCCAATGGAACAAGTTCCTCAGATGAAGGTTGGGTAGGCCTGGATCCCCGCTGTGAGTCTTTGATCATCTGTTATATTAGCTGGTTAGCTGGATAAAGCAAGAACAAAGCTTCTTAGAAATTAACTAAAACACAGGTAGATGTAAGGATTGTTTCCTTATATGCATATGCTTTTGTATAGACCTGCTCAAACTCAATGTTTTAGATGTAATGAATAGATTGCTTAATTACTTCTAAATTAACGCAACTTGGGTGTCAAGAATAGTTTCAGATTAACTGAAGCTAGAGGTATGATATGACAAGTCTTAAAATCAGGGACCTGGAAAATTCTTCTATTCTGGTATCAACGGCATAAGATACAAGCCTACAATGGGAGCAGGCCGCCTTCTCGTGGTTTTAAGAGAGCTTTAAGCTGGTAAAGCAAACCACTGGTGTGGAAGAGGACTTTTTTCTAGCTCGTCAGCTTGCTCTTCAGCACACAACTGCAAAAGCAAGGAGAGCCTCCAGATCATCTTTCAATGATGTAGCTACTAAATTGGTATGCGTTACTCCTGAGTTACTGATACTTATTGAGAAGTTATTTACTTATTTTATTATATTATTACATTTAAGATCTCATCAATTACTGAATGGATAAGATGCATTACTGTATGTCAAAGTTTTATTTCTAAAGCAGTGCAGTCAGGCAGGATTTTGGTAAGCCTCTTAATATACTACTTCATATGCATAAATTTAAAACTTGAGTTTATAACGCTTAATGCAGTTGCAGGTGTTTAAAATTCTGTTTGTCACTATTTTAATTTTCCCCCAGAATTAAAGGAGGTGCTTATATTTTCCATAAAAAGGAAATGATAGAAAAGAGAGTTAAAAGATTTTACTCTAAAAAGATTTTTTTAGATTTTTGAAATACCATTTTACTCTATGCATGTAAAATTTTTATTTCTTTATGTATCAATAAATGATAGTAATAGTAACAGCACACATATTGCTATTGTGTAAAAATATTACAAAATGTTCTCTTCTGTTTTTATTTTAGTACATTTTTTAAATCGTTATGGACAGCTACTGCTAACTAAAATATCCCTCCTTTTTCTTTAAAATGTCTCTTGGTCTGAAAACAACTTGACAGAACTTTCTTATGTAGTTATGTATATACATTTCAAGTGTAAACATACACAGCATGATCAGAAATAAACATACGGTAATACTCTTTTTTTAACAGTAAAAAACGTAAAATGCAGTACAGAAATGTGAAATCCTGAATTTTCTAAAGCAAAACCTTAAAATTAAGACACATTTCCCCATGGGAATTTTCCTGAAAAGTAAGCTGCTTCCCGACAAGTCTTGTTTTAAACAAAATAAATTCTATCCCTCTTCCTTCCTTCCTCTTTCTCCCTTCACCTCCCACAAAAGTGAAGAACTTTGTAGTAGCTCAGCACATAAATAAGCTCTAAATCAATGATCCCAGATGGTAATTATAAACCCATCTCCTAATGAAAAACAAAAAAGGATGTTGTGCAACTGCATCAATATGCAGCTACAGCATTATACTCTATGGTGTAATAGGAGTGGCAATTCTGAACTAGAGAAGAACACTGAGCATAGTTTATGTGTGTCACAGCTTTATTTCAAGTTCTACTTAAAATTCAGAGTTACTTGTCAGGTGTTACACATTGCAGCCACTGCTCTATGAACTGTCACATTTCTGTACATGTTACAGCTATGCTCCCAGGTTCTCCAAGTGCTGCAGCTGTTCAGTCAATAAAAAGCACTACATTTACAATCAGTTTTATTTCTCCTGTATTTAGTTTCTCAAAAAAAAAATCGTCATGTACTGTCCTTCCTAGCTTCCTCAGAGAACATGTGCGCTTTGAAGAAGTGGTTCTTTTAACATCGCAATTTTCTCATTTCTTCTGTGCTGTGTTCGATTCTGTTGGGCATTTACCTTTTTTATACCTTCCAGGCTCTTCTGGCTATTTAGAAATTATTATCCTAGACCCCTTTTTTATATGAGCAGAATATTATTAATTTCCCTTCAATCCTATTTGCAAAACATTTATTTGGAATACCAGTTAGGAATAAAAATTTCCAGACATTCAGTATACAGCTTTTAATTTCTGTGAAAATTAAGCTGACAGAAGTTTGCTTCACCCTACTCTGGTTCTTCCTCAGAGCATGGAATGCCATCGGTAATCAGTGATTTGTTTAAGTATTATGAGTTATTTGAGGGAAAGTTGTAGGGTGGGGTTTTTTAAGATTTGGCTTTTAAGGAAAGAAACTGAAAACAAAATCCAGAGATCTTAAATTCCAGGCTGTGGAATCACATTGACACTCTTGGAGGTTATGGTGAACCTGCAAAGCTTTCAGTCTGCAGCTATATCCAGTGTGAAAATCTTTTGCCTGAATCATGAAAGGTATAAGCAATTGCTAGCTGGGCCTCAGGAAAAGAATCAGCTGCTGCATCACCAGCATTAGCAATGGATGTGATCATCTTCACCAACAATTAGAAAAAAAATATAAAAATATCTGAGTCTCCTAAGTGTGCTCTCAGTTGTGCCTTTTAGCAGTGATTTACATGGTCTCTTTGCATGGTGAATATGTTCTTCTCTTCCAACTGTTTTTGTCCTCCTACTTCTTAAGAACTTTGACTATTCTCTTGATCCTGTATTGTGAGGTATGATCAACTGAAAAGCTTGGATTTTTTTTGCTTGTACTGTTTTTCATTGTGGTGTTGCATGACTCCTGTTATTCATCTCTTATGAAGACAAGCACACATCCTTGGCCCTACTTCTTACTCTAATTTCTTTGTTGGACAGGTTTTAAAGAAAAAAGTTTTACCTAAACTTTCTACATGCTTATCTGACATCTTGCAAGTGAAACTGGTTTCACTGTACTTAAAAGCTTAACAGTTGAAAAACAAAATATGGTGCAGGAGTATGTGTCTTATAGTGTGAAACTGTTGTTCCAGATCACAGGAACAGATGCTGTTGGGTTTGTTATTCAGTTGTAGCAACAAGAGGACAAATTTGCGTGTACCATATTGCTGTAGCTCAGTTGGGTAGTCCAGCTGGTTCTGCTGACTTGTGTGTGTGATGCCTCCAAAGAGAGCTCAGCAGATGAAGAAAGTGGTTTTTTTGTATGGTGCACGCTTCTTATAGGGATGGAAATATGATTTAGTCTAATTTCCTAGGAGAAGTTGCATTTGAAGCCTCATTATCTTAATAAAGCAATTAGGAAAAGATAATTTTGTTTAAAACAGGCATTTTGGAATTCTCCATTTCTGGTGACTTAGTAAAATGTCAAATTATTTTAATATCTTCTAAAAAGGCTGCTGAAGGAGAAAAAGTCAGGGGTTTGTGTTTTTTGTAGTGTGGTTTTTTTGTTTGTTGGTTTTGGGGTTTTTTTTGGGTGTGTGTGTGTGTTTCTTTTTTGTTTGGTTTGAGGTTTTTAATATATTTTTTTTTTTAATTATTATTCCAAAGACACTATATAAATTATTTGTCTGGCTCTAGTAGCAGCTTAAAATCAAAATAGCATCATAACTGTTTACTATCAGAAGAAAATTAGGGGTTTCATTTTGTAAGTCCCACTGGGGTAAAAGGATCTGATCATGTAAAGATTTCCAGCAGTGCAGCACATTCCCAAATTCAGTGTGTACTCTTGAGTCTATGTATGTGTTGTTAAGAGAAGCTTATTTGTTCAATGAACACAGCTTTCCAGTCTTTATGCCCCATTACTGTTTTTACTTGCATCTGGTATACAAACTGTGTTCTTTTTTTACAGATTTTGTGCTTTTACCTTTTGCTTGAGGAGCATGTCCTAAGGCTTACAGAAGATCCAGGGTGGCTTGTGAGCATTGTAGTACAAAGGACTGAAAGCTTTTTCTTTCTTCCCTTATGGAATTCAGTGTTGAAACTGAAGCATTTAAGTGCAGTTGTTGAAAAGCTTCTGTTGTGAGCAGAACTTGAAAAGAAAACAATACCATAGCAAGTCACTTGTTCTTTTATTGCTTCTCCCTGTGCAACCTGCTTTTAGCTGTTTATTTAATGCTGATTAAACAGACTCCTTTCATTAACTGCACTTCCTTAGATATTGTTTCTTCTGCAAACATGGCAAGTGCCAAAAATAAAGTCATCTTTTGAGCTTTGTTCAACCTGAACTTTTGCTAAGCCATTCCCATGTACTCTGTAAATAATAATGTGATTCTATTAGCCTAATCATCCTAGCACAAAAGGAGGATATTTGAGCAAGTCAAAAGCACATTTGATAATACAACCTGGAGAGCTATAAGCAGCTGGTTAGTGTAAGACAGAAAAACAAAAAATCCTAACTTAAAAAATAAAAAGGTGTATAATTTTCAGGCCACTCCTTACTTTTCATCCTTCGCATTACCTTCCACCCTTTCCTGAAGTTTAGAAGGTATTTCTAGGTTTTGGGTTTTTTTCAGGAGAGTGTTTTCTGTCATTCAAGGTAATGTTATTTGTATGTTCTGTTATTCAGGATAATGGAACACTATGGCATGTGCTATGTAGTGCTGGGCAGGAGCCCAGTCGCCCCCAGTGGGAGTCATTTCAGTTCTGACAGGGAAACTTAATTAGCTAGCTATGAGCTGTGTATTTCAGAGCCTCTCAGGTACTTTTCTGCTATGCTCCTCCTTTTGACAGGTTTACTCACAGTGGCACGATGCTTCCCTGGCTCTGCCTGATGCGATACAGGACCACAGTGCCAGGCATCCCCTTGTCCCTACAGTGCAAACGTGCCCTTGCTGCCAAGTCTGGCCAAGCCAGGCTCTGTCCACCCAGCACCAGGGACCGAGGTGGCTCCTGAATCGGTTCAAGGTATTTTGGTGCTGGTGCTGCCCTGCAGCTGCCTGCTGCCACAGGCGTGTTCCAGGAGTTTGGCTTAGTGTACCAGGTGAGGGTGGCTGTCACACACAGCTGGGCTTGGGATGTATAAGGATGACATGAGGCAGACATGAGTGTCTGAAACCATAGTTTAGTTATCTAATAAACAATGTAAATCACCACTGGGTCAGAATCAACCACCATTCTAATGGGTAATGAGTAGTTCATGGCTAGTATATGTTTGTTCTTGTTTAATATTACTTTGCCTTGTGTACTCCCACCACTGTGGCTGTAGATTTCAGAAGAGAGTAATTCGGGAAGGAAAATAGTGTTACTTAGCATCTGAATTCCTTTCGGTCCTGGCAAACACTGAGCATACTGACCTTGATCCAGCCAGTTGTTTAAATATGTGCTGGTCCAGTGGTTCTCCTTTCCTGCTCATTAGACATTCCCAAGCTCAAAATTAAAGAAAACAATTCAGTTCATTATTTCATTGTTGCCTACCTCACCCTAACTGTTTAATTTTTATCAGTGGCAGAAAAAACCCCATACTTCTACTCTATATATTCTCATTGCTGAAGACCTGAATTCTCATCTTTTTGCAGTGAATCAAAGCACGGAAATTTTTGTTCCACACTGACTATTGGTCACTTGTGAAAGAATACATATAAGGTTTTGATCACCTCTTTATTAGATTAGATATGGATCAATTCATACTTCCCTATTCAACTCATCTCTAACTAATCACTCTGGGATTTTTACAGCAAAAGCAGAGGTTTATGTAAGGGCAAATCTAGAGTTTGCATTAGCATTCTTTATTGCTCAGATCCAAGTTAGTTGTATGTCTTGTTTATATTAACTAGGCCTGCCAGAAGTCGGGTATTATGTGGTCCAGAAAAACAGCGTAAGGATAGCTCACCAACCTTAAGCATTTTAAACAAGCATTTGACACCTTATTTTCCTATTTTATATTAATAAAATAGAAACTCTTAAACCGTGTCTGGATATAAAATTAGTGTGCGTGCTTCCTGCCATGTTTCTATTGTTATTGTAATGTAGTCTCACACTCCATCACTAACTATACATATTCGAGATAACACCATGTATTCTAAGATATATAATATTCTGATATATAGATATTTAAATCTTAACAATAGTAATGTACTTCTACTTTCCTATATATGCAAAAAGGTATTTTTTAACTAGTCTTCTGGATAAAAGGGCTCTATACTGTGACATTTACAGTTTACCTGATTTATTTCAAAGTGAGTAAGATTTATTTCAGGCTTTTCAAGTCTAAATTTTCCAAAAAATCCTGTATTTCAGTTTCTTCAGTGCTTAAAAAAAATAAGACAAACTAAGTCAATACATGAGTAAATCAAAGTGAAATTGTCCCCTATAATAGTATGTTTCATGTAAGAGAATTTTGGGCTTGTGTTAGCTGAGCAAACTCAAAATTAGTGTCTATAGATCAATGTATTCTTGAAGTCATACTGAAATGCATCCAATGGAAACTCAAATGTGTCCAAGAATCATTGATCCGTTGTTTTATTTATTGTCCTGGTTCCATACTACAGTAAACAAGAGCTGCTCAACTGTTTTGTATTTCCAGTAGTTTTTAGAGCAACAAATACTAGATTCTTAAAAACTGTATGCAAGAAACTTCACAAGTAATAGGCCTGTCAAATAAAGTGGCTGAAATTGGTAGACAGACTGCATATCTTTACTTTTTATTTAGCCATTCAAACATACAGTTGAGAAGAAATAAGGAAAGAGTTTGAAAAATGAATAAAATGCTTAGTTGGCTTGAATCTCCTGTCAAGATCAGTAACAAATTAACTTTTACAAAAGCAATGTTTAGGATGATCTGGAATTCTTTAAAACTGGCAGTACCTTTTATTATCAAGCTATCTAGGGGAGTATAAATACTATTATTAAGTCATTAATGGTAATGAATAAAGCAGTTAATAAAAACTTAACTGCATATGGTTTTCTTACAGCCCTTTGATTAATCTATTTTCAATAATGACCGTAGTAGCACAAGTCCTGGCTGAGGGTAAATTGTGTTTTAGAAATGCCTCTTACTTACATGAATGAGAATGTTGGCATATAGCTTGCCATCAGTGCATCACTAGTATTTAAAAGCAAACTGCAAGGCTTCTGTCCTTATTTTTCCCTTTCTTCCCACTCTCTCTCTTGTCTTCCTCATCATAGTTTTGTTTGCCTGCCTCTGTCTCATTGGAGAAGCTCAAGGCTGTGTGTATGGAACAGTTTGTCAGTGCTGAAGTGTCAGTCCGAGTGGTTATCTAGTACTAGCATTCTCAAAAGTCATAAAATATCCATCAGCAGAGTGGGCTTGGGAGCCCGAACAGCAGGAATGAGGTTGATCTTGTGAAGGCCAGGATGCTTTAGCAATGGAGCGGGGGATGAGGAGGAGATGTGGTGCCCAGGGCTGGACGTGGCACATCTTAGGTATGAGGAGTGGTAGAGCTCAGCAGAGAGGAGCGTGGGTTTGTGGCTCCCTTGCTGGATTATTTAGGTCCATCTGTTCAGTCTAACTATTGAGTTGCTATGGGACCAGGATAAACCACTTCTGTTCCTCATCTGCAAGGTGAGGAATGACAACATTTCTGTGATGAGTGAATATATCCCAGATATAAAACACTGTGAAAGAGGCAAGCAATACTATTTTGTCTGGGGATTTAAGATGGAAAGAAGGAACTTCTGGAACAGATCTGAGGAAGGTTAGCCACAAAGACCAAAATTAGGAGGGGCCTCACACATTCACCAATCTTTTAACCCTATGATACCCAAAAAGTGTTCCATAGTACAGTACAAAATATCTTCCTACTGTTGGAGAAGTATGCTTGATGATTGAAGTGAAATTCATTGAGAATTATGCTGATATTCTAGATTAAGAGGAGCACACACATCTTGCTGATATTTTCATCAAAGCTGGTTGGGAGATGTAGTTTGTCTCAAATTTTAATACTTTAACAAAACCTTAGAAGACACTGAAAAATTGAAAGGAAGTCTTTAGTTCTGTGTTTTCATATTTTTCTGTAAATTCTAGAGATCTCTTATTTAATCTGTTCTTAGTGTAAAGTAAAATGTAGTATTTCCATTCTAATTACCGTATTTTTCTAGCACTGCACAGAAGTATATAAACAGACATGCTCTTATTCTAAAGAGCTCTGAACAGACTGTTGAACATTCCCCTCCCATTTTACTTGTCTGATTTATAGCTAGAGTTGGCAGCAATGTCTATAGCTAAAGTTTCTTAACACTTGCTGTTACCACGTCTGTTTTCAATTGCTTATACTTTTGCCAGCTTCAGCTGCTTCCCAGTGTTTTTAGCCCTTTTGGCTTGGCCAGTGGTTTTGAGCTTTTATGATACTGGTGAGTTACTTCTGAAGTTTTATGGACCTCATCCTGAGCTGATCTAAATTTGTGTAACTTGAACACTGGGCTTAGCTATACTTTCCTGGATATAATGCTACAAAAAGAAGCCCAGCTGGTTTTATTTATTTTTTATAGAGTTGTGATGTGAATAAGAATGAGACAGACAGTAAGGAAAATAGGAGGAAGTTAGGCTGGAAACTCTACAGTCATGACATGCAGTAACTTCATTCTATTATTCTGCCTTTTCATGTTGCACAAGCATGTGGATTCCATTTGACTGTAGCCAGCTCTGCCCTTCATCAGGCTCAAATTTCTTGCTATTGCAAAAGCAAGCTTGAGAGGGTTATCCTAAAGGAGGAAAACTTCAATAAGTAATCTAGTGCATTTTTTCACTGAATTCCTACACAGAGGAGTTGGTAGAAAGAGTTGCCTCCTTTATTCAAGCAGTCCTTCATTTGTGACCCCGCAAGACTGAGCTCCCACATTTGCTATAGGAGTGGATGCTCTGGGATACCTGATTTTCTCCATTTATGTGCCGTAACACAATGTCTGTAGTAGGAGGTTCCCCTTCAGCATGGGTGCCAGAGAATGGCAGCTCACTTGGTGACAGATGCTGCAGTCAGAACAAGTCTGATCCAGCAAAGTGGGTTGCTCCACTTCCAGTGGGTGCAGTAAACTGCACACCTAAAGAGCTTCACGTGTGTAGTGCCTTAATGGGTATTGTGAGATTTTTCTTAATTTTATGAATAGAGAACGATAATTTAGAAGAATTTTGAGTCCTGCAGATATGTTTTAGTGTAACAAAGTGTACTCAATCAGCATACGTATTGCTCGTTCCTCTCAGAAACAACACTTTTTCTGCTGAGCTGATCCATATTTTGAGTACCTGATTCAATTTATGCTAAACTGGCCGTGGTTAAAAATGAAGTCAGATGTCTTGCACAAAGATAAAGTCTAGCTTGTTCAAGAGCATGAGACTCTTCTGAGCCAACATCTTCCTTTTAATGCTGGTTTCCATAGTGCCTGTGCCTTTATTAGAATGTTTCAACAAGAAATCAAAAGTTCTGAAAAACAAAGGATTTTCACTGAAAGTTGTATGCTTGCCTTCAACATCTTCATTTTTTCTGCCTAGTAAGCTTAATTCTTTTTGGAGGGAGTAAGCCATTTAAATATCTGATAGACTGTAGATGAGTGGTATCAGGGAAAAAACACTTTAACCAAATTATTTTTTTCAGTGAAAAATTACTTAAGAGGAATATCTTAATACATTTTTGCAAATTTTAATTTGCAAATCTTTACCTCCTCAGGCTCTCAGTGCTTAGGCCATATGTTTTGGTTTCTGTGACTCAGTTTCACTATCTAGTAATTTGCTTGATAATTAAGCATGCCACTTAATATTAGAATGCCTTTACTATTCAGTTTTTTAACCCTTTATTGCACATATCTGTGTTTGCACTATTATTCTGATTTGTATTTAGTATAGCTTTAAAAGCATTGTGCTTTTTTAAATATAATTTTAATGGCCAGCACCCACCTCTGTTCATTTTCTCTTGTGATTTTAGCTTTTGGACTTCATTCTGTTTTCTTATCTTTTTATCTTTCAGTTATCTCAGAACAGCAATCTTTGTTATTCTGAATCTGTGCTTACTCTATTTCAGGCATATATGGGTTAAAACAAAGAAAGTCTCTGTGTAGTATTACTGTGTTTATTTTATTTCCAGTACTTCACTGAAGGTGTCAGTATTTTCAAGGAGACTTCAGTGCTGCTGAAAATGTCAGTCTTCTGTAGTCAGTACTATGGCTAAAATACACGTGCAACAAGTTAAAGAGGATACTTAATTAAATCCTTAATTAAGGTTCAGTTTACTTATCTGATCTGTTAGAAGGACACATATAGTTAGTAATGTAGTAATGAAACCCAATTGTTGCATTTTTCTTTAAAAGAGGGCTATGGGTAGGGGTTGGGAGGGGGACTTAACCAGCAGCTTTTTATTCATGTCAGAAATACCTGCTTTAGTTCGACCATATTAGAGACATTATGTACTGTTGGATTAAGTAACTTACTAAGAAAATGGTCTGAAGAAAGATAGAAGACATGCACAAAAGCCCCAAGCAGATTATTTTGAGCCTGAGTCCATTCTTCAGTATGGTTCTCTTCGTGCTGTCATCACCACTGTCCTGTTCTGACCCAAGGGCATGTGGTGCTAGGAGGAGAGGTCCTCTTTCAGTCAGCACTGCTGCTGCTTGGCAAACTGAGGTTTGAACACAGCGATGGGGCAGAATTCCTGCTCTTGAAACGGTTGCACAAAAGGTATTGCCAGACAGTGCATTTCAGACCAAGAAATCAATACTTTGATATTATCAGTGCATTCAGCTATTCCCACTCAGCTCCACAGGAGAGCCAGTACCAGAGTAATCTTTGCAAGTCATATAACTTTGTCAAGGAAAAATGTTCAAATTACCTGGACAAGTGGCAGAGTTACTTCTCGGGAGGCTCATTTCTTATTCAATATAGAACAAATATGATGCCTAGATCTAAGACCTCCTAGATGTATTTGAGTTTTTACCTAGCTGGATTTTTGAACAGATCATGTCTTCTGTCTGGTCTTTTAGAGACTGTTGTAATTTTTCCAAATCCTTGTCCTGCTTCTCTTGCCCTTCACCATTAAGGATTCTGATTCTTTTATTTCCCCTTCCCTTGCCCCCTGACAAATTCCTTATGAATGCATCTTTCAGTAATACAATTGATACTTGCTTCTTATGGGTGGATTCAGAACTCCACACTTTTGGGTTCAGACAAGCTGAGCTAGTAGGATGCAAATTGGAGGAGTTTTATCATCCCTTGATCTCTAGGTGTTGAGGCCTACTTTGCGACTAAATTTCAAAGTTTTGAATGCTGTTCTAAAATATCTTTTTCTGAGGATTAGTTTAAAAGGAACATTGGGAGCAGCCCTGAGAGAAAGACTTGGGGGTGTAGGTGGATGAGAAGCTCGACACAGCCCGGCAGTGTGTGCTTGCAGACCAATAAGCCAACCATATCCTGGGTCATGTCAAAAGAAGTGTGACCAGCAGGTTGAGGGAGGTGATTCTCCTGCTCTGCTCTGCTCTCGTGGGATCCCACATGGAGGACTCCTATGAAAACAGGTTGAGAGGGTTGGGGTTGTTCAGCCTGGAGAAGAGAAGGCTCCAGGGACACCTAATAGCAACCTTCCAGTACCCAAAGGAGGCCCATAAGAAAACTGGAGAGGGACTTTTTACAAGGATATGTAGTGATAGGACAAGAAGAAATGGCTTTAAGCTGAAAGCAGATGGATTTAGATTAGATGTTAGGAAGAAATGCTTTACTGTGAGGGTGGTGAGGCACTGGAACAGGTTGCCCAGAGAGGCTGTGGATGCCACATCCCTGGAAATGTTCAAGGCCAGGTTGGATGGAGCTTTGAACAACCTGGTCTAGTGGAATGTGTCCTTCCCCACGGCAGTGGGTTTGGAACTAGATGATCTTTAAATTTCCAACCCAAACCATTCTATGATTCTCACATTAGAGCACAGTAATGCTCTGACTGCACCCAGCAAAGTGCTCTGGAGAGCTGAGTGGTACACAGGCTCCTGTTGCCTATATATTCCATTTGCTGGTTCTCAGCTATTAAAAATAGGTGAATTAGGGTGTAACTGGACAACAAGAACGTAGCAGATTGCAGGGTTCACTGTCACTGGGAGGAATGATCCCATGTTCTCTTCCCTCTGCTCCTTATTCTGTCCTGATGCTTAGTTGACCCTTTGTTTAACAAACAGAAAAGTAATACAAGGGTTAGAGGGAGGAAACTAGACTTTCTGCTACTGTGGTGAAACACATCAGCTTGCTGTTAAGTCAGATTAGTAGTACAGTCAGTGCAAGAAGCACAAGAGAATGACTCTGAGAGCAAAATAGAAAAGAGGTGGAACCAGGAGACAGTGAAAGAGTAGGTGAACTGCCACTTAACAGTAGCCTTTTAGGTCAGCTGAGCTGTCTTGCCTGCCATCACTCTGAATTTTATAGTGGTTTTATGCCAACACAGACAGGCAATGTGGATAGAGTGTGACCCATAATCTGGCCCTTCGTATTCTTGAGAAAAGTCTCCCAGAAGGAATAATATTTGAAGGAGAATGCAAGACAACTCTCTTAATGGACCATGAAGTGCTGACAGGCTGCTTTTAAAACAAATAAAAGCCTAAACCATCCAAAAATCCACACTTGTTTTTGTATGTTTTTTATTTTCAACTTCCCCAACATGTGTAGATGTCATACATAATATTACACTTTGAGAATGTTTTAGGCCATCAGTCTGTTACTTGCAGGATTAAAAATCTGTTTTAAAAGACATTATGATCTGTCTGGAAGGCCGGTGAAAATGTATCTTTCTCATAGTTGTTAATCTCCACATCTGCCCCTCAAGAATGCTTTCATGTGATCTGCCCCTGTTGTTTTTTAAGCTTATGTGACTGATGCTAGATAAAGATTATATAGATCAAATGAGAAAGAAGTATTATTTTACATACAATATAAAATTCAAAAAGCATGCTTTCATCTACCCACTCAAAAAAAAAAAAAAAAAAAAAAAAAAAAAAAGAGGGGAAGGAAGGTGTCAGACCTTACTCGGGGGATAATTATCTTCTCCTGCACAGTGAGTTAATATAAGAAACATTGAACTCATCAATATGAGAATATCCCCCCAAGTTATAAAGTGAAAAAAAGTAGAGGGTTGAAACTAAGAACAAAGGCTTGTCAGACTAAAATGGATACAGCTGTGTGTACTATTTTAATACTGTTCATAAGGAATTACACTAAGACTTCTACAAAAGGAATCATGTGATCATCAAAGTGGACATTTCTGGAATTCAGAAATACAGCAATAGCAGTGAGGTTTTTGTTCAGTGAATTTGAACACACCATCCTTGTTTAGGTATGTTACACTGCTACTGCTATTTGCATTTTGAACACCAACGCTCAGTTGGCCAGGGCTTTTTGTGAGCCTAATATCTGAGAGCTGCAGCAGCTGTTGGGATGTCAGAGGGTGGACAGTCACTGTAAGCAGCCCTGCCCTAAAACCTCAGAGGAGCATAGTAGCTATTATTTGATGTAACCAAGGTTTTAAAAGAAAAACTTCTTCATCTCCTACTGTTTTTCCTGTGTTTTGATAATATTAAGTGATTTCCTGAGCTACTTCTATGGTAAGAATACTTAGTAATTCAACACATGCAAAGCATAGAAGGGATTCTGCTTGAGAAAATCACTTGCAAATTGTTAATTTTGCACGCAATTAACATGGTGTTGCCCTTTCTTAGTACTACTCAATATGATTGATGGCTTTTTTTCAGGGCAGTCAATTTAGTTTATTGAGGACTTTTAAACAGTGACTGATAGCTCTGTAAGTCAAATAGAGTAGTTTAAAGGACTGCCAGAAAAAAAGTACTGAATATAAAATAACATTTTTTTGAGATGAGAAGCTGTACTAAAAAGTTTCATGAAAACAGTAAATCATTGCACCTTTCTGAAAGAGACTGTATAGCCAGAAAGTTTTAAATCCAGAAAGTTTTAAGTCCTACTGAAAACCCATTGAGGTTTTATATATATATATATGTTAAGATATAAATAGCTTTCTTTTTTTTTATTCTTAATCTATCAGTTAATGTGTTGTACCAGTATTCAAAACAGGGTCAAAATGTTATCACTTGAAATATAGTGATACATTTACTTGTCTGAAAACAAAACATATACTTTCTGAGAATTAATCTAAAAGCATTTACTTTAATTAGGGCAGAAGGTATTTTTAAAAGTGAAAGTGATAGGAAAAGCCAAACTTCTATGGTCATGGGGTGTGAATTTCCAACCCACATACAGCCTCCTAAAGGTGTCTCAGTGGCATGAATTTCACTGACAGTCACAGACTAGTCAAGGCAGGAAGGCACCTTTGGAGATTGCCTGGCCTGACACTGCTCAGAGCAGCAGGGTCAGCTAGAGCAGGTTGTTCAGGGCCATGTCCAGTTGAGTTTTGATTATCCCCAGGGATGGAGGTAACTTCTTCAGTATTTCCTATTACTTAAAATATGCTCTGTTCTTGCTACTGGTTATTGTAAATGCTATTGTAAGGAGCTTAGCTCTCCCCAGGTATTGTAGATTGAATTCAGGTGGCAAACTTTAACAGTTCTGCCTGAGAGCTACAAACAGATTCACAAGATTTATGTTCCGTTGTACCTTTTCAAAATTGTACCTGATATCTGTTTGTAGGGATGTGATTTCACAGGCAGCTGAGGCCTCTTTAAAGGCACAATGGACCACTAGAGGAAATGATCCAACTCTTCTTTCTTTCCAGTTTGGTTCACAAACTTGGTTCTTACCAATTACCCAGTACCAGACTTAGTACTGTGTGGGCATACCTTCAGCCCCATAAAGGATATGATCTAGCTAAAAACAAATTTCTGGGCTTTTTTTGTTTGTTTTGTGGGGTTTTATGTTTGGTTTTTGGGGTTTTGGTTGGGGGTTTTTTGTAATTTTTTTTTAAGGGACTGAAATTAGTTTTTCAGCTGGATCTGTTCAAAGACTGAAGAAAAGCAGCCAAGCTGCCTTTGGTGGGCTGAAGCTTCTCAAGAAAATTTAGCCTAAAACCACAGTTAGTAGGCATTTCATTCCTATGTCCTAAGCTTTTTTCAGATTATGTAAGTTTTCCTTTTTTACTTGCCAGTCTTGGTGTCTTTACAGTAATCTCCCCTGTGAAATAAATACGTAGCTGGATGAGACTATTTCCTTAAACTTTAGATTCCTTAGGTTTTAATTTCATTTTGTTTTAAATACTAGGGTTATTGTTTGTTCATCGTGGTAGTTCTTTGCGCTGGAAACTGAGATACACTTTTTTTTCCCCACAGATAAATTCTATGTTAGTACAGACTATGTCTGGGAGACCATTTCAATAATAGAAGTCAGCAGTAGGTTGGCTGATCTTGGCCAAGTCATCTGGTATAATCCCCTCCCTCATATAGCTGGTGGTGTTGTGGCAAACGTACTTATACTTCCTTCATGGTCTACATGTGATGAAAGGGGTTTGGTACTATTACTGTTCAATGTAATGGTTTATTTAGGCGACATTAGTAAGAATAAGGAGGACTTGACAGTGTTTGTAAAATTATTTTCCTATCTTCAGTGAAATTTATTTCATCAATGTTGGTAATATGCGGTTATCGTGCAGTGGTAGAAGTAGCTCTTGCAAAGATGTCAACAGTAGTTGCTGCTTCCCTCAGGAAGTTAAGCATTGTATAAGGCATTCTATCATTTCAGTTTGACTTCTTGCAGCGTAGGAGTCAGACTTGGAATACATAGGTTCAAATTTTGCTGCAATGGAAATAATCTGTGATGTTGAGTCAAGCAATCTGTAAGTATCAATTCTCTGGATATAAATTAGGGATGACAAGATGGTTCTTACCTCATGGGATATTAATATTTTACTAAAATAAGTAGTTGGAATTCTGCAGTGTTGAGGATCATACAAGATCTTGGGTCTGGACAGAGAATGCTATTCATTGGAAGCATCATCTGGAGAAAAAGTGTGGTGGGTTAACCTTGGGTAAGGGATAAATGCCCGCCCAGCTGCTGACACACTACCCCTCCTTAGCGGGACAGGGGGAGTAAATAGGACAGAAAAACGTCATGGATTGAGATAAAGACAGGGAGATCATTTACCGATTACTGTCACAGACAAAAAAGCCTTGACTTGCAGAAAACTAAATTATTTCCAATTAATATAGTGAGAAACAAGGCGGTCGAGTTAGTGAGAAATAAAACCTCCCCAAAATTAAAACACCAGTTCCTCCCCACACTTCCCCAGGCTCAGCTTCACTCCTGACTCGCCTGCCTCCTTCCTCACAAGCAGCACAGGGGAAAGGGGGCTGCGGTCAGAACATTGCAGCTCCTTTCTGCTGCTCCGTCCTTCACATGCTTTTCCCCTGCTCCAGCGTGGATCCTTCCCACAGCCTGTGGTCCTCCAGGATAAACCTGCTGCAGCCGGGCTCTCCATGGGCCGCAGCTTCCTTCAGGGAACACCCACCTGGAGCAGCCTGTAGCACCTCCTTCTCCTCCTCATCTTGCCTTGGTGCTCACACTTTTTTTGTTGTTGTTGTTCCTTCTTTCTTTTTGGCATTTTTTACCCATGCTTACACGTGCTTTTCCAGAGGTCCCCTCAGCGCGCCCTGCGCTGGGGCCGTTGGAGCCGGCTGGAACCGGCTGTGCCCGGCACGGGGCAGCTCCAGCCCCCTGACAGACCCGCCGCACCCACTCTGAGCACAAAATGTCAGTAATTCCACTGAAAATTATAAAGTTTAAAAGACTGTATACAGTGGGCATGTTTACCTTTCTCCATATGTTTGGGGGGTCAGAATCTGGAGGTCTGCTGCCAGTTCTGTGGAAACGTGAGCGTTGCATACAGACAGGTAGGTTTGCGCTGCTTAGGAAATTTCCTAAGCCTCAACTGACTTAACTGACTAAATGCCCCAATCATTTTTCTTTCTAAAAGTAATGTTAAGATGTTGGGTTTAATATCAAAAGACAGCTAGCACGGATGAAATAAATGAAAATATTTTCCCTTATTTTATTTCCTTAGTAAGAAACAAATAGTTTTCCGCTTTGTTCAAGGTGGGCCGCAGCATTCCCTGTGGCCTTTCTTGGCTTGTGCTTCTGTGACTGGCAGGATGGGGACAGGGATGGACTTGGTGGAGGTTGCAGCAGGCATTTTACTCATCTGCCTTAGGGCACATAAAACGCCTACAGCAGTAGTCATATGGTATTTCATATGCCCGTAGGATTTCCAGATATTTATTTCATCTTATTTGTACCTATTTGAAGTAATCATACAAATCTGATGGTAAACAGAATATTAGCCAATTATGTTGGCATTTGTACCTGCTAGCAATGATTTCAAAAGCAGGGGGAAGACACTACTTTGATAGATAGACATTAGGAAATGTTACTCCCTTTTCTACAATTTCAGCAGAATGTGCGGCTCATTTGTCAGAGTTCCCGTTTGTCCTTCTTTGTGTGACATTCCATTGCTAAAACAGTTGATCAGTGACCTGTACAAATCAATGGGCTATCTTTTCCATATCTGAGAGATAGGTATGGATGAGTTGCATGCTGTTAATCGGTTTGCCTGTGTTACTAACATGTTCTTGCCCAAAAGGCACCAATGATCAGAGAACAGGAGGCAGCCCAGGGCAGCTTTTTTGTCTTTCACCCTCTTTGTGGCTATCTCAAATCCATCAGGCTTGCATGCTAAAAGGAGTGGGAGTGGGAGTCTGCTAATTTCTTGTCTCCTCTGAAATCAGTAGGTCATGTGGTTAGGTATATGTGAACAAAGAGATGTGGAGGAGGGAAAAAATTCTCAGAAAAAGACTTTGTGTTTGGAGGTATTGCTTCTCTTACCTCCTTTGAATGTACTTACCGCTTTCTTACACAGGAACCTTCCTGCCTTTTGCTGCACTGTATTGTTTACGTGTTGCTGGTGTAGTTCTCTGGGATCTTGATATGTCTGTGTTTCCATGAAAATTTAATTGTGGAATGGCTGGTCTTCCAGATAATGAATCTGGTAGTTCTAAAGCATCAGAGTGTGCTAAGGGTTCCACTTTCAGAAATAATATATATTCATAAATCAGTTTGAATTGGGTGAGAGTTTTGGCTCAGGGGACAAGGCTTGTTGGGGATTCTGACATTACTTTATTAGACGAGGTGACACAGTTGGAAAATACAGATTCCTTGGCTCTCAGGCACCAAGGTCAGTAACAGCAAACTTCAAGCTAATCACAGAAGAGAAGAGTTGCTTCAAGCTTAACTTAATTATATTAGGGAATTAAAGAGAAAACTCTTGCTGGTACTTTTTAGAGCAGAGGTGAACGAGCAAGTGGAGACTTGATAAGTTCATAGAAAATCTTTAACACTTTGTAAATGAAAAATACTGAGAAGAGTGAAATGCTTTTATTGGGAAATCTCTTGCTGTCAGGGAGAATAGTTCTGAGATCAGAAGAGGTGCAAAGACTCACTTCCTTCATCTCTAAAAAACTTATACGCTCCCATTCATCCCAGCAGCTTAACTCCCTGCCCGATTTCTACCATATTTCTGTTTAAAGTCACTATGTTACTTGCCCTAGTCTCATACGTTCCTCAGTGAACTCTTAAACCATCCTGAAAACTTGTTATATTTTCACCAACTGTTAAAAGCAACAAGTTCTGCAACACATTGATGCTGTTTGATCAAAGAGAAATCATATAGAATAAAAAGTTAGTGTTAGAAGAAATTATTATTATTAGAGGCTTATTGTGAGTGTTCTATTATTTATACAGTTCTATAAGTATACAGATTTTACAAAGAAAGGAAAAAACTATTTCATCAGTTACCTTCTAAATTATACAAAGATGTGGTTCTTTAAAAAAAAAAAAAAACAAACAAAAAACAAACAAAACGGAACAAAACAAAAAAACAGGGGAAAAAACTGTAGCCTGTTCTAAATGACTGAATCAAACCAAATACAGATGGGTCACTGCTTTGCCTTTTGAGAGAATTAGGAAAGGGAACATCAAGCAGCCATAATTTTTTGTTTGCCTAGCTTGATCATGTAAAGACAGTATTTAAACAACTAAGAAAACCAATATTTCACTTATATTTGTAATGGGCTTCACGTAGGTGGTATGAACTAATAATTTGATATGTTGATTGATTGGGGGTGGGGAGAAAGAATGGCAATACAGCAGTATAGTCCAAGAACTACAAGAAACGTTGGAAATTAAAAAGCAGTTGTTGGTGACTCTACTCCATTTTTTAAAAATGGATTCAACTGAAAACTTACAATTAACATGAAATCTGGCAAAGAGTTAATATGCATACTATAGACTTGCCTAGAACTTTTGACATAGAGACCCCAAGGCAATATTTTCATTATTAAAAACTTTAGCTTCTTAATAGCACAGAACCATTTCCCTAGACCTTCCTAGTTAAGTGAGTAAACCTTATTTTCAGGATGATTATCCTTAAGTCATAGCATCATAGAATGGTTTGGGTTGGAAGGAACCTTTAAAGGTCATCTAGTCCAACCCCCTCTGCAATGAGCAGGGCCATCTTCAACTAGATCAAGCTGCTCAGAGCCCTGTCCAGCCTGACCTTGAATTTTTCCGGGGATGGGGCATCTTCCACTTCTCTGGGTAACCTGTTCCAGTGTTTCCCCACCCTCATAGCAAAAAAAAATCTTCCTTGTTTCTATTTCTTCTCTTCTATCTATCTATATTCTTCCTTAATCTAAATCTACCCTCTTTAGATTTAAAACCATTACCACTTGTCCTGTTGGTGCAGGCCCTACTAAAAAGTCTGTCCCTACCTTTCTTATAAGCCTCTTTTAAGTATTGAAAGGCCACAATAAGATCTCCCTTGTGCCTTCTGTTCTCCAGGCTGAACAACCCCAACTGCCTCAGCCTGTCTTCACAGGAGAGGTGTTCCATCTCTCTGATCATTTTTGTGGCCCTCTTCTGGACCCGCTCCAACAGGTCTATGTCTGCCCTGTGATGAGGACTCCAAAGGTGGATGCAGTAGTCCAGGTGGGGGTTCTCACCAGAGCAGAGCAGAGGGGCAAAGTCCTCTAAGAATTATATGATACACTGATAAAATATATTCCAGCTTGGTTGCCAAAATGAAAATCGTAAGAGCTCATTAAAGCATTAAGTCTTCTGTTTGTGAACACACTGCATGAAGGAACAGTTATAGACAAGACACTGTTATTTTCCATACGCAGAAGGTTTTTCTTATATGCTGTGACCATAATTTTAAAACTTACTAGTTAAAATTAATAAATTGTGTGCTTCCTTGTGTGTACTGTAAGTTAAAGAATAGATTTTCAAATGAGTTTTCTGCCACTGATCTGAAGAAAGAATGTTTTTACTTCTAAACAGATACTAGCTTAAAGGAATAATTAGACAATTATGTGTATCTATAGAAAGAAAATATAAAATTCCATCCATTCACTGAAATGTGAGGGAGGAGAATTGGTTCTTGTTCTGACTTGCAGGTTCCAGACTATACAGGTGTTAGCATAGAATACTTTGATGTAGTCCAGAAGTGACAGAAACTCTTTTTACAACAAAGTTAAATGGATATTTCACCTCACTTAATAAAGGATTTAAAAATCTCTGTAATTTTTTGCTTTTTTTTTTTACCCATATTATCAAGGAAACAAAACATACATGGAACCTCTGTAAGAATGAGAACTACTTCTAGTAGTATTAGTGTTGCTTCATCTTTATCAAATATTAAGTTGCATAAATATACATACATCACATCAGCAGAACTGATGGGAGAGATTGAGGGCAACGTGAAATGCAGTCCTGATTCATCACCAGGTGATTTAATGTATAATTTCTTTGATAGTCTCCATAAAAACTGGTAGCAGTATAGTATCATACACTTATGAGAAAAATGAGCAGCATGGCTCAAAAAAGCTTGGCAATTAATTAAATGATATGCTTGTTCATCTTGCAGGTCAAGCAGTTAATTGTGCCAAGAATTGCTTTGAAATCATGCATGCCTCAACTTAGACCTTTTGCCTCCCAAGAGAATTCCTCAGGTCTTACTGTGTATCATGCTTCCTGTGGATGCCAGTCTAATGCTAGTTAATCCTGTTAGCATGTATAATAGATACAGTGATATCTGGAAATCCGAATCTGTATTCGGCAGCCCTACACACCAGTGTAGGAGAAAATTGAAAGCTTTGTGGCTTCTTGAACTTGAGAGTAAAATACAATTCATGGTTAAAATTAGCATCATGTGTTTTGATAATTCATACTTCACAGGGCAAAGGAATAACTGCAAGCTAGGATTAAAGATTTTTCCTACTTTTTGTGTATTGTAGCTCTACAGTGAAATTGTGTTTGAATGAGTTCCACACTTTTCAGCTTCCCATGTTCCTGTGTGTGTAGAAGTCTACTTTTCTAGTGCAATTTTCCTTCTGGTTTTGGTGTTTTCATACAAATCTCTATCAGAATGTGTACCTGGTAAGGAACAGTTTGAATTTTTCGTTTGTTTCATAAGGTGGGAAAAGATTCCTTCAGTTTAAGAATGCTGAATCTGAAATCTTCAGAAAATGCCCAGACAGTGCAAAAGCAATCTATGATTAATGGCAGCTGATCATTTGTAGTCTTTGGTCCTTCCCTGCAATAGCGAGTATAAAGTCCAGTCAGCATTAGTGTAGCAGTAAAGTAATGCAAAGATTGAGTTGTCAGGCTCGTTTTGGAGACATCCATAGTTGTAGTGGTTATTCAGAAAGATTCAAATGGAATTGTAACATAAGTACTGTGTTGCAAATGTATTAATATTGCTTATTACTTGTAGTCCAGCGTATTGCACTTCAAACATAGATTTTATTAATATTTATACATGTTTTTTTCCTGAAGAACTTGAAGTTGGTTGACATACATCATTTTGAGTGGTTTGAAAATATTGCTATTAAAAAAAAAGGTTGTTTTTCTTCAAAGTCTGTGGGGTTTTTTACTCTTATCAGAAGATGAGGCTGATTAAAAATGGATGTATCTATAGATATGTATTTTTTGAGGCGATTGTGCAAAATCAGGAATTTACAGTTTTGTAAATGTTTGTAAGTGATGTCAGAGTTTCCTCAGCTGCAAGTATACCAATTAGTAAGTATGTGAACCATTAAGAATCCCCAAAACAATGGCAAATGGACTTGTGCCTGTAACAACAAAACAACTATGTATTAGATTAAGAATGTACAGGGTAAAGTACATTTCTGGCTACATCCCAGCTATTGCAAAGATTTTTCCTCTCTCTCTTCAAAGCAAGAAAAAGATGTTTTTCAATTTCCTGTTAGTGTTCCTTCTAGAAACTGAGATCTTTCCTTCTTTGCAGGTTTGGTATCTTTTCAGAGATTAAAATGATGATCATACACAAAGATCCAGCAGGATCAGACCTGCTACAATAACTTAAAATAATACTATAATATGTATTACTATATACAACTAATTTTTAGGAGCATAGGCAGCTTTCTTCCCTTTTAAGCCTGCTGTGAGAGACAAAAATTCCCATGCCTTAAAACAAAATTAACCTCATTTAAATGGAATCAATTTTGTTCTTCAATCTGAAGGGAGGACTATGTCACATTGTTAAACCAATAGTTTTTAAATAGTGTGAAGGCTTAAAAATAATACATAAAGAAGCAGAAATGTCTATCCCATAAATGAGTGTTACATAGAGTTTATTTTACCATCTCTGTAAAAGGGAAAAATATTTTCTCTGTCTTTCTAATGCGTTTCTACCTCCACATTCAGCAGATAGGGAAAGAGGATTGGTGTTCTAAGGATGTTCTCTAGAAAGACATTCTTTCTTGGCATCATGTCTCACTAATTATTAGTACGATACCACAAAAATCTCAAAGGCTTTGTAAGCCCTGTGATACAGGCTTGTACCACATGTAGTAACCATTTCTGTACCAAGCCTTCGCATATAAAGGCATAAAGAAATGGAAGGAATGGAAAAGGAAGCAATTTAAAAGGCAAAAAAAATATTCATTTGTAAATCACTGACGTTTACGGACAATGTTATTTTTTGAAGGTCTGCCATGGTAATATTTTAATGACAAAGTCTGTTTATTTCAAAACTAGCCTTGTGTAATGTGTCAGTGAGAACTTTCAGAATTCTTTTGTATCTTAAAGAAGAAAACTTGGAATTTACAGTTTCATTTTTTTCATTACCAGATCATGTTGTATAAGACAACACAACCCTAATAAGGATCCCCATTTCATGTAAGAAGGTGGCAGTGAAGATCAGTGGGAGTTTACCCCAGGTGCTTGTCAGAAAAGATCCCATACCCAACTCTCTTTAGACTTTATATTCACTGACACACCAGTCTTCAGGATCTCTCCAGCCACTGACCCATTCTTCATAGCTTCTTTGAATGGACATCAATCCAGTCAAAAGTTCATTGTCTTTGTACAGTTTCTGGCTTTTAGCAATTCTCTTCTCAGTTTTTGGTTTTTTTTTTTTCCCATCTGTCTCATTAGGTTGGAGAATGTAGGTACCTTGAAATACATGAATATTTCTAAGATCACGTGACATAAGTGATGCTTATATATTCCTCAGGAAACACTGATGTATCCTTCATGAAAAAACAGAATAGTGTCCTCGCACCAACACTGCTTGTTCTTTGTGTTCAATATTTTCAGTAGGGTTGGTTGCTGAAGAGATAGAAGGATGAACTAATCATTAAAAACTAACCTGCTCATTCAGATCTCAAGGTATTACAGGCCATCCTTCTACAGCATGTCCTGGGAACACAGTTCCCTGTTTTGGCTCGCTGATCTGTTGTTGATTCAATGAATTCAAGTTGCCTGTCCGCAAGCTTCATCCCTTTCTGACCTCTGTGCTTCTAGCCATTCAGTAAGAACAATTGTAATTCTGAACCATGAAAAAGATGTCCTTGATAGCTGCAGTGGTGACTGATACTGTAGTGGGTCTTTTTGTTCTCTGAAAAAGTCTATCCTATGCGTAATCAAGGAATTTGTTTGAGAGGAATTCCAAGCTCCAAGTCAAGAAATGATTTTAAAGTATTTTTAAAGTTGCGTTGAATACACTGCTGCTTAGAATGAAAATAAGTACGTGCTTAAAGAGTTAGCTATACAGGGATGCTTTCCTGGATTGGGACCTCTATTGATTCACAGTCCTATTTAGTCTACATTTTGAAATTCTTGGTCATTTCTCTTGTGAATACTTTTGCTGTCTTAGTTGTTATGAATGGAGTTCTTTGTTTTCTGTATCTGGAATTTAGTCTAAATAATGACCTCCAATGAAGTACTTCTGTAAGGTCACAAATGCCTCTCAGAGCCAAGCTAAAGTAAACATCCTAAATAATTATATTTTATTTTTTTATGAACCTAGTATATTACTGACAAATATTGAAAGTTCTCCAGTAAGGGAACAGCAACTCACCACCTCAGTTTCATTGACCTGCTGTCATGTAGGCTGCTTTTTCTTCTGAAAAGTTGGTTTAATTGGAAAGGACTGAACCTTGACTACTCACATACAGCACATATGACTAATTTAAAGCCAGTAAGTTTGGTTCAGAAGAAGATGGTTAAAATGGGCTGATTCTTTATTGGTAGAAGTCTCTCAGCCAGGCAGTGTAGAGATGTTTCATTTTGAAACACTCGCTTCTTATCCAGAGTATAATGGTCCTTACGTACTCTCACATTGAGATGCCTGAACAGACGACCTGCTTTTTTCTTTAAGGAAAAAATGATAAACCAAAATCCTGAACAGTGTGTTATCTGAGCCCGTTATTAGGGAAGCCTGCAGCTGTTCATATTTTCTCTCTGCAGCACGTGTCACTGTGGCAAATGGAAAATATTTTCATCCTCTAGGATTACAGAACTGCTGAAAAGCCATAAACAAAACATAACTAGAATTGTGCATGTAAGTGACAGTTAATGTGATGTCTCAGAAGAAGGTAGGGTAGAGAGGAAATTAAATACAGGAAAGAATTCATACTCTTATTTGCAACAATACACTTCAGAGTTTCAGAAGAAACTATTACATTCATCAGTGGAAGAGTTTTGTTTCCATTGTTCTCAAACTAAACACACATACATAAACCTGAGGAAAGTGCTTCATATAAAAGAGATGTATGTGTGTACATATGTATGTATTTAAAAGGAAAGCCCCACTGTTTAAAGTGGAGATCCATTTCAAGTCATCCGTATCAGGAAAGTTGCACCAATGTTAATGCACTTTAATGCTTTCTGTTTCCAGGGTATCTGACAGGCTTGCAGGCCTTATTGATAATGAAGGAGAATGTGTCAATATTCCCACTTTAAGATCTAATTCAGAAGGAAAGTGATTTTTTTCAAGGTCAGACAAAAAGTCTGGATCTTAGTTCTTGATTTCATCAAGCTAAGGCCCTCATCCTGGCAGTCTTACTCTTTTCTTGTGAGGAGAAGGTGGCCTTAGTGTTTTTTTCAGTGTTGCTGATCCTTTCCACATTCTATCTCTAATTTATCCCAAAGTATAATGTGCTTAATGAAAAAACAATTACTAACAAAATAATTTGGAAACTTTTGGATTATGTGTTGTGGCTGGTTAAAGCGTCTTGAAATAGGATTGGCAGTTCACCCCAGAGCAAAAGAACAGTAGGGAGGTGCTGTTTATTCAGACTCAGAGGAGAAGACACAGCACGTCCTCTGCTTTTCATACTAAAGATGCAGGCAGTGATTATTTTATTTTATCCAAACTGCCTCCCATGTATCTAGAGGTCTCCCATCTCCCTCCTTTCCCTACAGTCATGGCTCTTACTGGAGTGACATGGCAAAGCAGAAGCACATTACCAGTCTTTCCCAAACCTCACCTTCTTGCCATCCTGCTTTCTATTCCACACCTGCTGAGCAGGGCTGCTGGCCCATCCCAATATTACAGAATATTACAGGCTTCCTTTCATGGGGCATCATTTCGACACTCCTGCACAACCGTGACACAGGTATTCCTGAGTGAACTGCACCTCACACTGCTTGAGTGGGTGCTGTTCCTGCTGGAAAAAGAAATTCTTCATAACTTGTATAGAAAAGTGGTAGTTGCAGCAAGTATGTAGAAGTATCAATTCACTGGGGTGATGTCCTAAATGTAAAAAAGATATAGCAATGCCAGAAACCACTCATGTAGCTAATTAAGGGTGACCTGATAATCCATTTTCTTCATTTGCAAGGCATTTGAGCAGAGAAAAAAGAGAGGCATTTTTAAAAAGGGGAGAGAGAAGAGGGGCTTTAGAAACCTCCTTTTAGTCTTGGCATATATAGCTACTCAGCTCCAGTGGGCAGCTGCCTGCGAGCCAGCCTGGCAGGGCTGTGCTGCCAGCTTGCCCTTCTCAAGGCAGAAGGAGCCATACCAAAGTTCCCAGTCCTGCCACCATACGTGAAAGCACGTGGGATGGCTATTGCAAGTACAAACGAACCAAACCTCAAAATGGCGTGACCTTTTGTCTGTTTAAAGTTATGGTAAGGCTGTTGGCTATGGGTAGGCTGGAAATAGGAAGATCTTATTAGAAGGCATTACTTGGTGGCTAAATATGGTCTGCTAATTCACCTCTGTTGCTTTTTCAAGTGTTCAGGCTAGTGTCTAGAATTAAACCCAGACATCTAGGCACTAAAACAAGAACAAAAATTTAGGGTTTAAAATGTTAATTCTGAAGTAACTGTCTACTGTTTAATAATAATAACAAAAACAGTGACATTGTTACTACTTAAAAAATAATGTGATTAATGTGATTTGGTAACCAGCTGGGACTTAGTGCTCACCTCCTTACTGAAAGCACAGAATAAAAACAACAGAAGTGGAAAAAGGATTTAAAATGCTCTTTTCCTGTTTAGGTGACAGGAATGCCACAGCCAGCAGAGTTGGAAATGCGTATTTCACATCACGGACATCAAAAACCATATGATATATTTCTAGTATCAAGTCTGTGCATTGGATCAGATCATGTTTTCAGGCTGCACCATTGAATTCAGAACTTTGATCTGCTAAGTGTGTTTTGGGGAACAAAAGCTATGAAATTGTTTTTTCCTTTCCTTTTTTAATTCCACCACTTCGAAAGCAATGTCGTACAAGTACAAAATACCTGAGCGTTCTTCATGAAGCAAACTTTTACTCTCTTGTTTTCCCTTTTGTTTGGGATGAGCTCCTGGGAACGTACTCCAAGGTGAACAGTGATTTTACAATGTTAATTCTAGGGCATCAGAACAGTATAAATGTTCAGAAACTGGATAAAAAGGGGCATTCATATCTTTGACAGTCTGGTGAGAGAACAGTTTTGTATTTACAGTTGGACCTTGGTTAAGATTTTGTTTTATTGGGTTTAGCTATCATGTAATTATGAATTTCACTTTCATTTAATTGGTGACAAAAAGTCATGGTCGGTCTTCACACGCTAGCACCAAAGTGCTGTTGGCACATCCACAGTGCCGAGAGTAAGTGCAAGAACTCAGCACCCTCAGGCTCAGGAACGTTTCCAGCTCCTGTGGTGCATTTGGGACTGGCTGGAATTTCTAGATTTCACTTTTGGCCCACAAAACCCAGAAAGATCCTGCAGCAGACAAGGATTGCCATTGTAGATATGGCCTATGCCTTATCATGCTAGTTTGTTTTTAATACTTTCCCCTACTATAATGTAGATGTGTACTACATGCTAACTGTAGTATACAGTCAGAAAATTCCCACTTAAAATTCCCAGATTTTCTGACATCTATTATCTATCCAGAAAGGGTCAAAATGCAAGGTATATCTTATGCAATCAACCTGTTTCAAGTGTGTTTTTCATCTCCAGTTTGGAATACAACTTTGGCACTGTGAGAAGAGCCATGGTGATGCTGTTCAGCATGGAGACAGCTGAAGTCTGCATCCAAAGTTAACATCACAATGTCTGATGGAAACAACTGGTTCTGTCTCAAGGTGGTTTGATGATGTCATTCCCTAGGGGAAAAAATGTCAAGCTTTTCCCTTAGCGGTGTTGATCTGTCTGGAATAGATAGCATGAAAGCATGGAACTTCATGACTGTTATGGCTGCTGGATATTGCCACAGTTTCAAAGTGACCTTTGTAAATACCATGACCATGTAGATTGGACATGGGCTACTACACGATGTGTAGTTTAAAAATATGTGAACAATTACAAAATCTGTCTTTATAATACCCTTTTATCTTGCATACTTCTGTCTTACAGTTTGAGTGTTTTAATTGTACCATCTAAGAAGGATGACATCTGGATGACGTCATCACTTAGTATTTTGAAGTATAGGAACATATGTAATTTTTGTAATGGAATGGCAGTGTGAATGGTTGTCTAGCTTAATGAATTTCTCATTCAGAAGTTAGTGTGGCGCTAACATCCATTTTACAAATGGAACAAATGGCTTGTAGGAGCAGGTGGCTGTTCACAGGAATTACTTCAGCAGGTCTGAGTTTATAAGGGAAGAATATCTTGTGCTCCATTTTAGTTATGCCTATACAGTTTCACTACAGATGGCAGTAGCAGTTTCTCCAGCAAGGCCTTCTGAAGACCTCATTGACTGACCATAAAGCAATTGTTTCATGTCTTCCCCAAGGCACAAAAATCAGAACTGTGCCTAAGGAATCCTGGAATTCCTTTATAGTTGCAAGAACACTGAGGCTGCACCATAACATGTCAAAAATACTGCTTTCCTGTAACTCAAGCTTAATTGGAAATTATCATCTGACAGTATATATAGTGCATAGTGTTTTGGTGCTAAATCTACTAAAATATGATCTTTAATGTTATTTCAGTTCTGTTGTAATCTTTATGATTGTAACAATTCTTTCTGTGGCTCAGTTTGGAAAGCTACTGTGCCTCTTGTCTAGAGACAATAAGAATTAAAAAAAAAAGTATTTTCTGTTATGGTAGTTGGTAAGGAAAGATTACAGAAAGAGTATCTTAAAAAGGAGCTGCCAATTAAAATGTTGCCTTCGTAATAAGTTTTTGAAACACACATTTGTTGCTTGACTTTTTAAATATTCAAGCTGTTTTTTATATATTTAAAGATTGTTTCAGAAGTTTAAATTTTGTCATTTAGTTTTCAAAATGGCAGCCATATGCTTTTGTAATTCTTGAATGCCTTGGTATAGTTTTATACCACGGACAAAATAAGGAGAAACTGAGCAAGGAAGAGATTTAAAAATCACTCTGGAATGATAAATAAATATTTTTTTGCAGTACTTGGTAGAACCTCATTGTCTTAGTGAGATTTCCCTCTGTTCCCTTATCTCAGACTGCTCAGCAAGATTGCTGTTGTTGGTATAATTTGTATAGGGGGGGGGATTGTGACTATTTCATGGAAATACGTGTACATATATAATTCTTCTGATAATTAATCACATCTATTCTGTGTCATATCTGGCACACTTACAAAACCATGACAGATGTGGCCAGATTTTGGCTCTCCCTTTGGGAAAATACTACTACTGTATTTCAAATCTTGCCAAATTACTGCATGTAAAATCCTTACTCTTGCTACAGTGGTAATAATTCATATTCAAATCCTTTTTCTACCATTTTAATATGAATATTTGGTTAATAAACTAGTTATTTTGTTATTTTAAATTGGACAGATCCTGTCCAGATCTGAACATTAAATTACTAAAAGAAAGAATGAAAAAAAATAAACTGATTATTTTCTTTAAAATTCAGGTTTATCTTACTTTTGTGACATGTAAAGAAAAAAATGCTTTGTAGTTCAGTGACATCTTGATTGTTTGCAAACTACAGCCCATCATCCATAATAGTTCCAGCTTTGGAAGACAAATCCCTGTACATGGGAAGGGATACATTGCCTTGCATCTCTCTGATACTTTCCAGAACTGAAAACTATAGCCAACATTAAGGCATTCTGTGGTGATTTTCTTGTAAATTTGACACCAGTGATAAAAAGCAGCCCTGCAGCACCCACAGTTAACCGCTAAATTTCAGGCGCCAGTGGCATGATGTTGTTCCCTGTCCATCAAATTACCCATGGCATGTATTTCCTCTTCCGAAAATCCTTGTGTTCGGGGTACCTGTAGGAAAGTGGCTGCTCCCTGTCAGTATCCCAGAAAAATTACATTAATTGAAGGTGGATGCAATGGTTAAGAACAAAATGCCATGTGAGAGTAGCGTAGCACCCAGAAAATGTAGATGCTTATTGCAAAATGAAAAAGAGAAGCCACTCTAACAACCATTAGAGAAGAGAGCTGATAGGTTTAAACTGAAGCATGTTGGGGACATTTATTCCAAGTTCTTCCTGGAATCTTTATTCTGAAATAACATATGTAGGCAGTATGTCATTTCCCTCTATATCTACCACCTCATTAATACAGGCTGGCAGCAGAAAAAGAAAAAAGAAGAATGTGCAAGGCTTGCTACACATAGTAAAAGGAGCTTTTGCATACTGTAAAAACAGTTTTCCTTTAGGTGTCTATTCTGTGTTATCACTACTGATTGGTGAAAATAGTGCTTTCCTGAATATGTGCCATTAGATTGCAACGCCTGAGCTGCCACGGAACCTACCAAGTGACCTGTGAAAGCCTGGGCTCCATGTAAATACCAATTCTAGTTTCAAAACACTAGTGAAGTGAAAATCAAAGGATCTTGTCTCTGGTTTAGGGTTTAGGGAGGAAGTGTCTAGTGTATACACATACTCTTTAATTTAGTGTACAAATTCATAATTTGGGTAGACGGTATAACAACAGGTGGTTATTGAGGGCAGAGGGTGAAGATTTCATAATACTGTGCTCACACCTAATATTTCCATGCTAACAGCTGTGCAGCAAAGGTTTGCTGCTTTGGGCTTCATCCCCCTGAGATGTGTAGAGATCTTTCTGAGGACTGGGAGTTGTGAAACGTGGACTATGGGGAGCTCGTTTGAACAGGCTGCATAACTTGTAGCTGGAGACCTGGGAATTTTGGTCTGTGTCAGGACATCAGCAGCAGGTTTACTTTTCATTTGCAAAGTAGCTGGCTTGGTTCACAGCTAAGATTAGAAGTCTCTCAGGGGCTGCAAGGCTCACAAGGCCACAAAGGTTGTGAAAATTTGTCTTTTGCATTGTCATTGTCATTGTTTTGGAGCTGTTGAACTCCAGCGTGGTTAATTTTCTTCTCTCACCTGTACCTCCATGGATGAAACACATGAATTCTCCTGAATTCAGAGCATGACTGAATTCATTGTCCGTCTGCTGGTTTGGTACTGACGTGTTTTATCTAGTATGAGTCAAAATAGGAACTCTCAGAAGTCAGTAAATGGTGGCACATTTCTTGCCAAGTGGTGGTAAGATGACTCAGGAAGATTACAGGAATATTGCAGAATGTCATATAGGAAAGGAAGTACCTCTCTTACACCTTTGCATTAATTATTTTTACGTTGCAGTTGCAACTGACTTACCCACTTGATTTGTAAGGTGTATGCCAATGGAATATAACTTCTTAGTTTTTAATGGGTCTCTCTTTGGAGCTTGTGGATGGAAATACTCATAATACTCCCTATTTGATCAAAGACTTTCAAATTACTTTGCATCATCCGTTTGTATAAAGTATGTTCTTGGGTTTTTAAGCACGTTAGAGTGACTGTAACTTCTTGTAAGTTAATTTCAGAAGTTTGGAGAGAAGGAAAAGTGTTACAAGTTTCTATTTCTTTTAGGTCTTTTATGACCTAAACTGTTTTTCATCATGGAACCTATTGCTAAAACAGTTTTCTGAAAAGAAAATAGTGTTTACAAAGTAAACATTTTTTCTGGCTGCGAGATTGTTTGCTGTCCAGGAAGCAAACACATTCTAGTTCATTACATATATTTTGAGTGTATGAAAGGAAAATAAGTTTATACATTTTAAACGTGCAGCTCACAGACTTTCCGGCTGGAACCCACTTGGGAGTCATAACACAGTTCCAAGACCTCCCCTAGTGAGACTCCTCAGATATCAGAGTGGTAGTGACTCATCGACCGCAGGAGAGGCAATTGAATTAAAACTTAAATATTTATGTGTCTGACTCACTCAAATTGCAAAACAAATACAGCCCGATTTCTGGGTGAGATATCTGTGTTTCTCAAGAAAAGTTGGACCTGGTGTTTCAAGAGCTGCAAAGGCCTGAATTTGGCTATTGGTCCTTGTTTTCACACCACCTTCCCCCCCCGCCCCCAAGTAGTTTTCACAGCTTTAGAACTATAGAAGTAGGGCTACAGTAACTTAGTTATTAAATATGTCTGGAGTACTTGATAGTAGTGACAGAAATGGAATTTCTATCAGATGGTTCAGCATGGTCTGTTGCACTCGTAATTATTGCATTTGGATCTATTGAGGGTCCAAGGTAAAGGTGGCTGTAAACGTTACTGCATTAGAAATGTGTCATCCTCCCATCACTTCCCACATACATAAACGGCTGTCTGAGAGGAATTACAATGGAAAACTGAGCAAAGAAAGAGATGCTGTAACTACTGCTGCCAAGCTGTGTTTTTACCAAGTCCAGAGATTGACAGTAACAGCCACCAGGTCAAATGTCTTGCTCTCCCCAGCACAGCATCAAGATCTTTGCAAAAAAAAAAGTTGAGCTTGATCCTCTGAATTTGTTTCTGAAGTTGGTCTTGCTAACCATGTACAGCACAGATGTTGCTACCCACATCCACCGTCCCTTCCCCCACAGTCAGGTGCTGGGTCTGAGGCCATTTCATTCTTCCAGGTCAGTCTGTCTGGAGAAGGCTATAATGTATACCTAATTACTTTACAGCTAAGAAAGCCTTAGCAGATCCTATGTATTGAAAACTGAGCGTGTGCTTGCTACAGTCATAACTTGAAACTATTTCATTACGCAATTTCTGGTCCAAAATCCTGATTTCCAGCTTGCCTTTGAATAAGAAGTACAGGCACTTGTCTGTCATCAGCAAGATATAAGGTATTTCATGATACCACAAATAAAGCTGTTGTTTGGCAAACCCAAGTACAGCAAGTGTTCACTTTTCTTAAGATAGCTTTCTGAAAAACACCAAAGTGTGATCTGAAAATACAGCTGAATGTTCTATACAGTGTTCTTCATTTAAAGAGTGTCTGATGTGCTACTGCCAGTAATTATCATCTCTTCATGGCCCATGGAAAAATTATACGACTTGTTCCATTTTTTTGTTTGGTTGTTTTTTTAATGTTCTAATTTAGCCTCAGATCAGAAATATCTTCTGCCACTCCTGTTTCCAGGACTTAAACAAATTTATAGATTTGGCTTGTTAGATGGCATCAATATGTTAAAGTTTAAATTCTACATGTATAGATGAATTATCCAGTTGTAAGTCATAATACTGTCTCATTAGGCTCCTTTTCTGATGTTGAATAGCTCTGCTATGCAACGTGTGTTGTTTATCCTTTTTCTTCTGGTTGCAGTAGGGACGATTCCACATACTAGATAAAATCAAATTAAGCTGGATTTTTGGCAAATCTTCTTAGATCAACTTCAGCTTCACAAACACTTTGAATTAAATTTGGATGATTGGTCCCATCCCTAGCTGTAGCGGTAACTGCAGCTTGGAATGGCACAGTTTCTTAGCAAAAAATAACATTCACATTTCAATATGATTTTGTGATTACAGGTGTGTGTTTTTTATAATTTAAAAAAAAAAATGTTAGGATAGCACGGTATTAAATTTTTTCATCACACAAAGTATTTGGCTAACTTTGAGACAGCTGTTTTTTAATACGTTGGGTACTTTTTTTTTCTTAATTTCTGTTGTGCTTGTTGCGGGGCGGGGGCTATGTCTTTGGCTATAACAAAAGCTAGGAAGAGTTCATCCAGTGTAAAACAAAATAAAAATACCTTGCTGCTGCCATCTCTGAAGGTCATAAAAATATTACAGCTTTGAGGGAGCTTGATCAGTTTACATAAGGGATTACAAAATGTGGTTGCTTGTAATACCATAGGACTGTACTTGATGACCTAAGATTTTTCTTCCAGTATTTCATTATTAAACTCTAGTCATAAGAGAGAAAACAAAACCATAATTGCTGATGTATTATATTAGATGCTCGGTATGTAGTCTGCTACTCAGCGAATAAACGCTGTGTTGCTGAAGTCTGCCAGCTGAATTGCATGAAACGGAGTGAATGACACAGCTGAGCATCAGATGCTGCCCAAGTTGAGAATCATACAGACCAACATTGCATGGATTTCCACTTGCGTATTTGCACATTGTAAACAGTACATAACAGGTTATGCAGAGAGGACCTAAACTCTAATCCATGTAAGAAGGTGAAAAAATGGCAGATTTTCCTTTGGGGCCTCTGACATCAATAACCTGAAAGAGCATTCTGTTTGGTTTGCTAAAATTCTCAGGCGAATCAACGGCATGTTTTAGTCATAGTATCTGAAGCTGCTTATGATGCTAATAAAAAAATCACTTGAGGGCAGCCTTCCCTGGCCGTTGTATAGGTACGGTTTCAGTTCCATTTCCACATTATTTCAGCCTGTTAAGAATAAATAGCAAATATTATGGCATCCAGTTGTTCCTGGAGCTGCCTCATTACCACTCCCTTAATAACTCTTTACAGTCTGGCAGCTATTTCACTATTTAGGTTAACAATACTGACAAATTTTACTGTTTTCAGTAAAAAATCTACCCAAATTTTGTTGTAAGTGTCCTCTCAAAGGGAAGTATTAGCAAGTATTGCCAACTGCCTGATATTTCTGTATCAGCCTTATATTTGTATCAGGTCCATGTATAACTGATGAAAGCTACATTTGTTGAAAGCAAAATAAAACAGCAGAAATTGGGGATTTTTTTACAGGTTTTCTTTAAAGGCAAAAGAAAAATATATATACTTTTAATATGCTTTTCAGAAACGTATTTGTGGCTTGCGTGCTTTCGAAGTGCTTTAGTGAAGCTTCTAAAGATTGCTTAAAAGGATTAATTATATTATTTTACAGCCATTTTAGTCACATCATTATTATTCTTTAGGAGAACTGGGAACCTTAGATGTGTGCTGTGAATTACTATATTCAGAATTAATCTGAGGAAATCTCTTAATAAGGAAGAATACACATAATGCATCACATTTTAAAAGTACTAAAATTTATACACAGTCAGTGAAGAGAAAGGTAAACTCTAAATCTTGTGTTTTCTGGGATGGCTTGTGACTGTAACAACTTTAATCCTTTTGGCTGACTTGGCACTTTGAAAAGGTAAGAACTCATTCTTTGCTGAATAAAAGCAGACAAACTGAGCAGAATCTTTTGAAATGCCCTACCGATTTTTGGCAGTGCAAAACAAAAACCCCTGGCTTCACCCTTTTAGAGCTCTAGTAGTCACCTAGTTTTAGACTTCTAAACGTGGTGGGATTCTTGTCTTCTGTAAAACTGTTTTAAGAAGTTATAATACAGAATAAAATACTGTATGTTACTAGTGTTAGCCCCACAAATATGTTATGCATAATCCGCTCTTGGCAAAACTTACACTTGTAGAGTCTCACTTAGCACGATCATCTAACTGTTTGTCATTCTTTAGTTCCTCTTATTTTTTCAGTTGACTTTCAAAACACCTTGTGTGAAACTTCTTCCAGGATTTCAAATGAAACAAGTATTTTCACAGAGAATATTTGTTGTTTCAGGAATACAACAAAAAATTATTTGGGGTTTTTTGACAGTGTTATTCTCTTAAGGAAAAAGTGTTACAAATGTGGGTGAATTGCAGGAAAAGGAAAAGCAGATAGTCGCAGCAAAGATACAACTCGGAGCTCATGAAAAAAAATAAATTAAAAATCAGTTACAGCTAGTGGTGGGGATAGAAATAACCTCCCAGGCATCACTGCAGACCAGTCAGAGTTGCTCTAACGACGAAGTCTCTCAGTAACTGAAACAAAGGGCTAAGGCAAATATGCCAACGCAAAGAGAGCTGTGGGAATTCTCTGTGACTTTTTACATTACTTTTCTGTCTTTTCTGTACATGGAGTTTTCTCTTTTAGAAGTTCAGTACTGAAGATTTTAATTGGATAAAATTGGTTTTTTTGATCCTCTGGTCCACTTTTGCTACTCAGCATAAGAGAAGGGTGTAGGCATATTCACCCTAAAGATCTGGCCCGTTCAGCAATCCGTGCAAGAAGTGGAAAAAAGCCCAAGTGATGGAACACCACAGCTTCAAGTTTATTGGTTTTTCATCTTTTCACAAAATGAAGTTGAGTTTCCGTAAGACAGCCTGGCATGTCTACTCAGCAGGGATATTACAGCAGTTGTCCAGTATTACTTGTTTCACATACAGAATTGAGTTAATTTTTATTATTTATATTTATGTTGTGACTTGGTTCAGGTTGCTAGGGGATTGCAGTGAATTATACGAGTGTTCAATTACCTTGGAATGTCACAATTGATAACACAGCACTGAATGATACTTTGGAGAAGAAATGTTTTTAGCTTTGTTTGCTACTTTTCTTTTTCTGTTGGTTGATACATATGTTTGTATTATTTCAAGAGAGAGGAAGGTGACAGAGAGCAGCTGTGAGCAGTGAGAGCATCTTCCCTAACAAAGGCTCTGAATTTGACACGAGTTCAGTATTCAGCTCACAAACTGATATAGCATGCAGTGGGAAACAGGCTTAGGTACTCGAGTGAAAGGATTGGAGTTTCCGATGAGGAAAGAACTTCAGTGTGCAAGGATCCAGAAGATCATCAGCCTTTCCCCAGGCACAGCAGGGGCAGATCCACAGCCAGCTCTTCCGAGCATTGAACAACTCCTAAGCCAGCCAGCTGCCACAAGACTGGACACAACACAGGCTGTCATTTACTGTCAGCAGTCACTGCTGTTGTACATATTTTAGCTCATTTTTTTTTAAATAAACCCAATCCAAGATGAATATGGGGTTCCAAAACCCAGCTGCAATCAGCTGGGTTCCACGCTGACTGATTTTTGCAACCAGCATCCAGTCTCTGAAGAAGCCCAGTGGAAAATCACTGGCAGAGCTTTCCATCAGAGATGTAATCAGCCACATTGGTGAGAAGGCCAGGCAACAGGAAAAGGGAGACACTGAAGTGTTTTAGGGGAATGTAGTTAACCTACACAGGGTAATTTGGAGTGAATGCTAGAGTGCAGTAATCACGCATCGCTTCTTAAACACGCCTCATAGACATCTCACTACAGATGTGAGACAGAGACGTTCCCTACAGAGAAAAAATATTTTACATGTACCCTTATCCTCAATTTATTGCAATATTTAATATCAGGTGCAAATCTTGCTTTCAAGATTTCTTCACATGGAAAGCATGGAGAGTTGCAGGTGCCTGGGTAGTGGGGAACAGGCATGCTGTGGCTGGCTCTGGCTGTGCTGGAGTCCCTGTGTCTCAGCTCAGCTTGCTCTGCTAAGCTAGGCCCTTCAGGAGGTGAAAGCTGGATACGTGATACTTGTGCACGTATAAATATTTTTGGTATAAATAATGGAAGCCGGGGCATTTAGTGGTCCCTCCAGAAATACCAACCCCCACTGTTGTGATCCTAATCATCATGTAACTTTCACCTGTGAACAGGCTATTGTGTTTGACATCTGTGAAAGTCTGCTTCCTACTTGGGCATACTGCCCTCCCAGTGAAGTGTACTAAATCTTCTCAGCGGGGAAAATAACCTAAAGTGATAGAGATAACATAGCCTTGAGTCCATAGAGATTTATTAACATCAGTGCAACTAAACATTGAAGTCGTCGTATCGTGAGTTAGCTCCAGCATGCATGTTGATCTCCTGATACTGGCAGTCTGTGACCAGATCCTAAAGAAGTTCAAAAGTAGGAAACTCATGCATGTAAACATATAAGGAATTTAACAGTGTACAGAAATGGGTGTTAAAATGTCAGCTGTGTTCTGAGCACTGAGTAAGAGAAGTACAACATAGTTTGGGAATGTACTTAGAATCAGCACAGTTGCAGAATTACACCCAGTCCCCAGGTGCAGCAATTCCCACTGCTTGCAGAGAAGCCACCAAAGAGCTACAGCAGTCAGTAAGCCAGAGCTGCTGATCTGTGAGTTGCAGGCTGGGACAGCTTTCCTTGATTGCTATCATCAAGCATCCTCTAGAGCAATCTCTCTTGAAGCTGGAGATAGAAATCCTCCACTGTCTATACACTTACACTCTGGGCACAAAAAGTTTGCTTGTTACTCTGCAATGTAACTGCTACAGATTTTTTCTGCTTTTTGACTTAGCCCATCTGAATTCAAAACAAAGATTTTTTGTATAGTCAGTGAACATGCTTAATCCATCTTGCCTTTTTTTTTAAAAAAAAAAAAAGATAATCTTCCTTTAGTGACTCCTGTTCCATTTTGCAGCAGCTCAGTCCTAAGAGATGGAAAGATCTGAGAATCACTTTATCTGAGAAAACAGTCCTTGAAGGAAATTAGTAAACAGATTGTACCCAGTGCCAGGGAATTATTTCAGGTGGAAAGTACCTCGTAAATGTTTTAATTTTAAAATCAATATTTTATAGACTTGCTTCTCACTGTCAAGATTCACTTAATGACATATGAACCTATTCTTGTAAATGGAACGTTCATCTAAATATTACAGGAAATGTGCTTGTAAAGGACTTTAAACTGTCTCAGAGGGTACTGTAACACTTTCCCCTATGAGCTGCTCCGATGTATAATACCTAATCTTGTTATCAAAGCAGTCCTGTAACAGAAAGCATAACTCAGGCATAATTACCTCCTGATTAATCAGCTCATTTGCATGTTTGCCACTCCAGTGCCTGTGGCGATATTATGCTAAACACAGATGGGTTCTCTGATTCTCCTCACATTCAGGTTTTGGTGCAGCTGCATGTGAAACCGGTGGTGGGAATAGCAACACATATGTGGCTACAGCTAGTCTGGAGAAACCTGAGCAGAGCAGTTTCACCTTTATTGTGTGGAATTGAAATTCCTTAGGGGTTATCTCCTTCCCTGCACATATTTGGAATATTTTTACTAATCTTGCCCTTCTGCATCACAACCTAAATACATTTAACATGTGGCAGTGATTTCCACTCTAAGTGTGTTGTTTGGGCCTCCTATTAGCAACAGTTGCTGAAATGTTCAGTGCATCTCTCTGATGTGCAGTATATTTTGTTTCTATATAACTACTTTTTTAGTCTTTTCTCTTGAAAAAAAAAAAAATAGACTCATTCCTCTAAGCATAAATGGATTATAAGTAGTCTTCCTCCATATCTAACACTGTCTAGTAGGTTAGGTATAGTTTTCTGAACATCCAGCACAGACAGAAATCTGGGCTTGATAGAACCAGTTATCAGATATATTACGGCTGGTCCTGCATTTCATCAGTCTCTAGCCACATTATAAAAAGATGCCAGGAAATAACATTGTGCTCCATGATTTATCACTTGCTTACACGTGAACAGACATTTGTATCCTTTTCAACTCTCTCCACCTCTTCTATCCCTCCCTAGATTACCTTGGTTTGTAATTTGATGGTTTAGTTACAGTTCTTGTCTGTCAAAATCAGCCATATTCATTCAGTAGGCTGTAAAAGCAGGTGTTTAATATTATTGTCCAATATTGTAGAATAGTAGCCTTGATACAGATGCCTGCAATTTTGTGTGGCTCTAAAGAGGTTTTGCTAAGTGTGTCTGTGTTGAATTCACAGGGTATTACAAATTAGGTTGTCCTTTTCCACAAAAGAAAGTGTTCATGGAGGGGGGTGGGATGGGTGTTATTTGTTTTTATTTGGAGAGTTTTCTTAAATATTTCATGTATTTTGCATTATTGTTTTAAATGCATTGCAAATACTCCTCAGCTCCTTTGAAAGCATTCTTCCTATGCTATAACCAGGATAAAGCTACCTAGCCTCTCTTTGTAGTACAGAATGCTGTATGGGTAAAACTGCAGCTCAGCCACAGTGGAACAAGTTATTGGCGACAAAAGTATAGCAGAGATTTATTTCTAGATTTGTCTTCAAACTAGTAGAAAAATAAAGATTGTGGAAGAGGTAGGTCCTTTTGTTAAAAGAAGCTGGATCTACTGAAAATGAGTAACAGTTAAATCCAAGGATTTTCACTGTGTAGCTATCTGAGGTTCTTGTAAAAATGCACACATTGGAAGTTGTTGACTTAAATACAGTTAGTGGAAAGCTGTGTCATATTAGTCATATGATTGAAGTTCTGAAAAAGACAGCATTTGATAAAAATCTGAGAGAAATTAAAAGTGAAAATGTGCAATGAAGTGGACAATGATGTGTGCAGTATGAATAAAAGCATTGATAATAGCACTGATATAGTTTCTAGATTTTTTTATTATTCTGTACCCTATTAATTTTAATTGTATTTAATTTGGAAGTCACTTAAATTTGTTCCAAAGACATGCCCTTTAAATTCTGATGATTTAAATAATTTAACTTTTTGACTGTGCTGCCGGATGTTATTAGTAGAATCCTTTGCATTATCTATAGTGTAGGTGGTAAAAAGCTGGCTTTTCTATTTTCTCAAAAACACTGGCCAGAGTGGGAAGTTAAATTTAGAAAGCAGTTTGATTTACTGCAACACTGAATTTGCTTCCTGAACATATTCCCCACAGCTCTGGCTACATTAGCACCAAAAAGTTGTGCTTCGGGGTTCCTGGGAGTTAAACTAACTTGTAACTTATGTTCCTGGGAGTTAAACCAACTTGTAACATAGAAATATACTGGAAATGAACTTCTAGAATTAAAAATCCTAAATTAAAATCATACAATTGCTGCAAATAATTAGCTCTTCTTAAAAAAAGTCAGAATTTCAGGTAGCATCTTCCTGCCTTTTCTTCACTCTCTTTTTCTAAACGTTTTTTAAAAAAAAAAAACAAAACACCTTAAAAACTGAACTTCATTTTTTTTTTACTTTTAAAAAAACCCTATTAATACCATATAATAAAAACTCTTAATAGTATTATCCTTTTTTTATTTATTTAGACTATGTAATATAATAAAACTCAGTCATCTAACACCAAAATAGTCTTTTGGAAATTACCATTTTCGTTTATTGCTTTGCAAGAAAGAGTATTGGTGAATACCATTTATTCAAGTGCAAGTTTTATGAAGTGAATGGATTTCCCTGGGCAGCAAAAGCAATCTCTGAAGAGACATTTCTCCAGAATTCTGGAATATGGTGCCTAGTGACATTGATTTTGTGTATGTGCTCATGCCACATTAACAACATTTGAAGACAAATGGATCTTTTGTATCTACAGCACAAATTATGTGCAGCCTATGTTTTCAAATATGTACTTTCATAATATGAGTCTTTATTAGGGAGGAGTTCAGTTTGGCTCTTTGCTACAACTACCAGCTGTTACTCATCAGGAATTATACTGTACCAGGATCTGCTCTTGGACTACTTAACCTGATTCACATGTAGCTCATGAAGCAGCCATTGCCTTGTATTGACTTTCTGTCAGTATTCATCTGACTGAATTTGAACCAGTAACATACAGGTGACAGGCAATATATGTCTTAATTCTCGGAGTATTTGTATCCTGCCACTATTTTGTTCATATTTCAAGATTCAGAATAAATGAAATTTCAGCATATTTATAGTCAACAGTGCAATATAAAGGTATGTTCTTTTCCAAACTCTACAGGTCAGCCTGGTGGTATTTCCCAAATTTCTCCCTCTGAAGATCATTACAGATATTTTTTAGGTCATGTCTTCACATTTTCATTCAGTGTGACTTGAGTGACTTTTTTCTAATATATATCTGGAAATGCTTTAAAAATAAGAAAGATTTTTAGAACTTGTATGTCTGTGCTTTACTGTGCTGACAGATTAACATCCAAGTGTGCAATTCTATAGTATGCTTCTCAGAAGACTTCCAGAGCCTCATCAGCATCAACTGATAAAATTACCACATTTCTTCTAGGCCAGCACAAGAATAAGAGTTTTTAAGGAAAGCATCTCTTGGGTTCTTTTAGCCCCCTGAAGGTCAGGGGTTGGTTCTTCAATGTCTCTATTTGTTACACCACAGCAAGGCTTGAAGATTTTAGCCCACTGTCACAGAACAGGAATATATGTAAAGAAAACTTAAGAAAAACCCGAGTGATGTTAGAAATAATGTACGTATTCTAAACTGTAATAAAAGCTATTCTTAGGTAATAATATACCAATTTCTAAAGTTCCTTATCGTTTTGTTAAGCTGTTGAAATGTCAGTGGTTTAGGACTCCACCTTCATTGTGGTTTTTTGTTTGTTTGTTTTTTTGTTTTGTTTTGTTTTTACTTTGCAGTCTCTACAAAACATATACATACAACTTTTTTTTTTTTTTTTTCTTTCTAGTAATGCAAAATATAGAACAATTATTTGGATGAAAGGATATTAATAATGTACTTTAAATAATACACAAAGCTTATACTTCTTACTGATTTTAAACATTTTGAAAACATTTCTTTTCTGCAGGTAATAAATGACAGAGCTGTAGCTTTTCTTTCCTGTGTCTCTCCCCCAAGACCTTAGATTGGATTGACGTATTTTAAATGGTTTTGTTAGTTTGTTTAAACAAGAAACTAAAAAAAAACAGGAAAATGAAAGGGAACAGACTCTGAAATCCTGAATCATTAACTGAACTTCCATTCAATCAAAACTCAAATATTTGGAATTTATCTTTCTTGCTCTTATCTGATGGATAAACAATAGGGAGTACCAACAGCGGGGCATCTTGCATAGCATGGGCACCTTACACAATTGTACTTGACCTGCTTTAGGTTATGGGTATTCTTGTTGGAAAGGTTCTAAATATTAAGTAATACGTGCTTTAAGAGCTTGTTGACAAACCTGTGAATTAAAAGATTTTTCCTTGTCCTTAAAGTGAGGGCAAGGAAAAATTTTCTGAAAAAGCACAGAGATTGTTTTATTAAGTAGTATGTTACCTATATGAAGTTCATTCTAGCCACAAGTACTCAAGGAATGGTCCATCAAACAAAAGATCAGGTGAAGCATGGACATCTTAAGTGCTGGCATTTTTCACTCAAGGTGTTGAACTGTGAATGGTGAATTTGAGTTGAGTCAGCAAGTGTCTTACTGTAGGAATAATGAAATAATATGGTTTTGTTTGTCTTTAGATGCCACTTAACCTCTTTATTACACTGTAGAGAAAACTCTCATGCCAGCTGAACACTTAAAAGCAGGGCTTGGACATTTCAGTGGTTTGCTGCTGCCTGTGCAGTTTCTGGCTGTAGAGCTTTCCGTTGGGTACGGGACTGTGGAGAGAAAAGAAAAAGGAGTCTGTCATGACAGATCGATATGAAAAGAATCTGACATAATCACGTTAGGACAGTTAATAGTGCAGCTTATTCTATTGCTGTTTCATCCAGTAACAGCTGCATGCTTTTCCAGAATAGCTCAATACAAGAAAAGAATCTTGAAACAAGGTAAAAAGAGAAAGGATAATCTTCCTTAATGTATTTGTTAATAATGAATGTGTGTTTGCCTTTTTTAATGGTGAGCATAAGAAAGTGATAGTTGTGCAAGTCTGGAATTGTCTTATTCCTTTACTACTTGCATCTCTACTGTATCTGATGGACTCATTTCCAGTTTACATGAGGAGACTGATACACTTCCATACACAAAATTAGTAACAGACAAAATTGCTCACGTACATATTCAGCATAATCGCTTGTGTATCCCAGTCTTAGAAATTCCTCGTGACGAAAGGGTCTCACAATTTGTATTTATTTCTCCTATGACCACACAAAGTAATGCAGGCTAAATTTTGAGCATGTGAAGTAAATGCATTCTGATTGTTTGGAATTCAGAGTAGTGTTTCTGCCAGGATGGTTAGTTTGCATAGTGGGAAATTTCATCTGATGGCTGTCTCCGAGTTGGTTGTATTAGCAGCCATATAAAAGAGGGAAAGGCATGGTATGCATAAATGGAAGATTTTTGTTAAAGTACCCATGATCTGGTCGTTTAATATAATTTCTGTTGATTCCTCAAGGAGTAAACGCAGTAGTGCTTTCTATGTCTTATATGATATATGAAATTAGACTTTCAATGAAGCCAATATGTATGGTTTGTATAAATGAGACGAGCAATATCACATTTAAAATTTGATTCAGTCTTGATGGATGCAAATACTGGACTAGAAATAGCTGGTAGTTTCTCTTCTCTTACGTGTTTTCATATGAACATGTTCTTTCATAATATTAGTGAATCTTTAATAAAGATGTGCACCAGATAATTCAGGTGGTTCCTAAAAGCATCTATGCTGATAAATATCACTACATTCTTCTCCCTCTTCTTCTGTGTCACGTATCTCACTTCTAGTTGTCTGCATTTTGAAATTTTTCCTGGTTTCTCTTGGCTGTTCTGTTCTGATGGCCTCATGATTCTTCTAAAATCATGTTTAAACATGAAGATCTTTTTATTTTTGCCTGTTTTTCTTTCATATGCTTACCTAGTTTATTTTTACAAGTATTTACAGCGTGCTTATAATGGTAGATCTATCTTAACTGTCCAGAGTTCTACAGTGAATGAAATGCATGTCTGTTTAATTTGCTTTAGGGTTTTTTATCCATTTAGAGCTTATTTTCAAGAAATTAACCTGCATATACATTTTTTTGGACCATTCTGTTCAAGGCATTCTGTATAGACACCTGAAAATGTATAGACGTCATTACAGAAGCAAAAGTTAGGTAAATGCAACAAATCTGTAGTAACTGATGGGCGAAAAGTCAGTCACAAGATACGTGGGAGGATTTAATACTTCCCAAGTGTCTCAGTGTTCTCCTTTGCATCACGTCTCTATGTATGGATGGTATCATACATATGTGACTTAAAAGCCTAGGTAAGCTTAAGGAAGATCTTCATATTAGGTTTTCGTCCTAAACTGTGATAGGAAAGGAAATACAGTAAGACATTTTTCTGTATCCCATAATAAAGTTTTCACAGCTGTGCTTTTATTGTTCGCAGACTAAGGATTCCCTAAGGAAAAGATCCAAATCCCATTTGAGATTAGTGGAAGTATTTGGATCCAGCTCAAAGTCATAGAATAGTATGTAATCTTTATCTTAAAGTGTGGTAGCTGTTATCTCATCCTTCAAGATAACTTCTCTGCATTGGCATGAGAGGGCAAACAGCAGACACGTATAGCAGCAGGAGAGTCCAGCAGATCAAACGCTACCCAGAGTTCTCTCCAAGAAACTGATAAAGCATAGTTACAGGAATTATGTGTGGCTTCAGGTTATAAAAGACACGTGGCTTTGCATTACCCCCTGAAACAGATTTAAATTTGAAAAAAAGAACATCTTTTACTGTACTAGTTTGTAGGGTAGGGTTCACAGCAAATTCCAAAAGCAGATCCCTAAACCATTCATTTTTTCTGATTTTCACGCAAAAGTATTTCTCTGCTGTCGCTCTGATTATTTTTTTCACAACTGCTTTTGAAACATCTCTTAGAGTCAAAAATAAAAAGGGGCGGAGGGGAGAAAAGGCCAAACCATCTGATGTACTTTGCCTTCTTTGTTGAAGTTCCACTGAGTCAGTCTGAGATAAATGGAATTTTCTTCTTCAATCCAAAGCTTAATTATGGTAATTAGCCTGTGCAATTTGTAAAGTTTGGCAGTCAATTCAGCTCCTAATATGCATAAGCCTCTTTCTGTTACAAATTGAGTAGGTTTAATCAGTTTTAAAAAGACAGTGTCTTACTATGTCTGCATGGCACACTCTTAGATTTTCAGATTGGTTGTTATTCCAAACTCTGCTGAACCATTAGCAGTTTTGATATTTTTAATATTCATGAAGCTTTTATTTTAGTATTAGTCCCCAGCATCTGTGATTATGATGGGTACTTTTGGGATCTGTCTATTGTGTGTCTACTGAGAATGAAAAGCCCAGCAGTTCTTGGCAGTAAATTAACCCTCACAATGCCAGTTGGTGCTGAACTCCTTTTGAAATGCTGCCTTCTGCTATGTTCTTTTCTATTCAGATTTCACACTAAGGTCTGATTCCCTCAGCAGACACAAGCTCCATTTCATCCTGACAGCCATCTGTGACACTAAAATTTTTTCCTTTTTTCATTCAAAGAATGTATTTTTCATTGTGTGCTCTTTTTCCCCCCAGATTCAGTGTGGTAATCAAATGGGGAAGAATGGAGTTCAGAATACAGATTTATATCTTAATTGAGAAGATGAAGGCATTAAAGAATTTTACTTTTATCTTGATTCAAGGAAGTGAGAAGGATTTTTTTTTTCCTTTTTTCTAATATTCATGGTAGAATTTTCTTTAGCGGGAGATTTTTTTACTTAACTTCAGAATGTGGTCATACAAACGTCTTTGGCTGTGCAAATGAAGCCTGGTGAATGGAGAACAGACCTTGGGGACTTTTTCCCCCTCTTCTGCTAACTTGTGGCATATAGCAAATGAAGCCTCTGCCCGTTTTCCTTCTGTTCTTACTGAGAACTGTAAGCATTTTGGGGCAGAAATCATCTAGCAGTATTTACAGTGCAGTATCATATCACCAACTTTAGGCATGCAGTTTTAGCTGCTTGTCTCTAGTTGGCAAGTATTAAATGAATGAGAAGAGATTCTTCCAGCCATAGTTGTAGTTTGGGTGCTTTAAATCACTGTGAAGGAGCTTCCCACCATGGAGGGATCCTCAGGTGTGTAGATGGCATCCAAATTATGTTGGCAAGCATAGACAGTATAAAATACGTACACTCTTCCTTTTTCTTCTCTGCAAAGCACAAAGGTGTCACCATCAGCAGGATATAAAAGTCCAATCAAAAAACCTAACACTATATAAATAATAATGTTTTTACGCTCTGCCATGATTATAGTAAGAAGTCTTCACAGCCTGTCATACTTTGCGCCAGATGTGGGGCTCAGTTCATATCCTGAATAAGTTCTGAGTCGTTAGGGCAGCTTTGGATTCCTCTGTAGGCTGTGTCGAAGCCCCTCTAACAGGGATTGCCTAAAGATTGAAGTCTCTCTTGGCAAGCGTCACCTGCTCCTAATTGCCTTACCACGCTCCCCTCCTGGGCTCAGCTACCTGATCATAAGCACGAGGTTGTCAGGGTTTGCTGTTTCATCCATTGTTCCAACCCCCTTTGTCTCAGGCTGCTTAAAGGCTCTGCCTGCCTGCTCAGATTGAAATGAAATTTCTGTCTTAAAATATATATACAAGTAGGTGGCTTTTAGCACATTGTCGATAAAGGTGGAGGATTCTTTTGTCTCTGTTCATCAAGGTTTTTCTCCAAGACTGCTTTGCTATTTACTGAAGCCATATGGGTTTAATTACATAGTTTTGGAGAAATACAATTGTGGGTAAGTTGCTACCCTCAAAGATAATTGGCCTGTCATTAGGAGCCATGGATTGCCCTAGCTACTAAAGCAGGGTACTTACTGTAGTGGGACTTGCCAGCCCATAGTTCCAGCAATACAGGGAGTACCGAGAGAGTGCATCAGCAGTAAACACAGCGAGAAAGTTAGGTGTGTAGTGTAGAATTAATGTCACGGGCCAGAAATGAGCTGCAGAGAAAGAAGAATGAGTCTGTGGTGTCTCGATGATGACAAGCTTTTCTGATGTCCTAATGGGGCAGTCCTGAATGCTGTTTGTAATGCCTGGAGTGTCAATAGGGGCTGAGGCTGGGCACACACTAGTAATTTTAGTGCCAGATTGTGTGGCACTACTTCAAAGCTAGGCCAGGCATCCTGATAGCTTAAAAAAATTACAGCCTCACCAACTTTTCCATACTAACTCTTCCAAAATTCCTAGTATTTTTGACAGCAGGAGCATGCTGGCATTTGAGTGGAAGAGTGTGCATCAGCAGGCGTGCAGCAGATGATACATCTATAGTCATCTTCTTGTGTCACAGGTTTTAGATTCCATTTTCTTCTCTGCTGTTGCATCACAGAAGTGCAGAGGGCAGACCTTCCCTTGGCACTGCTTATTATTATATTCCTCCCAGCTGTACAGCCTTTTCAGAGCAAAGATCATAGTTTTTTTAAGCCTGACATATTTACCTAGGTTTCTTAGTTATTGTACTGTTTGTAATATCCAGGGAACAGTTTATAGGTAGATGCAAGTGCAAGAAAGCCCCAAACCTTGTCTCTTTTCCTCAGCTTACTAGGTGCATTGTGTGTGTTTTGTGTATGCAGTTTCTTTAGTGCTGTCTGGGAAATACTGGATATTCTGCTCATGTTCATGGGCACGCCCAGGCTCCCAGGAGTCTGGGAATATAGGGGAAGTGAAAAAAAAAAAATCTTTGCTTACTGCCTGGACAATGTTTTGAGAAAGAAAAAGTGAACATGCTAGGAAAGCTGCAGAGGTATTTCTTAAGCCCTGTTTACCCAGCTCCATGCCTTATCCAGGAGTTGTACTGCATGTTAGCATTATCTGTCCGGATGGTGAGAGCTGAACTGCCCTCCGTCAAGCCGTACCCATCTCCCAGCTTAGCTACTCCCTTCTGCCATGCCAGTGGCTGCTCTGCGCTTCCACTGCTGTGGTCTGCGTGGGGAGGTCTTGTAGCCTGTCTCTTAAAAGTAAGAATGTTCTGCTACTCCCTGCCTCTTCAAAAATTAAGTGGCACCTTTTTCACTCCTTTGGTAGGATACCCATCATGGACCATATTCTCCCAGTGTAGACTCAGATTCTGTAGTTACCTGATCCTGAGCACAGCAATCATTAATATCTTCAGCTACTAAGGATGGAATTGTAACAGAGGTTCAGTTTTTATTACAAAAGGAACAAGAGCTTTGCAGTCTAATAAATGAAAGAAAGGTGACGGCTGGAATTTGATTTAAGGAAGCAGGACTCTAAAACATAATTCCTTCTGTGTAATTTAATAGCCATTGAGGAAGTACTGGAATCTACAGTATGTGGTCTGTTAATCTAATTAATCTACCCTAAAGGTTAAGTCACACAAGCAACAAGTATAAGTGGATCTTGATCAAGTTTTACTGGGCCTATAAAATATAGGATATATGAGGATGTCCAGATTTACTTGTGTTTGCATTGGAAATAGCACAAGTTTGTAAAGTCACATACTGATATACATGCACACACAGAGAGGCATTTTTATTGTACTTTCTATTTCCAAACATAACATGCTGTGGATTTAAGAATTGTTTTTTATTAATCTGAATGTCATCGAAAAAGTATGGAAAAAAAAAAAAAGAAGGAGAAAACTGCTGTTCTTTGCCAGTAAAGGTGTGTGTGTAAAATGAGCATTGAATTCTAAAGCCAATTATTTTTAAGGATGTAAAAGAGATCCCCATTTAGTTCTGTGTCGCACTTAGTGCTCTGCACATCAGTGTCCTTGTTTGCATGCACCCCGTCATGCTGAGAAGCACTGAAAGCAGAGATCAGTCTTTCTGTTCTTAATTTCTCTTCAGCTGCAACCAGATTCCTGTGACAGTGACTTTTCATGAGAAGGATCAGGCAAAATCAACTTCCATGATTTCAGATGAGACTAGCTTTCCATAGCTTGCAGTAATCCAAATCCCAGTCTGACCTAACAGAAAACTAGTCAGGATTTTAATAATGTGAGCTCCAGTAGCTCAGGTAAACCTGAATCTATGCAAATCTGTAGAGGAATTTGCTTTACAGAGACTTTTTCCATTTGGTTACTTTCAATCTGTGTTCTCTGTTCTATCAAACCCCAAATTCTGCTTCTCTCTCCATGGTTTTCAATAGATCTTCTGCCTTCCTGGAAACAACATAAATATACAACATAAATGTATGTATCAATACACTTCTCATTGAAGTTCTCGTTCATTTGACAGTACATCTGCTACTGTTACTGTTATCATGGTGACAGCTCTCAAAGAAACCTGCACGTGAAAGAGAAGTTCCAAAAAAGGGGCAGATTGCTACCTTCTTTTGGGTATCTCCAAGAGGTTTTGTTGCTTTCTTGCCCCAAAGGCTTTTGTTATCTGTATTTAATTAAAAAAGGCTTTTCTCAAATTGAATTTGAGCTCCCCAAATCAGCACACCTTGTTACAGATATGCCAGGCTAGATCTAGATCTCTTGAGTGCGGTAGATTGCAGTGGTGGGGAAGCAGGAGGAGCTACTGGTGAGGCCGGTGCTCAGGTTTGTCACATGGGTCAGTTGTGAGCATGGGTACATCAGCAGACATGCTCTCCAGGAACCTCTCATATGTATCATCATGGTTGTATTCATTTCAAAATGCAAATTAATTGCTTAGTATAGGAGAAAATTATGTAATGAGGCTCTAGAGAACATAAATATTTAAACATGTTTTTAAATACATTCAAATATGTGTGTATGGAGAGGGGAGGGGTTAGTGGAGGTAATAGATTCAAATAAACATGTTCGATACTCTATTGTATAATATATCAACCCAGCAAATTCACACTAATTAGTATTTTGAGCTCTCATGGTGTTGCTGAATCATTGGCATCAGATGAATAAAATGTTTAGAAAACTTTTTTATGATCTTATTGGTGCATTCACCCATATCAATGACCGAAATTTATCTTGCTTTAGCAAATCAACAGATTTCTTTCTTCTGCTAAATGTTTTTGGCAACACAGATGGAGAACGCAGCAGTCAGGGCCCTGCTCAAAGGCGCCAGATAACTGAATGGGTTACTTCCTACATTAAAACCAGCTTGTTGACTTGGCAAAGAGCCCTGGTCAAGTAATACAACCAGTGCTGCTGCCATTTGTTAATTCTGCATAATTAAACACCAATTATACATAGTATTGTTTTCTAGCAGGCTCCTCAGCTGGCTTTTCTTTATTATGATTCAGTGCCAGTTTCCTTCCTTATTACTAAAAAGGACTTTTTATTTGTTATTGTAATTAGGAGGTTTTTAAATATATCAATTTTTTCTAAAGAGAGAATGGCAAATGATTATGCAAGTTGGCATATCATTTTACAGGAAAGACCTTGCATATAATAGGTATTTTGATTTTTTGGTATAATCTGAGGAATCTGCACTGTACTATTATAGGACTCCCCAACACAAGTCTGTTAGTGAATATACAATAATAAATGAACATATTTACAAAGCACTTCCAGAATCTGTCTTTAAAAGACACTGGAAAATTCAAATGTAGAACCAATATTCATTTCATAGCACTTTTATCCTCATTACACAAGGCATATAACTGCTGCTAAACATATGCTTCAGTCCTATTGTAATGAATGTAGCTTAAATATGCTTAAACAGAGTATATGCTTAACTGCTCTTGAAGGGATAAAGCTAAATACCTGTTTGGTGTTCTTCTGAAGTTGGAGCATGTTATGCGTCCTATCATATTACTAAGCATTTGGAAACTGTGTAACAAAGGAGAGCATTGACTGTCTTGGTGTTTTAAATCGCATTGTTGTTGTCAGTGATGCAGATCTATTAGTAATGACGATGGAGAAATTTCAAGAAAGGTTTGCCTGTGTTGCTGTCTTAAATGGAAACTGTGGAATAAAAGGAGCCGAAAGGCAGAGCCAGGTTTTATGCTTTTTTAGAGTTTATATCTTTCCCACAGTACTGATGATGGTACTTGTTATGTAGACTCAATATTTATTTTTCAGCTACTTAAGTTTACAAAAAATAGTCTGGAAAAAATTTTTCCCTTTTTTTATGATTGATTATTTATTAATATCACCAAAGGGTACTGTACAGCCAAGATCACTATGGGAACTCTCTATAGACTTTAAGTGTGTATTATACAACCTGTAAACTTTATTGGAGGAAAATTAAAAGAAACTTTCAGCCTTGATTAGTCATTAGAATTTAAAAGCTCAGGATGGATGTTAACTGTGTCTATGGCTTTTAATCCGTGGACTGTTCAGCAGTCACACGCACATACTGAATCCATATGCAACATCCTCATGAACTTTATTGAGAAATGTTTCTATGAGTCAGCAGCTGGAGCTTGTTTCTCAACCAAACATTTCTCTTCCCTTTTCCGTCGTTGTGACTCTGCTCTTGTTATCTCTCATTCCCTTCCTTTGAGTCCATATAATTCTTGGCCCCTCAAATAAAAATGCTTAGTTTTAAGCTTGGCACTTCTTAGTTCTTAATTTGCTGTATCACAAGTCACCTAAACTATAAAGAGGAGAAGATGCAGTTGCCTGCTTAACCTTCAAAGCCATGATGTCAGTGGGACTTCCCACAGCACATAATAGCACAAAAATCTTTGCAAGATGAAGCTTTTGTTCATGTTGCAGTTATGTCAATGGAGCCACTTTCAATTGTAATTGTCAGTAAAGTAGTTTCTTAACTCTTTGCAAGGAAAGGTCAGCTGCTTTGAATCATGTTGCGTTATGAGTGAAACATACATATTCCAAATTCCATAAACTCAGTAAAACAATACTGCTTTGTCTTATTTACTTTAAGGAACACGTTATTTTGGCATCTTCTTTAGACCTTCTGTTGTTGTAGCCCTTATTCTTCCTGTGTCAGGCATACACTTTAAATTTATTGATGATTTAAGAATAAAAAAAAAAAAGAATGATCTAAAGATGGTTTTCAAATATTGTATCTAGATACAACATTGCTAAATCAGATATGCCTTTCTTTTACAACTTCATCAAACACAGCAGAATTTAACTAGTGATACATTTTCATGATAGAAAGCTTCCTTTTAGTCTTTTATCCTGAAAGAAATCTTTTAGAGAACACCAATGAGGAACACAACAGATGGTCTTGAAGGGAGGAACTGGTGGGAATTACAAGGGAAAAGAGGGAGAAAAAGAAGTTTTATTCCTCACTGGCAATTCTTCTAAACAGGTCCAAGGGATATTATTTAATATAGATATTACAGTAAGGGCCCAAGCATGACGGGTGTTGAATTGTTTACCTGATATAGTCAAACCTGTCCCAAGTTTTGAAATGTTAGTTTGTAGTCTAAAGAGCTAGGATTAGATCCCAGTTCAACAGAAGCTGCTGAAAATGCATAGTTAATTTCTCTAGTTTGTCGTTGATTCCATAGCTTTGTTTAAAGAGCACTCCCCAGTCATGACGCTAAGATTTTGCTTGAAGCAAAGTAACTGCATAAATCCTATCTTGGATTAGGAGAAGCCGGGAATACATGCATAAAAGTGGGTCACAGCTGCATAATGGATGCAGTTTGACTTATCTCTACGAAATGCCCATTTTTAAATATATGCGTATGTATTTATTTACAATATATTTTTATATATGTATTCTGAGTGTATGGTGATATCCCATTGATTAATTTTAGAATGATGTGATAAGTTGCATTTATAATGCACCTGGGAATGCTCCCATACAGCCGTGCTATTGAGGCAAATCTCCTGGAGTCACCACTAATAGTCTTTCCAGGATCAAAGGTTGAAGGTCACCTGGCTAACAAACCATGACGGTTAGAAACAGGAGCATCAAGCCATGAGAAAGGATGGATCCTCAGCTTCGCTTGGGGAGAGCATTAGCCTCAAGCCATGGAAAGTCCCACAACACTAGGCCTTAATAATGTGCAGTTTTTATGCCTGGAAAAGCCATTTCAGACTATAGCTGGAGTCTTTTAAGCTAATTATTTTTCTCTGCTTCTGGAATCAAAAATAATTTAACTTTCCTCCTCCCAGATTTGGAAGAAAAAGAACTGGCAGAAATGTCAACATATAATAAATAACTTCGGGAAAAAAATAAAATTGGGAGATAATTTTGTCATACAACAATGACACATGGAAGCTCCATATGGCATTTGTAGATGCCAAGATTTTTTTTTGCCTGGACTTCTTTGTTTTGAGAATAACCTGGGCATGCTGCAGCTAGCCCAGCTTCATGAAGCACAAATATTTAGACCACATTGTTATTTAAACCACTTTCCAAAATAGATTTTTGGGTATACTTAAAATGCCAATAATTCCTTAAACTACGAAAGAGCAAGCTATTGTGGCTTCTTCACCTAGACATGGTCCCAGAAATCAGTTTGGTGACAAGGGTTGTTTCTACATAATAGAAAATAAAAAACCCACTCATTTTGCAGTTCATTTCATAATAAAAAATAGCAGAACCTGAGTTAACAATCTTAGAAGCTGTTAATTAGGTTTATGCAAATGTGGGGTTTGCATTCAGCAAGACACTTTGAAGAAGGGAAGTATTTCTAGCTTGTGTCATTTCAGGATTGCACCGAGTTGTATTGCAAAATGTCATGCTTAAATACTGCTAGGGGCTTCTGTAGTATCACAGAAATGCCAGAAACAATTTTGACAATAGTTTAGAGTAATGACAAAAACTAACGTGTTAAGACTTAGTGTTCATATTTGGTAGATATAGTTAGATTTTATAGCTTAGGAGTCTCATACTAAGAAAGTTTTTTGTAAGACTAAGTTGTCATTGAGCATTTTAAGAGACTTGCAGAAAGAATATTTTTAATATTTAACATATTAGTATTTCTCTTTATTTAGAAGAAAATCCCTGGGTTTTGCCTCTAAAATATGAATGGTGTTACGTGAGATAAATTAGTATTTTACAGAATACTGAATACCTAGACATGCTCAGCAAAGTGCCCAGCTGTCAGGAGTAGTGCCAAACTTAGGCTTAATAAAACTACTTTTTGTACAGGGTGCAGTAGTTGACGTTTCTGAAGATGTAATTATAATGCAAATACAACATCCTCTTCAAAGTATAGGATTAGTAAGATAAGAGTTGTACTTACACTTTCTTAAACTTTCAGTGATTAAGAAGGTTAAGTGCTTAAGAAATGTCTTAGATAAATTTATGCCTCATAGCTTCTAAAACACTCTGAGATTATTACTGAAACATTTTGATAGTGTAATTTATAGTAGTAACAAAGACATTAAGACACATTTCAATTTGATACAGACATACATATTTTGTAGTTCAGGAATCTTTTATTCCCATTTATAAACTGGATAAAGAGGGACTCGGGAATAGATCCACAGAGGTGTCTGGCATCCTAGTACCTGTCTGGATTTGAGTATTAGTGATCTGATTGTGGAAACCCAGCAAGAAAGTGACAAATTAAGACACTTGCTTTCAGAAGTTAGCAGTTGAGATGTTTTCCAGGCTAGCGGTCTTTCTTTCAAAACATATCTCTCTCCTTAAGCTTTCCTTTTCTTTAAGCTGTCTTGATTCCAGGAGCCAAAATATTCTCGAAAATAACTTTTCTTTTGTTTTCTTCACAAGCCATCAGTCAAAAACTGTTTCCTTTATTTAAAGTGAACCTTTGTCAGCATGACCCTGTTTTCTGTAGCACATACAGAACCTTGCCTCAGCAATCAATTGTCTTCCACATACATACTTACAAATGGCAATAGGACTTACTTATTTGCTTTGTTGGGAGAGGGGCTGGAAAGAAGGAGAGAAAAATAGAAGACAGTGATCAAAGTTGATTTCATATTAGCCATGCAAACATAAGTCCAGATTTTAAAAGATTGAATATAACATTTAAATGTACTTTGCAAAACTAAACATTAAATATGAATCTTATTCAGAATACCACAGATTAACTATTATATCATTTAAACACATTTGGTGGAAGTGAAAAATATATTCCATGCTTACTAATTCTTTCCTAAGAATTGGAAATGCTTCTTTGTAGGTTAATCAACTAATTATTAATTGGTCCAGTAATGTTCATGAAGGCAGGAGATGTCCCCGTTTGGGCTCTGTAACACTTTTGGCTTGCTTGGTCCCTCAGGCTAGCTAGACTAAAACTTTGAAACTAGTCAACCTTGTTCTATCAGACAGCAGACTAAAAGCTCCAAAACACAGAAATCATCAGGGTATTGGGACATCACTGGGTGTCCTTTTCTCCCTGTACTAGCTCCAGCTCAGCTTTACAGACTTTTAAACATGGAGCTGGAAGCGGTGGTGGTGGAAGTCTGAAGAAAGTAACTTTCTTCAGAGAACTTGACTCTAACCACAATGGCATCTCAGATCTCCAGCTTTAAAATGGATAAGATAACAGTACCTCCTCCACATTGCAGGCTTTTGGGGAAAATGTGTTAGTTCACATTTGCAGAACATTGAACAGTGGTATCTGCCAGTTTGTTGGTTTTGAAGAAGTCTGATTCCTAATCAGAGTTCACTGTCTACGTACCTCACATGCTTTGGGCTTCAGTTGCTATGGGCCAAAGTCGCTTAGCAAAACGAAACTATTGTTTCAGTGATGTTTGGAATATGTATTAACAGTAAGGACAAATCAAACATCACATAGTTGCTCGTTGATTGAACATTATCTGTTCTCTGCACTGGGAGAACAGTTTGATATGGTCACGGAATTAATGACTAAAATGTGCCTGGGGAGCTGTAGTAAGATCAGTCGTCCAGCTTCACTTCTATAATTCCCTAAGTTTCAAGTTTGTGTCTTTGTGACCATAAGACTGTGCAAGAGTCTTTCTACTTGCAAGTATTTTTGGTTGGGAGAATGTGTGTGTTATTATCTAACTGCCTGTAATTTGATGTTCTTGACTAAAATAACTGGTCACAATGTTTGAAGGAACGTGCATTTGCCTGCACTCATTTCATTGAGATTCAGGCAACAGTTTGTGCTGTTTTCAATGCTTGTTCATTGTGACTTTTTCTACTGTCTGCAGATGCCTGCAAAGCATAAAGACAGAGAAATCAGACTTTCAAGGGAAGTCTTTCATCCCCCTAAAGCAATTCCTGAGAATATTAGAGGGATGAAAGTAAAACTGTGTTTTCATCCCTTCAGACATTCTGTTGTTCTCCCCTCCCTGCCTCCCCCCTCCACGCTATAATTCCACCTCCTCCCCTTCTAGCAGCAGCAGCAGCTGTAAGCCAGCTCTGCCAGCCCCGAGGAAGCTCTGCCCGGAGGGGCCACTGCACCTCCCTGACCTCCGCGGGGCTCCAGCCCCAGCTGCGGTGGTCAGGGGCTCTTCCCAAGCCCAGGTTTTCCCTGTGGTTGAGCGCTCCATGAGACACCAGCCAGATTTTACTGAGTGTCCTTGCAATGGGAGATCTGGTTCTGTTTTCTTCAGATATCTGTTTTCAGTTTTTCCGGTCATAAAAATACTAAAGAAATCAATTTTTTCCTTAAAAGGAGTCACAGACTGGTCCAACTGTGTGCGCTGTCTCCTCTCACTCTTTTTCTTTTCTCCAAAGAGCTTAAGTAAAATGGCAGGATAGACTTACATGCCACCTTGCACTTTTCCTTAGCATGGCGACCTTTCAGCAGCTAACAGCAGCCCGTGTGAACACAGTTTTCACAAAGATGCGTCTTCAACTTTGTTTTGCTTTCTGCTAACTAACCCTGAAATACTGAACAATGTGAAGCATTGAAAAAAAATGGCCAAAGACTTCAGGCTTGATTGGGGAAGTTTGCTGCTGAGAAAGAGGTTTTTAAATGAAGAAAGTACCGAAAACATCTTTGCAAAGATTAAACTTTCCAAATATGCAAGTAACACAGTAGTAACTGATTGAATTGGTCCAGGAATCAAGGACTGATCATTAGTTGAGCTGTTTAGTTTGAAAACGAAAACCAGTTGTACAAGAAAGATAGAACAGTAGTTACATTTGGTGAAAGGGAAGTCAAAGCAAAAACTGACACTGCTTCCAATATTTTTAAAAGACGTATTGTGTTGATAGGGTAATACTACATATATTGTGCTGTGGTTCAGTCACACAGTAGTTCAGTCTGCTCTATACCTTTCTTCACAGATTGAAGCCAATTGAACAAAGTGCAGAGCATCCTTTCTCCCTGTGAAAGAAAGATAATTTCCATTTCTGTCACTGATCAACTTTTCTTCAAAACAGGCAAACGTTAGGGTGGGAATCATATACTCTGCTCTTTACATTTCAGTGAGAGCAAAAAAACCAAACTCCGTAAGATGCCTGTGAAATCAGATGTGTGTAGAAATAGAATATTTTTCCCTTTTCTCATCTTTAGACACTTGTAGGCTAGAGAAACCCTGATCTCAGGTACCTATTTCACGTTGTTCTCTGAATGATCAAAGGTTCCCAAGCAATGCAGTACTCATGAGTTTAGGGTAAAAGTGACACTTAACATGTATCACATCCTCAACTGATAAAATTCTGTTGAAGTCCATTGTAGTTACTCACAGTACACTAAATCCAGGGATCACCTAGTGCGTATTATGTGATATTTCCCCCTGAGATTAGATAAATGTGTCCTGTAATTTCAGTACAGCAAATCCATTGTATAATAATCATTCTTAACTGCAACTTCAAACATTTATCATTGCAATATATTTCTCTAAAATTAATATCTTATGGTTACTTTCACCTTGGTTGGATGATGTGTATAAGAATGAACATAAAAGAGAATCAATATAGTCATTAACTGACTCGCTCACAAGATATGATAAATGAGGGGTCAGCTTAAATTCAACTAAATTTTCTTCGATACTATATCATCACAAAAATCTTCATGTGCCTATAGCATTTTTCATCAAGTGAATTTTCTTCTTATGAATGGCCTTTATTTTCAGTTGTAATAATCCTTGTTCAAATTGTGGAATGGAATCAGTCATTCACATGTATGAAATACGTAATTTGTATTAATGTTATTAATTCAGACTATGAAATAGGTATTGATAAATTGAACTGAGGGAGATGGGGGAGGGCTTAGAAGTGTTTTACTTTAGTCTGATATTCTACAGAATAGGGTTTCTGTTACTACATAGTCTGCATCTGCTGGGCATACTCCACTAGTGTCTTCTGAATTCAATTGCTAATCTTAACCAAAATCTTAAAATGTAAGGAGTCTCAAAGCTGTGTCTGAACCAGTGGATACGAGATGTAGTTACATTTTGTCTGCATATTAGGACAAGATTTCACTATACATCAGTTTCTGTCTTTTGGTTGTCTTGAGAAAGATACCTATGGTGAGAGGCTCTAAGGCAACCATGGAAGGTTTTGTCTAGGACTCTGACCGGGATTATTGTGGGGGAAGGACCCTGAGACACACTCAGCCTGAATCTAGTCAAACATAATTATGTTCAAGTTTCAAGCTGATTAGAAAAGCTTAAACAGGAGTTTACTTAGCAAGACTTCTTGGGCATGAGTGCCAATCAGTGTAAAACTGTCAGTCAGTACTTATGGAAGATTTTATTGATTTATTTATTTCAATTTTTTACCTAGTTTACCTTTCATCACTGAACATAACTTTCTTTATATTGTATGTGTCAGTGCATTCTTTTCTGAGACTAAATGCATTTTCAAAAACACAGCCATTTGTTATAGCCATTTAAAAGAATAAAAGCTATAGTGAAAACATCTTGGATTATTTTAAATTATAATTATTTCTAGTGACAAATGTTTCTGTTCTCATTGCTCAGTCTTTTGTAGCTAAGAAAAAATTCTAAAATGTTTAACAATTTTAGAAGCTTTTTGTTTAAGTGAGCTTGAAACAGTCTTCATCTCAGATGTAAGCTCTTTTTCACTGACTTGCTTAATGCTTCAGTTGTACTCAGTTTTGAGCACTTACATGCTTATTTATCTGCAGAGATACACTTTCAAGGCCATATCACATCTTCCTGGTCACTCTCCAGTTGTAGAACACCACCACAAGTTTCATTAGAGTTAGATAAACTGTAAAGCCTGAGTAATGGGAATGATGTGGTAAACTCAGTGCTGTTTCTTTTGTTTAAAAGTTTAAATTTTCTCAGTAGCTCTTCAGGTAATTTTTTAAAATGGAAATATTAAATTGGGGTAATAAAACAATACTATTCTGCTTTGTGTTGTTTTTTTTTGAACTAGTGTTCAGTGTCAGATCAGTCTCTAGCTGGATATGATGATATTTGATCCAATGTGTTACTTTCTTTTTTTCATAACTAGCACCTTCTAAAATTACATTGTTTTTCCAGGAATTTTATGTAGTCTGGCCTGCTAAAATGGAAGATGATTAATTGCCTTTAATATGCTAAATATGCTTTTCTTGCTCTAGGTTCTTATGTATTTGTTTTGTTCTCTTGTCTCTTTCTTCCATAAACTTTCATACCTATATTCCCACCAAGATCAATAAAATAAATTTGAAGGCTGTAAAAATATTAAATGTTTTTCCATTTTGGTCTGTTGTATGGTAGAAGTTTAGTACACTATTTGAAATAATCTTGGACATACCTAGATATATTTAATAACATAATATGATGAAGTTTCAGAGTAGCAAACCTTTAGACGCAGCATGCAGTCTTTTAAATTCAGCAGTAGTAATGATGTATCACTGAATTGTGGACCACCTCTTGTTTGCAGTTGGGAGTTATGTGTACAGATCTGGTTCAACCTCTCTGTGTTTGTCAGTGGCTTGATCTACTGATTAGACTCCGTTATGTGGTACACTCTTACTCTGCTCCGTCTATATAGTTTTAAAGGTTCATAGCAGTGAGTCAAAGTTTTCAACTTGACACTTAACCTGATTATCAGTTTCTCTGTTGGCTAGGTAGTAAAAATGTTGCTGAAGGACATTTGATTAGTCTACTGACACATCACTGCGCTCCAATAGCCTGTTGCCCACCTGCGGCACGCAGCAAGGGCTAGCTGCTGCTGGCCCCACTGCCACAGAGCTGGGGCACCCCTGGGTTGCGGTCTCAGCCATGAACAGTCAGAGAGGAACCCTGAGGGCACCAGGGCACGCAGGAGTGTGGAGGTGGCTGCTGTGGCCACCTCAGGGCTCAGGCCATGTGCTCTTACTGGCAGCCTATGGGAGCATTCGGTGCTCAGATTGAAACCAGGGCATCATCCTCCTTGTTGGAGTTGCTGTGCTGTATAACAGTCATCCTAGCCTGTAGGGATGAAGCATCTACTGTGACTTTTATCCAGTTTGACACGTTAAAATTTGCAGAGGAACTCTGCTAGAGGCACTTGAGGGCCCCAACAATATGGAACCAATCACGCTAGAAACATATGATATGTATAATGTTGCTTCAGAAGTATTTTTTATTTCCTGCCTAAAGCAGCTGCACCAACACATTAAATGAAGTTAGGACAAACAAACAATCGAGGTTTGTTAAAGAAATTTTTCTTGTTTCGAGCTGTCACTCTCACAATGTTGTACTTTAGAAATATTAAAGCTGTGACCTAGTCAGCAATGGTAGACTTGGGAAACTTTCTATAAGTAAATCTGACACAATGCATTCTTAGTCATCTGTGCTTTCATTTTCAATTCTTTGCTGTGATGATAAATGAATCCCTTACTATGAGAAGCCTGATTTCCTGATCTCTAGCACTATGGGTTTTCTGGTTTTGCTTTTTAAGGGTGGCGTAACTGTTTCTTTCCATTTGCTATTTAGTTGTTATTCTGTATCTACCAACACAAACTGAAGTTTCTGACAAGGTTCGGTCTTACTGGGCAGTTTATCTCAAAATTCTGGTTGTTTTTTGAACATAGAAATGTGATTTGGTCTGTCTTTGCCATCTTGATAGTCTTATCCATCAACATTTTGATGTGGCTGCTTTTGTTATTTACACTGGCATTGTCCTCATCATATTTGTGTTTAAAACCTATAATTTTTTCAGTGTTCATATATTATTGCTTTGGGCTCTGTGCTTCCAGCTACAGCTCTAATTATTTCAGTAGTTCCCATGGACCTATTGAAGGTCCTATTTTGTTTCAAAATTACTGCCTCTAGCTAGTAATTCCCATGCTGAATGTACTCAATATTACAAATTGACAGTATCTAGAGAAATCTGTAGATCCTTGTAAACTCAAGTACCCCTTGCTGTGTTGTGTGATTTCTTATCTGGTATTAATTTTGCAGAGCTGAAATCTGACAAGATAGAAGAGTTATTGATTGTTCTCCTCCTTGGCTATTTCATTTCATCGCTGTTCTATTTTGTCTGGAGTTTGACTTCATAAACTTGGAGTAATTTTTGACCCTGTGCTTTCTTTTGAGGCTGACATTAATCACACTGAGAAACGAGATTCCCAGCTGGAAGATGCTAAAGAACCACTAGGAACTAATAAATTAACTTACCACTATTTTATGAATCTTTCGCGGTTATGACTGAGAATTATTAAGTTGATTGGGACATATGTGTATGTTCGTTATGAGCTAGATAGTAATTGCTAATTCTTTATTTGTGGCTCTTTCTCCCATTTCCCTGAAGTATTCACAGCTGTGCTAACAGAACCCTGCATACAGTCAATGGAAGCATTTTGCTGCTTTAACAAGAAAGGGCTTTAGCCTAATATCAAATTTTCCAGGCAAATGCTTACATGCTCCATCATTTGTTTTCTTAAGGATATGATTTTGAGCAGCGAGCAGTCAGCTCAGGTAAACAAAGAAAGGAGGAACACCTGTTGTACAGCTTCTCTCCAAGGGACAAACTTAAAAACCTCCTTTGTAGAATGCTCTTAATTATGCTGCACAAAAGTAGCTCTTAAGAAGAGCTTTACAGAAAGAACCTCTGTGATCCAATAACAAAAGACAAAAACTTCCCTGAAGTACTTACTTCTATTTAGTATGAATAAAAGAAAACATTCTTTGGATTAAAAAGAAAAAAAAAAAAAAAAAAAAAAGTGTTGCAAGTGAGTATTGTTTGAGAACTGCAGTTAATTCACTGTCTTGAAAGGTGCATAGGAAACGGAATTCTGGACAGACTTGATTTACTACTACTTTACATGGATATGTATTTGTGATTTGATGACGCTTGTAGCTTGCTGTAAATTTATTCTTGTAGAGCTGTACTGATTGACATGGTATGTTTTTCAACTCCATGCCTTTTTTACAAGTCAGCGTGAATATTTGTTTACCTTGCAATTCACCTTTTCATTTCACTTCAAAATCATCCCTGTGTATCACTTACTAAATTACTTTCCTGTGAGGTCACAAAGATTTTCATTGTAAACTACGTCAGGGTTAAAACCTCATTTTTTTTTAATCTGTGAATCACCCGATAGGAAATAGCATCATCAATTTCTTGTTTTGTGCAGGAGGCAGGTTAAGTAGAATGTGAGTGGCTTGAAGTATGAAAGTATGAAAGCCTGTCCTGTCTGCTGGCTTCTCTGTCATAGCCAAAGGGATGGGGCTGTTGAAGGCAAAAAGGAAAGGAAAGCACAGCAGAACAACTGGACACATTTCCTCTGAGAAATCCATGTGCTGAGCATATCAGTAATCACAATGTGGCTGAAGTCACTGTTGGGAGGTAAAGAGCGTGTGTTCGCAACAGCAAAAGGGGGTCAAAATGCTGTTCTTCTAAAAGGGGGGTTGGGGTGCAAGGGGAGCCAAACCAGGACAGCTAGAAATGTAGTAGGAGTGTCTCCTGAAAAAAAAAAGGACCTGGGATTCTTGTGGTATCAGAGAGACTTTCTTGCTTATATAGCTGTTTTAATAGGCTTGCTTAATGTGCCAGTGTATTCCCTTGCTTGACAGTGTATTAGTGCAAGTATACCCATTCTTTCTGTAAACAAGCATTGACATACATTGATTTAATATTATTCTTCATGCTGAGCTCTGCAGATAGACTAGTAAAATGTAAATGGCACAGCTGTGTTGCAGATATATCTGACAGCTTAGAAGATGACTTTGCACATACAGAAAAGCAAGGGAATGAGAAAGAGCTTTCTCAGCTCTTGAATTGTGTACATCCTCTTCAATGTTCATTTTTATGGTAGTTTTAATTTCAAACCATGTGACTGCAAGGCTGTTGGTGTTGGCATGTTGAATGAGTTCCTGCATTTTTGTTGTTTGTAGTAGTCATTAATGGAAATTCACCACCTTTCCTAAGTTCCAACACTCAGCTGAATAAAATAAGAGGTAATTAAGCACGGTGGGTTTTTTGCTGTGTTCCAGTTCTATAGTAAAGAGAAATTGCACCCAGTTCTCTGCTCCTATTTTGGGGGCAGCTACTTGTAAAGCAGCTGCGTATTTGAGCCTCAAAACACCCCTACGGGGCTAAAGTCATGGAAGCAGCAGCCCTAGGGGTTAACGCCTGAAGGGGTGGGTGTAGTCTCCTAGAGTTGCTTACCATGGTTAGGGGATTACTGCAAGAAATCGAGTGGAGTTGCAGGATTGCTTGGGAAGCTTGCATAACCGGTTCTTAAACTGTATGTGGTGCTGGTGCTAATTGCTATTATTTAGTGCCTTGATATTAGTTCCCACAGTAATCATAACTCGCTTGAGAAACATGTACGTTTACTTGGAAGAAAACAAAATAAGAGAGCTTCCAAAGGAGAGGAAATTTCCTGAAGTAACTTCAAATTCAGAGCTTGCAGTAAACAGAAAATACAAAATATTGCTATGGAGAAACCTGTGCCAAATTGCATGTGCCATATTGAATACAGTCAAGATGACTAGTGAGCACTTCTGAATAAGTAATTCATTTCTGTACGTTCTGGAGAAAGTTTGTGTGTTGCCTTAGAGAAGAAAAATCTGTTATAAATCTGGTTGTCCCTCCTTAGAAAATGGATTCTTGCCCTAATTAATCACAGTGCCTCATACAGGCTACTGATGGGTCTCTTATCTACCCCTGCAACTAAAGCAGCTGGGGCCACCACCTGTTACCTCACTTCAGCACCATTTAATTAGCCTGAATGGCTGTTACCTTTGGGTGTATCTGGCAGGGAAAGATGTGGGAGCAGGTGCAGAACAGGAGAGAGTTACAAGGGACAGCTCAAGAAGTGTAAAGAAGAGCTAGGAAAAGTCAAGGTGTGTAGGGAAGTGAGGAGAGGACTATAGACAGCATTGGGAGCATCGAAGTCTTACTATGCATGTTTATGTGCTCTCTGCTAAATACCAAATTTTGAGAATTTAAGTGTTCCATCAGAAATGTTGCTATGGAATTATATTGGTAAGGTCTTCTGCATTGCTGGTTCCACATAAGATTTCAGCTTTATAATCTGAAAGCAAATGATGCAGATTTAAAAAAAAAAAAACAAAAAACACACAACCCTCCCCCCACAAAAAAACAACCACAAACCAACAAACCCAATAATCATAGTTATGCTGCTCTGTAAAATATATTTGCTGGATCTGTGTTGAAGTTGCTAACAGTTATGTTTGCTACCTACTTCCTAAGTAAATAAATAAATAAATATTATGCAAAGAGGTTGTTTACCAGCAACATAAAGATGCAAAGAGGTAGTTTACTTCTTTTGCATAACTAGAAGTCCTTGTTTACTTTTTACTAAGTTAAAGGCTATTATTGAATGAATCATGAAAACGAAGGGAAGGAAAGGTGTTTAAATAGCATTCACTGCTGAGGTTTTGTCAGGATTTCAGTCATATGCACTGTTCTTTGAAAACAACCAAAAAAAAGGTACTCAACTCGTTAAATAAAAGCTACATTCTTCCTTGTATTAGAAAACTGTTTCTAAAAGATTTTTTTACACCACAAGGTATTCTGTTCTCATCTGAAAATTGTCTCCTGTGTGTAATGAATAACATTTCTGTACCTGTGCATAAGTGAACATTTTATTTTTAGAACCACATATTGAGTTGCTACAACGTATTTATACAGGGTATTAATAAAAGCATCCTTATGGATTTATTTGTAATTTTTTTGTGCCATATGCTCAGATTAAAGCCAATATGTGAGAACAAATTCTTGCCTTTTCCCCTTAGCTTAAACCTTTCTTAACTTTTAAGATGAGGCAGCTGAGCAATATAAACTTTTAATGAAGAACTGCTGAATAACTTTGTGGAGACTCTTAGCTGATGAAAATGGTCATAACTCCCTAAAGTTATCCAGTTTAAACAAGTTAGCTGGCTGAATGTGAATGTTTTTGGAAAATTGCTCTTGAAGCTATATGAATAATAATAGAATATTTTCTTTCAGCTAATGTGAAACATCAGTAAGGATATTCTCCAGATTAATCAGCCATATGCTACATAAGCTTCTGATATAGACCTGTAAGTGTTTAACAAGCTGTGATAGTCCAAGGGTGGCCTAATTATTGCCAGTTCTGCACATCATAGCTTGAAGCTTTTCCTTTCTGTTCCGGATCTGAAGCATAGGTTTGCAATCTTGAAACCTTGTCTGTATTTTTCTAAGTACAACCCCAAAAGTTAGTTCTCACAGATATATTAACAGTAGTTTTCCCTTAAGTACTAGCCTTACTCACCTATACTCTGGTAGCATAAAATGTTTTGTTATCCTGAATAACCAAATGAAGAAACAGAATTAAATCGAATATGCCTTAAGACATATTATGGTGTATTTCTACTGTAATTGCAATAAAAACCTACAATAATTCAAAATACTGGAGGGGAAAAAAAAAAAAAAAAGGCTACTAATTTAGTTCCTCATCTTAGGTTGTGGTTTGATGTAGTCACAGCTGGGGTTTTTTTCTGATGTCTCTTCCTGAATTCCTCTAGATGACTACAAAGGAATCAATGGTAATTGATCCAATTTGTAGAACACAATTCTAATATTGATAGTAGTTTATATTCATTTGCTTCACCCTAATCTTTTATTAATGTTCATTTGCAAAATGCTGTTCATGCTGTTTCCTCCCAATTTTGTACCCCCAAGCTGGTGATGATAATGAAATTTAGAGAAATGTAACAAGAAATAATGAAGTTACATATTTTGAAATTAAATATGGTGTTACTATTTTTGTAGTAAAGCATTGTTCAGTAGATGGCGCTAATTTCAGATAAACAATGACCAGTGTAGAAACTCAGATACATGAGATTCCTACAGTAGTAAGTTGTGTCCTAGGTCTTTTCCATTTTTCTTTATTTCCTCCAGGAGGATGGGTTAGGGCATCAATACTGATTCATTTGAGGACTTTTAAGGATGCATTGTCAATAAAATGTGTTATACAGACGTGTCTCCCTCGTACAAAAGACACAATAACTGATGGCATCACTTTCTCTTACCGGTGGGGAAAAACAAAATCACTGGTGACTTTTCAATGAATTGCAGAGCCATGGTTAAAAGTATGTTTAATATAATCTTTGAGGTTAGAATTGCACAAAGCACTTGAATGTACGTATCCATGGAAATAAATGCATCTGTGAGGTTTGAGGTGTTGTAGGAGCCAAGAGAATGAATAACAATAGTAAATATTTAGTATTTTGATTTTCTGGTCATTTTGAAGAGTTAAAAGATACGTAATTTAAAGCATGAATGGTGTTTAGTAGTTCCTGCTGCAGTTCAATAAAGTGGAATAACTTAGAGATTTCAGTGGAAATTTCATTGGAAAAAGTTCCCCACATTCACATAAATCTTTGGTGCTATCAAACTGCCATTGGACCACTTAAACTTGTTCTGAACTTGTGTGATTAAGCTAAATCTTCTTGATGCTTTGAAGGTATTGTCTGTGCTTCGGCTGCAGTGGCTAAACCTGAAACCATTCCACCAAAAAGATGGCTCAGTGCTGATAAACTTAGCACTCTCCTATCAAGTCAAAATAAATGTTTATTGGTGTGGTTTCGTTGTGGGTTGGTTGTTGTTTTGGTTTTTTTTAATGCCAGAAGATGCTTGCCCAATTTACTGAATGGTGGCTCTGTAAATGGTTGTAGAAAGAGGGGGGGTAGATGAGGGGGGTTCCTCCTCTCAAATGCAGCCTCTCTCAAATGTTCCTATGACAGAAAACTGTAGTAGCAGTTGATAAGGGGCAGCTTGCTCCTTTTTTTCTCTTTGGTAGTCAAGTCTTCGCTTTTCATCTTCCTTTTCCAAAATAAACCCATTTGGGACAATTAAAAAAAAAAAAAAAGGAGGGAGTACACAATAAAAACCCTTTTACCTTCTTCATGAAGTTTTGCATATTTACAGGTAAAAGTAATATTCTGTTGAATTAAATGTTGGGGTTTGTTCTGTTGTTTTTTTTGGTGTTTTTTTTTTTTTTTTTGGGGGGGGTTGTTTGTTTATTTTTTTAACTTAATGAATCAACCAATTTCTGCTTAGGCATTTTCTAAAGTGTAAGTTTTATTTCACTGAAAATGGGCTTTTCTGAGCAGCTAGAGTATCAGAGACATTGGTTTAAATTCCTCCTGTCTGATACACAAGTTCAGCCAAGATGTTCAGCCTCACTGGAGCGCTGTTTTGAGGGACATCTCTCTGTCAGTTCTGTGAAACCTGTTACAGAGTGATGACGGTATTTCTCTGAAGGATGAGGCATCAAGTTCAGCCTCCGCTTTGACTCGGACTGAGCTGTAATTTTTTTCATACATCAAGTGAGTATTTCAGGTTTTATAATTTGTTTTGTTCCAGGTTTTATAATTCATTCCCTGCACCTTTTTTGGGACAGGGACTAGTTCAAAAAGTGTATCAATGTACAATTGTTCATTATGTTTAGCAAAGGCAAGTGGAAAACTGCCTGATCCTACAGCACAGTAGTCATAAGAAATACATCATGTCTTAACATTCAGGCACTTTACCATCCATTCAACAGTGTGCCTGCACAGCCGTCTCATGGTGAAATGCACTTTTTAAGTCAATAGTACTTATTTCTGATAAGTTTTAAGAGGGAGTCCCAAGCAAAGGCAAAGCTGGATCTTGTGACAGAGCTAAAATTAAATTCAGCCAAGCGCAAGGGGCCACAGCCCGAAATGTGGGCTTGGGCGCAGACTTACCATTCAGTGAAATGGGTAGAATTAACCCACAGCAAGAACTGAACATCAGTGAGCATCATTAGTGAAAGTAATTTCCAGCCAGAGACCATAAGTTAACGTTAGCTGAATATCACGTTTGATATCAGGTAGAAAAGTCACATTTCTCAAAGAATGAGTGAATAATGTCTGTGTATTTTTGGATTGTAAAGAACAAGTACATTGTCAGTAACAGATATCACGTAAATATCATTAGTGTTAAAAAGAGACTAATCCCCTCATTTCCATCAGTGGAGGGTTTGAAGCCAAGATTTTCATGCCAAAATGGCTGCAAGTAGTTGTAGCCTAGTTTCTAAAGCTGCTGCTCTCGTGTCCTGTTGGCTGCATTGAATGCACAGCGTTTCTGAAATGGAGACTGCTCCTATTTAAACTCCGAAGTGAGCCTTGCTAAAGGGCATTAGCATTGGTGGGCTTGTGAGGTATTACGAGGAGGATGGCCTGCTGCTGGGAGTGCCATGTCTGAGGGAGTATCTTGGGTAAAAAAAGATCAATTCATTATGCAATTATATTTTGCACATGACACCAGACAATACACTGAGACATAGAACACTCCAGTAGCTTTCAGTGCATCTTCTTCCTTCTTCATCAGTTTGAGCAGTGTGTGGTTAAATCTCCTACAAGGCAATCAGTCTTACAAAATGATCGTCGGCATGTTTGTTGCTTGAAATCTCGGTCTGAGCTTTCTGTAGTTGATTATAAACATTTGCCCTAAAATAAGTAGGCACAGCCTCTGCCACTTTATTTAATAAAAACTCTTGTCCTTCTGTCCTTTACTGCTGTAATTTAAAACTCTGACCCAGTCCACCCTTGAATGCAAATAAGCGAGCAATCTGGAGAAGCAGAATGTTGATCCAGTCGCTCTACAGCCATTTTCAGAGCAGATTTTAAAGATGTACGTGACATTGGCCATTAGTGAGGCAGCAAAGATGAATGGACCAATAAATGAACATATTTCACTTCTTTCATCTGCCAAGATGAAGCACCATCTTGGTGTTTAGTTGATTTTTTTGGTTTTTGGTCTTTTATTAATTTGCACAACAGTACTTTAAAAGGCATGTTATCAATTCTTTAATTGACTTTTTTAAATAATTGTTTCTTCCAGTAAGTCCCCTTAAGTGGATTGGTCTTGAGGATTTTGGTTTTCTTTTTGTTTTTCTTTTGTAATTCTTTAAAAATATTTCTATTTGTAAGGATGCTGCCTCTATAAGATTTTTTTTTTAAAAAACAAGAGGAGAATATGAATGTTTGGCTTCACATTTTTAAAAATTAGATTGACTAAGCTAGTAAAATTAAGCATCCAGGAAAAAAGATCCTCTTACGTTTGTTTTTTTTTCTAGTTTAATTTCATACATAGTTGCTTTAGGTGTTTTGTGGAACTCCAGAATGCTTTTTAGCAACATGTGCATTTTATTGAAAAGGAACAGTTACTTTCAGTGATTATAGAAGTCCAGAATAAGTCTGTCTGTGAGAAAGCAAAACATATCTTTCCTATTCAGGGTCTTTACAATAATTAATAAATAATTTGACACCTGTCAACAGGAAAAAGAAATAAACAGCTTATTGTTGTGTAGTGATATTCCTGCAAAGAGATTTATTTCTTGCAGTTTTTTCTAAACAAAATATGAATGTTTCTTTTTAGGTGTTTTCTGTTGGACAGTGCACTATCAAAAGTAAATTAAAAATAGAATTTAAGTTTAATAAAGAGTTTTACATTAAGCTGTATAGACGAGTAAAGAGATCTAGTGATATTGACTATAAATTCCTTTGGGTTGCGCTGTTTTATTTTCAGAGCCACTGGGATTTTAATTTTATTTTTTGCTTTGAATTATTTAGTTCATTATTATGAGTTATCTTCACGGTGCTTTGTGGTGCTTTGATCAGCAATTTATCTTGGGGTCTTAAAACACATGTTCATTTATGTGTTTAGCTGACCAGCTGCCTTCCCTTTTTTTCCTTTTTTTTTTTTTTCTTTTTTATGTGACATTGAAATCGAGTGTTTCCTCGCAAGCATCTTTGAACTCAGAAAATGCGTCTTACTCCTTATACTGCTGAACTGCTGCCTTTTCATATAGTGGCTCTACCCCTTTCCCCTGCCCCATCTTCCAGAAGAGGTCGAGCAGGGGGGGGGGGGGGGGGGGGGGGGGGGGCGGGGGGGGGGGGGGGGGGGGGGGGGGGGGGGGGGGGGGGGGGGGGGGG
>JAVJGI010000014.1:109756290-109784835 GCA_035590275.1 Ibycter americanus | reverse complement strand
GGGGAGCAGGTTTGGGGGCACGGTGGGGCCTGGGGGGGGGGGGGGGGATGTTCCAGCCCCTCCCCCACGACCCCTACGACCCCCCCAGCTGCCGCACGAGCAACCGGAAGAGCCTGATCCTGACCAGCACCTCCCCCACCCTCCCGCTGAGTTCGGCACATCTGTGCCCTCTGATGCATATGGGGTCATCATATTGACAAAATGAAAATTAATATAGCTTAAAGAATGCTTTTTTTTTAACTTACTGGAAGTTAGATTTGTGCTTTCAGAAAACAGGGCTGGAAATGGTGCTCCCTGGGTCTTGTGTTTAAGCAGCCACTAATTTACTTGGGATCATGAGTCAGACTCTTATTAATAATAACGTTGCTTGCTTTTACCTAGAGAGGAGCAATCAGTTCCCCTCCAGCCCCTCGCCCCTCTCTGGCCTGGGGCTGGTGCTCGACAGGTGGATTCCTGTGTCCACAGCCTCACATCTCCCCATGGAGGTGGGAGAGGGGGCCCTGCATGCGCTCACCGTAAGCCCCCTTAGCCACAAGAGTAGCAGGGATAAGAATTCAGGGGATGCACCATCACCTTTTCCTACTGGCATGTTTCAGAGAGGGGCTGGAGTCTTGCATGGCAGATGTGCCAGGTGGGTGATGGTAGGCAGAGGGTGCAAGGGCTGCAGATGGTGCTGCTCTGCAGCAGATGCTTTGTCCCCCTCCTGCAGGGCAGTATTTAAGGTATACATGGTGGTGTTTAAGAGAGTAGCTCCCCTCTGAGTGTAGGGACGTGGGATGACATCCTGAGCAGAGCACAGACCCTTCTGCATCTGCCCACCCGCAAGGATCCTTTGCCCAAACCAAGGTGTGCGCATGCATCTGGGTGCCGTGTCCCTGCGGGGCATTGCAGCTGTTTAACCTGCCTCTCAGAGACTAACGGGGTCATGGGGAGGGCTGACAAAATCAAACCCTGGTCCAGTAGTTCCCTTGAGGCTCCGGATCTTAACTCTAGGCCATGTTTTAATAGGCATTTTCCAAGCAAGCACAAGAGTCAGGATCAAGTTAGAAGCAAACACAAGCTGACCAAAAATGAAAACCGAGAGGATGGCCAGTTTTGTTTAATTGGAGTTTTTATGCCGCTATTTGAATGAGCACTGAATAAACAACAAGGTTTTCCATGTTTAAAGATTTAATGATGCAGTATTTCTTCACCACAATGTAATAGTAATGAGTAGCACTATGTGTGTATACCTTGATTTCTATAGAAAAGCCCTGAGGTATTTATTAAAATTACTCCAACAGGTTTCTATAATAATCAGTAAAGATTATTAAGAACAACATTAACTGTAACACAATCTTACAGGTAAAGTTACAGGTTTTTTCTAATTTATGGGCCCATTTATGTGGGCCTAATATGGAGTTCCTGGATTTTACAGAAGTATTCTTAGATCATTTCTGGTTCTCTCTTACCTATAGAATTCCATTCTCCAAAAGGAAAACGGTTCCAGAAGCTTGCTTGTACTGAAAATTCTCTGATTCATTCCCAAAATCACACCCAAAATAGATAAAGCTAGGCTGTCTGGGCCCATGGGCAAAAAAAAAAAACCCCAAAAAAACAAAAACAAAACAACAATTAATTCTCAAATCTTTTATTTATCTTCAGGTGGTGTCTGAATGGACAAAACCCAAACAAGCTAATAACTGCTGTCATACAGTAGGATTATACATTTTTACTCACACTAAAAACAGTGATACATCTGTAGGGCACATCTTTCCAGTTGCATATAAGTTTGGCTGCGAGGTAAATAAGCAAAGCATTTGCTACTATGGAAAGTTTCAGGGTTAAAGATTATAATTTCTTCCTACATCTTTTTCTTTCTCTATATGTTTTTCAGGATGAGTATATGCAGCTGTTTCATACTGTTCTTAAGTGGAGGTACCTGACTCCTAGAGTGTTTCAATGTGTTCTCCTAAAGTCTGCTTTAAACTAGGAGATTTTTGGCTATAGTGTTAGGTTCTGCTGTGTCCACTGTGGATGTGAGCACTTGCCTTGAGAAGTAACCTCATGCTAAAGAGGAAACACATCACTCTCAGGCAGGGGAGAGGAACTGCTGACCAAAATTGTTTCAGATAATGATTGAAGTTCTAGATAAATTTCAAGACAGATAATGAACTTGTGTTTGACTTTTCATGATTCTTAGTATGTTACAGGACCAAACCCTAGGTTTTTTATTTCCGTAATCAATGTAGTAATGTGATATCCAATAGATTGTTGCACTTTTTATAGATCACCAGGTTTTTTATTTATTAGTTTTTAACTGTAGACCCAACTGGAGAGACTGTATACACATCTATATTAAAGACGATCACTTTTGGAAAGCATTTGTAATGTAAATAAATAGGAGCTGAATAAATAACAAATCAAGAAAGGAAGTTCAGTCACTGAAGACTGTTCTGTACGCATGACAATGTTAGAATGAAGGAGCTTATAGGAAGGTTTTTCTCTTGCATATTTGATATGAGAAAAATGCTAAGAAGGAAAAAAAAAAATCTAAAAGCTGATGTGACCAAATAGGTATCATACTAAAGATGCCAGACATACCTGGATTGATTCAGCGAAGGATTTAGGGTAAAAAAATACCAAAAACTTTTACTTGTAACTGTCAGTTTAAAGAAATGAGCCAACAAGATTACCTTGTCACCTTGTCTGCATCTTCACAAAAGACCAGTTCTACTCTATCAAGACCAGATTGGAAAATAATTGCATAATTAAGATGTGTAATAGTAAAAATCTAAATTACTATTTTACCTATGTGCATAAAGAACAGGCCAGATCACAGTGACATTCAATAGGATAAAAGCATATGATTTAGATGCTTTGTGTTTTATTTAATTTGCCCTAAGGAAGACATCCAAAGTAGTTTTTTTCTGAAATGCTTTATAACTCTGCCTGTTTCTCTTTCTACAGACTTTAAGGGAACTTTAGGTGACTAGCAGTGATGTAGTCTGGCAAGACAATTGCCAGTAATCCCACCACTTCAACAGTTTGGATCTAGGTTCTGAAAGGAGATAGGATGTGTGCACCAGAGAATATAATGAAGTCTTTTCTGATCATGAAGGGAAGGCAGGGGAATGGAAGATGCAAATAGGAATTCAGTTCTTGGTCAAGTTTAGGTTGTGGACATGTCTGACAAAGACTATTATTTGAACAGTTGATTTAGAGTGGAAAGAAACCCTTAAGTTGCCCATTGTTTTGGTTTTTTTTTCATTGAAGTCCTGGAGATAAGTACAGGGACAAACAGAAAAGAAGGGAAGCAAGGAAAGAGATCGAGGAGAGTTCCCACTGTGTATCAGAGGAGAAATATGGAAAATCATCCAAATAAGATACTGGAGGAACTCAAGAGATTGAGAATTTGGGAAAAAAGCTCATAGAAGGAAGGGCCTTAAATAACATCAGGATTTCCAAGAGAAGAGCTTGTCAGTTGTGGTCAGATGGAGCAGGTGATGTGCGGAATGATGTGCTTTGGTTCCTGAGGAGCTTTGCGAGCCAGAACCCTGCAACAGGGAGCAGGGAGTGAAGAAACTTGAATAAGAGCATAGGATAAACCTGTCTTGACTAAAATGACAAAACATATTTTTCTGTGTAATTCTTACCTGTTAGCTGATTTTCATGAAAAGAGTAAAGTAATATTTCCAAATCAGATTTCCCATGTGGTTTGCCAGCCTGATTAGTAAAGTATCCATTCACTCTTAGCTGATGAGCTTCTATTTTCCTCCCCAAAATAGTGCAAGGCAGTAAGCACCAGGTATGAGCCTCAGTTATTTTCCGCATAATCAATGGCTGCAGAGTAATCTCTAAGATTGCATTGTGCTGTGCTATTGAAGTGTGCGCACTGAATGATATTCCAGGAAGTAGCACATTTCCTGTTAAATCAACTGTGACATAAATATCGGGGATCATTTAACAGATCACAGAGTATTGCTTGTGTTACAGAGACCAGAATGATGTCTTGTTAAATTAACACTATATAGTCAAACATTTGCAGACAAGGATCACCACTCCTCATTAAGTAGATTCATGGCTTTTTAAAGGAACCTTTCCAAATAAACTTTTTTATTCATAGTTTTCTCAAAAGACCCTTCCAGTATGCAGAGAAATCCTGTGGTTCCCATGTGTGACCCAAAGTTAGTGTTTGATATTTTTCCCCCTGATTTTAATCATGAAAACATTGTGGTTGTGTTCTGTGGTAAGACAAAGGATCCCATCCCTTTTACTCACACTACCTTTCTTTTTTATTACTATGTTGTTATGTGATCAGGGGAGTTGTTCGTAGTGGATCACCGCTTGTCCAGTGTCAGATAGGACAGATTGCCCTTGGTGAGCATTTCAAGAAGTGAAGGGGGAAATATTGCATGGCCATTTCTGAGACATTTCTTTTTCTGTTCCAGTAACTTTACATTGGTTATCCATCCAAGAAAACACTTCTAAGACTTCTATGATATCAAAGGTGGAAATCTACAGTAATACTTATCCTATGAGAAACAAAGTATTTTTCAGCCATTTCTATTGTAACAGATTAGTAGAGGTAGTAAACGCATATACAGATTTTGTGACTGAGAGAAAGAGGTGAGAGAAGAAAAAGCTGTGATATGCAACAGGATGACAAATAAGAATGTTGTGAAGAAATAGTTGCTATTTGATTTGACATTCCTTCTAAGTTATCATCTTTAAAGATTAGCTGGAAAGAATGAGCAATACTGGGGGGGAAAAAACCCCACATTAAACAAAAGCAGAGTTTGGCTAATAGGATGCAAAAAGTGGTAAATGAAGATGTGTGTTGCAGAATTTGGGTATTTTGAGTTGGGAGGCAGCTGTAATTTCAGATGTGAGGCAGGTAGGTAGCACTGTCTGAACAAAGCAAAGATCTTATTTCTGTACAAGTATTCCAAGTAAGTTACTGGCATTTCTCATATTGCACTGAGTTCATCATGGCAGCAACCTGAAGAGAAAAACAAAGACTCGTTCGCACTGCAGAACTGATAGATATCTGACAGAGCCAAATGAATCACTAGATTCAATAGCAGCAACGTTAATTTAATTGCAGTTAGTGAACCCTTATTGCTAGCAGTAATACACAGTAGACTTCTGCTTGACGTTTATTTCTCAGGATGCATGCAAAGCTAGCACTTAAGACCTTTTTCGTAGTCTTTCTCTTTTCTAAAACTTGCCAACTGAGCAAGCGTGCTTTTGAGTCACTGGGAGAATGAACACAGAGCCCCATGATACCAATTTTACAAACTTTCTTCTTAGAGTACATCTGCAGTCTAAATCCAGGAACAGATGGATACTGTTATGGTTATTTAAAAAAGAAGAAAGAAAGGAAGAAAAAAAAAATAAAAATCCCCTGCTCTTGTCTATCAGCAATCTCTCTGTTCCCTATGTCAATCTAAACTGCCAGAAAGGTCTTTTCAGTTTTGTGCTTCTCTTTGCAAGCATTCTTCTGAAACAGATACTGAGGCTTTTTTTTTTTTTTTTAATGTATTAAAATATAGATTTAAATATAACACCAATCAATAGACTTCTCTGTCAACAATAGTCATGTTTGGGCAATAATAATTTCATTAGAACATATAGTAGCAATATTGGAGCGCAAATACTCCCACTGATGTAAATCCTACACTGCCAGTTTTTATGAAAAATTTTACAGAAAATCTCCCCCTCCAGTTACTTCAAGGCAGATCTTTGATTAAAATGGGAAGCAACAGCAACATCCCATGCGTCTCAACCAGTTAGTGAGTTTTCTGGTAGCCATCAGACCAATTTAAAATGACAGCCACCAGCCCCCCAAAAAACCCAAAACATTGTGTGAAGAATTTGTCTAATAATGACATTAATATCAGTATGTGACCCTATGCAGCTGAGTTACTAAGGATTGTTCTAAATAACCATATCTCAGGAAGATAAATATGAGCTAGAAAAGGTGCAGGAAAGGGCTATTAAAATAATCAGGGAATAGAAAGTTTATTTTGACAGAGGCCTTAGTGAAAGGGGGTGTGATTGGCATTTCTTGCCAGCCTTATGATCTTACGAGAAAAATTAGCTACAGAGCATATCAACTATACAACTTGAAGAAATCCAGTTATTGGTAAATAGCCTGTCTTCAAACAGTGCTCAAAATGTATACTCTTAGAGTGGGTGATTCTAAGCTTTTACTTATACGTTACTACTTGACAAAGGAATAAGCAGGCATAAAATGGGTCCTAGTTAATTTAGGATGGAAATTTAAGATGTTTTACAGCAGCAGACTCTAGAGCAGTTTTCAGACAAGTTTGGCATCTCCTCTCCAAACATTTAAATCTGTAATAGGCTGTGCATGCTAGATTCGATTCCCCAGGATGAGCATTTTAATCTTGAGTTTGTGTGTTCCTAATTAATCATAAGGCAAGTGAAATCAAAACAAAAGGCATTCACAGAGTATTATGTTTTCTCTTTTCCATTTGGACTGTCATGGACAGGAACCCCTGGAGTTGATGAGGGGCTTTCTGCTGAGGGCCTCCTAGCAAGAGTAAAGACAGAGAAAATTATGCTGAGACACCGCTGTCAGTTCAGTGAATTAAGGATGCAAAGCAATTTGTGAAGATGTTCAGAAGTGCAAATTTCTGCCAGTAGGTAAAAAGAGTATGAGTTATCACAGGGTGAGAAATGTAAGAGGAGATCACTCCCAATCATGCAAGTTAGTCTTTTGTTTTAGTCAGGAAATTTGTTTTATTTAAAGAAGTAGGAAGTTAATAATGCACATCTCATTAAATGCATAGCAGTGCAATGCACTGTATAGATGACAACATTCTTTTTTTTGGTCTAAAATAATGCACTTTCTTGAGTGTTATAGGAGAATAAAAATGTTGAAAGGTAATTTCTTATAATTCAGATATTAGCATTGTTGGTATTTTTTCATAATAATGACTATACAGGATCACAGATTTACAGGATAATTCAGGTTGGAAGCGACCATTGGAGGTCTTTACTCCAAGCTCCTATGCAAGCAGGGCCAGCTATGAGGTCAGACCAGGCTGCCCAGGGCTTGATCCAGTCAGGTCTTGAAAGCTTCCAAGGATGGAGCTGGCACAGCTTCTCTGGGCAACCCGCTCCACTGCCCGTAGGGAAAAAATTACTCCATATATTCAGTCTGAATCTCTTTTTGTTTTGACTTAGGCATGTTGTGTCTCACCCTGCACGGACCACCGTGAAAGTGGTCCCACAGCAGGACTTTGCATTTGTCTTTGTTAAATTTCATTGATGTTCGGGTGGCTCTCCCCGCCAGCCTGACTCCCTCCAAGTGGCAGCCCTGCTGTTGAGCACATGGACTGGTTCCCCCGTTTGCTTTTGCCTGCAAACGTGAGGAGCGTGCCCTCCCTCGCATCCTCCAGGGCACTGATAAAGTTCTTAAGCAGGCCAGGTCCCAGGACAGACCTGGTGGTCCCTCTTCTCGTCACTGTCCTCCAGGTAGGCTGCAGCCCAACAACCATTATCTTCTGAGGTGATGAATCATCAAGTTTTTACTCATCCGGTGGTTCACCCACCCAGACCATAATGTCCCTGCTGGGATACATGAATATTATGGGAGACAGTGTTGAACCCAATACATGGGAGTCTAAAAAAACTAAAGAATCTACCAAATTAGGATTTCCCATAAAAATTGATCTCTCCTTTTAGCATTGTGTATAATTGCAACACTTGTCCTAGCATCATAGTTTCATACATCAACACTGAATAAGAAAATAAAAATCAACGTCTATCAGAAGACCCAGAGTTATTTTTGTCAGATCCTTCTGGAAGTACTACCAGACATTCATTTCAGTGCTTTGGATGTGTTGTGAGTGTGTGATTCTTTTACGTTGCTTATCCATAAACCATAACAAGTTGAACCATCACCTACCAGCGTTAAAACATTGTAGAGTGCTTTTTAGAAGGAAATGTATTGATTTTCACTGACCCTTGTTTAAGAAAGGAGACATTTTTCTGTGGCAACATTTACAATTTACTGGACAATACATTATTTATAGTGTTTCTAAGTCTGATACTTCCTAAAAGGCAGTGAAAAATTACTACTAAAATTTACTGTTGCTTTCTTTATTGAGAAAATCCTAAATTATTTTGGACTCCTAAATATAGGCAGAACCTTATTTTTATTTTTTTTCCAAACAATGAGTATTATGAAATAATCTCTTCCAAATCTGCACTAGCTTTGTGACTAGATTCTCTGCCTCTTCTTAGACTCTTCCTTTTATTCCCATTAGATGGTTCTTGTGAGATAATAAACTCCAGTTGCTTCATTCTCCTGGTTGGTGTTGGTTGGTTGGTTGGTTTTTTTGGTTGTTTGGGTTTAATTTCATGTTTGATTTCTGAATATACAACAGGAAAAGAAGGGTTACAGTTTGGCTAGGCTTGGAATGGAGTAACCAGCCCACTCCAATACTCATAACTTACCCAGTCAAAAACCACTGAAAAACTAAGTTCTGTATTTATTTCTATCTAATCTTTAGCAGAATACAGTTCTCTATCTTGTTTCTAGATTAGTGGAAAGCCAAATAGAAGATTTTGCCCTTTGTGTTAGGAGTAGGTATTGTCCAAGGGAAACCAAATTGCTTTCCTGTAGATTTAAACTTTTGGATAGCAAAGTTTGTTTACTTGTACTCTTATGTGTACTGAGGCCTTTCATAATTTCATATGTAGATTATTTTTCTTTATTTTTTTGCTTAAATAAATGGATAATATTGTAGTCTTCACACCAATGGAAATGGTACACTTTGACAAAATGCACAAGAGAAAGGAAAAGGAATGTGAAAGGATCATGAACTTACTGAACAAGTCACTACAAAGTTAGTGTTCTGGATTTCTTACAAAACCTCAAATGACAAATTTAGTGTAAGAGTATGGTGGGCGAGGAAGATACTTGTTTCTCTGCAAAAAATAACTGGGCGATGTTCAAGTATTATATAGAGATTAGAGACCATTTTTATTGAACAGTAAGCACATCACAGGAGGCTGAAAATGGCTTGGGGGTTATTTTTTCCCCCAAAATTGTAGCTGTTAAATTATACCTTCCATTCCATTATCAAATAGATAAAGTAGAAAGAAAGCTTATTTGGAAAAGATACAGTAGGAATTTGTGGGAATAGTATGAATATTGTTATACAATATGCACACAATTGTTGACAACATGATTTTCAGATCTGGAACATACAATATCACCCAAGGGATAACTGGATTTTTGTGCAAAATTTATATGCATAAATATAACTACTTCTACTTCTGGGTTTATTAAGAATTAATAAAAATGCATCCATAACATAACCAAAACAATCAGATAGTATGTGATGGGAAACTAAATAAACCTTCTCTAAAGAAAAAAACATTAATTTTAAAATACATACCGCACTCAACATTTGACTTTCCTTCCCTCCCACCCCACCCCCGCTACATTTTGGGGACTTTGCAAGAATGTGTTGAAGATTTGGAGGAAAAAAATAAAATCCTGCATAAGCGCAATGTTTTGATTCCAGACAGCCCCTGATGGTAATTCTTCAAAACTCAAGATCTTTTAAGGGTATACAAACCAGGTAGACAGCATAATCATCCCAAAGGAAAGGCTTCATAACGAAGGGAAGGACTTTCAGAGGAAATGTTTGTTTAGGTAAAGTAGGTGTGCATTTTTCCTACAAGTGAGATTACTTGTAACACATTGCTAACAGGTGGGCAGTCATAATCTAGGCTTAACTTCAGCACATCAGCATAGTATGCCATTTTTAGCTTATTAAGAATAGACATATTGAGCTAACAGTTCACGAAAGTTTGTAATAACATGTGGGGATCTTATCAATGTATATAAATACCTAAAGGGAGGGTGCAAAGAGGATGGAGCCAGGCTATTTGCAGTGGCACCCAGTGACAGGACAAGAGGCAGTGGGCACAAAGTGAAACACAGGAGGTTCCCTCTGAACATCAGGAAACACTTTTTCACTGCGAGGATGGCCGAGCACTGGCACAGGTTGCTCAGAGAGGTCACAGAGTCTCCATTCTTGGAGATATTCAAAAGACACCTGGACATGGTCCTGGGCAACTGACTCTAGGTGGCCCTGCTTGAGCAGGGGGACTGGACAAGATGACCTCCAGAGGTCCCTACCAACCTCAACCAGTCTGTGATTCTGTAAAGTAAGAATTTTAATAAAAAAAACCCCACCACCCACATTTGCTGATCTTAACCTACCTGTAGCTAACTATTTTCATGGCTGAAAATGATCCTTGAAAAATGCATACTTATAAAATATGATGAACAGCAAGATTATTTGGCTGCCTTAAACTCCAGAATGCAGAGGTTTTATCTTTCCAGAAAAAGACAGAAAACTCCACTGAGGTTAGGAGTTGTTTGTGCTTCCTTCCAGGAGCACAGCCTAGAGTTGTAGAGCCCTATTTTTATGGACAGGAATGTGCTTTTGCCATACAAATATGTTAGAATATACTTCTATAGTTTAAGGGCTTTATAAACTTAGTAATTTATACATACATTCAATATAAGTTAATTATAAGTTTATTCATGTGTATACATGCAAATATGTCAGTCTAGCTTCTCTCTGTGTTTCTGTACTTGCCAACATACTGAATATTGACCCAAACCAAAACAGCTACAAATATCAAGAGAGCAGGGATCCGCAGGAGAACAGAATAGAAAGGATAAGTGATTTTTTTTTTTTTTTTTTTTTTTTTTTTAATCCACATGACTGTGAATATAATACCTAGAAAGAATATACTTGGTGAGATCTCTTTCTTAATAGGTCTATAAAAGTTCTCTGAAGAGTGGATGCAGCAAGTTTTAAAATCTGAATAATTAATTCTTTTGTAATACCCAGATGGCACCTTTATGAGTTTTCGACTTCTTTGGTTGGCAAATGTCCTTGTATTAAGGTTAAGGTCTTTTTGTAGCTGCAGATGCTCTTAAATTCTGCTGTCCAGAAGCTGAACTGAGATAAAGAAAAAGCATCATGACACATTTATTTTGGCAGCCTGATCAAAGCAGGACGGCTGTATTTAGGCAGACAAGTGTATCAAAGTGATGCAGTTTGAAATGGCTGAGTTAGCATTCCTAAAACTGTGTCCCTGTGATAGGATCTGCAGTGGCGCTGGCGGGGTAGAACAGTGTTAGAAAGTGTATGTCCATCAAGGACACAGCTTGAACTGAATATAGTGAGAAATTACAATTCACTGCAATCTTTTGCTGCCTGTATTAATTTCCCTCTAGCCATAACACATCTGTTCATGGTAAGACTGATCCAATGCCTATCCAACTACAGTCCATTTACTTCAGCAAGCAATGGAGCCTATTCATGGGAAGATTTCAAAAAATGACTGAAAACTGAGTTAAGGGTATGAGTCCAAGTAGAACAACAGAGGAACCTAAGTCCTCTAGCAGTGTTTGAAATGTAGTTTCCTTCTTTCTTCTACCAAGAGAGCAGAGTCCAGTCTTGCGAGGTATGGAACATTTCTTAATTATATTTTTTGCTTGCTCATTTGCTTGTCTTTTCCCATAAGGGTAAAGAACATACTTTCAGGACTATGTTAGGGCACGCAAATAATAGAAAAAGTGGATTTAAAATCTGTTATTTATCAGTATGGTTAAAGTTAAATTTGAAGTCTTTCTCTTGCAAGTTTTTAAAATAAATAGATAAAAGCCTCTTCTGAATTTGCTTTTCATTATCTCAGAATCAGTGGGTTTTGTTTATCCTTTTTACTATATGAGATCGATGGAATAAAAATATTCTGGATTCTTCTTAAACCACCTGATTCCAACACATGCACGCAGAGTATGTAGTCAGGTCTGGGACTTGGATTATAATGAGCTTCTTTTGTGAAATAACCTGCAATTTGGAATAAAGTGGAATATTCCATATAAGTGGAGTATTTTTACATAAGTGTTACATAGAAGTCAAGGGGTGAAGCACTGCAAATACCCACTGGCCTCTTGTCTCTTCTATTGTAATGGAGCAACAGTGGAGAGTTACAAGAGCCTAAGTGGTTAGTCTGCCTTTTCCCTGCAAAAGGGCTCCTTAGAAATGATTTAGACAGTATTTCCTGCTGAGTCAGTGAGCTTGGCTTCTTAGTGACACTACAAGCAGGCAAGGAAGAAAATAGTATGCATAGAAGGAAAATGAGAGTCTGGATGAAAATGAGGACTGGAACAGTTTGAATGCTTTCTATACTTTTCTGTACTCAAGTAGAAGTCCAGTTAGAGAGCTACCGAGAGTCATGACACAACACATATTGTATGCAGTTTTCTGATTTATAGGTATTGATATGTGTTTCTTTAAAAATAACACTGCAGATTTCTTGGTTAAAGAATTTAAAGGCTAGATTACTGCCTATCCTCAACTTTCACCCTGAGGCATAAAGGGACATAGTCAATTTTCATATTCTCCTGTGCCCCCACACCGTGTGTACTACTGTGGTCATAGAAAAAGTCTTCTCTCCACATCCCCATGTCCATAGAGCAGAAGAGGTGGGAAGGAGTAGTGGGCTGATAAAGCACTGGGGGTGTTTCCTGCTCCTCAATCACCCGCTAACACATGTGCATTGCCACACCAGAGGCACTACTATGAGAGACTCTGTGTTTTGGGGTAGAGACCCAGAAATGCTGCAGAGAGGTCCCTAAGTCCTGGCCTCTACTCATGCTCTCAATAAAGGGTCTTTGTCCAATGTAAGGTAATGGGGGAGGGCTAGCATGCTGCACTTACCCTCTTGCTTCTCCTGCTGTTGGGCTGTATGGCACCCACTTCTTCTGGCCTTCCCCTAAGGTCCCCACCAGCCCTAATCCCTCATTCTTCAATTTTCCCTTCTGCACTTTTCCCGGCTTTACTCATCAAACCCAGATTCAGAAGCAGCTCTGTTGGTAACAGGTAAAACGGAGAGGAGAAGACGACGTGCAGGTAATATACTGCAGCAGATAAAGGGAGCAGCTGGTCTCAGCTGAAGTGAGAGCTCCCAGACACTAGCTGCCACTGAGTCACTACTTTTTTTAGTATTAAGAACACAGTGCTCTGTAATGAAGAGGTTGCCCAGAGCAGCTGTGAATGCCCCCTCCCTGGAAGTGTTTCAGGCCAGGTTAGATGAGGTTTTGAGCAACTTGATCTAGTGGAAGGTGTCCCTGCCCATGGCAGGGTGGCTGGAACTAGGTGATCTTTAAGGTCCCTTCCAACCCAAACCATTCTATGATTCTACAATTCTATAAATTGGACTAATGGACAAGCCACAGCTTGACCTGCATGATTTGTAAGGTTCAGTGCACAGTGCTCAAAACAAAGGCCTGAGGAACTTTCTTTTTATTTAGTCAGAGATGACCGATTCTTTACAGTATACAGAAAAAACTACCCGAACTCAAATATTTTAATTGTATGAGAGCATCTTCTATTCTCAACAGTTAAATAACTACACTTGAAAAAGTACGCACTATTACAACTCCTCGTGTCCTTCCTTTGCACCATTATTAATAACATCCAACTCTTGCTTCCATTCTTGTCTTGAAAATTTATTTTATTGATAAACTTCAGTATTTTTAGGGAGGCCTGTAAAAGAGTTAAATAGGAAAGCATTCTTATTTATAAGGTATATTAAAGGCTCCCAGGGTTGTACTGATGATTGTTGATTTCATCTGAAGAGATACCAAGTGTGTGAGTTTCCATATCAATGGTTTCTTGCCTTTTCAAGCTCTAAATAGCTTAAGGCTCACTAATTATGCTGGTTCAGAAACCACCTCACCAGCAGTACGCATCTGAACATATTTCAGATGGTCAGCACAGAAGAACTAGGTCAGAGACCTCTAGGGATTTAATCAAAAGGTTAGCAAGCCTAGCAGTACACCTTAAGCACCAACCACTGAGGCTAATGAGACCTCATTTAAATAGTTTTTCAGAGTAGAAAATACTACCTTCTTTTGGGAAATGATATCTTACTCTGATGTTTCTATCATACATCTAGTAGTAGATTCTGTATTTTATTTTCTTTACAAATTTTCTTCTTTATTTGGCAGGATATTAGATTAATAAACTTACCGAAAATATTTTATGGTGTGCTGCCACTAGCACAGCAAACACTACTTTCCTGGGACATTCACGAAAAGAAAAAAAAATATCTCCACAGCTAATACTTGGAGTCTATTAAATCTGTCACATTAATATTAGCTACTAAAGAAAACAATAACATACTTTCTTTTCCAAAACAATGTATTCCTTGATTAAAAGCATGCAGAGAATAATCTGAGTAAAGACTGAATAAAGCATAATATCTATGTTGTTAAGACGATAACATTTTATACATTTCATTATCGAGATTGTTAAGTGAAAGGACTAATTACTGTTTATCAAAATTAAAAATGTACCTGGAACAACATTAAATGTATTGAGTTAACATAATTTTGTACATAAAATATTAAGTATTTATCGGTCTTCATTTTAAATACCATAAACAAACCTACCACATAACTGTTCTTTAAAATAATCCCACTGAAGCTAGTCCTTCAGTGCTTTAGTGCTGAGAGGTCTTTCAGCAAAAGCTAGGGGTGCAAAAAAATCAGCCCAGCATGCCTTCAGTGCTTACATAACCTGAAAATGATTTCCTGTATGTGTTCTTTCTAATTCAAAGTGCCTATGTTCAACACATGTTCCAATTTTAAATGTACTTTAATTCAACCTCCTCTGGCATAAGAAAGAATCAGAAGAGGAACTAAACAGTTAAATACACAATATTCAAATAAAAAAAACCCAACCCAACAAAAACACCACAAAATAAAAGCAGTAAGCTGTACCTGCCTGCACAGACTTCGTGTCATTCTGAATTTGTTTTTATTTGCATTGTGTCCTTTCATGTACAGGCAAGAATCAGAAGGGATGTGAAACAATTAAATATCCTTTAAGGAATGATCATCTAATAAAAGCCTGGGAATATAATATTAAAATAGTAGAAATTAACTGCACCACTACACTTGAACTACATTTAACAGCATTATGTTCCCCAAAGGTATGTGGTGTATGTGTTATATTCAGTCAATTTCTGATTTATAGACAGAAATTCCTCTTGACTACCAAATCAGGCATAATACTTTTTTGTTTCACATTGTATGGCTCTCAGTGTGATATAATGGAAAATTCTAATTCACTAAAGAGATTTTACTGTAACACCTGATATATATCAAAAAGCTCTTTCAAAAAAAACTATTCAAGATATTCTGAATTTTATGTGGTAGCTATATATCATTCGTTTTCTTAAATGACCTCCCTAGAGATTTTCATTGTATTCAAGTAAGTGGAGTATTAAAGGGATTGTATTATTAGCTGCCATTTAAAAATAAGAATACAAGGATTTCTCAAGAAAATTCTTGTAACTTTTCTTTTTCAAGAAGCTGAAAAACTAGAAGCAGAATACAGGGATATAATTTTTTACATCTTTAGGAAATCACTATGATTTGTATGAAATTCCAGTAGATGCAGCATTATTTTGGCAAAAGTTAATTACACAGGATCCAAATCTCATTAAAGACCCCCTTTGGCATGGGTAAATTTAGTTAGATTGGGCCTGTTGATCTTTGCCAAGTGCTGTCTTGAATTATTCCATACTAAAATGTTGCATGCACATTACTAAATGCCATGGTCCCTTTTATATTGATTATTCTAACCCATAGGGTTACAAATGAATTCTCAGTTGTTTATGAGGACACGGTTCAGTTCACAGTGGCCAGCAATTCAGGGGGTATTGCTTTTGATTACTAGTCCTTTACTCAGTACTGCTCAAAGCAAGGATTAAGCCTTATAAAGATTTATATGGATCCATGCCTAGAATTCCATCTAGCTGAGGATCTGACCTCTGCCTAACTCCAGCCCTTCTCTTCAAATATATTCTGTAGGGTAACTAATGGAAATAGGTCTAATTGGAGTTAAATTAGTAGGAATTCTAACAAGATAGATGTGCAAATACAAGACTAACTATTTGTCTGATTCAAGCAGTGAACACCTCATTTACTCTGCAGCTACCTCTACAACTCTAGCAACCTCTAAGAGTAGAGAGGAACGATGTCTATCATTTGTTTTAACTGGTATAGAAAACTGTAACATTTTTGTCTTAGATTATATAAGGTTTCTCCCTCCTAAAATGCAGGCTTTTGTGAGAACAAAGAATAAAAATATTGAAGACATTATAAATACCTAGATGAGTAACCTCTGTGTAAGATGAACAAGGTTTTAGAGTATATTTTCACACATCCTCTGTATTACAAGACAGGTACACACATTATTTGTCCAAAACACTAAAAAAATGAAGTTGTGGATTAAAACATGTTGAATTTCACAATGACTGCACTACATAAATACATTTCCATTGATGAACTGTAAACATGAGCAGAAATCAATGATGAAGCAAATATTGTTTCTTCATATGTCAGAAGGAATGGATTTACATTTCGGTTCAGCATTGAAACTGTTACAGTGGATGGAGAATGCCTGGCAATTTATATTAAAAATATGAGATATGCTTTTCATAGATAATCACATAGAATGGTAAGACAAATACGTAAAGTTTCTCAAATAACCTTTGCTTGGAACTCAGAGACTAGAACATTTCATGATGTTGCTACTATACATCGGAATGAATCGATACAAACCAAGAATAAGTTTCTCAGGTGAAACAAACATCAGAAAACATGTTCTGTCCTTATTGACTCCAAAAATCTACCAGCAATCTAATGATGTTATAAGTTTTATACAATAACATGTTCCACAGCAAGGCATACGGTAAGGAGCTTTTCATTCTGTCTCTAGAATACTGTCTCCTGGGTTCTAGTTAAATAAGACTGAGCTCTGCAGGCAATGAATTACAAGGGTTCATAAGAAGGTTGTGTTTCACAATTTAATTCGATCACAGTTGTTTCCATTTTTTCTTTAATTTATGATCTCTATAATTTCAACTGAATAGGAAAAAGCCTCTCATATTCATAATCCTGAAGGAAAGCCCTATTTGAAATGATGGTTGCAAATATTGCAAATTGGAGCAAATATAATCAAAATGAAAGGATAATATTTATTAAAAGTACATTACTTTGATAAATGACAGAAAGTCATTTTAGGAAGTACAGTTAAGTAATGAAAACAGAACAAATGCTCAGGAGCATGATATACTGGAATCATGAGGCCTCCCTAACGTTGTTATGCACTTCAGCCTTTACTAGTAAATCTCTGTTGAAAAGCGAGGGAAGAGGGTCAGGGGTTGCTTCTGTAAAGAACGTAAAGCATAATAATCAGACACTTTGGAGTCAATAAAATGTTAACATGACATGTTAAGTAGCAAAGAAAAAATAAGTGAATGAAGCACTTGCTTCAAAGGTAGGATAGTACATAAAAAAAGTATGAATATTTTAGATTTAAGGGCCAAAGCATTTTTTATTTGTCTGAACTTCTGAGTGAACAGAATGTCTCTGATCTCAGCCCTGCTTTTAGTGTTTGAATGTCAGCTAAATTTGACAGAGGAGGAAGACTCTAATTTTGTTCAAAAGACGGGTCGCGTTCTGTTTGGACTGGTTGACAAATTAACAGATACGTAGCTGTAGACTGCCTACAAGCATGGACAGACTCCTAGCCAGCCAACATCTTCAAAATGGTAAATAGAAAACAGGAGATAGCTGAGATACTACAGTGTGCAAGGAAGGTTGTGGGAGAACTGATGATGGTGCATTACACTGCGGACAATGTAGAGATCACAAGAAGAGAGAGCACCAAAATGTGGCAACGTGAGTGCTGGGAGAGGAGACCAGAAACAACTCCTTAGGAAACCAGGCTTCGTTGATCTGGCTGGTCAGGAAACTAGTTGTTCTCATGCCACATGCTCTATTAGTCATGTGTTATTCATCGCTGATGACACTGCACAATTTGAAAGAAAGCTAAAATTGTTATTGTTATATAGAAAATAACTTTCCTATTCTCAATTTTAGGGACTTAAAAATATTGATTTTTTAAACCAGGAGCATTATGTTACTCTCTTCTGTGATGCAGGTAAATAGACAAAATATCAAGAATCGACCTCATGATGAAACTGTTGGTTTGCTGTCATTTGAGAAATGCTTTCAGTAAAGTAGTTTCTTATTGGGAAGTACATCTCCCTAAAATATGTCCAGAATATAAAACTGCTTTGCCACAGGACAGCAGCAGTTATGCAGAAAGCTCTCTCACTTGAAAGCACTAGAGATTCAGGTGTCCACACATGTGCTTTTCATTCAAGCACAGGGACTATCGCTGAGTTTCCTCCCCTTGTTGATATATTTACAAACCTTGGCAGGCCTACCAAAAAATTTCTGGCTCATACCACTGGATTCTTTGAGCTGAAGGATGAAAGGTGGTGATGGGATTGTCATTACTGTTACCCTTCTTACCTCTCAAGCTTGCTGCAAAGTCCAGGAATACTGAAAATCTCTGTATGAGCAGGTTTTTAAAACACACGGACTTGAGAACTGAGTCAATAATGGCAGTGTGGAAAATCAAGGTAAGGCAGACACTTCATTTGTCCTAAGTGAGCATCATTGCCCTAGCATATTGCATACAACATACGTGCTGTACCCACAACAGAAGCCATCTGTCGGGATGGCTTAGCGCCTGCACACAGCCGATAAGATCTTTGTCCCTGCAGTATGGGTGCCAACAACAATAGACTTGTTTCAGGAACCACTGCAACCCTGTGAATAACCCCTCATCATGCAGGAAGCCCTTCTCTCTGTTGGCAATGAAATATTAGTACCACATGTATCTTTTCAGTTGTTAACACCTGCTAATTAGCAGTAGTCATATTCTGAGCCTCATTTGTCAGATTGCATCTTGGCTAAGGGCTCAGCACAGTCAGAAATAGAACTGTTAGAAATAATATAAAATCATAGGGCCTCTGGAGCAGAAATTGTCTTTTTAAGAGCATCATATTGCAGTTGGCTCAAAGTAAGCTTTTGGGTGTTAAGGTAGTGGAAACTAAACATGATTTTCTTTTCCTGTGAGAAGAAACCTTTGAATATGAAGTTCAAAACCCATGAAAAACATATTAATAATGAAAAATTGTCAGTTTCAATTTTTATATTGCCTTAGTCTGAAAGGGGACAAGAGCCAGTAAAGGAAATAAGCCCTGACAGTAGGACCCTAGACTTCAAAGCTTCAGTTCCAGACAAAAGTCCAATGCAAAAAAAAAAAGAAAAAAAAAAAGTCAGTTGCACAGTAAAGAAGCTGCATCCTTTATATGAAGAAAATCCTATTATTGAGCATTCTTCTTCAAATGGATATGGAGAATTATCAATTAACTACCTCTGCTAAGCAATAGACAACCTACTTGATTGCCTTGAGTGCCTGCCTGTCTTGATGAGTAGCAGTAATGTTGGATTTCAGTCGTAGATTTGCTTTTAGGTTCTCTCTGAAAGTCCCAGCATCACATGGACATACATGATCCTCATTTGTAGTCCTGTTTGCATTTCAGCACCTTGCTTCTCACTTCATGCATCAGAGATGAGGACTGGATAAGCAAGGTCAAAGAAGAGGCAGCCTGCAACTTAACTTAAGTAAAAGGGCTTTTTTTACACAAAGTATGTGAAGGAAATTTTCTGTCTTCTTTCAGTATAAGTATAGAGCTCAGTCATATTCCCTGTTCTTCAGTGTTCACGGGTTTTTCCATTTCTTATTTAATGGCCATGCTTGGGTCCTACTCTCCTCTCTGCTGGGGTAAAGCTTATATTCTAAGGGTCTAAAATTCTTCCCAAACTCTCTCTTGTAGGTACATATTTGTCTTTTTGTGTTATTTACCAGTATAGTAGTGATGCCTTCAAAACTGTATTCTATGGCATTTTAAAAACTAGTTTTGATCACTAAGATGTCACAATGAAACATATTTTACTTGCCCTTACTTATTGCTATTCATTTAGATGCAGAAATCCACTCTAACTGCCCACATAATACTAGAGACCTGACTTGAAGAATGCATTTGAACAGTGCAGGAGGTTCTAGGTCATGTCTATAGCTCTTCCTTGCTCGTGTAACATCAGATGCAGTAGTGAAATCATATTTTAGCCAGTCAATTAACCTTGTTCCCAAATGCAGCAGTGGGAAGAAATTAAGCATCACTTCTTGAAACAGTTCTACATATTCTTGATGGAAACTGGTATGACAGCGTCTCTCCACTTGTCTTTCTGATTTTTTCACTTTGTGCAAGAGACCAAAGGATACAGAGGGAAAAGTAACAGATGCCAGAGGGACAGTGAGCAGGACTGTGCTAGGATGATGATCTTGAACCAGTCCTTTCCTATGCTGACATCTAGCATCTCTGCTCCTAGCTGAGACAGCCAGCACACTTCTGGGCCAGTAGAATTTTAGAATTTATAATGAAACAGATAACTATGAGGAGAAGTATGTTGCACTATGATCAGTTTACAGCAGTCTGGAATATCATTATGTGATGAAGTACCTGTTCAAGTCTGACTCTCATAGGATAAAGGAACTGGAAGTCTGGCTTTAATACATAATGCATTAAGTAATGTTATCCATAATGAGTGGGGAAAATAGAGGTTATGTAGGTGTTTATGAAACTCTGGAATGTATATATCAAAAGCTCTTCTTCCATACACATGTATCAATTTTAGCAAAGTGGCTAATCATCCCTTGCTGACTTAAGTCTCCTTCTGTTCAATATTGTAGATAATATGAATTGAATAGAAACTTCCTAGTTCATGCCTGTCACATGGAGAGACTTCCATTCTTGCAATTAAATCAGCTGTATATTCATGACACCCTTTTACTGCACAACAGATATGGACTTGCAGAATGGGACTAGAATCCTAGCATATTGAGAAACTTGGGGGTTTGGATGTGCAGTATAGGTATTAGAGTTCAAGTGAAACACTCCATTTGCTACAGAGAAGGTAGGAGTTGCATAATAAGTACATTAGGGCCATTTGAAAAGAAGGAATGAAATCAGATTCCTGTTTAACAGTAGACTCTCCCAAGAGCTCTAAGCAGTACTCCATTACTCATTTACAAAAGCAATGAAAACATTAATTGACCTCTTGATTAGTATTTAAATAATAAATACCACCGTGGATTAATGCACTGGCCTTTTACCTCAAAGACATAGTTTAAAACTGACTTGACAAAAAAATCAATTTAATTACATGATACTAAAATTGCAAGTGTCAATAGGTGAGAGTTTCCATGCACAAAAGGCCACACATCACATAATCATGCCAAATTGGAATTTATTCAGTGCTTTCTCTACTTCTCTCTCTCTCTCTTTTTTTTTATTGAATGCATTCATGGTGTGTGTTGAAAGAAAGCAGGCTGCCACCTGCCACAGAAATATCCCACAGAGCAACTCCCATCCTGTGAACTAAAATATTTGGTTTAAATGCTGAAAACCTGAAAACTGACACAGTTCCATTATCACATTCAGCTAATTAAAATAGATGCATTCTGGAAAGAAATGTGAAATGTTTTCTGTAAAGGGTATATTTAGTAGAATCATTGCACACATAGATTTGTGGAGAATAAATTCAGATTTTGTTTTTCTGGAAGATTTTTAAATGCAAACTTGGTGTTGGCCAAGTCATTGGAGTCTGGAGGTGCTTGTTTATATTATATTAAATTAATTAACGCAAGGCTTTCCTTATGACTTTGACAGCTGGGAAATATCATAAAGTGCTCTTAGTAGGCTTCTGCTCTAAGGAGTGAAAGTCTCATGAGGTCATCTATTCCTTTGAGTTTTCTTTTATCTTAGTCTGAAACTCTGTGAAGACAGCTGGCCAAAACAGATCAGGAGAAGAGTCCGAGTCCACATTTGGGCAGGTCCCAGAAGAACACTCCTTAGGGCAGGCTCTGACATTTTACATTTCTGATTAATACATCTAAATGCACACTATGTTTTGGGGAAATTAGATGTGAACCCTCATACTGTGACTGTGATCCTATTTTAGACTTACACTGTCCTTAAAAGTAGCATTCATTAAATGTGTGGGATACATAGTTCTGGTTGTACTGCTCTGAGTGTTTCAGTGTAAGTGAGCTTGCTGTAGAATTTCATCAATAATCCTAAATTTCTGAAACACATTTGCTAAACTTTGGTTGTTAGATTTGTCCAAAACCAGATTTTCTGAATGAACATGCTCTGCTTTGATTTATGCATATCTGTTTTTGAGGACTATGATTATTCTGCTATGCTGTCTGGCTGAAATTTTCTTGCAACATTGTTTTAAACAAGATTGTGTTTTCAGCTATTTTTGAGAAAAACTGTCTATTGACTGACAAATCTTTGGCTTCTTATCAAAAACATGAAAATTTTAGCAAAACCCCATATTTTTACTGTGTTTAAGCTAATTTTCAATGATACTCTAGTATATGTAGTTTTTACTTGTCTTATGTTGGACTGATAGGAGCAAATCAGGTCTAAGTGTGCAGTTTACCTATGTACACAAATGTAAATTTGTTTTCATAAAAGTATTTATAGAAACATGAATTTTAGAATTACAGTAGTACAAGAGATATAAAAGGGCCTACTAAAGAACCTGCATATCTAATGCAAATACTCTGAAAAAAAATTCTAAGTGGATGAAGTTTGTAATTAATTGTAGTGAGCACAGTATTTCACCACCCCAATTTTTGTTTTGATTCAGGGATTTGTTGCAAGTCTATAATGCTAAATGAAGATTGATTCTGAGAACTGTACCTATGGCCCAAAAAACATCATAAAGAGGAATAATTTAACAAATTGTTTGGTGTGACTAAAACTGTTTGCGTAAGTGATGGGTAGTAACTAAAATCTCCAGAAGTACAGTAGACTAATCAAAGCACTTTCAAGAACTTGAAGTTGAATTTGTAACATACTTCTTAGAAATGGCTATAATTCATTAATACTTTTCATTTTGGGTATCTTCAGCATTAGGCATCCTGAGGCATCAGGTGGAATTGAACTGTAACTGGCAGGTTGCAGGAAAATGAAGATACATTCAAAAGGCAAATGTAAAAACTTGTTTTCTTTTTTTTATTATTTTTTCCTATTTTTCAACAACTGTTCCATGCTGCCAACTAAAGGTCACTCCCATTGATAAAATCTATGTAGAAGAAACAAGTGTTGTGTAAAAAAAACAATTCAAATGGCTGGCTCATTTCTATTTCAAAACAACTGTGCAAAGTTTGCATTTGCAGGAATTTCTCTAGCACATGTTTTGGTGTGCTTTTTGTTTGTCTCTGCATATGTTCTCAACTTTTTATTCATATAAGAAGGGCAGTGAGATTCTGTTAAAATTTAAGAGCTATCTAGCTGTAATAGGAAAAAATGAGATTACTTCAATTTGATCAGTCTTTTCTAAGTTGTTTTGCTTTACCAACTTTGTATGATGAATGTACAAATTTTGGCTCTTATTAAAAACTCTGTTGAAAAATATAATTGTTACAGATTTTCACATATTACGATAATTTGGTTCAGGCAGCTGGATACATATTGTGGCAGAGAGACTACATGGTATTTCTCTTTGTAATCTTAATTTTCTCTTCCCTCTTGCTATTCATAATTAGTTGTCTCAAAGATTAGAAAATCTGAAGGGCAAGAATCATAACTTTTTCCATTTTGTAAAGCATCTAAGACAACTTGTTATGGCACCATTTCACTACACTTACGGCACAATTTTATAATATCTTCACACTTTGAAAGTCTTGCTAAGAGTCTTGGACAACTTTGGACTACTGAGAAACTATGCACTTTTTCTATCCTGTTTCATACTATAAAATGTGCATTTCAGAAAAAGCTTTCATAAGTCCATGGAAGCAAGACATTTATGTAAGTTTTGGGGTTTTTTTATATTTCAAAGTAAACAAGAGAAGGTCTGTTTTGAAAAAACAGATCTCATTTTTTCACAATGTTGCCTGTTATGCATAAAGTGCTTTTAGATGGAAAAGCTTAGTTACTGAATTGTTTATTACATTTTGTAACTAAGCTGTTTTGTGCTTCATCACAAATCCTTCCCTAGTGCTCTGTATGTCATAGCAGTTTGTTCACTGACATATTCTTTGCTTTGACCCACAAGACATAATATAGCCATGAAAGCTACACCTGCTTTATAATAAGAGTCACTTTACTCATGAGAATGACTTGGGGCTACAATGTAGGAACTAGTGTTGAAGTGCTGTATTTTAATTTTATTCAGTTGACACTTCTTGACATTAAGCATTTATTCAAGAGGCAGGTGCCCTGTAATTTGGGAGGGTGATGGGCGGATTCCACTCGAACAAGTCCAAAAAAACATAGGCAAGCTGTAATTGCAAGTTATGTAGGTGCATAGCTATGAATGTATTGAAAAAAATCTTAATTTATGTATAGGTAAAAGGACTTTGTGCTGGAGTTCTGAAAATGTGACTAGTCAGAAAATGTGACAGCTGAAGGCCCAGTCGGAAAAGACCAATTCCCATGTACAACTTCAATCGTACAAATAGAATGGATCCATTCACACAGATAAGCATCTTGCTCATTTGGAAAGGGTTTTCTGGGCTTGACTGAAAATGCACAGATAAATTATCTGTTGATGTCAGTCATAATTGTCTCAGACCCACAGTCTTTTAGAAAACTAGAAAATTACATCATCAACACCTGCCTAGGTGCTATTTAGATTACGCTTACTAGATCTTATATCAACAAAAAACACCACTTAAATAATATTAGTCATAATTTTTACAAACTTGGTAAGCCCCTTCACGTGTTTCAGAACCTATGCGAGAGATTATTCACAATGCAAGTGTTCATTTTTGACAGAGGCGATGAAGCAGAGCTCATCACCTGTAGAAACACAATCGTCTTTGGAAGCAGTAATCATCACGACACATTTGAAAAGGAGTATAATGTGTTTTGGCAGCACATAAATGACTAGCAATCAAAAACAATGCTGTTCTGTTTGATCTCTTACCAAATGATTCAGTGTTGTGGCTTAAAAGTCATACAGGTGTTCTTTTTTCTTGTTGTTGTGGGAACTAGAGACACATCATATTATTAGTGGTCTAGCATTTTCACAGCTTCATATGCAATGTTGTGTGTAGTTAAGAGATTAAAACAGGACTACACCTTTCTTAAAGGAAAAAAAAAATATTTGGGTCACTTGGCTTATGGGATAAAAATTGACTGGAAAAAATTTCAATGTATTTCTGGAGCTTGGTTCAGAATCAAATGGCAACAACAATTATAACCAGCCTTTATGGCTCAGCTAACTCATTTTGGAAATTAGTATGTATTATCAAATCACTTTACATGGGATAATCTGGTAGGAATTACAGTCTCCATTTTAAAGAGCTAAGAAGAGAAACGCTATGCTGAATTAATTTGGTCATAAATAAAAGCAGAGGTCATAACAGGATAAATTACACAAAATTCCCAGTGCTGCAGCTTGCATAGCACCTCTGCGGCAAAACCAGTATTCTGTATTAGTAACGTCTATCATTTCAAATTGTCTACAGAAGGTCTGCAGGTAAAATGATAGGGTTTTGTATGTGTATGGTGCCTTTCCTCCATCAGTATTCAATGTCTATCTTTTTTGACAGATCTTTGAACATTCTTACATTCTTCTGTAGCACAATAAAACCAAAAAATCCTGAAAAAAATATTTATTTTGCTGTTAACCCTTCTCTGGGAAATTAGAAATGCTAAGTATTCAGTCCACTGAAGTCAACAGGATTTTTCCATTGATTTCAATGAGCCTAGGATCCCAGTTTTCATTCTGAACAGCACTTCTGTGTTCAAATTGCAGAACAAACCCCCCCATATGCTTGATGATTATAGTTTTATATTTAAAAATTTAATTATATATCCATTAAATGCTTATCTCTATAGCTTATATATGACCCAGTCTCCCAGTTGTAGCTTTAGAAAGTAGATCAGTGGAAAAAATGTCTCCAGTTTAAAAGCTTATTTTAGAACCTGAAACAGATAGAAATCCTGATAAACTGTCCTTTTGTGGCCATTCTCTCTGCCTCTGTCATAGCTTCTATAGTTTGAGATTTTAGATGTAAACCTGAAGGATGGAAGGAGTCCTATATTTTTCTTTTTTAATGTTTATTAATATCAGAAGATATTGAAAAAATGAAATCAGGAAAGTGTCAAACAGGTGGTTCTGTGTTTGTCACTGAAAGACTACTAATAAGCTTAGTTTGTTTAGCTTAATTATTAAAAATGAAATCAAGGAGAAATTTGATCACAGTGTGTTACCATCCTCACTAAATAGCCTTTGATGCAGAATGCGACTGCATGTCGCAGAACAATGAATGGCAGTTAAAACCAGCTATTTCATTGCTAAAGTAGCAACACATTTTAACATAATGGCCAAATGAGCACTGAATTCTTGATCGTTCTGTGTCTTCAAATGCTTGAAACAATAGGCCATGACAGTGCTGTTCATTCAGTGATGCAGGTTATTAAGCACGTATTGCAAAAAAAAGCATAAAATTATATGGCCATTTTAAGTAACGTAGATGATTTCACGGTGTTCAGGCTTAAAATCTAGTTGGTGTTCCCACACTCATGTTAAGTCTCAGTGACCTAGACCGTGCCAGGATGTTCCACAGCCAGCCTCCACCTGGCTTGTACTTTCCTGCAGAATGCCAGGCAGTCTGCTGAAGAGGCAGGGGTACTCAATGAGGTACCTATTCCTAAACCTTTACGTTAGTCTCATAGTCTGCCGGTGGTGACAACTGAATCTACCTGAACTGGCTGCACTTCCTCATCCATCTTCAGCTAGCACCTCTGGTCTTCTCTCTCTTTTGCATTTGTCACCTTGCTGGAGGGTACGGAGGGTATCACCCCAGTGAGCAGCTGGCTCAGCTGCTCCTGCAAACGCTCTTGAGTCAATGAGTGACGGAGATGCACAAGTCAGTGCTTCAGCTCACATCATGCATTTTCACTGAACAGGTTAGAGAGCACTTGTATAGGAACGTGACTTCCAGCAGGGAGGTGCTAGGCAGTGACTCATGGATAAATCATCTTCAGTTGACACAGCTTCATCTAGTGCATAAAATAGTGCAAGCTGGATGAAAACCACTATGTCAGTTAAACTAATTTACTACCCCTCCCAAAGCAAATTATTGAACTTTTTACTTTATCCTCCTGTATCTTACAGTGGCCTACTGTAGACATTTTGTGCATTCTGAAGTATGTAAGGTACAGTATAACACCACATGCAATAATCCAAAATAATGAGACACCTCTGTGAGTGTACAGTAAGATCAATACACCATATTTATGAATAAATATGTTCAAGAATCAACCAAGTGGAGAACATCCACATTTCATGCTTTTAAAGACAGCAGTTCCCAAGGGATGGAAAAAAATATCTGTTCATCATCATAGCCAGGCAGCACAAAAACTACACCTTTTTTCAGCTGTGTTTTGGTTATTTTCATCTCAACTTTCCCAACATACTTGGCAGAATGAAAATGCTTCATGAATCATCTCTCTGAATGTAAATGTGAACATAAATAGATGTAAAAATTAATTTGCATTGTATATATGCATGCTATTTTTTCCAGGCTACAACTTTACCACCTTTTAGATGGATAAATGATTTAATTTCTCTCCTTGGCATTCTTTTTAAAGATTGCCTTTTGTACCCTGGAAAACAGTATTTCACACGATATAATAAATTGCCTTTAAGATTTATTTTTTGTTTAAACTTACATCCAGCTTAGTATTTCTGAATTTTAAGGAAATTCTAATTTTCTAATTCTGAACCCATAATATTGAATTTGTAATTGAAAATATGAAAAATATTTCAAAATATATATATTTTAAATAAGAGCTATTAAGGAAAAAGAGCTTGTACTTTTTAGAAATCAGCATCTAGGATATGACTTGAATATAAACTTTCTCAGATCTAAGTAGTATAAACATTAGCAAAAGCTAGCCAAATGTGTGTTACTGCTTGATTGAGACAAGCAAAGACAGCCAGAGATGTCAGTTTTTGGAAAAATACATCTGTTTTCCAGCCTGTGAACCCATAGCTTTGTTTAACAAAACTTTAGCCATTTGCCTTCCAAAATGCATTGCCCTGATGATAAAACTCCAGTACACTTCAATATAAATTGTGAATTTTCTCTAGTTAACTAAGTTGCTGTACTCCTCTGAAGGATTTACAACACACCACATTGCCCTTCATGCAGCCATAGCTGCTCTGAGGTGCAGGAGGAGGGGTGAGCCCTCTGACTCTGGCATCACTAGCGCCCTGATGTTAGCAGCACTGATGTTTGATGCCTAGGACATTTGATGGCTAGGGCAGGCTGGAGTCACTGCCTCGCACAGGAGCACGTCGGACTCTTGTACCTCTGAGAGACAAGGGCAGCCACTGGGTTCCAAAGTCATTTTGAGGGGGAAGCCGCTATCACCACGGACACAAAGTGCCATTAATCACCTAACTGTGACAGTACTTGAGGCAGTGTGCCTGCCAAGTTTGGAATTTTACACCCTCACATGACAAGCTGGGGGGGG
>JAVJGI010000014.1:109722104-109756280 GCA_035590275.1 Ibycter americanus | reverse complement strand
CCCCCGCTTTTTTTCCCCCTCAGTACTATATTAGTTGTTAGAAAAGGAATTGTTCCTTTACTAAGCATCTTGGCAGGAGGGTAGAAAGGATTTGGAGATGTTAGGAGAGGTGTAGCTTGGAGGGCAGGGCAGGGAGTCCCTCATCTCTAGTGGAACTTGCTGAAGTGCGAGGAACAAAACAGTTCCCTGATGGTACCAAACTGGGAGGCGCTGTTGATTCTCTTGAGGGTCAAGAATCCTTGCAGAGGGATCTGGATAGATTGGAGCATTGGGCAGTGATTAATGGGATAAAATTTAACAAGTCCAAATGTTGTATTTTTCACCTATGACAGAGTATGCTGGGCACAAGTATAAATTGGGAGAGGAGTGGCTGGAGAGCAGCCGTACAGAAAGGGATCTGGGGGTGCTACTCGACAGCAGGTTCCACATGAGCCAGCAGTGTGCCCTGGCAGCCGAGAGGGCAAACCACAACCTGGGGGGCATCAAACACAGCATAACCAGTGGTCAAGAGGTGATTGTCTTGCTGTGTTCAGTGTTGGTGTGGCCTCACCTGAAGCACTGTGTGCAATTCTGAGCCCCACAATTTAAGAAGGATGTGAAGGTCCTTGGTTATGTTCAGAGGAAAGCAGCAAAGGTGGTGAAAGGGCTGGAAGGAATGCCCTATGAGGAGGAGCAGAGGACTTCAGCCTTCCCTAGTTTGGAGAAAAGGAGGCCGAGGTATGACCTCGTTGCGCTCTACAGCTTCCTAAGGAAAGGAAGTGGGGAGGGAGGTGCTGATCTCTTCTCCCTGGGATCCAGTGACAGGACATGTGGGAATGGTTCAAAGCTGCACCAGGGGAGGTTCAGACTGGGCATTAGGAAGCATATATTTGCAGAGAGAGTGGTCAAACACTGGAACAGGCTTCCTGGAGAGGTGTCTGATGCCCCCAGCCAGTGTTTAAGAGGCATTTGGACAATGCCCGTAATAACATGCTTTAACTTTTGGTCAGCCCTGAAGTGGTCAGGCAGTGGGACTAGATGGTCATTGTAGGTCCCTTCCAACTGAAATAGTCTATTCTGGTTTATTCTTACAGGAAGTCAAGTAACAATAGCTAGATCTGCTAGATTACCGTATTACTTCTATTTGTGTGATAATATACATACTTCAAATAGAACAGACACAAGTATTAAGACCTTAGGATTTAATAATTAAAAACATGATGTTATTTCAGTTCTGGGAAAACCATTCAGATTGGATGAAATAAAGATTAAACAAGCATGAGACTATATAAAAATTGCTTATTTTAAAATGGAAATTAAAAAAATACACAAGTATCTTTAGATAACAGATTTAGAAGGAATTGTTGCTTGAAAATATTAGACTGTGGTTCCCAAGCTGCCCTAACTGCCCATATATACTCCTGTAGCACAGAATAAAAGGAAATAGTGACTTAAAAAAAAAGAATTTAAAAAAAATTGTCTACTAAAAAATTACTTTTTTTTTATGATCTCTGATCAATCCTAGAGGCCTGATCTTGAACTAGATAGGCTGTGTTTGGTAAGAATACAGAAACTCTTATATTTTTGAAACATTAGAAATTATTTTGGCTTGGTGGGCAAAGGGGCTAGCTTGAAAATGGCCAAGAAAGAATTCTTCCTTTTTCCAGTTGTGGAATTTTATCTTAAAAGTTGTAGCTGTTCTGGGTGCAAGCTGGGTAGGAGTCAGACTATTACCTAAAGGATTCAGATGTAACAGGCAAATGAATATGGAAGATTAACTTTTTAACTCCTGCAAAAATGTTTGTAAAATCTATGAAATAGAAAGAACTCACAGTCTTTTACAAACTGTCACTGACTAAACTGATTTTGCAATGACCCATTTGGAGCATTTGCGAAAGAAGCATCCACGCAGTGCTAGAAAATATTTTATACTACGTGCACATTACCATGAAATCCATTTCAGTCATATGTATTAAATCTGTATGTTTGTATACAGATATGCATTGTGTGATGTGTATATATATAAATGTATATGTACACAGACTGTGTTCTTGCCCATTTTGTCTAGATTGGCTAAATATCCCAGTTCGGTATCATTAGTGTTTCACTCAGTTTCCAGTTCTAAGGCATAGAATAACCCAATTTGTTGTAATACCATGAACCAACAGAGTCGTCATAATGAGACCTGTACTACTAATTTTGAGAGTGAAAGTTATTCTTGCTTGGATATTAGAAAAACATATAAATACATACAGATTCTAGGTAGATGGTCTGCTCTTAAAAGGCTGTGTACCAACAACATGGTTATAACTAAATGGTAGCAAGGAGTGAAAATCGCTAATTCCGGGACATGACATTGTACAGCATTCTCTCATTTTTGCATTGTGTTGGTTTCTTTTTATTAACTGTAAAATGTTAAGTTATTAAGACATGATTTCAAACTCATATTACTGGTTTTATTTTCTAAATGCTAAAATAATTTAACTGCTTTCTTCTCCTTCAGAGAATTATCTTCTTTTTTTCATGAGGGAGATAATCTAAAATCCATAAATCCAGAGTATTTTACCTGCTTAAGTTCTTCCTGAGATATCAAATTACAGTATATGCAATAAAATGTAGAGGTCAGACACAAGCAAAACATCAGTGTGATCGTGTACCTGCATTTTCCTGAGTATCTACATATATTTTTCAATTATAAGACATACAAACCAAAGCTGCAAAATAAAAGGTAAATATGAGGACTTGGTGAGATCTCCAACTCCAATGTAGAAATTTCATGTTACATTAAGATGACAATTTTGAAGTAATTGAAATCCATAAATTCTGGCACAAATATGCAAACACCTTGAAAAGCATATGTAGGTGGATCCTGGTTACTTAAGAATGCCTAAACAGCAACATACCTAAAAAGGCCAGTTTACGGAAAAACAGGATCATGCTACTATCATCCTTTCTAGATACAGAACGTTTGTTCTGCTTTTTGCTGGTCTCCCTCTAGTGGAGGCATGTAAGTCTGCATGCAATGAAACTGCAACGTCTCCACAATTTTTCATGCAACATAGCTGTAACACATGATGCATATGTTACAAACATCTGTGTTCAGTAATCAAGAAAAATTCTGTCAGTTCCTTTAGGGAAAAGCAGTTTATGTAGTATACACAGAGACTGGAATTGCAAAGCCTTGGAATTCAAAGGCACATTAGAGAATGGCCAGGAATGTCATTTGCTTGCTTGCTAAACCCATTCCTTACTGATTGCAATTTTAATTTTTTAAAGGAATTGGATTAATATACTGGCTAGATTATTCCTAGATATGACACCGGTGCAGAAGGAGAAAGGAAAAATAGAGAAACAGGTGTTTACAGAGACTTCTTTATCCCTTGTCCTTATGGAGTGAGCAGCCTCTCAAGGGGATAGGAAATAAAGTCTGGCCTCACCTCCCCTAATCTCCACACCAGCCTGCACTCTGTGTTTGGTATGCAGGAGGAGTATATTGCACCCCATAAATCAATGTCATGCCAAATATGCTCTCTCCCTCACACCCCTGTTTTGTGCCTTCGGACAAGTGGAGCTCTGATGCAGAATGTCTTCCAGTTCCTGCTGCAGAGCGCTGTTCCTCAGCTGCCCTCGGCTTTCCTTGGGTTGCAGCGAATGGTATGACGAGCTCCTCTAAAACCATGCACTGGTGATTCACAAATGTAAACAAGATTACTTGTGCACATATGACACGTGGCAGCCTTATACATAGAGAAGCAAACCTCTATTACAGATACCGTGGGTAAATAGATAAAAGCCAGGAATACACACACATGTACATACCTTCACTCATGTATACCCTCAAATGCAAATTGTCAGTCATTTTAAGGAAGACAAAGTAGTTGCAAGATTACAGAAGGTTGTTCTTCTGCTATCAATAGCATTAATCATATATTTCACTGTGACTATAACAGTAAAACACAACTTTGATTAATGATAGTGTCGCTGTATTTAATCAAGTGCATGCAACACAGCACCGGTTGGTTGTGATTATTTCTCCCCTTGACCTCGTCCAGCTGAGGAGGAATGTGAGTGAAACCAGGGGTGTTCCACTGATGCAAACCTGGCATGGAAGGAGACTCCTGGGCCCATCTTTGCCCAGATGACTTCTCAAAACTCAAGAGAAGGAAAAAGAGGATCAAGTCTGAATGTTTGAATTCACATCAATCATTACAGTAATCCATTATAGGCAGTTAAATCATATCTATGGATCCCAACTCAAAGCAGTTTCTTCTTGTCCTAAACCTTGCACTCACATATACTGAGGAACTATTCCAAAGAGTTTCCAGTTATTGCAAACAAAGGTTAGGGAATGCTTACAGGTGCAAAAAAAGTTACTGATAGATCTGGACGTAGACTTCAGATAGACAGCCCTCTGGTATGCTGCCCTGTGCTAGATCTGTATGGTTGGGCTGTGGCTCTTGCTTTGGCAGGGGTTTGAGCTCTCTTTCACAATTGCCTTTTTTGTCAATACAATGGAGCCTCACAGTTCTCAGAGGGTGTGTTGCTACTAGCTGCATGTAACCCCTAGTGAACTGACACAAGCAGTAGAACAAAACCAAATGGAATGACTTTGCCAGTGAAAAAGACTAAACTCCAAGTAGCAAATGTCGCAAAAGGGTAGAGGAAAAGGGAGAAGAAAGATCAGAAAGAAATGATGGGAAGAGGGAAGAGAGATGGAGAAGGACAGGTCAACTGCAGCATTCATTGCTGCATATAAAGGAAATGGAGGTGGAAAAGATTGGAAAAGATCTGTCTGAAAGAAGGGGGAGAGGTCTTTACATAAAGAACTTGCAAACTGTTGCAGTAGCCCCCAAACCACGTTTCCTTCCACCGTGCGCTATTTGATCCTGCTGCTGTATTGACTTTTGTGTGCTTTTAGTAGTTACTTTTTGGCAATTGCAACGGGAAATGTTCTACAGAGTTGTGGGCATGGCATTATGTCAGTGAGCAGGAAGGAACTGGAAGGATTTTACCTGCCTGTGGCAAAGATAACTAAAATGCCTCCTAGGGCGTCTTGCCAGTATCCTTCAAAAGCACCACTTTGATTGCACCTTTAAACTGGGCAGCTTGTGCTGTTCACTGTGCCAAATAAAAATTCTCTTGGTTTCTTTTTAGACAGCTTTTGAATCATGGTGAAGCCAAAAAAGAAATGTCTCTAATAAGTGCTATTTTTTCCACTCACCACTAACACAAAAATGCTGAACAGATTGAAGGCAGGGGGATGGGAAGGCAAGAGGGATGAGTGAGGAGGAGTTCCATTGTGCTGAGACCAATTATAGAGGTCTCAGCCCAAAAAAAGACTCTTTCAGAAAGTCACAAACAAATGAAAACAGAAGACTGTGATAAATCGTGGCACAGCTTTAACAGCCATGCATCTCTTGTTCCCCTCAAAGCTATAATAATAAGCAAATTTGAATGGGTCATATCCCTCTGAGGACCGTAAATTCAATCAGTATTTGAATACTTTGCATCTTCACTGTGTTAGATTATTTCACTAGTAATGAATTATATTTTTTTACTTAAAAAAACCTGCAAAACCATACCACTTTAAAAAATGTATTCATCTTTCTGATACCCTAATATAGTATTGACAAAACAAGCTTTCAGCTTGGTGTTGGAAAAAAACCCAAAGCATCAGCTGGAAATAAGGCTTGTTCTGTTGAATATGAATTCATCCACCTCCTTCAATTTTGAAATCTTAACAGCCTCACACCACGTTCAGGTTGTTCCCTTGTACTTCTCTGCGTATTCATGCATCTTTATGCTCACAGAGCATTACATCTCTTTTGCCTCCTTGAACATGTTTGTCCAATATGTTTTTCACATGGCATATCCTTCCTGAGTGTGTTTGCAGAAAGCACCACATGGGAAATGCTGTAGAACCTCCAGTTTTTTCCAGCACAAGAGGGAAAATAACCAGCTGATAATCATTAGATTGTGAGAGCTGAAGGCATATATGACATAAGTATGTAAGCATAGCTTTCATTAAAAAGTGTTTAAATGGCTAACCAGAGTGGGTAAATCTGTCCTGAAAATTATTTGGTGGTACCTATCAGAGGCGATCACAACATACAAGTTACAATGTGATGTTTTCCTGACTATATCTCAAGGCAGTTTGGAAGACAGATTATGTCACCACTCTGTTTCTGGTTGCCATTATTCATGCTTCTATTGAATTCCATCTATTTCTGTTCTCATCATTGTTCAAAAACACTGGATTGTGCCACCACAGTTGGGAATCAGTAAGGAGGACCATGCCAGTTCTAAAAAAGGAAAGCTTTTTGCTTTCACAAAAAGGCTTTGTTAATTAGTGCTGCACAAGGAGGGAAATGACAAAACTCCATACTTTTCCATTTAAATGTTTGTAAAAGTGACTTTGTTTAAATTTCACTGAGTGTAGCAGGAAATGTTAAAGCTGAAAGAGACCAGACAGAACATACTAATGTCCTTTGGGGTGGGAGTGAGAGAGGGAAAGGGCCTGAGGATTATATTTTCTTTATACTCTTTCCTTTCCACTAGAAAACCGTGAACTTTTAAAGCTTGTAAAAAAAGTATTGATTTGACAGCCCTGAAGATAGAACACTTCTTTTTATATAGAGAGCTAGCACAACATGAGCAACCACAATACCAAACCCCTGTGTTCACTGCTGATCTGTGGACAAAGGGAACAATTACAGAGCCAGGCCAACAGCTGTGCAAGATGCCTCCTTGCACACACTTGGCTCGCTGTTTCAGAGCACCCTTACACCAGGATACGTCTCACCTAACCTTAGGTATTTAAATTGAAGCAACCTATTTACTTACTATATGCAGGTAATAGTAGCTAAAGGGAGCTGCTTCTAGAGCATAAGCGAAATCTCAAATGGATTCTTCACTGGCAATAGAAAAATGACAGGACGCTTACACTCCTAACTTGGATTCTTCAGTTATATGCCCAAAATTAGGTGGATGAATCTAGATCTTAGCATATCCATACAAGGAGTTGGTGTTGAGTAGCAAGTATACTTCTAATTCACATGCTAGTGCACAGTGCATTCATTTCCTCATATAGACAAGATACAACTCACAAATGGGACTGTTGTTTTTAGGACAAATTGGTAAGATTCTGCTGCAGCTATACAAGATAATTTCTGGAAACTGTATTGCTTCACTATCAAATAACTTATGCTCTGTACACAAAAAGAATGTGCCTAAAGTACAAAACCTTAGCTTTCTTCTATAGAAGCAAGGTTGCCTGTGGCAGTAAAATTTTGTATTTGGCTAGTCCTAAGAATACAGTTTATTTATTAGTGGAAATGATAATACTTATTTTGGCAACCAATGTTGACCTAATAAAACACAGATGTGTGAATGTAGCTATATTTGCATTCATGCAGAGATCTGCAATTTATAGTCACCTAGGGGCTCCCTGTATCCACAGTGAGCCACAGGCATTGGCTCCACACTCAGCAAAGCCACGGAAGCCTTTCTGTTTGGACTTCAGCTTCAGAGAGAGAAATGTGGATGTAGGTTTCATATAATTAATTTCCCGATGTCTGCCTCTTCACTTTTTTGCTTGATTCATGAGAATCCAAAACCAATCTCTTGTGGCCAACTAACTTTTATTTTTAGGTCAGAAATTAAACTGCTAATATAAAGATTATTTTTCTCGCTGAAGCCAGGAAAATAGATTTCTCCTTTAGCCTCTCCTGTCCAAAGTGGTCTCTCCTCCACAAGGTAACCAAACATTATGTCATGTATCAATTCACCAACTTTCTGAAGCTGATGAAGGTGACCTTGCTTCAGCCACATTTCCTCCTCTCACCAAAATTTGACTTCTGCTCCACTACACCAGGGTCTGCAAGTAAAAGTGACATAAAACCTGGCTGTAAAAATGTCATGCCACTTGATGATTTCTAGACCTATCACATCTTTTGGTGTTCATTTGCTCCAGATAGATGTCAGCCAACCTGGTGCCATACGAACACTTCAAAGCAAACTTGATTTGGTTTGTATTTCTTTGGCACTTTTTATCCCACATGGTGGCTAAACAATAGGCATTTCCCACCTGTTCTGCAGGTTCATCCTACAGCTTTTGCATGGATGGGAATACCTACACTTGCCTGCAAAATTTTAGAATAACTTTCTTGCTTTCCACTAGTAGTTTACTACATTAGATCTTGTTTACGTGTTTCTTCTTGTCTTCAAAAAACAACATACTCCAAATCTCTGCTTTGGTTTGTTCTGCTTTGATTTGTTCTGTTTTGTTTGAAGTTGTGGCTAATTAAATGCTGGCATCACTAACACTATCTTAGCTATGTATTTTGCAGCATCCGTGGTCCATTCTTGAAAGTCAATTACATTCTGTAAGAACAGTTTTGGTTCAAGGTACCATTGGGAAAAAGTAAATAAGAGCAATTGGCTTGGACTTGAATTGAGGCCACAATTTCTAGGGAAAAGCTAATCTATCAGCCTAGCTGCGTAAAGAAATATTTGAATATTGACCCTGCAGAATTTGGTTTAATTCCCTAGAAAATCTTGAGCAAAATTGTTTATCTGATTTTCTAGAGCAGGACTGAGTTAATGGCTTTGTATGAACTTCTGGTTCTCAACATATGTTAGTTGCCAAGCAAAACTCCATTGCCTGTAAAATGACATACATAGTTTATCTTTTTGCTAAATACCTAAATCTGTATCCCATGATTCTGTTATAACTTAGAATGAAACTTACTACAGCTGTTTATTCCTCGGGGTTTTTTTTCTCCATAAACCATGTTATTTAATTGACTTCATTGACCATCTTGTGCCATCATGTGCAAAGTGTGCAGCAATTTACTAAAATAGGTCATGAATTTGGCTCCTGACATATAGGTGTAAAGCTAGTGTCTCAGCATGAGTTCTTACCTTGCTGGCTAATCTTCGGAGGCATCAGTGTATGTTAAAGCAGGTTTGCTTCATAGCAGAGCTTTCCCCATAAAAAGTTAGTAGTGCGCAAATGATTTTAGATAGAGAAAGCCCCAAAGTATTAAAAATAAAGTTAATTTAATGCTTCCAGATTAACTACCATATGCATTTCTCATGGATTCAATCTGATCAGCCTGGTTTTGATTTCATTATATGAGTAAATATCTGTGATTTCTCATGAGACCATAAAGTACAATCATTCAGAGACAACAGCATGCCAGTGTGCTTTGAAACATGCAGCTGAATTTTGGGCTTGCATATGCACGAGTCCGTTACTTAGGGTCCATTTATTATTTGATATAAAGTACTAATGTACCTACAAAGAACAACTGTGCTGCTTTGTCCTACACTACTGCAGTAAAAAGCAACTAACTGCAGCTTTTGAAGATGTCCTTTGCCCTGAGTATCTCATTAACACTTCAACCTTAGTTGTGCTGTATCTTTTTAATTTTTAATGCAAAAACTCAGATTGAAGTAGAAAGGAAAAGGAAAGTAAATAAGAATAAAAAGGAAACGAGGGTATTCTGATACGAATATGGATATATGCACATGCCGATTTTATATGGTATCTAGATACCTAGAGGGAAGGAAGTAACAGTCAAATACAAATATTCGATGAGCCTGTGTGAGTGTATTGACAAGTGCAGTCATTAGATTGATGCAGAGACAAACATTCACAAAGACTAAACTGAAAATGATTTATACTTTTTATGTCCACATATAGGTAATGTGGTGTGTAGCTAATAAAGAAAATGGTTTTGGTTGGACAATGGAAAGCCCTTGAGTTCATATGCTTATATGCAGGACTCCTTTAATTTCTTAAAGATAATCATTTGTCTGAAAGGTATCTCTGATACTGTTCTATTGTTTTAGTGTCTACGTCTTTGTGCTATGTGGACCATGCATAATTTTTATTATTTTGTTTTTCTCAGTTACAGCACAGTTTCATTCATAATATATAACAAACTGCAAAAGGCCCAAATTACACAAAATAAAACATTAACTTTTTCTAAAAATACAAGAACCAGAACATTCCTGAAGTCATGATTATTGGTTTATTCTACATTCACTTCAGGAATTTCACTGACTTCAGGAGTTTATCCCTAAATATTAAAATATATATTGATTATTTTGATTTGCATTTGCTACTCATCCTTAGACAAATCAATAATAATGTTAATATTTTTCGTAACGGTGAGTACATATGCACTGTGTATCTACACCGTAGAGTAAGAAGGGGGAAAGAAAGCCCTGAAAGCCCCACAGTTCATTAAAGATGCATCAGGCTTTATTATTATTCAAAAAAGAGGAAAGAAAAAAGAAAAATGGGTGAAGAGGCCATCCTCTGCAGCGTGATAGAAGCTAGGCTCATATAAAACAAGCCAAAGAATTAGTTCCTTCACCAAGGAATGACATGAAACCCTAGCCATGGTAGCTGTAAAAACAGTTAAAGGTCTTCTTTGTGCTCATTAGCACTACTGTGCTGGTATTCTGTGTTGGCAGCTTTTGGTTCTGCTGAGGCAGTCCTAAAGAAAGTTGTTACCAGCCTATATTCTACAGTTCACAGGCTCTCAAAAAGGACACATTAAAACAGCTAGAATCCCCAGGGCAAGTGGGGAGATTAAGTAGCCCTCTCCCTCGACAGAAGCCCCCACAGACAAAGCTTGGCATTGTGCATTCAGTACACTATCTCTTTCCAGTACTGAACTTTACTATTGTCCTCCCGGATCCTAGTTTACAAAGTGTTTGGGGGACTTTGCGTAACGGTTCACTGGCACCACCATTGACAGCCATCTGAGTGTGGGAACTTTTTTAAAGGACGTGATGCCCCCGAAATCATTGGCCTGTTCTATCAGTCCTTAAGCAGACGCCAGTGGCAGTGTTTTAGTGTGTGTGTGTTGGGGGGTGTTACTCTGCAGTTTTCTTGGAGTCTCATCTTTCACAAGAATACAAATTCAGGCAGGCAAAGCAAACATGGATTAGTTGTTTCCCAAAGGATCAGGCTTCTTCACAACTTGTAACTGTGCTACAGAGGCTACCATCACAAAGACCACAAGGTGCCTTGGAATACTTGTAGAGTTTTGGGGGGATACTAAAAGGGGATATTGGGGGGAAAAAACTGGTACAGCTTTAAAGTGCTGCTATTCCAGTTACAGCCGCCATGACAAGGATTCATTACCTACCCTGTTTAGTTCCATTTGCTTCTGTGCTGAATTTTTTTCAAAATTATTTTTAGTTATTTTAAATAAAGAATAATAAAAAGATCTAATCGGATGCTAAGCCCCATCCCTTTTGATATGCTGGTTTTGACTGAAGGCTTAAAGAAGACCTGGTATGAGAGAAGCAGCCTTCCAGGAAATACAAATTTGGAAAGGATACTGCAGCTGAACGTAGTATGTATCATTCTCAGCTTGTTTCATGTTCTAAACAGACTTGCCGGATTTTTTTTCCCCCGACTCCACAAATGTTAGCATTGATGCCTGGAAAATGGAAGAGGCTCATTCTGGGCAAAAGCCTGTTTAGAAGCAGAGTAAGTTCTGATGAGGAGCACAAGCTTCCCCCTTCCCACACAGCTTTTCTGTTTTCCCCTCAGCTGATCTGAGGGGCTCCACCAGTAGCTGAGGATACAGAAAGAGGAACCAAGGCAGAAAAATGCAGGTGTGGAGCATGGTTCCTGTGAGGGGAGGTGTGTAGCAGAAGTGCTGATGGAGCAGGAGGTAATGGGCATTGCCTTGGGTTCTCTGAGGAAGGCAGAAAATACAGTAGAAAGCAGGTGGTGGTAGAAGACCAGGGACAGCGTGGTAGGGTTTGGTAGGAAGTCAATGTTAAAAACCCAGGGTGTGAGATGCCCTGCTCTTCGGTTACCCACACTTGCCTGACATATTCACAGCTGTGCGCTGGTAGTATTAGGTGTAAACTGGAGAGAAACTGTGGTTTTGCATGGTTTGTATTTACAGTATGGTGGGTGGAAGAAGACTGTGTGTTGACAGGCACATTGATTTTTACACTGAAAAATACTGTGATCACAGTGGTGTTAAATGAGATTCATATTTATGACTGAGAAAGGGAGGAGAAAAAAGGAAAATGGAATAAGATTTTCTGTACTTGATGACTATGAAGACAAATCATGAGATCTCATATTTATCTTTGATAACTGATTCCTTGAGAGAAAGGCAGATATTAGATAAACCTGGACTTGGGTATGTATCTTTTCTGTTCTACAAAGGCAAAAATTAAAGTACACTGCAGAAGATTGTAACTATTATAAAATCAGTAAATTGAGTAAGCAACTCACAGGGTGATGCTGGCGGCAGAACTACAGAAATACTGAAGCTGAAGTAAAGTGACAGTGGAATCTTTCAAATATTTGTCTTTAATCTGCCCTAGATTACTCATTTTCCTAACCATCCTTGTATGAGAACACGATGTATGGTAGGATTTGGAGATACCATAAATACAGAAGAAAATCAGAACATCATTTAGGGAAAGCTGTATTGGCTATAAGGACTAGCAAAACTGAAGTGGGACTGAGTATGGGAAGAACAAGGTCATAAACTAGGGGACTTAAGATTATCTACCACAAATTTGAGAATTCTTGATTGTGAAATGATAAAGGAAAACCACCTGAGTGTACACATCAATCACAAAATGACAACTGGTAAACAGTGATGCAGAAACAAAGCTGAGGGAGAAGGTTTGCTCCCAAAAGCATTCATTAGGAGATACTCATCAGGGAAAGAGAAGGTAATGGTGAAGCACAAAGATGATGTTCACGCAATGCTAAGAAAAGGCATGAAGTGGCCATCAATAAACTCACAAATTAGAAAAAGGCGTCTGTGCATCAGGGAAGTAAAATTCTGGCACAGACTTAGGGATAATTGGTGCAAAATCAAATGTAAAATGTAATTCCTTTGCAGAAAAGTTAATGCGTGAAATAGGAGTTAATGTTTAAGAAAACAATTTTTCCTCTGAAATGATGATTTACCAAAATTAAAAAATCATATGAATGGAAAAAATCAGCTAAAAAGAGAAAATTAAAAAATACAGTTTTAATAAGACAGGATTGAGTGAAGCATTAAATTTTTCCTTTTTGAAACACTTCTTATAGAACTTATCACGTACTTTAGTAGTAAAGACAAAATTAGAGAATGTCCTCTTCAGCAACCAAATACTTCAGAATTTGTATATTCTTTTTATTTGGTTCCTGAATAGGAGAAAAATACAGAGATGCCAAGTTCCTTATGAAGCCATGAGTACAATTTCCACACTGCTCAAGTAATTCTGCTAGAAACAGCAGGTTTGTGGATGACAATTCTGCCAGAAGCAGTCAGAACAGGGGGACTACTCTCTGGCCTCGGTCCAGCTTGCCGCAGATTCCCAAATGAATAGATGCTGTGGTATTTGGGAAAAAATAGTACATTGCTTTTAAGAGCATGCAATGCACTGGAGAGCACTAGCTGACTGTCTGCTCTGGGGGAGAGCTGACTCAAAGCAGCCATTTCAAGGCAGGTGGTGTTATTGTGGGCACTAGGAAAACCACCAAATGAATGCTTCCTCTAGGATATTCTGAATCAAAGGGTCTGTTATAAGACTCCCCAGGCATCTAGCCATTATGTCCATGGTCTTAGCAGATTTTTAGTAAGTCCTGTGTAAACTCATGACTACAGGATAATAATAGGAATTCTGTAATTTCAAAAAACCCCTGTTCTTCAGAGGTTATTGTTTATTAATATAACATATTCGTGGTATGGAAAATTAACTTGGTCCTCTTCTGTAGATACTTTATCTTCTTTTGTACATGTTCCTGTGAGGGTATATTTATTTATAGGCTCATAAATAAAAGCTTAAACTGGTATTAGTTAGAAAATATGTCACCCCTGATCTTGAAACTAATTGGTTTATATGGACTCTGTTTAATTTGCATAATTTCCTCAGCATGATGTCTTTACTCTTCGTCCATTTTAAAGGGAAAAAAGTCTTTATTTCAATACTGAATTGAGAGTTTTAAAAAATAAGCCTTCCAGTGATTAAAGGTTAGGTGTAATGTTTCATCTTGTACTAAATGGATCTATTTCTGTCACATAATTTGAGACTTGGAATTTAGTCAGAGGCCAAAAATATTATTCATAGACATGGATCCTTGTTAAAGAAGCATTACCCTTGCTTTACCCCTTCCGCACCAGGGACGTACAGCAAAATGTACATTCTACTGGGTCCTTACTTCCCTGTGTTAATTACTGGAGAAAAATACACTAACTGTTGGGTCACTAACACCTGACTGGGTTCCCCCACACCAGATGAGAGGTAATCTCATCTCCCTTCTTACAGCTGCCTAAATCTTTCATACTCAGCATTTAAGAAAATAAGTCCAACCAAATTTCTCTAATGAAATAAGCCACTTGTTGCATTTGCACTATTTCTCAGTAGGCTGTAGTTGGTGCCAAAGCAGTTCTTTTACGTAATCGATAATTTCAGACCTCCTATTTTTGGCTAGCGGTAGAACTTAGCAGTTCTGCTTAGTAGTGGCACTTTTCATTTAAATTACCTTTAGAAGAACTAAATCTCCAAAACTTGACGTTTAGAAAGGAAAATGTACGTAGTCCCAAATTCTCTGATGCTTTTTATCGCTTTAAAGTGTATTGACATGTTCTAGCACTAATAAAAGGGTGCGTATTTTATTTCCAGGACTCACCACAAAATGGTAGTACAAATAACGAGTGAGTGTAGTTCTGTTCCACATGGAAGTGGAGAGAAGTTATGCAATAGCACACCCATTTCTTTTACAAGGAAGTAGAGTGACAAGAGTGGCACTACTTGTTAGCTAACTGATACTTTGCTTTTTGCTCTGTTCTTAATATTAGCTACTATTAAGTCCATGACGACCACAGTGTATATACACAAGAAATAAAACACCAAGAGTTGTTGAACAACTCTCCTGTGTCTTGTTAGCTCAAATGTGAAATATTGCTCTCATTCATCGTTGGAATATAAACCATATGACCTGTTGTCATGTGGCCATAATATGAACATTCCTTGGTTTACCTGAAGGAATAAAACGTGTATTAAACATGTCGTTTTGTAAGTGGACTATTAGGCTTGTATGCAAATGGCAATTCAACTTTATATATGTAGATCATTATGTAAAATTTGATTGGTGTTTAAGAAGGTAAACTGTGATCTCTTAAGTCTTATCCCAACCCTGAAACAATCCTTTTTTTTTTACTGTCCTAAACAATGTATCAGGCTGCTGGGCAAAAATCTTTCTCTTTATACAACCTACCTGCCTCACTGAGATTGTTAGAAAAGCAGATTAGGAAACTGCAGAAAATAATGAAGTAAATGAGAAGTATTACCACTGTAATTTTGGAATATGAATTGAAAGTGTAAAAGATCAGTGTAGCAGAAGAGACAAATGTGACTGATTCCTCCTTTAGTTAATCACCTCTTGTTAGTTTGGAGGGTGAAATGCAAACTTACGCTATAGACAGTGCAAAGAAAGTACTCTACCCAGACGCCACTGCTTCAAGGGAAATCTTCGAAAGGGCTAGGTTAAAAACAGCCAATATGCCATGAATTTGGGATTAAATTACATTGATATCAACTGAAATCAGTACACTCAAGGTGAGAAGATTATGCAGGAATACAGCCAAACAGAAAGTGGATGGACATATATAGAAGTACACATGCTTTGAATGTCTGGATTCCACTAATAGGTGAATAGTATTGCTCAGAATGTAGGGATCTATGGCAAATCCTGACTTCAGGATAGTGTTTGGAAATCTGTTTCGCAGTTTGGTACAAAGACAGTTCAGTTGGGCAAGTTTCATGCAGTCTGACCAGCATGTTGAAATTCAGCAAAGCAGCGGCAAGTCTCAGCATAAAGAAACTGAGAGTGAACAAATTAAATACTCATTTTACTCATGCATCTCCTCATGTTGCAGTCCAATTAGAAGTTAGGTTTGGCACTGATTTCTGGGGTTTTGTCCTAGGAAGGTAACAACGAAATCCAAATACCTTGATTTTTGTTTTGCTATTGCAAAACACAAATCATGTAACGTATATTAATCCCAAAGTAGTATTGCATAAACATACAAAAGCTGGAAAGTAGCTCCGTGACATATTTGTCACTGTGCTAGAACACATGCATGATGCTGTGATAAACACTCTACAAAGCACTTGTTAAGACAGCCCTTACCCCGCAGGAATTTGCAGCTGGGAGACAGAGATAAGATAAGATGCACCTGGTAACCAAGAAGTGATGCTATTTACATTTTTCTTTTCTGTTTGCTTTCTTTTCCCAATGTTTCACCCCCTGTTTTATAATGAGGTGCTGGATTGGTTGATGTGACACTTGTGAGTCTCTAGGAAGACTGTGATTGAAGAAGAATGGTGGCTGGCACTGGGCTTGGGAAATCATATTTTACAAGTTAGGCAGCAGAGAGGAAAATATAAAGACAGTGGTGATTGGAGATGATTCTTAAGGCCCAGTCCCTGTCAAACACTGAGAATTTTGACTCCTGTCAAAGAAAATAAGGAAGGGAGTATTATTCAGAAAGGGATAGGAACTCCTGTATGCTCAGAGGATTTTTTTTTTTTTTTTTCTATTCAGATATTTAATGCATAACCCAGTCCTTCTCTCAACAGTGCAGTCTTTTGATGAACAGCAAGTAACTGTCATAACACTGGAATAAGAACTCAAGTGGTGCTGTTGCTAAAGATTTTCATTTACCTTGATGGCATCCAGACTAGATATGAGGCCTTGTTTGAGTTCCCAAATGTCATTAGGTTTCTCAGGGTTATTGCTATGCTACTAGACTTGCCAAAGCTATTCTAATCCTTTCCACTTCTCATTAGAGTGTTGCTGTCACTTTTTCTCAGCTTCTGTATCTGCTTGTTCCCTGGTTTCCTTCAATATATTCCATCTGAACTGTCTTCAGCATTACTTCCTGCATTTCCCCTCCTTCACTGTTCCCCTTATCTCCTTCTGGTAGCATAGTATCATGATGTGAAATTCACAGCCAAGTTTTCTGATTCATTTTGCCCACTCCTACTCCCTTCTCTCAGTGAGCACTTTGTACAGCTATACCTTGCAACATCTGCCACGTCGCACCATATGTTTTCCGATGTGTTCTTTGCCACCTGCAAAGGTTTTTAGTAGTCTCAGTTATCTTCCTATTCTTCAATTGATTTTGTTGGTGATACTGAAAAATAACAGGCTTACAACTCACTGGAAGTGTACCTCACCTGAACCTCTATGTTTTGAGTCAAAAAAGGTTTGATTTTGTTATCTGAATCGATTTGGTTCCTGTTCTCCTCCCCCAGTTTGAAACTGTCCTTCCCAATGAGAAATGGAAATAATACCTTTGGTTCTTCTGCCTTCGCTGCTAACAGCCCACTCCTGTAAGAAAGTGGAATAGGTTTGAATATGTAGCACGGGCTACAACCTTGCAATAAATTCTTAACAATTGTAATATGAGAATATGAAGTGATACTCAAAAAGGTAAGGCTATGATACCCACCTCACAAATATTTACTGTATAGTTCGAGTGTAGTCTGCACAGACTAATAACAACATGCTTCTATGCTTGGTTATTGTAGCACAGTAGGTGGCAATGATTATGAATCAGGTTGAATGTTATCCAGATGCACTATAGCTGTTCAAGTACAATATTTATGATAGTTTTGAAATGGTATAATATCTATAGCCAATCTAAAAACTCTTAAACATGCATTCAAACATGATTAGCAGTAATTTATCTGAACAGAACATGAACAGATAAGCACCTCAATTGACATAGTTATACTCAAAGCAAAAAAGAATTTGATTAATATAAAGCACCTGTACTCTTTAAATCTTTTAAAAGATGGCATGTGTTTTCTTATGAGATTAAATCTATGTAGTATCAGTATTTTATCTCTGCTCTGTGTGTCTAATAATCTCAAAAGTAGTATAAAAAAAGCATACAAAGAAATGGATTTGAAAGAAGACACAGAAAGTTAGCAACACATACATTTTCACAACAGCATTTTCACCATTTATCTGAAGTGCTTTGGAAGAATTTGTCCTTGGCTTTGAAAACAAGCAGTAAGGATTAAACACTTGCTTGGGTGTTGAAACTCAAAAGACGTGAAAACAGTAAAGCAAGAGGCAACTTCTTAGCATCATCACACTTCATATGTTCTGTACAGAACACAGCAGAACACAAGGAGCTCTATTGGTTTTCATTAGATTATTATCAGAATAGCCAGATTTATTATTCTTCTCTTCACCTGCTTAGTGTCTAATGTATAGCATGTTTGGAGAATAAGACTTGATTTTGATGCTCATATTTCACATAGATTCATTACAATTTCTCTGTCATCTTCACTAATTTCAAAGGCAAATGCATCTTCCAAAACAGGGCACAAGAAGCGACATTGCCCCTGATAAAGGATCTCCTGCAGTTCCACGGTCATGAAAATAAAAAGCCATCCTAGAAATTTTTACTGGAAGAATGAACAGTACCATCATGTGCCCTGTTTGTTTTATTAGACTATTGATGCAACTTTTGCACATTGACAATATAATTTATATAAGCCAGGAAGTGATGCAAGTTTATAGAAAAACATTAAAAGATTTATTCTGTTGATAGACCATTATGATACTCAACATCAAGGAGCCAGCCACCTTAAAGCAAGAGGGATTCAAGACCTCTAATAGAGACATTGGGGCAAGATCTTAATTGCACAGAGAGTTCATTACAGTTTCTTTCTGAAATACAAGAACAGGTAAATGACAAATGGGACAAAGGAAAAGCACACACATTGTATACATGTAAGACTCAATAGAAGTCCTTTACTATGGCTTGAGCAATTTCCTCTTGTACTGCAAAACTGCTGGCCAGGGAAATATGGTTGTGTTGGTCTGTTTGTCTTTGCATAATATTAGGAGAAATGTAATGGTGTCAAAGGAAACTGCAGAGTAATTAGTCCATCCCTTTCTTGCAGCCACTTCAGTTTTTAATTAATTTATGTATGCAAACAGATGATCTATAATTTTATGTGAAAATAATCAAGGATTCAGATGATTCAATCAGTTGACTGATGATTCAGCGAAACTACTCAGATCCAGAGCCCTTAGTTAGAAGTTTCACTGCTTCTTCACAGATTTTTTCTAGAGCAGAGGCTCCTAACTCAAAGATCTTGTTAAATATATCCAAAGCTAGATACTGAAGATGCCTTTGTGTGAACATCTTTTCCAAACAGAACAAGGTTCACTCAAGTGGACCTCTAGTATTACATGTAAAGATTGGATTTATCTTACCTAACTTGTATGAAAACAACCTAAGTTGTATTAAAAGTCATTAGACCAAGTCTAAACCAATCATGCAGTAAGATGGTAAAAACAGGCGCTTCCAGAAAGTGATTCATCAGTTCTAAGATCAGTGTTAAGATCCATCCATTAAAAAGCCTCTGGAGTTGCCCGCTTCTCTGTGTTGGCTGTAGACTGAATAAGGACAGAACTCGCTTTTAGACAGCTGACCTTCTTTGAACTATTCCCAATCAGGTACACAGAAGTTTTTAGTGCAAAAAAGAAAATGCTCTACAAATTTCCACTTTGGCTTTAAGAAAAACATTTGAAAAACACACGAATAGAACAAATGATCTTTGAATTTTCTGACGGAGGTGATGACTGATATTTATGTTCATGGAAAAGAAATCTGGGTTCAGCAGAACAGGCTCTCTTTTAAGCCCTGGGCTCCACAGAACTGTACTGTATGTGATGTTGCAGACATCGATAAACTCTGGTTGGGACCCAGTGCTATACTTCAATCACTGGATAAGGTTGTGAGTTTGAAGATTATACATAATACTGTCAATACAGGGTTTTTTTCTTAAATTTCTTCCACTAGATTCTATACTATCTGCGGAGTCACTAATACAGCATTTCTATCTGCCTGTTTCCAATGCATGGAATGGTGGAATCATGGCAACTTTTTATTTTAGGAAGCAAAAAAAGAAGATTCTAATTTTGAGAATATAATCCATATATGGTGAGTTCTCCCTTGATTTTAGTAGAAGCGGTGTTGTAAAACTAACACCACTGAAATTTTTGGTAATGTTCAATTTAGGTAATATGGCATAGTTTCATTTCTGACAAACATTTTCCTACTCAATGTGCTGATTCCACAAGAACATATCCTATCCTTGTTTTACTGTCTTCCCCCTGCCACCAAGTCCCACATGAAAGCATTCCAACTTTACTGCAGATTAGCAAATCGAAATAAACGGGATCTCTCATTCTAAAAGGGGAGAAGATGAGAAACATTCTCTGGCATATGTCTATTGCATTGATTTAACTTAGAAATTCATAGCCTACTGACAAACGCTTCTTTGTCTGATGGTGTGGGTTTCAGTTTTTTAGTAAGTTGGAGAGTATATGCATTTTAACGTATAAAGTTTGCTATCAGCAGTACTCAACAGTGTAAAACTAGGATAGTAACATAGAAATGCAAACCTTTGTTAATGTACCTTCCAAGAAAATGATTCTTTGTATCCCAGTCTTAAAAATGCTGCAGAAGAAAGATTATACAATCTGACCATCATCAAACATTATCTGGTGTCACTTTATACTTCAAATAGTTCCACTTGACACTCTGTTTGGTTTACTCTTTGCTAAGATGGAGGTTTTACCCTGAAATGACCTCTTTGGCTTTGCAGTGAATTGTTTTAGTAAACAGATGGATCATTTGACTCAAAGAAAAAAACCTAAAATATTCATTTAGGTCTGCAAATCATTTCTCTGAATGGGAACAGTAATTTCTATGTGCCTGAGGCTTCAAACCTTTCAGGAGTTGGAATTCTGCATGAAATTGGGTTGTTAGTGTCTTGCCTTTATTTTATGTGATTTATTCTTTGTACTCCATGAAGCTGCATACTAGAAAACCTTTAATTACTTATTTCATGGAAACATTTGAGGAGTTGTATTTGTTTCACTTTATTGGCAGCTTTGCTGAGCAATGTGTGATTGTATTTAGTACAACTGTGTCACATATTTCATTAAAGGATTTGTTTTCCAATCTTACTTGTAATCAACTGAAGACATTACTTCATTGAAAGATATGAAAATCTCCTTAACTTTTATAATTAGGAACATGAGTGTAATCAGCTTGTGTTGCAGTCTATAAACCACAAACTGAAGAGGTGTCAAAGGAGTAACTCATTCCCATTTTGTGGTATGGATTATCACGTTTTGGATCTATGTTCATTTTTGTCAATAGAATAGAAAAGAATTTTTTACAAGCTGCAGTATGGTTATAGCTGCAGACGCAACTAGAACCCTTGAAATTAGTTGTCGTGTATAAAATCTTTAAAATATTGATGTTCATCTCCTAGATAATATAGTTTAGTATCAGTTACATGATTGTAATATTTAAGATTGAAAAGACCACCTGATTAACAAATACAATCTTATAAAAGCCATTTAAATTTCACCCATTTAACCCCCATACTGGGCTCCATATGACATGCTTGTATTTGCTTAGGCTTCCAGAAAAGCGCCTTATCTTAATTTGCAGGGATCAAGAAACTTCTTCCCTTGACTCTTCAGTACCATGTTATTTTAGGTGGTTTTTAATAACAATAACAAAAATTTGTTTGTAAATATTGGTTCCAGAAGCTGGTATTTGATTTCAAAAGCAGAGATGTATTTTGTATGTTTTAATAAACTTCCTAACATTTAGGCATAAATGCACCCAGAAAGCTATTTTTCTCTTGTTATATTTTTCTGTGGGTACAAAATACAATGTTCCTAGTTTTTCCAGGATTTGACAGAAATCAGACTTTCATATTACCCCAGAAGTCATGACCTCAAGCCTCGTGAGGTAGAATTGTTCTGCTCTTACTTAGACATGGCAGTTGAATGAGTGAACAGAATGTAAGTATTTTGTTGTTTTCTATATGGACCTAGATCCAACTCTATGGAATCTCAGTCAGACTTACAGGATTGACACCTGTGCAGCAAAAGAGCATTGAAGAGACAAGGCCTGTCAGCTTTCCTTTCTGCCTGTTGCTGTTAGTGTGTGCTTGGTTGTGAGATGCAGGGAAGATTGCTATGTCACAGAAAAGGCTGACACCACTGGAACAGCTCAAGTTTATTCTTTACCAAGACAGCTGCTTCACACACACACACACACACACACCCCCCAAGAACTGAGACCTTTGCTCTATGTAAAGTGTCATGGCAAGCATGAGAGCACTTGGGCAAAGATATTACATGATTGCTATACTTTAATTACGTTGTTAAAGTGCCGCAAAAATCTATGTATGTTTGTGTACCAAGATTCTAGAAATAAGTTCTCTCCTCTCTGTAAGATGAGTTTTTCACTGTATGCTTACTTCAGTCTCTCCACTATTCATGTGACAAATCAATGTAAAATCAATAGATAATCCTGAATCCAATGGGTAACAAAAGAATATGCTATTTCTTCAAGATGTCTTGTTTTAGCCACTGGACTCAATACTAACCTTTTTAGTAAGCAATGGTTACATATAATTGGGACTAACATTACCTATAATACTGTATTTAATAGAGAAGAGTAGAGAGAAGAGACAAATCAGGAATATTACTTTTAGTAGATGACATTGGACAATGTTTTCCGGAAAACCAATGAAGCAAGTGTCACAAAGGCTAGGCATCACATTTCACTGACAGGAACTCTGATCACTGATCAAACTGTTTCCTGTAGTGATTGTGTTAAGTTTAAAACCTAAACACAAACAAACAAAATAAAACCAACTACAATCCACATCAGAGCAAAGCAGATTTCAGAGAACCACATTATGCTCTTTAACATTTGTCTCCACTGTTGTCTTCACTGTGGCTTAAATGACATGGATAATCAGAGATACACCAAATTATTAAAATGTTGGGGAAGAAAACAGATGGACTTCAGCTTTTCATACATGTCTGAAAAGTAGCAGTCATGCCTCCCACACCTGCGCTCAGGCAGTGGGTTGTCACCTCAAGCCACTGCCAGCTTAGGATGCAGCAGATCCATGAACCTAAAACCCTCTAAGGATTAGCCTAAATCCACACAATAGTCTTGAGTGCTAATTTTTGCCTTTAATGTGTTTATTACCACATCTACATGTATTCACCATTTGGATCCAACAACATTGTGTCACATAGAAGCAGAATGTTTTTGCCTTCTGAAACGATGTTGTGTCAAAACAACATGATGTCACTTATTGTATAACTATTTGTTTCATGAAAGCATTTTAGACTATTCAAACCCATATTTCTGTTGCACTTAAATTGTCTGGGTTTCGATTGTGAAACATACTGTGAGCTCAAACATGGAGTAGACAGGCTGGTTTTGAACAAAGGCAGCTCTCCAGAGAAATGCATGTCCAAACTGTAATCAAGAAAATCCTTCATGTCTCCTGTTAATTGGTGATTTGCCCTGCATATCTGATGCAAAGATTTCTGGCTTCAAGCAAAAATCTCTTTCAAGGGATTATTAATAAAGGTTTAAGGCTGGGATTTTCAAGAATACCAAAGGGATTCAATGGCAGTTGGACATCCCCCTCTGCAACACGCTTTTGAAGCTCACTCACATTTCCAAGGTGCCAAATTCAGGACGAGTTTATAATTTCTATTCTGTGCTTAGACAGAAGTGGAAGACATACCCAAGAACATCCTAGACCTTTTTGTCAGTACTCCTATCAAATTAAGGCAATTTTAACCAAGCCACTATGAAATACAGACTTCAAAGGATATAGCACTTTAAAAACTATTACTTGATTAATCTTGCTGCACAGAATTTGTTTGTTTGATATTTCTTCATGGAAAGGATTAACTCCTTGGGAATGGGTAGCATCTCACTAAGCTTTCCGTAAGATAGTAGTAAGTTGGGAAGGAAAAAAAAAACTTAAATTGATTTTCAATATTTTCTTCTTCCCATGTATTCATGTCATAAAAGCATTGGAGCAGGATTCTTCAGTACATGTATACTTAACTGTCTAAATTGTCATTCCCATTTTCTTAAAAGCTATTCAAAATATTGACCAAGAGCATTATGCAAGTCCTAGTGCATATATTCAGTTCCTTGCTTGAACAGTGGCTTCAATCTGTGGTTATTGTCATGGGTTGGCTGGGTAAAATATAAGCCAAGAACTTTGAAATTCCATTTGAACTACTGAAATCTAACATGACCGTTCTGATAAGACTTTCAGTCTTGATATGCTAATGCAGAATTAACTTTTTGAAATTAAATGGCTGTCAGTTGATGCTCTTAATAGTTTCTTTCTTTATCCTAGAATTTTTCATAGAATTTGGAGAATTTAGCAAATATTCTTTCATGAGAAATATTGAAAGGTCTTGAAAACTTTGTAAAAAGTTTGTATCAAATGTGGTATTGTTTAAGATCAATTTGGCTGTTTTTACTTAAAAGCCTCTGTAGAGTCTTACCAACCTAGGGTACTGGTAGAAGTTCATAGTGGTGTGAACCCTCAGTCTTTAAACCACTTTTATACCTCTCTAAATCACCTAAAATGGATATCTAAAGTGCTTTTACCAGGTTAATACCAGCAGAGGGCATTACAGCATAGTTCACTAAAACATAAAAACTTACTTTTTGGAAACAATCCAGATAGGAACAAAGTACCTTGGAGGTTTGATAAGTAATTTACTGAAAGACATGTAGACTCTTTAATGATCACCTTGAACTGATTGAGAGGATTTCCCCATTATAATGGTAAAAATCAGGTTTCTAAACCCTCATTTGCTTCTTTAAATCAAAATGTAAATGTTGCAACACAAGTAGTATTGCATACCAAAATGTGTTGCAAAAAAAAAGCATGTATGTTTTCTTAGAAGTTGGGATGCAAGTTTAAATTTTTACAATTAAAAATAAAATTGTTCCTAATGAGAACCAACTGAATATGTTTGAATGAAATCTTTTCAACTTCTACTCAGGTGAACAGCTTCCCCTGCCAGTTAAGAAGAGGTCCCTTGGTGATGCCATATTTTCATGGCAATATGCAAAGTTTCAATATTGCAAACCCTCTCAATGCTACAGCAATCTCCCCTGGCCTGAGGTGGTTGTCTCTACGTGAGACTATCAATTTTGAATACAGAAAAGTGACAGTTTCCCAGCTCCATTATTAGGAAGCAACATTTTAAAATGTCCATGAAAGCTAAACCCAAAAATAATTTATTAAATAATGCAAAATGATCATGAATATTTTTCTCTGTGTGTGTGTGTGTGTATAGGTGTAGGTTTAGAATGAGGTTTTTGGCACATAATGTTTAGTGTCCTGCTGTTGCTTTTCTACTTGCCCATGTACAAATTAGAACTACAGAGATCATATGTGGAAGGAGTAGATCCTGGGTAGTATCTTCCCCTGTTGTGGTCTAGAAGAACTTCACTTGAGACTTTCTTTGGTCTGAGTATTTATTTAGTGTGATATTACTATCTGAAATGCCATACTGGTGTGGTGTCCTTCCAGCATTAAGATTTAAAGAGCAAGTTTTCTATTCTTGTTGCGTTCTTTGAGGTTGGCTATGAGTCCATGCCCTCCAGCCATCCAGTAGGATGTTTTTTCCAGAAGTATAGTTGAAGGAAATGCAGATAAACTGTGTCTGCTCAGTAACAACTGGGGAAATACAAACCTTGTCCATTTATATAAGAGAGAAGGGCAAGTTCTTGACTTTTTATTTGAAAGCAGATTGCTGTATGTTTTAGGCATTCTCCAGCACTCGGTATGTAATTTACTCTTGCATCTTCTCTGTTAAGAGGTGATAGGAGAGGAAACCGCAGTTGTATACCTATGTGATCCTTGCCCAAGGTCGTGCTTTCTACTTGTGAAAACACCATTACGGTGTAACACAAGTGATCCTCTGACCTGCTGGAGGCAGTCAGCACTTCACAACCTTTCACAAACATACTATTTTTTCAAATGTACTTCTTTTATGCCAGTACGTTTTTTTGAGAGGAGCAGCTGCTAGCTTTAAATTAAATGACAAAATCTCCGGGAAGAAGAGGAGGAACACGCTGACGGCATGTCTACACAGTCAGGAGCAGATACTTAATGCCTGCTCCTCACACACAGCAAGCCAGGCACACAGAGCCAGCTGCAGTGCAGCAGCCATATAGCCATGTTATTATAGTAATGAGCCTGAGCTAATAAGGCCTGTTGAGACACAACCTGTGTTAGCTCAGGCTTGGCACTATGATAGCATATTTACTCAGCTTCTGGATTGGAGTTGGCTCGTGTCAGGCCGTCTCAGAGAGTGGGAGGAATAGCTGTGTTACTGGATGCTCCTAACTATGTAGACATACCCTGACAGATTTGTCCTTTGGGAGGTTTTAAGGAGAACACATGCAAGACCAGTTTTCTTTTTAATGAAATATTTAGCTGAGGCCCAAGGCCTTCCCTCTAGTTTGTTCTTTGGTTTGGTTTTGTTGGGGTTTTTTTTGTTTTGTTTTGTTTTGTTTTGTTTTTTTTATTCTGAAGGCAGCCTGACCTTCTGTGAGAAACGAGGTGTATGCAGCATGGGAGCCTGGCACTGCTGTTTCCTGCACAAAGCTGGAAGGAATTATTTTAAAATAAAATAGCCTGCTGTATGAGTGGGTATACAAGGCTTATTGACAGCATCCTCTCCCTCAGCAGCAATCCTTACTTGCCCTGCAGGTTTTGTACTTCATCAGTGTCTACTACTGAACTTCACAATATACATCACCTGGGCACTTCTCACCAGAATCCATTAGGACCTAGACCAACAGTTTTGAGAAAAAATAATAAATAAAAATCAAAAAGAAAACCCCAAAATAAATCCCTGTCCCAAAGAGGAAAGAAATGCTTCCAAGGACCAGAAAACATTTAGTATCTAGCAGAGTAAGATGCTTTTGATCAACAGAACTCTATTCTCTGTTTTGAGGGTGAGGTATTTAACTAATTTTTTTTCAGGTTTTTTCCTTCATTTCCTACCTCAAAAAGTAGCAGTACTTTGGTTTTACTCAAACACATGAAATACATTTATACAAATTTTTTGTTTGGTAATTAAATTAAGTAATATTCATTTTCACAGTTCTCTTGAAGTGTGGCTTTGAGGTCTTTTAATGTGGATAAAGATTTCTGGGGTCTTTATACCTTTTCACCTAGGGTATTTTGCAAGAAATTTTACATTGTCTGTATGTATTCCGTATATGCAAAAAAGGCTAAGGCTGTGCTAGCCCTTACACACAGAGGAAGGCAGTTTTACTTATTCATTAAAACAGACATATTACCACTTCAAGCAGTATACTGCCAGCAAAGCGTACTGCTAGTGTAAGATTTTTCCTGCTGCTTCCAGTAGTATACTGTGTCTGATGACAGCTAGTACTTCTGACACCAGCAAATAAGCATACCGTCATGGGGCAAAGACTTCTTCCCCTTCCAATGCTGGTCACACACTGAAAAAATTCCGGGGGTGCAATAAAATATATGCTCTAGGCACTAAACCAGGATGTCTCTATCATTTGTAGTTCCATCCTTTTTCCCCTTCTTCTACTCAAGGGGAGAATGCAATATTAAAAATATAGTAAGCATTTTTTTTAATTAAAAGAGGTTAAATATATGGGATCAGATAGGCTTTCATCATGCAATTATAAATTGTATGCTGGTTATTTTAAATTTCAACATGCAATTGAAATTGTACTGGATGAGCTGGCTTGGGTGTCTGCTTCGCATTTGACTGAGTTAATTCACTGCAGGTATTCAGTTCTTAAGTGGCGTCTGCTTTAAATATGTGCAGTAATTCAATCAAAGAAATAAGATGGATAGTTTATGTAATGCTTTTCATCTCCAGATTGCTAAGGTTAACCTTAACTATTCATGAATTATAAATGCATACAGCAATCTCAAACTAATACATGTAAAGAACCCTTTTTTGATGGCCTGTTGAAAACCATGGAACAGTTCCTTCTTTTGAAATATAATTGGTGCAACATACAGGCACTGCATATCATTTCTTCCACTTATTTGTAATTTTAAACAAAGTTTTGTGCAACTCATTTAAAATGGTCATCTGCGGTAATATTAAACCTCTCCTCTGAGCCAGGAACATAGGTAATTTTCCCCTCAAAATTTTGGATGCATCATTCTTACAGCCTTTTTCAGTGCCAATAAGATTCTGTGACATGAATGGGAACCCAAAGGCTGGTATTACAGAACAATAGCGCTCTGTTGTAAGCCTTCACAATTCCTGGAGTAATTAAATAAAGAAAAAAGAATCCTTTTTTCCTTCGTTTTGTTAGTTCATTCAATGCCATTTGGATGTTTTTGCTTGTTAGCTCTCTTATAGGCAGTCCAAACAATCCACTAGGTGACACCCTCATACTCTCCCTATACTCCATATAGAAACAAGGAGATAGCGTGGCTCATTTGTTAAACATTTGAGGCAAATACTGAGATTTCAGGGACAGGTCTCTCTTTGTTTAGTAGTATCAGAGATAACACTGTTATTTGTAATAAATACTGTGCTGTTTATATATAAATAACATATTAAGAAGATTAGCATTTTGTCATTAACAGGAACAAAACCACAGAGCAGAAGTTGTATGCAGTATTTCCTACAATAATTTTTAAAAAAGCGCTTGAGCTAGTCTGCTGAGTAGACTGGATAGAAAATATGCCCTTAGCATTTTTTACTGGGGGAACAGAAGGAATATAGCTTCAGTGATGTTTTGGTTGTTTTTTTTCCAGTGGGGATGTGCTATAGCATCTCTGAAACAGAAATGAAAAACCACATTCACCGCTAATATAAAGGAGTATTAAAGGATAAACTTCAATGAAATTTTGCATGTTTATGCCAGTGGTGAATTTTTCTTGTAATTCTTTATGTTGATAATGATGCTTTATAAATCCTTTGAAGAAAGGATCTTCTGTCATGTTGTTTTTATATGCCTAGCATAATGAGGCTTGAGCTTGTTTAGTGTCTCTATCTATGAATTCAACATAGCAAATAAAGTCTTGTATTTTATTGCTAGTATACCTTACTCTGCAATGACTATAAGTACTATTCTAAATGTTGTATGTAGCAAAAGGCACTGGAAGTCTGAATTCACTAGTGGTGTAATTAAGAGTAACATCAAAGAAATAAGAGTTACATCCCAAAATTAAGGTAAATAAAAGCAAAATCATGTTAAGGCCCTAATAATCAAATAAAAGAAAATAATTCATTTGAACTACATGTTTAAACAGTAACCAGACAGGTCAAGAAAGACACAGAAATTGACTTAAATGGCCATGGAAATCATAACATTTTTTGTGTACTCATAATAATTATCCCAATTAATTATATGGCAACTGTAGCTTTTCAAGCTTTTGCTATCCATGCACTTTTTATATTCAGCTACACTTCACAACGCTCCTTCTAACAACTTCACTGCCTGTTTAGCTCTAATGTAGAAAAATCCTTTTTTTTACTACTGAAATCTGCAAAAAACTATTGAAATTATAGTGTTCTGTATGTCATGTATGTTTATTGACTTCAGTTAGGATTACTACCATGGGTTAGGCCCATAATACACTTAGAGACAAATGTAAAGAGAGATGTATAGCTCCTTCTATTTTTCCTTTTAAGTGCAGCTTTTTAATGCTTACACTTATAAAAAACCCTTTTCATTGCTTTTTAAAGACAGTTTACTAAATTATCAAACAGATAACTTCTGTGGTGTCCTAAACAGTCTGGGAAGAACCCGTTTTTGGAACTTGGCTATATCTGATAAAACAATGGCAGGAATATAGTTGACTAATTAAGTGGCTACCTTTTTAAAACAAGCATTACATTATGAGGGTAGCATAATGTGATACAGTAATTTAAACATATTTGAGGCTATAGTAGGTAAATAACTAACATTAAAGTGATTGAGAGATTAATTGGGGAAAGAAAAAACACCAAACAACCCGAAACACCAAGGACAGAACACATGGAATTGCATGAGTTACTATGAGTGAATGTGTATGTGCATTGGCTACTTTTGTAGGAATCTTGAATCTATATGGTTGATCACATGAAAGCAGACCTAAGCCTGGGAGGGATGTCATGCACATCTTGACAAAAATCTGTGAAAATAGTTCTAGTTTGAATAAATTGTACAGACATCTTCATAGTACTCTCATTGGTAATACTAACATTGCAGCCTTATCTGAACTAGTTCTCTGCGATGTCAATGGAAGCTTAATTTTAGAATATAGAATAAATGTTACTGATTTAGTCATCCTCCCTGCCAGCCTCAGAATGCTCAGATTCGTAAACTCCGTGCACATATGCACACATGTGCATGTGTGATCATATAATATTATACACACACATGCTCATAGGTATTTCTGGCAGCCAGCTCCTGGAGATAACCGGAAGGCTACATGGTAGTTTTAAGATCAGGAAGGTAAGAGTCATTTGAAGTTTAAAAACGTTTGTGGAGAGAGAGTGCAGTTGCCACCGTAACACATCTAAGACTTCAGAGAGAAGTACCGTGGGATCTTTAATACTTGCAGAAATTCAGGTTTTTCTGGGTAACGTGAAATAAGTAATCTCTAAAAGCACGTTGTCCCTTCTATCACCAGCAGCACTGATTTCAGTCACTTCGAGGGAAGAGTGCCATCTGCTGAATCACAACCATCAGTTCTGGAGAACCTTCTCTTTTTCCTGGAGGTTTTCTAACTAGAGGCCCGTGCCTCACACACAGGCAGCATGTGTAATTTTGTGCATAGGAGTAGTCCTATTCTCTTGGAATATAATTACATGTTTCTAAGTCTTAGAAATGGGAGGCGGCAGGGGGATGAGATTTACAAGAAGATAAATACCAGATTAAAAATTCAGTCCTTCAACTGTTGTACATTCAGTACTGCATGAAATTTAAATAAAAAGATAAATGCTGGGAATTAGAGCTAATGTTTCACTTTGATGAATGCAGTAGATATATGTTATTGTGCAATCAAATGCATACATTACTGTATTTTCTGTAGTTTTAAACTCACTTAAAAGCATGACTTTATGCCACTGGAAGCGGGCTATTTTTTCCTAAGCTTTTTGGAGTCAGAATTATCCATTGATGTAATTTAGAGTGGAATGTAATTTTATGGCATTTTTGCCTTCTCCTTTTCAGATGCCACCAAATTTAACTTCTCTTCTCTGATTATTTTTCAGGCATTCACATTTTACATATTACAGAATTAACACAGCAAGTACACCTGTATTTTAATACACATAGAAGAAGTGTTCCCCAGGTCTGAAGAGGTTAAAGCCGTATTTCTTTTCCTAGAAACATGTTCTGACAGATACATGTGTGTGTATATATATGTGTGTGTCTCATATATATGTATATATGTCTCAGTATCAAGGACGATAAGGATGCTTGAATAGCACACATTTTGTAAGAACATCTGCAGTTAAAGATGATGTCAATTACTTATAAGATATTCTGATGAATTTCTGTAGGCTTACAATTTCAGGAGATTCACTTAGCTGTGCAGCTGTTATATATTATTACAATCTAAGTGATTTTTATTTTTTTGTAAAAAAGATAATTAGAGCAGTATACATACACTCCTAGTATTTTTTTTTTTTTCTGAAGCAAGAAAACACTGACAGCTAAACATGTTATGAAGTACCTGAGACAGTACAAAATGAACAAGTCTTTGAAGCGCTAGTATACTTTCACTATAGGTACCTAAAGTAGAATGAATCTGCACTTCTGAAAGGATGAAGATTTCTTTACAGTGATAGAAACAGTCTTCAATGTCTGTTAAAGATGGAGTAACTGGCACAAAAGCTTTAAACTGTTTTACTTACGTTCAACTCATGATCTATGGTAAGGTCATTCAAGCTTCAGAGCTTTAATCCACTGCTGTATTTAGAATATCTCTGTATCTGAAATGGGAAATTAGAAAATTAACATCCAGTATGCATCAGACTTCAACACAGCATAAAATTTCAATGGGCATTTTTTTGAAAGACGTAAGCAAAAGAGTATGTGAATCTAGAAACCTACTATTTCACTAATGTGCAGGAAACAGATTTATCTTGAGTAGAGGAAACACTTTGGGAATTAGCTAAATGCTTTATTTACCGTCTCCACACATCATATATACTTGTTGCAGTTAAAAGGTAAATGGATTAATTTATGTTGTTAGAGGATACGTATGTCATAGAAATACATTAAAACTGACATTTTTACAATTAAAGATTACAGGGAATATTGACAGCTTCATATAAAAACAGGGATACATAAAAATGACATTTTACAAGTAAATAAATACATGCATATATAAAATATATGTGTGTATGTAGATTCACAGAATACGTAAACCCATTTGTTCCCTATAGAGTGACCTACTTGTAGATTTGTGGTTTTGCTCTTTCAACAGAAGCTATCAATTAAAATATGTAATTCGGTACAATGTGAGTCTGCCAATACTACAGAAGGAATAAAAAACACGCCTTCAGAATGTTATCGGTGGTGGTGGTGGTGGTGGTGTGTTTTCTTTTCTCCCTGGATACTATTTAGTCTAGGCTTTAAAAAAATAAAAAGTCTGACTATATAGTAACTGGAACAGGTTACTTAAAGAGAATATGAAATTCAAGTCATTAGAAATGTATAGTAATGGGATTAAAAATACTTGCTGGTGGGAGTCTACTTATATTTGACCCTCTATGAGAACAGTGAGGTGAAATAAATGAACTCCTGAGGCTCATTTTCAGCCCTGCATGTGACTCCTGTTTATTTAATTAAAAATGAACAACCCCAAACCTAATTTATTGAAATCTCAAACTTCTCGCTAGGGTTCAAGGATTATCTAGGACCTCTTCACTGTTTCTGCAGTGTGTTTTAACTCTGGAGGTGCCAATGCATTTTTGCTTCATAAAATGCAGAACGATGCATGAGGTCACTGAACAGACAGCGAAACTGTTGACTAGGTACAGCCTGAAGAAATCTGGTCATCTCCAAATGTATTCACTGTTATTGATTCCACCATTATGATTGTTTTCTAAATGTGTTTGAAGTAGGAGACTAATTCCTCTTTCTCTGTGAAAATTAACGTGCAATTGGTGTCAAAACACTAGATTATTTTTCTAAACTTTTGAGTGTTTTAATGTCTGGTCTGTCCTCATCAGTTTTAGTGGAAAATCTTGCCAGGGTCATTGCTGCTGATACGTATACACACTGGATATACCTAACCAGGGACTTCCTTTTCCAATGTAAAAGTTTTGCTTTACGCTATTGAAAAGTTGTCTTTACTACAGCTCTCACGTAAAAGTGGACTAAAATAGATTCAGTGCAACCCACAGGACCTTTCTGTTGTTGGACTTCTAGTCAGAGTTTGCCCTGCGTCACCCTGAAGGAGATAAAATGGGGCAAACACAGTGGCACGCCAGCATACGCGCGGTTCAGTTGATGGTGGCTGAGAGCATCCAAACCTGTTTGGCTGACAACAGTGTGGGGCGCGTATGACTCCTGTGACGGGAAGTTAAGGGAAGGTTCTTTCCCTGGTGTTTTATTATCCCACTGCAAGAAAAGCTCGCTTGCAATGGGGTTAATATATTCAACATGCTTCTTGGAAATTGAAATTTCTTTTTGCATCTCAGTCAATCTTCATAACTTAATGAATCAAACCTAGGAAGAGCTGGAGCTTTGCTGTGAGGTGGTAGTGCTGCTCGATGTCCGCCTTCCCTTTCCCCCCAACATTGTTAAGCTTTCCAGCCCCACCACTACCTCTCCTGGTGTCAGATAAAGCCAACACAACCACGTGGAGCTGACTGTTACCAGCTGCTCACCTAGTTCTGCACAGCATTCGTCCGTGCGTCCAGGCGTAGGAGCGAGGGTTGGAGGACACATGTCCCAGAGGTTTGGGGGACACTTGTCCCAGAGGGTTGGTCCATGCCTGGAGCACGGCCAGGCCGCAGGCGCTGGGCATCACCCGCCAAACCATAGTCCCCTCGCGCCACCCGGAATGCCAGTCAGTGCTGTTACCTGCCCCCAGCGCCGCCTGCTACTGCCATTGATCATTATAGGAGAGGAAAGGAAAATAAATCGCCGGGAGAGGCGTGCGGCGGCGGGGAGTGGTGCCCGGGGCAGCGGTCGGTAACGCGGGGGCGGCCTCAGCGCCTCACGCCATGTTCCGCCTGGGCCTGGGGCTCGGGGAGGCGAGCTGGGGCTGCCGGTTTGCTCGCTTCTTTGCGGGGGGGGG
>JAVJGI010000014.1:109708295-109720297 GCA_035590275.1 Ibycter americanus | reverse complement strand
GCCCCGGGGCCGGGGGGGCGTTAAACGGACGGGCCCCGCGTCCCAGCGAAGGGGTTAAGCCTGCGCAGCCGCCCCGGGGTGGGGAGCACGGCGGGGCCGGGGCGGGGGGGGCTTGGGGACAGGTTTCGCCGCACCTTGGCGGTTAAAGTTTACCCACGTGTGTGAGGTGAAGCGCCAGCGTGATGAATGGGAGCGGGAGAGATCGCCGAGGAGATAGGGGGGATTAGTGGTCATTAGTCGCTGTTTGCGCGGGGCTTATGCGTGTTGGGGCATCTTATCGTGCCTGTAGATTAAAGACAGGGTCGTACTAATAGGGTATGGCTGATAGCAGGTTTGGCTCTGTGTAAGCACCCTAGCGAGTGGCGGTGTCGAGGAATGCGGTGACGGGCCGCCTATAACGCCCTCAGGGGGGCTGCGCATCCCTCTGCCGGCCCCGCAGCGCCCACCCGCCGGTTGGTTGCGGGGGCCGGAGGGTCGTGAAGGTGGTCGGGGGTTTGGTTTTTTGGGTTAGGTTTCGTTTTTTTTTTTTTTTTTTTTTTCTTTTTTCTTTCTCCTGTTTTTTTCTGCCTAAGCTTCCTGTTGCTTTCAGGAGGCCGGATTTGTCTCCCTGCAGTATTCCTTCCCGTTCCCAACAACGCCTTTTGTCATACGTTAAGCTATGGGTAAATGCTGTAAAACCTTGTGTTATAGTTAAGATTAGTTTTGGGCGCAAACTTTTATACCTTAATTGATTTTTATAAGTTTGCTGAGGACCTCTTTGAGTCATTAAAGTTACGGTAGCGTGAGACACCTGGTCAGTAAATGAATGAATGAAGTTTTTGAAAGGCTTAAGTACACTGCCTGAAGCTTTAAGTCTTAATTATGTCACCAAATGCAATAACTTATGTCTGTTTCTAGATTATATCATAAATCTAACTATTACATTTTTGCTGTTAGGTACTAGGTTTGCTTCTTGTGGCTTCGAATAGGGAAAGCTTTGCATCTTTCTCTTTTAAACGAAGAGAGTAACTCTAACCCTGTTCACTTTTGACCGTGTCAGTCGTGCAGTCTTCAATTTGCTTTTCTCTGTATTGCCTTCTTTATCTAATAGAAGGAACCATTGGAATGGGGAAGAGCCTTTGCAACAGTTTTGTTTTTGTAAATCTTCCATGCCAATCCTCCCCACCTTGGAAAAACTGACCTCATAGATTATGTACTCTGTAACTTAGTTCTGTGCTGGGGTATCTTAAACTCCCAAGTTAAGAAACAGTCTGGTAGGTTGTTTTTTGTTGTGAGGTTTTGGATTATTATTTTTATATTCTCTCATCTTTCTCACATAAATGCTCAATAAAGTAAGAGGGATGTAAGGTTTTTTGATTATTTAGACACCCCTGCACCCCCTGGATGGGGATGTTCTCTTTAATAACGTTGATTCCAGCTGAGTTGTTGGACAGAAAAAAAAAAGGAAAAAAACCTATGAATTTTTATGGAGGTTTTTAATTTTGCTGTGTAAGCGAAGTCAGTAACAAAGACAGAGACAAACACCAGAGAGTAACTTTGTACCAACTCCCTCACCAGAGGGGTTTGTTTTTTTTTTTTTTCTTCCCTCTTAGCTAGAGTGTGATCGAATAGTGGGTCTTGTGTCTAGAACAATGGAGATGTCAGAAACCTTTGGCAGGATGAAGTTTGAGGGCAGATGGCTGCAGTACAGGAGGAACAACAGGAGTCATCTACAGCAGATTCCACACCAAAATCCTTTGAGTTCTACTGACAGCTGATCTGCTTGCAAGTTGATTGATCCTTTCCTCCCTTTTCCACTGAAGGCTTTCACTTCCCTCACACCCAATACTGAATCATTGGTTTGTGTGGCCACACTCTAAATAGGATATTAGAGACTTCTACTGAGAGGTGGGAAATAATTGGGGGAGGGGGAGGAGGAAAATTTTAGTAATAGACAGGTGAGTTAGTGTTTGTTAAAACAGTAATTGGTAAACCACTTAGAATTTTAAACCCCTAATTTTTACCCTGGTGTTGCCTCTCTGCAATCCTGTGAAGTACCTTCTTTCATCTAAGCCTGTGGTTAATAAATGTTGAATACATTTAAATGTGAATAATTTTGAACATTGGAATATGGCAGCTTTCCTTCCTTATTGTTCCAGTGCAATTTCAATACTACTTTGCATAAAGATAAGAATAAAAATTGCTTTAAGGGGTACTTCTCTGGTATCCTTGTTTTCTTGAATATTTACCTGCATTCTGCCCTCTTTCCTCTGTTTTGGGGCAGCCTTTCCTTCATAATCCATAGAGTTCCCATCTCTCTACCCCCCAAGAAACAGCAGCATCAAGTTAGTATGTTTGGAAAACTAATGCTTTCAGTTGTCTGGAGAGTAACATGCAGAATGCTTTTACTGGGAATAAGAGTGTCAAGGTTCTGGTTTTCCATGTGTGTTCACTGCTCTAACTACTTTCAAGGCTACTTACAAATACGTTACTGTTTGGTTTTTCTGATCCTTCCACAGAAATCTGTGTATTTCTATGAGGTATTTCATTACATTGCTGATTTCCACCTGCTCAACGTGTTTTCCCCATTTCCTGTGCATGATATCCCATACTAATTACTGTACTTCAAACCGGATAGGTACGTTTGCTCAAGAGGGTTTTCCATGGTGTGTGAAATAGGCAGCCCTGACAGCAGTGAGGCAGGCATGGTTTCCAGTGATTGTTCTAGCCAGTGGAGGGCAAAATTGTCTCTTGTATTCCTTCATGGGAGAGTTATCTTCTCACGGTTTACAGTTTAAGGGTGTTCATGGAGTGTCCCCAAAGTCCTCTCCAGTTGCCTAGTCTGCCTGTTGGGAGTAAATAAGTCAGCCGTTTCTTTGATAACGTTTTGTTTGTTTGCCTCTTAAGTTTGTACTCAGAGGGAAGCTTTCCTTCATGAAGGGGTACAGTATTTCAGGAAATGTTTCAGCTCTTTTACCATATTCTCTGCCTAATAGTAATAAGAGAGATTTGTTACGAAAATACACAGTAATTCAAAGGATTATGAATGTCTAGGTGCATGATCTGTAAAGTAAATGCTACCCAAGAAGATGTAAAACCCAGGTGTTTTTCACCTATCCCTAATGCATTGTATGCTGTTGTAAGTAATTTTCCTGCAAGAACATTTAAAGAAAGATTGAGTCAGCTGCTTAGTGTTGAAGAAACTGGCCACGCTTGCATTGTGTTTCAGAACTTCAAACTAGAAAAGAAATAACCACATCCTATGAAACTGACAGTTCCTTACTTGTGATGGAATATTTTCCAGGTAAGTATCCAGGTGTTTGACCGATTCAAAACCACTTATCCTTGTGAGTACTGATGGTATCTGTGGAGGTCAAACTTATCTTCTTCAATTTGCATTAATATGGGTTTTGTTGCCTTTCAACTAGAAAGAGACTCTTCTTGTAAAACTTAGCAATTAATTTGGATACCCATTTAAAATGGAAGAACACTCAAGCTGCATTTTGCTCACTGCGGTCAGTGTTGGTCATCAAATGCTTTCTTGCTGCTGTGTCACGTAGTCCCATATCGATGCCCTGAAGCAAGACAGTATTTTCAGTAGCAGGGATCATCTGTAATATTCAGGGTGCTGAATTTTGGAGGATTACTGTGTACTGTCCATACGATTTTATTAGAAAACAAATTTATTTGAAGAATATTCCTGAATCTCCTGTCCGAAGTCTACAGGCTCAAAGTTCTGATTGGATATACAAAGACAGATGGACCATTACAAATATTTTCAGAAACTAGTGACACTAAGGTAATAATATTGTTTAATGTCAAATATTAGCATGTAATATCCATGGCAAATTCTGTTTTAATATAAAATGTTTTGGAAGTGATAGCCAAAGAGGTCCAGTGGGGGATCAACAATTAATCTTTTCATAATAAGTAGAGAGAGAAAATATTTAGACATTTGAGACAGAGAAATCTACTGCTGTACTTACTAATCTGAGAACCTATTCCCTCACTCTCAAATAATATTGTTTTTGCCTTGACGCTTAATTTTCTTCAATAACTGCAAGAGTTTTGTTTCACAATCCTAAACAAATGTAATACTATGCCTCATTCTGGGTTAGCTTTGTCTAATTATTTTAATAATATACTGGGGCTAGCAAGTCCAGTCAGTTGCTCATCTTCTACAACTTATTATTTTTGTCATCGTTAAATGTGTTGTGTGAATAACGGTCACTTGGCTTGGTGTCATGGTAGAAGTTCTACATTCTTCTTCAAAATATTTCTCTTTCATAGTGAGGACTGGCATTGTTAATGTGTAAGTTGTTGTGAATTTGTTGGGGGGTTTGTGTGCTTGAATGGTTAGGAATGAGGCTTTTTGTTGTCAATAGTTGCTAATATTTTGAGGTTATTTTTGTGGTCAGGAAGTTAGCAGGAGCCTTGCTATTTCCAAGCAAACCGAAGGGCACCTAAGAATTTTATATGCTGAGGTCCTGACACGTTTTATTTGTGTGTTCTGCTATATAATCTCATTCTGTGGTGATAACCTTCCTTAACTCTTCACCTGAGTGCCTCTTCATAAAATTGTAAAGTAAATAGTGAAATAACTGAAGTAGTGACTGAGGTGTGTTTTAAGTCCAATAAATGGTGTAAACAGAGGAAATAAGAGTATTTTCCTCTTAGTGACTAGAAGCTTGACCAAAAGGTGAGACTAGAGCTGCAAAGAAGTACTCTTAAGTATCTTGAAAATTAGAGCTGCTTTTAAGGGCAGATAATTCACTAGTTTATACCTTCTTTAGGATTACCTACGCATAGGTCCTCATAACACTGTTTGACTATAATAGCATGTTTCACACAGACTGATGCCTCTTGGCTGATTATTGTGTCAGCCTTAAATCAGCGCTGAACTGGTGTGGGTAGAAGGGTGTTTTGTGCAAAAAAATTGCCTTATGAGAACAAATATCTTCTGCATAGATGGGCTATAGATGGCAGTCAGCTATGCTGAACTCATACAGTTGAGAGCTGGTACTATGGAATAAATCTCAATAAGTGAAAAAGAGGAGCAGCTGGGAAGCTGCTAATGACTTCAGTTTTCAGTCAGATGTGCGGAGTTCTGTTATACTGTTGTTGTATTATGTTTTGGGGTTTTGTTTTCTTGAAGAGCTAAGTTAATGATCAGAGTACAGAAAGACTTAGGTCAGGTACTGAAAGCTACCTTTCCCTGAAGATAGTATGTGGTTTTGAAATAAGATGATGGTAAATTTAATTCTGGCTGCCAGAATGTCTCTGTTAGTTGACACAATGATTTCATTGGAAAAAATTTTGCATTTACCCACAAAAATTATAAGATATGGTTCTGGAACAACTGCTAGGAGGTACAGGGTAGGCCTCTCACACCAGGAATGTATATGTTTTAATTGGTGTTACAACAGCAGCACAAAGTCAGCCTGTGGGAGAGGTAGGCAAGTATTTATTCTCATTTAACTTTCCTGAAGTACTCACTTCAGGTGTAAGTAGTAGGAGAAATGTCCATAAAACAATGAATAGAGGCTTAAGGAAAGTGTATTCTGTTTCTTTCCATGTCTCTTGAAAATAAAGTGGGGAAACTATTTTTCCTGGATGTGGATGTGAAGTGTGAAGTGAAGGAGTGGATGAACAACTAAGGGAGTTAAATACTGTCAAATACTGAGAACTCATCTAGGGTTCTCTGAGATTTGTAAAAATTTCCCATGCCTGTCTTATTCTGAAGCTTGGGAAAGTTTCTGACCAAGACTGATGTGTGTATGTGTATGTTTACCTATTTTATGTTAATCAATCATACACAAATTAGCAATAATAAGATCTGTGAATGGTGGCAGGCCAGTCTTTTAATTTAGAGCCTACCTCTTACCTGAGCAGCTGCAATTAAGGCGAAGGTGCAGAATGCTCTGTTCCCACCTGTGATCGGAGAAGTTGTTCCTCCTTTGCTGAGGACAGAACTGTTTATTGAATGGTACAACCTTAAGGTGGCCTTACCAAAAGGAGAACTCTGCTGAGAAGGGGAATAGAAAACCTTTAGTATTCACTTTTTTTAGTGGGAAGTAATGTTAACAGTGTCTTCCAGAAACTTGGAAAATTGGGAAGGAGGATCTACTGTTAATCAGCAGAGAATAAATCTGTAGATTTAAATAAAGGATCAGCATGTTTAAAAAGCCATTTTGCATCTTTGTGAAAACTGCTTTTCTGGTCCTCAGGCTTACTCATAGTTACTTTCTGTTGCCACTATCCAAAGAACTGCACAGAACTTGAGCACTTTTCCATCTAGCTTTTAGTGAAATGTTGTCAATGTGTTTCTGCAGGAGGAGTGAAGGCCCTGATGGTGTAACTTGGGAATGCACTTCACCTTCTGATACAGATGTGCAATATATGGACTTTGATAACAGCAATACCATTTTTTTAATGTCATCTTCAACCTCATTGTTAGCACATTTGGTTATTGTCTTGAAGAGATTTTTTCTTTTATATAAACTCCATACAGCTAGTACATAAAAACATCAGTGTTTGGTTGGGGTCTTTTTTGAAACCTCTAAGGTGTTAATCTTAGCAGTCATAATGCTGACATATATAGAATACTTGTATTTGCATATGTACTTTCACAAAGTAGTCAATGTGTTTCTGAAGATTTCCTTCTTAGTTGGCATTCAAAGAAATTCCATTACAAGCAATTCAGTTGGCTGACTGGTGGTAGAGGTAAATTCCGCAATGTCCTCCCATCCAGCTCTTGTTTTCTTCCACTAGACTTTACACCTTTAGAGGGGCATAGGACTTTGTATGATATTAAATGCGTATATGTATTTAAATTTAAGTAAATCCCTGTAAGTTAAATAGAGCGTTTAATTTAAATATAAATTACTATAAATTCAACTTAGACCAAAATGGCTAGTTGAATATAATATTATTGAAATGTATGAATTTTTTTTATCAGAAAACAAGCATGTTTTCTGGACTGCTGCAGTCCTGAAATGCATATACTTTCTTTGACAAAATGCATAGTCAAATATGCAAAATTATTCAGGCTGCCCTTTTCTGTTGGCAAGTATTTGCTCAATGTGGTGTTGCATTACCTTAAGTCTAATGCTAATATAGCGAATTATTAAAATAATATGAACACCCTTTACTGTAGCTTGAAGATCTGTAAAGCTGACAAGCCTGTGCTGAGCTCTGGGTTTAAAATCTTAAAGTTAATATTTTATTTTCTTTGCCTTGCATACTGAATTAGCAGTTAGATAAGCTCAGTTTCGGAACAACCTATCTTCTGGGGTGTGCAGTGCAGGGTATAGCGAGGGTCAGTTTCCAACCAATGAAACCTGAAGCCATCCATGGCAGCCATGCAAGAGAACTGTATGGTCTGTATACTTTTGATGTTAATCTTGTTAAGTAGTCTTTGTCTTCCGGTTCTTTAACTGTCTTGTACATAAATCAGAATCGTGATTTCTTTAGTACTGTTAAACTGTTCCGTGCTAGTAACGCATTAAAACTTGCTTAGCTGGCATTTTTGTGTGTTCTGAAATTTGCATATCCCCAGGGAAGATATTTATTTTACATTCTGGGTTAGTTATATTGCCTCTTATCTAATTGCTTAACTGCCTTTACATTGAAGATTAGACATATAAAGCAGTTCATGGTTTTAAATTCATGTATAGAAGACTTTGATTTTACTATTTGCTTCTACAGTACCATGATAGATATTAACAGTTTCTCATTTTAGAAATCAGGATTATAATATATGGCCAAGGATATAAAGTAGGCCTAAAGATAAGCATGGGATGAACTTACCTTTCTTTTGGAAGTAGGTAAAGGGGAAAAGAAATGGTGTTTTGATAATGATCAGATGGACTTGCTTTAAAGAGTGGTTTGATTTTCGGTAAACAGTAAAGCTCAGATTTTTGTAATCCAGGATGTTGTGAGTTGTTGAACTTGGGGAAACTACAGCCTAAATCTGGAGGCACTTAAAATCAGAAAGGGCTTTTGAAACTTGGATTCTAGTGTTTAAGTTAAATCACGTGAAGTGTTTGACTTTATCTTCAGTTGTGACTGCTTATGGATCACTGTGGGTACTTAGCCCATCTGAAAATTGAGGCTGTGGTGAACATTTCCTTAAGAGCCAATTAACTGAAAAAAAGCTGTATACCTTTGAATTTGCATGTGAATCTATAGCTCTGTGTAAGGTGAGAAGCCAATCAAAAATATGTTTCAGTATGTATTCTTTTAGAATCTTCTCAGCTTGTCACTTTCGTAGTGAGTTTTACTAACATCACTCAAAAGCACGCTTTTCAACCTAGACATCTCCTGTTGGCCAAATAAGCCTGAACATGTAAGCCTGAGGTAAGGATAGCAGCCTCCAAATCAAAAAATAAGTTGTGTCTGTATTTCTGTGGTGAATGCATAACACAGGGTCATAAATACAGATCTTGGATCAAACGTTTAGCAGTGTCACTACTCTTTTTCTTCTTTTTCTTCTATCCGAACTTCTTAGTACCTGATATTAAACTTGGCACTTGTTCTAGCTTCATGCTGGGAGATGTCTTGGATGCTAGGCAGGTTCAGAACTGTGATTTGCAAATTCTGAATGTTTCCCCCCTCACCTCCTACTTTCAGAACGACTCTGTCAGTGCAACTTTCTGATATTGGAATATAGCTGTTGCCCTAGGTACAGCAGTTGACAGATACTTCACAATCAGTGTTTAATGGTAGGTGGTGATAAAGGGGAGAAAAAAAAAAAAAGTAATTGCAAAATAGTGTACAAGGAAAAAAGAAAACAAGGTAAGTATAGTAACAAATTATTTTACCTTTTGCTACCCAAACTAGGAGTTGTCACTGGAGAGGGTAGAGTTCAGGACTATGATGCTGTAGCAGCAGAATGTAGAGGAGAGGATGTTTATAACGAACAGGCTTAATGAAAAGCTGTCTGATGTAAGTGTAGAATGGAACTGTACCACCGCTCAGGCACAGAAGTGATTGGCAGGAGGCCCCATGCAAGGAGTAAAATCCTGTCTCCACCAATGTGGAAAATTATGGTTTCAACTGCAAAAGGAGGTAAAGCTTGGAAAGAATTAGCATATCTCTAGCATTGAGTGGCATCTGGAACTGAATGGCTGGGTTAAATCATTCAGTAGTGATTAATGGGACTGATTGCTTAGGTTATACAGCCCTTAAAAATTAAAATGAATAATTTAAAACTAGATGCAAAGCAGAAAGAAGGAACCATTGCTACTATTTACCTCTTGAATACAGTAGGTGGAGGAAGGTTTTACCTACCTTTGATACAAAGAGAAATCTGTTATGTGCTGCTGTTAAGTTTAGAAACTAAGAAATTAACTTTAGAACAATTGTTCTGAGGAATACTTGGTGACTTTTTAAATGTGTATGCAGCAGTCAGCCTTGAAATGGGAAGGAGTGTGCAGGATGGAGAATTTTGCTGCTGGTGAGTACTTTGGTTCTTCGAAAACTTCAGAAAATAATTATTTCTATTTTCACTCTCACTCAGGAGTGTTCATCTGTATTGCCTGTAAGGAAAGCAAAATATTGAAACATACAAAGTGAAACAAAATTAAGAGACATGCAGTGTACTTGTAACTTTTCTTGAGCACGGTTCTGGAAGTGAATTAGATGAATGGTAATGCCGTTTGGTGTCGCATCAGGAGTAATGTTCAAAATGTTCAAAGGCTGTCATTCCATAGGAGGATTATAGTACTGATACATATATGCATCTGTTTACTTCCAAGTTTTTGGTGGAAGGAATAGAGAAACCAGTGAAGTGTGTGTTCAGGTGTTGAATTTTCCAGAAGTGTAAAAAGAAACAAACAGTGGCATCATTTATGATGCTAGTGATTAAAGTGGTTGAACTTTCTGCAACAAATTCATAGGGGTAGGAAATGAAGGGCCTAACTCCCTTTTTAGATTAGGACGTTATCCCGCTGGGGCTTATTGCTTCAAATACTAAAATAGAATTCAGCTTTAATCTCTACCAGCTAGGGGCTGAGGTTCCCTAAACTGTATTGCTGAAAAATCTCTGCTCACAACGTTTTTGGCTTCTGGATTGCCAGTTTTCCCACTTGTTTAATGTCTGTCTCAGTTTTCTTTAATTTTTTTTTTCTTTTTTTTTTTTTCTGAGGAGTGTCCCACAAAAAGCAAAGTAGTAAGGCTTCTTAAAGCTAAATCATTGCTTCTTTCTCATCCATACATTTATGTGGTAGCTGCTACCATAACGTTGAACGAGACTATTTAATTCCCTCCCACTCACCCCCCACCCCCCTAATACTCCAGGTCACATGGAGATTCTTTTTTCCCTGCCTTTGCTGGGATAGCCCAGCTAGGAAGTTTGGCAGATTTAGGTTGACCCAGTGCTTTGATGTTGTGACCAGAAGGAGTACATGTTATTTATACAGTCAGCTTTTGGTTTTGGTTTTTTTTTTTTTTCTCTGATTGTAAAGATTATTGATACTGTGGATGTTTGGTTTTGACTGTTAACTGTGATTTTTTTTTTTTTTTTTTTTTTTTTTTGTGTGGTGATGGTGAATTAATATTTAAATTTCAAAGAAGTCAATTTTTCCAATTCAAAAAAGACTGGCTTAACGTCTGCACTCAGATTATCTTGTATTCAGGAATGATATTTCTGTCTTTGACAGGAATTTACGTTTTATTTTACATCTGTTTACAGAAAGACGCATTTTGTTTGCCTGTTACCTTATTGCAGGAAGGAAAGCAACAACCTCACAGCTAAAAATTCATGGTGACCTACAGTCCAGTAACAATTAGAATTAAACAGAGTTAGTCATTTAACTTGGTCATTTCATCACAGTTCCTGTAGGCTTGCAGCTGATCATTTTGAATCTCATAAAAAGAAATTTTATTTTACTCACCTTACACAGGTCAAGTAAAAAGCCACATCAAGTTAATGAATCCTTTTCTTTGCAATGAACTGAACGTGGCATTTGTTTTTGTTCTGGCAGTCATGAAATCACAGGGTGTTGGCGACAAGTCCATTATTGGCTCTGTGCGCTGTTTCTGAGGGCTTTTACTCCACCCAACGCATTATGTGTGCAGACTGTAATGTACTTGTTAAAACTTGTTTTAAAATGAGGATTCCTTTTTCTTTAAAAAGCGGTAATAAAGAGAAAATAAAAATAGCTCCCTGTTCTTAATTAGCATAAATTAAAAGAGAAACAGCAGCTCATTCCTTTTGTGGCCTGAGGAAGAAAAAACCTGGATGAATTCTCAGCCCTTGAAAGACGAAGGAGGTTTAACTATTGATTTCAGATTTTACCTTGTCTTGCAAAGATTCAAGTTGTGTACATTTCTTCGTTATGTGATATTACATAGAAAAGCTTAATAGTGGGCAAAAAGAGATGATTAATAGTGTCACTTCTAAACTTAAAAAGCGAGGAAAGTTTCAAGACTAACCAAATTCTGCAATTTAGCTTCCATTTTTGTCATTGATTGCCAGGTTGGATTTATTGCATGGCTGTGCTATTGATATCTTTCCTGTGGTAGTCATTAACTCCGCTGCTTCCTCAAAACCTGAACTGGTTTTGTTTTAGCTCCTCATTTTTATCTACTTTGTTTGATTTTTGTTTGTTTGTGTCCCTAATCACTTTTTTCAAAGCACTTTTGGCTTTTAAGTTTTCGCGTGCTATATAATACCCTTTTTTTCTGTGGTGTTTAGCTGGGCTTGTGAGAGAAGTATAATACATAAATCTAGAGTTTCTCCTACATAGTTCTGATTTTATTTTATTTTTTTTTTTTTTTAGATAGCGAAAATACTCAACTATTGGTGTTGCTCAGCTTTGAAAATGAATACAGTCTGCTTCCTACTAGCATAATATTTGAAGGGAGCATAATATATTATAAACATAGTGTTAAGCACAGATTGCTTCTTTAAAGAAAAAAAAAAGGCCATTTAAAATAATAACCTGCTCATCAGCTTTTAGAACATGCTATTTACAAATTTCTAGATTCCCCCTCCCCACCCCCCCCACCCCCCCCGGAGT
>JAVJGI010000014.1:109666792-109708195 GCA_035590275.1 Ibycter americanus | reverse complement strand
GGGTCCATCCTGAGCCAATTCTTTTAAACTTAAATTACAGGAAAAATAAAACCAAACTGTGACTAGTTTTTTTTCCTAAAAGTACCAGGTGTCTGATCAATAGCATGTGCTGGGAAGCATGAATTTCATCTCTGAGGAGACTTAAAATGCACTCATTTTCACCTTTTGTAAGCTACACATTGTATGTCTTGTTTTGTTTTGCTTTTCAGCTGGGCAATGCTAGGTAGAATTTTGTTATTTTGCTACTGATTTAAGACACAGATATGTACATATTTTTCTTCAGGCTTTTAAGGGCTCAAGTTTAAGTGGTAGATCATTATTCTACGCATCAAAAGTGAAGGGTGATTAATTCCGTCTGGGTGCATGCAGTGTAATTTTAGAGGCTACAAATGTTGTTACAAGTCAGGTTAAGGTTTAAAGGTGAAAGTTTGCCTGAATGAGTTTTACAGCTTTAAGTTAATGTATGCAAACAAAGAAACTCTTGTTTTCTACCCATTTATGTCTAGTGAGCAAGCAGCTCATGTGGTATGGAAAAGAAAATGTGAAGATTGTACAGTTTGCCATAAAGTTCAAACTACATATTTCTTATTTCAATTTAGAAATCCCATTAAATAAACTGAATCTAATACAGCTTTTATTTAGGCTGTTCATCTTCTAAATGTAAAATGAAAGGATAATGGCTTTAAACTATGTGATAATGATAAACTAAATGATAATGGCTTTAAAGTATTACAGCTTAACTTTTAACATTAATGTATTTTTGTGGATTTCCTCAAATGCCATTAAATAATTTTAAGAACCTTTTGAGATAAAACCCTAATAAACCCCCCCTAGTGTGTTTAAGCTTTTCTTCTAGATAGTTCTGAAGTTGCATTGGTAACTTTGCTTTTCACTCAATTCTCTGATTTATTAATGAAAATTCAAGTTCAACAGTATGTGAGAAGAGAATGGGTGTTCTCTGAGTGACAGGGAACTTATGAAGAAAGACTGGAATGTTTTTTTTTAAAGATATCAGCCTGGTTCATGATGTTAAAATTGTGAGTAATGACACAGGTAGGACCTGTCCCTCTGTGTGCTCCCCCTGCATCCTTAAGAGCCAAGCAATTTGGAAGCTTTTTTGAATTTCTGTGATGGATTCCACTTACATCAGATAAAAGCTAAATGGTGTGGATTTTTATAGGGCTGTATACTAGCGTAAGAAGCTGTTCAGCTGCATCTGAAGAAGTGATCCAGTCTGACAGCCGTTCTGATTGCAAAAGCCAGGGTGTATAAATGGAATAAAACAAAATGGAAGTGATTAACAGGAATAAAAATAAACAGCTTTTGGTCTTGGTAAATGATACCTTTAGAGCATGGCAGCCTTGTTGAACATAATTAAAGTTGTAAGAACTGGGGTAGGGTGAGTGGGCTCTATTCTCTGAGGTCATGATGGCAATACAGAGGTCAGGATTTTGCACTTAAGTCTTATGTAAACAATGTCATGCCCTGGTAAGTATAAGAATTGATTTAACAAAGTTACACTAATTTAAAAAAAAAACACACCAAAACAAAGGTGCACTCATTTGATAGCAAAATTTGAGTGCAGCCTCTGTATCCTCATTTAACCAATTAATGGGGAAAAGTGGGAAATACAGACTTCTGTTCATGCTTGCTTGGGAATGCCTGTTGCTACTGAGTGAGTCTGTGGTGTCAGGCTTTGTACAATAACGTTGCCGTAGCTTTCCCAGAGCCTGCTCCTTATAATCTGCAGGTAGGCAGTTGTTCATTTTTGCCTCCAGTTCAAAATGAGACTTCTTAGAACTTCTATTTCTAGTTGCGTCTATTGAGTATTACTTTGCTGTGGAGCTCATGTGTTTATCCATCTTGCACACTTGAATGGTGCTGTGTATCTCCCCAGGTATATTAAATCTTCATTTAGTTCCAGTGGTTGTGGAGTTTGGTTGCTTTTTCCCCCTTTATTAGTGGTTTGGGTTATGTATTCAGATATACATTTCTGTATGGTAGAAAATAAATTCAGGGGTGTGGAAGTATCCAGGCAGGTGTCCCTTCTGAATTACACTAATTGTACTTTCTCCCTGCCTGATCTCTGACTCCTTAGTGTTGAACCTCCTTTCGTTACTGTACATGACCAGTCAGAAGGAACCACCAGCTCCAGACAGAACATGTCTCTGACTGTTAAAAGAAGGATAGCTGGCAAAAGCCATAAGAATTCAGTTGAAAATGGGGTTCTGTAACATAGCCTGGCAAGCACAGGCACCACTCCCTCCCAGAACTTTCAAGGGCAGTTGCTCAGGCTTTCACACACTTTGTCTAGTCATCCACCAGCTGTGAGCTGGCAGGGGCTGACCAGTTTAGAAATTGCTGTTTGTATAAGCTGTCACTTTGTTATCACTGCAGTGTAAGGAGGGCTGCAGGCCCTCAGAGAAGAGAAAGATGGGTGTTCAGCATAAGGATTAAGTATACCGAAGAAATACACTGCAGTTCCTGGCTCCAGCTGTCTTTAGGCAGCTCTTCCTTGGTGTGAAATGCTGCCTTAATGTAGGTCAGCTTTAACTGTTGTAAATGGGTGTAGTTCTAGTGAAGTCAATGAGCCGGTGTTAATTTACTTCACTTGAGAATCTGTCCAAGTAGATGAGCAACTGGCAAACTCAAAGGCAAGTGCTTATCCCACAAGAGAGGTTCAAATCAGTTAGGTGTTTTGCGTTTGTTTTCTTCTTCTCTTCTGAGGAAGAAGTTAACATTCCTACATCCTGATTGTGTTTATTGCAAGTAGAATTGTGTTCACAAACAAATGTTTCTAAACTGGTGCTGTTTTGGAAATAAAGAGATAATAAGTACTTCAGGATCTCATTCCAGATACTCTCCTTACTAATAAAATGAGTGGGTAATCTGAAGTCAGTTGAAGAATAGGTGAAATCACAAAACTGTCAGTCATCACTCTGTGTGACTGACATAATTAGCTTCTGTGTGGAAGAGGCTGAAGATTGCTTTTAGTGGAGACTGCTAACACTTGCCCTGTGCTATTCACAGAACAGAGGCATTGCTTATCCCAGGAGTTTTGAAACACTGTGTTTTGCCCCAAAAGAGCTTACTTTGCTGTATTGTAGCTGGTGTTTACCTGACACTCTAACATAGAAGGAAGAGGATATAGACCGGTTACACCTTTGCTGAGGCTCATGAGGATGTGTGTCCCGTCTGTTCAGAAGTACTTCACTTGAATCAGCCTAGTCGCTATAGATACAAATACATGTTACAGAAAGTTGCAAGACTGGTAACACTTAACACTTTCAGTTGTTTAAAAAAAAAAAAAAAAAAGGCCTTACAGGTCAAATGAAAGTTATGGCCCTTTTGGCAAGCTAGATGACAAAGCTGTTGGCTTCAAAAACCACATCAGAGTAACTAAGCCATTAAGAGTTTCCTAATCTAATGTTATCAAGTGGCGCTATCTGTAAGTCTCGGAGAGGAGTCAGATGCTTATAGTACTGGACTTAAAGATGTGCAAAAAGGAGAAAACCCCCTTATTTCTATAGCATACTACATACATACTTATTGGAAGAGTGTGCAGTGCATGAGGAAAGAAAATGCCAACTGACTCTTGGTTTTGTTGTTGTCTTTAACAATTCAGCACTATCCAGAGTCTCTGGGGCTAGATGCTTCCAACTGATGGGATGATTTTGTTACCTAGATTTGATGTTGTTCTTAGTGTTTGCAGGACTGGAGAGGTTTATTTTGTTCAGCTTCAATTGCAGCTCTTTACTGCCCAGTACTTTGTTCCTCCTGCAAGCAGATGTATTGAAGTTTTTTTCTTAAGGTGCTTTGCATACCAATTGCTGTGCATTTACACTAGGTGCAACCATGTAAAATGTTTACTCTTTAATGTGTACTTCCTATTTTTTGTGATCAAATAGCTCCAGGAATAAGGACGTATACATTTTAAATGTTCATAAACATACACTCAAGGAAGACTTGTAATAAGCAAAAGAACTGCTGTATGCAGAATGCCACCTCTTGTATCAGACTAAAAGTATGTGGAGCTTTGCTCCTTTACCTCATCCACTGGCACTTAAAATGAAACATTTAGCCTGGAGTGTGTTCTGGATATTTCCAAATGGTGTCGAGTATCATCACATTGGGGTTTTTTTGTGAATGGTTGATAGTCCTAGGTGGAAGGCTTGGTTGTATCCCGGTTGACTGTTTAAAGACTGCCATTTGTAGCTAGGACTCATAAGAGGATCTTGGAGTCATCAGACATTTCATTTCTCAGCTGTATGACTTCAGGGGATGTAAAGGACAGAGCCAGGTACAAAGGAAGGTTCTTCAGTATTTCTTTTACCAGATCTGTAATGTGCTTTGTATATGTAAGAAAACTGAGTGCCGTGGTTTTGTGTTTAGGATAACCTAAGCATGGTTTCTCCTGTTAAATTCTCAAGGGTTGCGAACAGAGATAAGTCAGGTCTCGGTCACATTTGTCTGCGATGAGAATGCATACTGCAGGCACAGGGTACCTATTTTGTTTGGCATCACCTTCACAGCATGGGAATTCTCTTGCCTTCTGTACATCAGCTGGACAGAGGCCGCAGTGGTCCAGAGGTGTGCCCTGAGCTACGTGCCTGCTGATTAGGAATTCACTTTCTAGGTACAAGTCAGTGGGGATTTGAAGGCACTTGTATGTCAGCAGTTTGAGAAACAGTGTTTACACAGCAAGCATGATAGTCAAGGGTAATGAAGACGGAGAATTGGAGACCGGTAGGTCCTCAGTGACATGGGATCTCTGCTCATTATTCAGAAACAAGCCTTGTGTACAGGACTTCCTCAGCAGTTCTTTCCTTCCTGATTTGAGATTCCTTAACATGGGTAGTGTTGTGGGAGACTGCAACAGAAAATCTCTTGATTTGACTTGGTTGTGTGGTTGCTCTGTCATTTAATGCTTTGCTTAGTTTTTTTTCTTTTTTTTTTTTTTTTAAACCATCTATCCAGACGTCTTGCTTGCCCTGCCCTGCTTATAGTGATTTATTTTAATTACAGCTTGAGTTAAATTTTCTTTGAACATGTTAAGGTATGTTTCTGTAATACATATGTATTTAAGTCAGATATTATATAATGTATCTGCTATGTTTTGGAATGTGCATAGTTCCCTGGCAACTGTTAGGCAAAATAATGCCTTTACGTATATTGTATGTAGTGTAGGAAATCATTATTTTACTCTTAAGTTACATATGAGTGATTTTTTTTTTTTTTAAAAAATGAAGTAATACCCTTGGGGATAAAGTAGGATCAAAAGCCATTTCTGTGTAAGAAGTTGGTTTAAGTATTGTCAGTGTTAATACTGCAGTTTTGCTAATATTTGTACCCAGTGAAATGACTTGGCAGTCCTCAGGGCTAAAGTCCAGTTTTGGGGCTGGTGTAAGACAGGACTCTTTTCTTCTTAAACTTTTGTTATTTTATGCCATTGCAGACCAAGTCAGAATAGTAGAGGCCTGTTTGTATCTGAGGGTGAATTAAGCTAAAGGAAACAGTGTTTCCACAACTAGATCGTGAAAAGTATCAGAACGTGTGCTAGTGTCCGCTCCCGCCTGCAGGATTGCATGTAAAGCTTCTTAGTTTTCGTGGATAACACGCAGTTCCAGAGATTAGTACATCTAGTGTATAAGCATATAGACTTAAATATATTAAGTGAGCAAAAATTCTGGGAAAAATATGAAAAATTGGAGTTTCTTTCTGAATTGAAACCTGACTAGAGGATCAAACTCTTTAATGAGCTTCTTTTTGAAACTTTACTTGTCAACAGCCATTCAGTTTGTGTATTCACCACTTCCTCCTAGTGTGTTTAATGTGCAGGATATCAGCAGATATGTAATGTTAGGACTCTGTATATTTTAATGAGCTGGAATATAGAAGGATCAAGCAGGGTTTTTCTTTGCTTCTGTTTCACATTGACTGAGTAAAGATGCTTATGGGCTCTTTTGATTTGACCTAGTATAAATAGCTGCCCATTTATGCAACAGCAAAGGCTAACTTAAGGTTCAGGTTGGTTTTGTGTTGTGGGGTTTTTTTTTTGTGTGTGTGTGTGTGTGTGGTTGTGTTGTGTTGTGGGTTGGGTTGTTTTTTTGGTTGGTTTTTTTTTTTGTTTTGTTTTGTTTAATGGGATTAAGAAATCACTAATTAGAACACCATGAAAGTCACGGAAGAGGATCACAGCACCCAACCTTCAGAAGCAATAGTAGTCTGGGAAGTATTCAACAGTTGAGCTAATTAATGCCTTACTGCATTAGGCTGTTGATATATTGGCCAGCTTTAATTATGTGCATTCAATAAAAAGTAGATGTTACTCAGGCTGTATTTGTTTCTTAAGGAAGTATTTCTAACATAGAGAAAATTGATAGAGAGTTTGAAGAACAAGATTTATTAAAATAGCTATGTATTGTCTGTTGAAATATTTTCCCTTTTTTGGTGTAGCCTTGGAACAAGACCACATTCAACAACTTGAAGGGAAAATTACAGAGTGTATCCAGTACTATCTTGCCATCATAAGAAAGTGGGTTTGGTCTCACAGTTGAAGGATGATTGGGTTAGGGATAAATATTTTGTATATCCTTTAACAATGAAGCACTGTTCCGTTTGTTGTTTTTGTGTGTGTGTATGTATGTACATTTAAATGTGTGACTCATTAATGTAAAATAGATAAATACTTGATAGAGTTCTTTATCTATCCACAATGCATTTATCTGCTATGATAGATTATTGAGAAGTATTGGATACTCACTTCACTTAATCTTCCCAGCTGAGGTGTACTATATGGAACTCTACTGACATTTGATTGTTAAAATGTTACAAGTACCCTTCCTGTGAAGGTTCAGTTACTTCAAACTGTAGCTGGGACTATGAGTTGGGATTTGCTTGTCCATGATAGGAGTGCTAGCATGATGTTGAGTTTACAGTAGGCAGAACTATTACTAACAAAAAAAAGCAAGCGATAATTTTTGATGTATCATTTTTTTTACTACCTTATTATTTTGGAATGGTACATGAAGTGTCACACCTGTGTGAAATGTGAGTATTAATCATACCACTTTTAGTATAATATTTGTGGTTGAAATCTACAATGTTAACAAATTTTCTCAATGTAATTTAAAGAAAAAAAAGCATTTTTTTTAATTTTAGGAGCAGCAGGAAGAGAAGAATTATCTAGATAATATTTAGTAATACTTTTTGTGTCACTGCATTAAGATACCCGCACCACAGTAGTAAAATCTTAAGTATTTTGATTATTTTTTTTCATCTTTTTTTTCACTTTGAACAGTCTTAAGGAGTAAACCTTGTAAGCAGAGTTTATATTAGTTTCTAAAGATAAGCTCTTTGTCTCTTTCCTTGCTTTCTAGGAAATTAAAACAATTCGTCATGGGAATAGACTTCAAAGTTAAGTCTGTAAATTTGATTTAAAAAATCATGCAAAAATCATTAATTACTTGTTAGAACAATCAATTAAGAGGCTCCATATGGTAAATGGTTTTGGTATACTCATATTTCAGTGTCAGAATTGAGAGACAACTGGATTTAGGAATAGGTAACGTGAGTAAAGTAGTATAATATGAGTTTTCAGTTCCAACAAAATTCAGGGTAGACAACTGAAGTTTATAGTAATCTTTAATCAGGCACATAAATAGCCTGGTTTTGGATGATTGTCCATTTCAAGTTCTTTGTAAGTTTTAGCTTTCTCTGTGCTATATTGCTTTTTTTATCACTGATTGTTTTGTGGGGTTTTTTTTGTTTTGTTTTTTGTGGAATACAGTTGCTCATGACTGTATTGGACAGCTTTCTTCACTTGCATCATCTTTGCTTTTCCCCAAAGACTTTTTCTCCAAAGGAAATAAGTCCTACCGAATTATTTTGGTGTATCCTGAATATAAATAAATTGCTCTTAGTACATTTAACTAGCAGTTTTTACTAGATAATAAGGAATGTTTCTTAAAGATAATATGTGATTATGTTGCTTGCTACTTTGGTGTAGTTCTGTTCTAGCTATGGAGCACTGACTTATTATTTATTGGATCATTAAATCCCAAAGTAAAAGACAATTCATTGTCCTAGGTAAGGTAGAAGTTTCTATTTTTCTTCCAAAATCTCTGCTTTACTTTAAATTCCTTGTCTGGGATAGGTGAAAGGATTAACTTGTTCTTCCAGATCACAAACTGCCATATTTTATATCCAGGATACCTAGTTATTTAGTTTGAAATAGATTAATCCATGCATAACATACAAATATTAGTCTGTTGTGATTTTTTTTTTTAAAGAACATTCATCCTTCCCATGAATAGTTTTGACAATTTTCAGCAACTCCTTTTAGACAGGTCTTTAATCCTCTGCTACTGCCTGTCTCCATCATTATAAATACAAGTTTAGGCATGCTAGAGAAGGGGGGGAACATTTTCTCTCAGAAAATACTCATCTTTAAACAAAAAATGAAGTGTCTTAGAGAGTTATTAAAATAAGGAAGCTTATATATAATTGAGGAATAAAATAAGTAGAAAAAACATACAGTCTTTCATGTGCATATTTAAGCAGCTTGTTTTAATTTGGGAAGCTTCAGAGTGAAAAATGTTATTTATAAAATGTGTTTTCTGTTCCATTAGAATAGAAAATACCATTTTAAAAATACATAATGACAAGTACTTCATTGCCCCTCCCATCCACATTTCTAAAAATTTTTGTTTGATTCCTTCAACATCTGTTGTTTGAGACAGTAATTGGGACACCACTATAGGAATGCTACAGTTTCCTTAGGAAAAGCCACTCTTCCCTCTGCATCCACACTCTCTTCTTTTACTTCTCTACCTTGCTTCAGTTTACTGTGTGAACACAAGGCCACACTGCTGCTATTCCTTCTCTTTCCGTAAAGGAAATGCTGCTCCACAGCATAAAATTCCAAGTGAATTTAAATTTTGCATAACATACTCGTTACAGAGTGCTATTGCTCTAGTGTTCTATATAAATGGCATGAAATGCCAGTAGCTGCCTGTTTTGTTTTGTTTGTGCCAGGTTGTGGTACTGCAGTAGAAAGCATTTTATTTTTCAATTAAAGATAGTTGACTCCAAAACCAACCAACCAACCAAAAAAAAAAAAAAAAAAAAAAAAAAAAGTCTGGAATTAAGTTTTATAAGATTAAATGTTACAGTGTAGTATTTTACAGATTTTTTTTTATAGCATTACTCTTAAATAAGGTATGACAAACTGTTTCCACCTTCTTTGGATTAAGGTACTATGTAAATGCAGAAAAATTCTTTTCTATTACTATTATACACCATTAAAATTAAATCTAATGGAAAATACTGTGAGGGTGATGTTTGCTCCATGTTATTGATATGGTTCCATCATATCAAACTATGAATCTCTTAAAACAGCCTCATGTGAGTGATAGTGGCTTGCAGCTTACAGTTTAGGAAACATCTTCAAGGAAAGACCAAAGATGGTCATCTTTTATAATGGCAGGTAGTAGTGGAAAGGACTTTTGGAGCTTTGTGTAAGTGACACTTTACATACTGTATTTTCTCCATATATATGTATTGTTTGGTCAGACTTAGATCTTACAAGCAGGCTGAGGTCTCGCTGGCTTCCTTAATCTGAATATGACCACGTAGTTGCATCCAAGAGTTATTGCCTGTCTTCAACTGTGTCCTATGGATTCTTTCAGAAATGCTTTCCCTTCTAGCACAGTAACAAAGGGAGGGAAAAAAATTCTTGAAGATAAGTTTGCCATGCCAGTGGAGACATAGTTAAAATCAATGAATCTTTTATAATTAAAATAGCAACTGTATGACTCAGATTTTGTGGTAGGCAGGTGGAATGCTTTGTTGTGGCTAATTAAATTACAATTCTGCTCTTAGTTCTTGAGCATTTTCCAAGGAGTTTTCCCACCATATGCATTGCCTGTGATAAGACCAACCTTTTCTTTGTTTGGCTTACGCATTCCTTTCTATGTGGGTAACAACCAAAATTATTGGAACTACACGTCTGTCCTCTCTGAGGGTTAATGTTCAGTGTTAAGCATCTGCCTCCACCTTAAAAGAAGAGGATTCAATTATCACTTCTTTCAGTGAAGTTTCTTATTGGTGAAATAAAGTAGGGCAGTGGGATAGACTCTTGACTTCCTGAATGTTCTAAATATTTCTGAGAATTGAGTTATTGCTACAGCTTATTTTAATCAGTAAACCAACAATGAGGAAGAGAGTAATCCTAGGAATATGTATTTTTAAAATATGTTTAATTTGTGATAATGATATTATTTTACATATACTTGTTGAGCCTAGCCAAATGGATGCCATTTAATCGCTAGTGCATAATTCTGCATAAACACAAAGCTGACTTTGTTCCTAATGTATTCAGCTATTCTATTAGATTCTAGGTATCCTTAAGTTATCAGGTCCTATGAAAATACACTGCATTACAATGGTAATATTTTAATTCAGAAATCTGGTTTGTATTTTTGGTGGTTTTTTCCACCTGCAAGACTTTCTCTCGGTAGAAGCTAACCAAGTTGATTTCAGTGTTTGTGAAGGATTCTAAATTCATGTGTTTTCATCAAAGAGTGCCTTAAGAATGCCTCACATCTGTTGGTATCAAACATTTCTGGAATGTAAATTCAGAGAATTAAACCAGATACATTTAAAATGAAAACATTTTGGAGTTAATAATTACTTAAAATTTAATGAATTCTGAATATGAGTCAGCAGTATGCCCAGGTGGCCCAGAAGACCAAGGGCATCCTGGCTTGTATCAGGAAGAGTGTGGCAAGCAGGACTAGGGAAGTGATCATCCCCCTGTGCTTGGCACTGGTGAGGCCACACCTTGAATACTGCGTTCAGTTTTGGGCCCCCCACTACAGGGAAGACACTGAGGTGCTGGAGTGTGTCCAGAGAAGGGCAACGAAGCTCGGGAAGGGTCTGGAGCACAAGTCTCATGAGGAGCAGCTGAGGGACCTGGAGGTGTTTAGTCTGGAGAGGAGGAGGCTCAGGGGAGAGTTTGTTGCTCTCTACAATTACCTGAAGGGACGTTGTAGGCAGGTGTAGGTAAGTCTCTTCTCCCAGGTAACAAGTGCTAGGACAAGAGTGGAAGGTCTTAAGTTGTACCAGGGGAGGTTTAAATTGAATATTAGGAATAATTTCTTTATGGAAAGGGTGGTCAAGCATTGGAATAGGCTGCCCAAGGAAGGGTTGGAATCACCATCCCTGGAGGTGTTTAAAAGGCGTATAGATGTGGCACTTAAGGAAATGATTTAGTGGAAGACTTGACAGTATTAGGTTAGTGGTTGGACTCGATGATCTTAAAGGTCTTTTCCAACCTAAATGATTCTATGATCAAATTAGTAGGAAGTAGACACCCTGCAACAGGAGAGGGAGGAGCATGAACAGCCATGACTTCCAATTTTAAATGTTGTATCAGTGAGAAAATAGCATTACATGTCATCAGTTCCTACAAGAAAACAAAAGCAAAAATGCAGGACCTTGACAGGAAAGCCGTAAGATCTGAGTGTTTCACCTGTTCAGACCAGCTGTCCCATGTTGGGTGTTGCTTTTGGTTTAAGACTGCAAAGTCTCAGACATTAACAGTAGCTAGTTTTATGTGATATGTGGGAAAAAGTGTCATGTATTGGAAAGTTGAGTTAACTTCTTAATGTACTTCCCTTGTGTTTATATTGAGTGTTTAAGTGGCATTTTACGAACCCCATCACCATACTGCTGCTGCTGAAGTGACTAATGGGCAGATCTATTGACACCATCTGTCTAAGGAATCCACAGTGGCTCTTTCGAAGTCTGGTTTAGTGTTCGATTGAAAGGCATTCTTTATAGGAGCATTTATTTCTGTGTTCCTTTCTTTTTTCTTTTTTTTTTTTCTTCTTCTTTTTTTCTCTTCTGTTCTCTTTCCCCTCCCAAGGATCCTCAGGGGTGATTCATGCTGGAATTTCCCGCAACTTCCCCTGACTTCCTTTTGCACATCCAGTAAATACCTCTGTTCATTCTCCGGTACTATATGATACGTTGGCACTTCTTACCATAGTATAGAAGCTGTAGGGCAATCTGGGCAGAAATAAAACAAGAGTAGCTTATATTGCAGATAATTATCTTAAAACTATTTGATGTGTATAAATAATGTTCTTAGAATTGAACTGATGTCTTCTGAATTACTTCTGTTTGCTGGTAGGAGTACTTAATTCTGCAAGGGGGAGTTAAATTCTACTTAATACTTAGAATAGCTATTTATTTAAAAATTATTCTAGTTGAGTAGTATGAGGGTGTTTGGGAGGTGGAAGGCGTAGGTTGATATGCAGTGCTCCAGTAGTTACTAATGCTGCTCAGTCTTGCCATTGGCAGAAGCAGCATGATGCTCTAAGGAAATTTTGTTGCTAGTGGTGATGATTTAGAGGGGCAATTGTATACATTTATATTAAAATGTAGACTTTTGTAAAGACTGTGTTCTGAAGCATCTGGAGTTTTAGCTTGTGGCTCACTGAGCCATTTACCAATATCCATGAAGTGAAAATACTAAGGTCAGTCTGCAGAGCAATAGTGATTGCTTGGGCTTGCTGAAGGTCCTAGCAAGTCAAAACAAAATTTGTAGTTTGTAAATGAAGACCTAGGCAAGATGGGAGAGTAGCTTTATCACAAGTTGATATGAGGAGTTTTATTTAAAAAGAAAATGGGTAAAAATAGCAACACACACGCACACACCCAAGCAAACAAACAAAGCAAGCTAGGTAAAGATCCAAGTTGGGTCAACAGTGAGCAATGAAAGTGAGCTGATGATGCCATTGCAAGTGCTAGAGATTCTGGGAAGGGGAGCTAACTTCTCTCAGGTAATGACTTAAGGTTTAATTGTTCCCAGTAAACAAGTTTCCTCTGTTCAGCTGATGTGTGTTTCTTATTTGGTAATGTTTAACATGGGTTAGTATTAAACAATCTCAGTCTCTAAGTTCTAACGCCAATAATGATGTTGTAGGTACTTTCTTGACTGAACTGAGCAACCTGACCCATGTAATTTAATGGTATTTAGAAATTTAAGTTCATCTGGTTACAAGTTCTGCAAAACTATATTTTTATGTTAACAAAAAAAATCCAAGTATAACAAGAATTTAACGGTGCTGTGCCCAAACCTATTCAACAAGTATGTTCTAACCATATGAATGTTATCTGCAGTAACTTCATATTCATAACTAACTTAAAAATACCTGTGGTTTGTGTCCATTGAGTTTCTTCAGGGATCACAGAGGAAGAACCAAACTATAAACCCTGTCTAGGTTTCCTGCACTGGCCTTCCTCATGAAGACTGTAGTATCCTGAGATTCTTGTTCTTCTGTACCAGAGAATCAGTGGACCTAGTACTTCTGTAGGAGTTCATGGGATATGTTCTTGTTAGATTTGAAGGACAGGGGAAAATAACTACTACTCTGCTAAATTTACTCATTTATAGCACTAAAATTAGCTATTGGTCACAATGATGGGAGCAATATGAAGACATAATTGATGTCTTAGTAATTTAACCTTTCATCTTTTCCACTTGGTTCTGTAAGCAGACATTTTATTTTGGACATCTTTTATGAAAAATATGAGTCACACCTCTCAGGCACTGCATTTGTTTCTGCAGTCCTGGGCAGGTCCTGTAACAGTTATGTTGGGAGCATTTTGAAGACAAAAAAATTGAGTTTTTTTTTTTTTAAACATAAAAGATTTGGTATAATGAATAAAAATCTATTTCTCACATAACTTACAAATCTGTAGCATAAAGGAGATGATGCTTTGTGGGGGAAAAAAAATATCTGATTTTGGTTTATAGAAGGGTGTTGTTTTTATTTAGTCTCATATTCAGTTGTTTAGAAGTAGTTACAAAAATATCCCTACTTTTTAAAAATGGCTTTGTGGTATTCAGTCATCACTTTTGCTGAGACCTAATGACAAGCAAAAGTGATCCAACTGTGGCTGCATCAAAGATACTGAAAAGCCTACAACCTCAAACCCATACTAAGAAATGAAAGGAATGTTTGACAGTTTGATGAATTCTAAGTGTAATAATAAGTAACTATGGTCAACATCACACTGTATTACTTTGGATGCAATATAACTTTGAACTTTATGTTTAAAATAGAACTTAAACAGGCTTCTGTCAGTATTATGTAGCTTTTTATAAAGTATGCATTATAATTTGTCAAGTTCAACCACATTTTCTTTCAAACTTTTTATCTGCATTTATTTCTCTCTCATGAAATGTCTTGAACATATCTTCATATGCAAGACAGAAAAATCTGTCATCTGTGTGCAGCAGTTTGACCTTGAAAATAGGAAAGGAGCATGTAAAAACAACATAGTTGTTGTTTTTTTGGTTTTTTTTAAAGGACTCCCTGTTGTGAATATGTATCTGTTCTCTTAGCTGCATGAATAAATCTTTCATTTTGAGAATAGTACCTCATTTTGTAAAATCATAATGTCATCCTATCACATTTTGATTGAAAGATCAACTTAAAACCATATTTACTTGGAGGAAATGGACAAGCCAGTTTTACCGTTTTAAGGTACGGTTTATGTTGATAATGTTTACTTTTAATGATCTATAGACTTTTTAAGTTGTATGGATTAATATTTGATTCAGAGTAGTTTCTGGTGAACATGTACAGTCATATTGTGTGTGAGATTAATGAAGTCTTTTTTGTTGTTTTTTTTGGGGGGGGGGGGTTGGGTGGTTTTTTCTCTTTTTTTTTTTTTTTTTTTTTTTTTTTGATCTTCCCAGATCAGTTTCAGGAAGGATACCAATCATTTCAATTCTTTAATGATTCCTATTTCCAGTTGCTGAAATTTTCATTTTCCTTCTTCCCCCTTCCCCTCCTTGATGAAATAATCCTTAGGAGTAGATTCCTTTTTCCAGGATTGAAACTTCAGTTCCTCTGGTTTATTGTCCCTAGTAGTGTACTATCTTACCTACATTGGAAGCAATGCACTGTTAGTAATACACTATTTATCACTACAATTTTGTCTACCCCTGCAGATTTTTTTCACCAAAAGTTATTAAGTAGAGTTCTGTCTCAGTGGAGAGCCAGCATGCTGTAGACTGAATGATGGGTATTCATAGGGAAGGGAGTCTTCTTAATGGAAGGGGTGGGGGTGTGTGTGGGGGGGAAGGTACATTAGTGAAGGAGAGCAGGTAAATTGTTGCATGGAGAGGGGACTACAATGAGCAATACTAATAAGCATGCAAGGCTTTAGGCACTTGCATTCACAGCAGTGTTCTGTGGAGATGGCCTCTTTAGCATTATTTGTCTTCTTACTTCCTGTCCCCTGCTAATTCATTCTTGTCATTGTGAGAGCTTTTAATGTAAAAGTAATGATTTTTAGTAATTCTTTCTGGGCTTTATGACAGCATTAACGGGAAAGCGGGGATTTTTTTTTTCTCCTGAAGTATATCAAGAAAGGCTTCTTTCAAGGTCAGGGATGATCTCTACTATGGCTTGATTCTACATGTTTATATGAATATTCCTTTTGCAGTTAATCATTGTGGATATTTACTTGAACTAGGTTGGAAGACATTTTTTAGGATCTGTTGTTTTGCTTTAGAACAATGGTTAAGTTTGTGTTTCATTTTAGAGTTGGATTTACAGGAATATAAGAGACTAGTCTGTGTTGGCCCACCAAATTCCTGTGACTTCTCATGGAAGAAAATAGTGAAGGAAAGTAATTAAGAGGAGGTGAAGAACTGTACACTGTATTTTTTCTTTGTTACAGGTGAAATTTCAAAGAATTGTAAGCTGGTATTTTGTCAAGGTCAAGGAAAGAGGGATTTCTTGTGTTTTGTAAATAAGAAATAGAAAACTATTTCATGTTTCAGTTTCCTTTAGCCAGTCTTGTTTAAAGATGGGTGCTGTTAGGCTCTAAGAAGGATGGGATGAGATACTTAACATACAGTGTTTACTTACATATGCATGCAGCACACTCAATGTATAGTTGTCTGTTTAATCATTCACTTTATTGCTTCTAGTCATCATCGCACAATATTACATTCTTATAGCTTGACCAGTGAAACCAGTATGAATATTGGTAAATGCCTGCTGAGGTAGCCGATTTGATTTGACCTGTACGTAGGCATACTCTGACAGGGGTAGAGTTCTACAATCAAGGGATCTAAAACTAAAACAAATAAAAACACTCTACATTCTTTTCTCAGTACTATATTAAGGTTTCCAGTTTTCAAATCAGCTTTAAGGATTTAGAGACTCGAATCCTGTTGAAATGCACTGGGACTTAGTGCTTCATAGAGTCTTTTTATTGTCTAAATCTGTAAATTGATTTCAGAATAGGTCTATAAGCACCTTTATTTTTATTTCTTTAGAAAATAGTACTTTTAATATGATTAGAGGCACAGACAATGATGACAATTAATTGGCAAGAACAGACATATTGAGGGCCTGTTGCATTTTTAATATTAAGGGCATTTTGAGACCTTTAAAGAAGGCTGCCTACTACATGAAACACTCTCTGCAGTGTGTATAAAGTGTATAGAATGACAGCTTGAAAGTATATTATTTAGTATATTCAGCTTATGTCATTAGAAGAAAAGACTTAAAATGCCTTTTTTTTTCTTTTTTCTAGTTTGAGTGCTCTGGTCTTGCATGTGGAAAAAAGCCTTTGTTTTGATTTTTTTTTTAAATTATTTTTTTATACCTGATTGAAACCTAGTTTTCTCTGGTGTGTTTTTCAAAGTAAATTAGAGGAACTCTGGTTTGATTCAACATTTCATCGTATGCTATCAATTTAATTCCAGTTTATTTAATTCTTCTATTTAATTAATCCATTTAGTTCTTCCATTTGCAGGTTTTTAGTAGTTAAGCATTTGTACAAAAGTTGATCTCTGTTCATATAAATAACACAAAGTCAAAGCTTCAGTAGCTGGTCTTTAACCCAATCCCCTGTTACTTCCTTCATCAGTTAACAGATGACTTTCTGGAGAATTACAAGTACAAACAGTGAACTTGTCTCATGGATAATGCTGCATGGTCAATTAAGAACTAATACAGCAACTAGTTGAAAAATGGTCCTCTTTAAACAAGAGAAAGGCAGAGATTTTATTTTCATTATTAAAGCTATGTATCCTGACGTTCAGTTTTCAGCTTTGGCTCACTTTTCTGTCTTTTTAAATAAAGTCTGTCTTGAGTAGAATTCTGTAACATTGTTACTAATTCATCTTTTTTTAAAATAAAAAAAAAATCTTATTCTTGTTTTTAAAAGTGGTGTGGCATCTTGTTATTTTGGAAAAGCTTGTTTAATATGTCAGATATCTTTGCACAGGGAATAAAGCTACATAACAAAGCAGCTGTGAAATCTTAATGTTGACCTGTAAGAACAGTTGTTTGATTGCACAGATTGCGACGATATTGTTGGGATTTTTTAACTGATATTTAAACACAGATATTAAAAGGAAAAGAAAATAAAAACCAACCATGCTTGCTGTTCAGCAGTTAGGCTTTGTGAATCTGTTTTGTCATCTCACTGTTTCTGCTGGGACTTGTGATTTCTGGATGTTCTGAAAAGTGCTTCTCAATCTTTTTAGTGCATAGCATTGACTAAATGGTACTAACACCAGCGTGGAACCACCATTTGAGATAAGGGAAGATGAAGAAGAAATTTTTTTTTTTTTTTAATTATTTTATTATTTTGATTAGATTCAGCATGTAACATACTGTTTTCAGTTTTCTAGTTTAGTTCTCCATTATTTATGGTAGTATTTAAATAGGGCTATGCAAATGTTAGTAGATTGGACTGTTAGCAGATTCCGTGAATGGGTGGATAAATATCTGTCTGTCTTCTGGACTTGAAATAATCACCCAGGTTAGTTGGGATCCAAAAAGGAGCTGGATACTTGAAGTGAACCAGTGACTAAAGCTGCCTTTCTGAAACCTGTATCATCTATTTCACAATCACGGGGAAGCCTGTATGCTGCCAGAGAAATTCCCCCCTTTCCTCCCCAACTTTCTGTGCCCTTCTTCATGCCTCCTACTCTTCCTATGGTTTTCAGGGCATTCAGCCCACTAACAACTTGCGTAACTGTCTCTCAGACCTACTGGATTGTGTTTGATAAACAAGTCACAGTTGCTTACTTTTAAATGTGGTGTTTTAACTGCTTTATGTAAAATTGATCAATAGCCCTTGGAGTGGAGACTTCTCTATTTGATGATACAAGTGGTCCCCCTCATCACCTTCCTCACTTCTTCTCTGAAAAAATATTCTTGTGTGGTTTTAAAAGAAAGGGCATAAACACCCTGAAAACATCCGAAGTCTGTGGACAGCTTGTTCCAGGCAGAAGGAGATGACTAACTTACCATTACTGAAGTGGCAAGACACAAAAGAAACAAGAGATTTGACTTTGGCTTGGTTAGGCAGTTTCACACCAAGTAGGCTAATTCTACATCATTTTCTGCTTAGAATGTTAAAAAAAATAATATTATTTTGTATTGAATCATTTTGTCTTTCCTCTGCACTCCATAGGGGTTATATGTACCTAGTAGAAAATCTTGATTATTTCCCCCCTGCCCCCAACTGCAAAGGCCAGGCACTTGGTGTTTATAAATAGTGCTTTCTCTTAGGGGTATATCCAGAGAGGACCTTGAGCAGCTTCTCACCACACCACTCTTAAAGAAGAACATATGGTTGAGTGGCACACCATTTTGTGTAGAGCTTTGAGCTCTCCTTGAAGCCCAGTTCATTTTTTCCTGATAAAACACAGGATTTTGGCTGAAGTATTTGAGACCTTTTTCTTTCCTTCTTTGAAGTCTTATGCACCAGTTTCTTATTCATTTATTTTTCATTAGATTATAATTTTCGAAGTTGATGAATTAACTCAGTAGCTCTTTTGATGGTAATGTTTATCAATGATGGTGGTGTGCTCCATTGAAAGTTTTAAGCCGTTAATGCGGATAAAGACTTCCTAGTCTTTCCCCAGTGTCTCCTTCCTAACAGTCTTGAAAGTGAGCTGTATACTACAGTCCTTATGAAGAATCAAATGGTGTTGAATCTGTCCTAAGGAGCTTGACTACTTACAGGTCACTTCTGCTTATAAAGTCCTGTAGCTATTCGAGTGTGGTGTTCCTCCTGCAGATATGCCAGTTCATAAATACTTGCAGCAATCATGAAATTACAGAACAAATTAAGAGTAGAATTCCTGTGTAATGTATAGAGGACTGACAATTAGCAGTACAATCTCTCAAGAAAAGAGCCATTCACTTTTAATAGATCTCTTTTTTAGCACTACTTAGCTTGTGCTTTCATTCAAAACACTGAGGGGGAATTTCCTGTTTATTTGAAGTGAGAATTTAAAACAAGGACAGATGATTGTCATTCAAAGTTCTTCAAACTGATATGTGTGCCATAATACCTACTTATTAGTCATGTAATGGTGTATTAGAAAATAAAAAAAATAAAATTGAGATTAGGGCTCTACCTGTAGAGAAGGGACAACTGATACCTGTTAATCACTTTAAACCCCTAACCAGGCATTTAATTCTGAGCCTTTGCATAGGGTACTGGTGAGCAGCTGTGAGCCTCAAGGCCTAGTGGTTGTGTCTAATTAGTCCCACTGAAGGCTTTCAGCCTATTCAGGAAGCCTTAATTTAGGTTGAGGGGTTTTGTTTCAAATGGTTGTTTACATAAAGTGGAAAAGTCCATATGTTGATTGCCTTTTAGTGTTTAGAGACTGTGCCGTACTTATATTCATGATGCAAAAAGGTAGTTTAGCCTTGAAAACCCTATTGCAAAAAAGCCTGCTTAAAACTTTGGATAGTCCTTTGCAAGGATGAAAAAAAATAAAACCTGTAGTTCCTTCTGTCTACCTCTCAAGTCATGTTTGATAGCCTACCTGTGTTGTAACAGAGGTGGATGTAGCTAGTTGAACAGCCTAAATTTCTAGTGAGCTTAATGTTACACATTGACAGTAAAGAACGTGGCCTACTTTCATCTCTCAGGAGCAGTTGAGCAAGTTCTGCATCAAGTAGTCATGGGAGGACAGAGTGAGGGAGACAGGGGATAGAGGTTGTAATTAAAACTAGTCCACTTTGTAATAAATGACTGGAACATGCAAACTTAGTGAACAGGTGGCTTCCATGAATAATAGGAAGTATTACCCTGATGCTGAGTAGTAGAAGATGAGATGCTTGTACTTCAGATTAAATTTATTTCTTTCTTTCTTTGAGTATGTGGCTTTTTTCCCCAGCATTTCTACATCCTTGTAAAATGCAGTTTAATTTGTTGGAAGGAAAACTCCAGTAATATAATCATACCTTAGAGTCTTACAGGCTGGAGAAAAGTAGCTTTCCTTTGCTGAATGAACATACTTAGTTGAATTCCTAGAATCTAGCTGCCCGTATTTTTAATAGGTTGTTCCTGTTGTTCTTCTACTTGCCTCTCTGTACAGAGCTATCTTAACTTATGAAACAAGCCTTGTGCAGAGGGGTAATATCTTTTGTTAGATCTACTGATAAAGTTGCAAAAAAGATGTGTAGTATTTCCAGGCACAGACTCCCTTAAGGCTTATTAATTTTTGGCATAACCTATTTTTCTTTGCTGTTTGAAACCTCCCCTGTCGCTTTATTACTTCCAACATCAATCAATAATAATAATAATAATGGTGATTCCTTTTCCTTGTTTTCAAACAGCTATTCTTAATAATTTCGAGGCTTTGTCATTGTTTGCATTTATATGTGTGAAACACACACAAACCTCTGCCTGTTTGCCGGTGGTGGTGGTGTATTATACATTATAATCTTCTCAAATCATACAGCTCCTTTACCCTTAACTTCACTTGCTGTTTTATTTATATTTCTTGTGCAGCTCTACGGAACTCTTGAGATCTGTTTCTCTTCCCTTGCTTGTTTCTTACATTCATCTCTGCTACTTGTGACTCAGCCTCATGTGTCTGACTCTCTTACCTCTCTGCTTTTGTTCCCGTTTCTATTTTTGACCTCTGAATATTGACCTCTCTGTTTCTTTGTCAGTACTCTCATCCCTTCACCAGAACCACTTATAATAGTAATACAAAAGGTAGTTGTTAAGAAAGATATTAAAATAATTATAAATTAATTAATATAAATAAAAATATACAAAATAAAAACACAGTCCTGACTTTTTCCTTTTGATCAAATAGTTAATTTGTCTGACTTTTTCTGAGACTAATGTTCTTCACTCCCTTAAAACTCATCCTCAACAACCACAAGCTACTGCCCTTCCTGAATCTTTTTATTTTTATTCTATTATAAGCTTCAGTAAGCAGAGTCGACAGCGTTTTTGTTTATCTGTAAAATGCTTACATTCAGCATGCTATGTAAGTATAAACATGATGTTCATTAATGTTCTGGATATGTCAGAATTTGCTTTTAAGGTTGAAAATTGACTGAGGTGGGCTGCATTCCTCTAGGGATTTGTTACTAATCCTTTAAAAGGCCATTTCAAATATTTTGTTTTCTTAAAGCATAAATGACTCCAGACAATTATCCTTAAAATTGTGGTTCAGTACTCTTTCTTGAAGAAGTTATTAACTTGCCCAAAACTGGTGCTATGTAAATGCCTTCCTTGAGTGTGCCTATCATATGGGACATCTCAAAATCTTTGCTTTAAATGTTTAAAGGTATTTCAGGCTGCTGAACATGCAGGCGATTAGCCACAGGTTTCCTGAAGAACTCACTATGAACACACAGGAAAATAGTCTGTGAACATTTCTTTTCAGTATTTCTTTTATCAGTAATGACTTGATAAAGTATGCTTTTTCTTTTTCTGCTCTTAATTTTGTATAGAGATACGTTAAATATAATTTTCATGCTTGAAGACTGAATTTTGTGTCTATAAAGTGCTTTGAGACTTAAATTTGTTCTGAAACTTTCCTTTGAGTTTTTTTTCTTTCTTCACAGATGTGTTGTAGTGTAAAATGAGACAAACACCAAAAAGCTATGTTGCTAAGTGTATTTTATATATTTATATATATGTAGCTGCATATATACACTTTACAATCTTCTTTTGTAGAGAAGGCATGCTGTTATGTTGGGAAAATTGAGAGGCTAGTTCAGCAATCTTCTTGAGATGGTAAAGTAAAAACGAAAGACCTTTGTACTTTTCTCAGCTCCGTTTATACCCATATGTTTCACTTGGCAGTGTCAAGCTGCTGGCTGTGGGAGTGCCTCTCACAGCAGGTACCATGGTCTGCTGTTCTTTCACTCTTCGTACGGGTAACATTCACCTTGTTGGCTAAAGCATCTCCCTGTGCTCAGCTATGAGATCATGGAGAAGTTTCACTGAGTTCCTTATTTTTGTGCTTCTGCACTGTGTAAAAGAGTCATGTTTTCTACCACAATCACTTTACATAAGTCTTACTCTTCTGTACGAGTCTTACTTTAGTATTTGAATAACGCAGAAATTTTGCAGTGTACATTGGTAGAGAAGTATAATATAGAGTTGAGCAATTCGCTGCGTGGCTTTGTTTCTTGGCATCTTCCAGAGACCTTTCCTCGTAACGTGATTCAGAGCTCAAAGGGTGAGAGCTCTGCATGCAAAGGTGTAGGTGATCAAGATGACTTAAGGTTTATGTAAGAGTAAATACACAAGCTGGATTAATGGAACTTCTCCAGGCCTTGTTTTTTGGAAGCTTTGTGGTAGCCACTGAATGATACTGAAGTCTTCACTGTGGTCGTAATCAACTTGTTGTACTGTTTTTACTACAATCAGAACTAAAATTCAGATGAGAAGATATAAGAGTGGCAGAGGTGTTGGTTGAAATTTTTGGTGATTTTTCACTAGATTTTCAGCAGTCATGCTCTGGGATGGAAAATGAGACCACAGATGATAACGGCAGCATTAATTCTTCATCCCTTAGAGGAGAAAACTCACTGAGTTGATAGTCTTTTGGGCCCATGCTGTGGTACATTTAAGCTCATCCTGGGATGTGGCTTTTTGTGTGTATTGCCATTCATCTGCAGTTGGATTCAATGTAAGTGTTGTAAAGCAGTGCTTTATGCAAAGGAACAAGTAGAAACAATTTTAAAAGAAGTGGGCGTGTGGATCTCTGATTTTCTTTGTTTGGAACCAAAGAAACCTTTGAGGAAACAAATAAGAAACCCAGTGAATTTTCTGGCCTGCTGAGGGTTAAGAAATTCAACCACATTCAAAGGGAAAACATTGCACAGTTGCTCAGAAAAAATTATGTTGATGGCATTGATAGGTGGAAATTTATTTTAGGTGAAAGTTTGTTTGCTGTTTTGACATATCTTTATATTGGTTAAAAATAGCAATAGAAAGATGTCTTCACTCATGCAGTGAATGTTGTGTTGATTGCTATACCAAGTAACTCATGGCTTTTTATTATACAAATGAGCTGAAATATGTTTTGAGGAATATGGGATTAACCTGCATTTATATAGGAAGGTAAAATATTTCATAAGTTCTCTGAAAATGCTGTATTGGTTCTAGCTTATTGCTGCAAACAGAGTAATCTGTCACGGAGTCACTGATGTGTCAGTGTCCAGCAGTATGGTCAGATTTGGCTAGCAGTGTTCTTAAAAGTTCAACAGATGTTTAATTTCTAAACCAATGCAATCATAGTTTCTTTTTTCTCTTCCTCTCAGGAGGAGATTTATTGCTTTCCCCTGAGAGCATGTTATCTTTTATGCTTTTTGGACTGATTTACTTAGCTTTGTATTTGGATAAAAGTATGTTTTGGAAAGAGGGTAGGGATAGATGGCTTTTAAATAAATGATTATTTGATTTTAATTTTTTTAAAAAATATTATAAAATACTTTAATTGATACAGATCTGTACATTTTATGTAATTGTAAACAACTCATTGAAAATATTTTTTCATTTGGATTTAAATTTCCATTCTTCCTTATGCAACTAAAACATGACAGTATTGTGTTACTGCAGTAACAACTTGTAATTGAAAGTGCCCAGCCTTTTTGTAATTGTCTAAACCTGATGTACAAAAAGTCAAATTGCTTTAAATGAAGTGAGAGAAAGCTGTTTTAATCCAAATTTTTAACACATTAATAACAACAGAGATAAGGAAACTGAACTGTTTAATAGTGATTATTTTTATTCCATTGTAGTTTTTTCTGAATAACGAGCACTGAATAAATTCAAACTTATTTCTGAACTGACATAACCCTCCTATTAATACCTAATATTTGGATTCATGAGGGCAGTTTTGTTATTGCATTCACCCTTACATCTGAAACAAATTTATAACCATCTTAAAGAGTAGGATTTTGGATAGGTGTTTTGAATCCTTGTATTTCTCTTTAAATCTATTTTGGGAACAAGAATAAATGGCAGTATCATTTGTGTGCGATGTACCAAAATTAGCACAGGCATAAGCCTAGGAATGCTATTGACTGTGGTGGTATAATATCAGGCTTCTGTCGTCACAGAATTCAGGAGTGTTGCCTGATACAGATGAGAAGAGAAAACCTTTGGTCCTATTGGGAATTGCTGTTTTTCTGGTTTCCTGACAGCCCTGCGGAAATGAGGATCTGTTTTCCCTTCCCTCAGCGTCTCTTGGAGATTTGAACATGCAGTTGATCAATATCAGATTCAGTCTCACACTGAATGTGGAATTGGAAATAAATTAGAGGTTGGTATTCCTAAGCACGGTAGGAAGTGGCCTTGAGAAGTCTGGAAGAATGTGGGGGCAAACCATCTGAAATAATATGAGGAGAATGCGTTAGATTTGTTTTCATGACTAAATGGTTTTAAAAAAGAGCAGGCCAAAAAGCAGGTATATCTGTAGATATATTGTTTTTTATGAATGAGTATAATAATCCAAATGGATATTTTGTGTTTTATTTGTTTTACTCCAAAATTTTATCTATGTGGACAAATAGCTTGGTGTGCTGTAATCAAACCACAAATAGGTGAAATCTTTTACATAGATCACAGACAAATCTCAAGGTGAAGTATAATTTTTCTGCATCAGTATGTCTGACATCTGAATTATCAACATAGAACATATATTAAGATATATAACATAAAATATGACAGTATATTAATACCATAACACTTTATATAATATGTCTATGTGATTCTGAGTCCTAGGAATTGTCACTAAATTGGCAGTGCATTTGGTTTCTTCCATGCAGCTAAAAAACCTTCTTTGCTTTTGGTGCACTGTCAGTGTTTTTCTCCAAGTTCTGCCTGTCCCAAATAGCAAATCAATGGTTCACAGCCAACGAGATATTCTTTCTGTCTGGCATAAAACATGATTGAGGACAACGCTCAGAGATGGAGAGGAGGAGAGCCTGTCTGTCTCTGTTTCCTAATCTTCCCTCCCTCCCAGCTCAGCAGAAAAGCAAGCCCTCAAAATGGCAATTCTCATGTGACTCACATCAGCCCCTGTCACCACACTTTCCCATTTACTGCGCCTGGTTTTCCCTCCCAGGTGTGCCAGTGAAGCTACTGACAACAGATAGAGCTGTGAGCCCTTCTTTTGTAGGGAACATGGTATGTCAGGGAAGAAAAGGGCAGCAGTGGTTGCTCTGAGCTGTCCCAGATCTTCCTAACGTGTCCTAATTCCTCTGTTTAACCAGTGATCATTCCAATGTCTTTTCAGCTCTGTTATCCACAGAATTATCCAATTATCATCAAATCCTATCACTTTAATATAGCTCAAGTGTCTGGTTCCCTAGTTATCTTCCAGTCACTCTTTACTTCAGCTCTACCTAATATTTACAGCCCTTCACTACTTCTTTGCCACCTCTTTCCCCCAGACGTCTTTTTACACTCTTGACTGTCATTTCAGGGTCTGTACAGCTCTCAATGTCATGGTGGTCTTTGTGTTTACCCTGTACTGGCCTGACCCCACTGCTTCACTCATCTTGCAATTTGGTATGATCATCTCCAAGCAGTTGGTCATTGCCAGGTTGTCACATCCAGATCTCCTAAGATGGGCTTGAGCTTGCCTTCAGACGCATCTCAACCATTCTCAGTCTTGTTGTTGTGCACTTCTTCTCATGGTCCTCCCAGTGTGGAAGGTATCTCCAGCCATTTCAAAGACAAAATGAGTAATGAAGTAGGCTTTGTTACCTTTGTGTTTGTTTTTGGATATAATGTGGTTGCTTACTGACTGGGTCATAGTTGATTTTACATAATTAATGAAAACACTGCTGTAATTTCATTACTGTGTTCTTTAAGGAAAATACTATTCCCAACTTAACATTTTGGTGTGAGGTGTTGTAATTTTTACTGAGTAAGGTTTGGTTTCAAAAGTCAGTGCTCCAGGTACTGCTGTCTCAGACTATTCCAGTATCTGCTCAAGTCAGATGTGATAAATAACTTACCAGAAAGCAGAATTGAGAGAGAGAAAAAATACAACTGCACACTTTCTTAAATAGGGAACATTACCTACTGCCTGAGGTTTTATGTAAATTTCAGCCTCTTACTTAGCTTAATATAAATATTGTTATTTAAAATTTATATTCCAGCTAATTTAATGAATAACCAGGTCAGGAATTATGTATGGTAACTGCTGGACAAACCAGTAGTGTGTGTTCACGTTACGAAGATTGACTGTAGAACTGTCTTTCTTGAAAAAAAATGGTTTTTTCAAGAGCAATTTAAAAGTGGTGGTTTTAATTTTGGATTAAGAAAGTAAAACATGAGTCTCACTGTTGACACTTTCAGCTTCTTTGTTAAAAGTGATTATTTCAGAGAGCTGCTCTCTCTTAGCAGCTCTTAGGAAATGTGTCTTTGGTTATTAAAACAAAAAGTTGGTGTTAATATCTGTATAATATTAACTCAGTGTTAATATCTGTACAGATTTTTTTTTTTACCCGCCAATCTTTTTTTTTTTCATTCCACCAGGCAGAAAATTTAAATAACTATAAGATGCTCTACACCTTTCCAGAAGCCTTTTTGCTTAAAAATGTATGGCTTTTTTCTGACTTAATAATGTACGTCCAGAATTACTGCAGAATAAGGAACAGAAACAAACCATTTAAACCAACGTGATGTATGAATGTTTGGTTTTATTATTTTTTTCTCCTTTGTTTATTTAGCTTATTGCTATGATACTTCAGCTAACTCCTGTTCAGTTGACCAAGACATGATTATTATGTAAATGGAATGTCTATAGCTTCCAATGTTCAGGTTACCAGGCACAAGATCACTCTGGATTTGAGGCATTTTTAGTACGGCTCTCATTTAATCTCTTGATTCAGAGAGACAGACAGACGTGGCTTTAAACTCCAGGCTCTGTCATTATTCTAGGGTTTTTTCCCAGCTGTAAGTGTACAGTAAATTATTGGTTTCTGACATCTCCTGATAGTGTGGTAGCCATGACAGAAATGTAATAGTAATTCATGGTGTTTTAGCAACAAAAAATACTTTTAAGGTTATTTTTTTAAGTGGGGAAGTATGTTTTGTGGGTGCCTATAACTCTTAAGTTTAAAATCCATGGCCCACAAAATTTCTTTTTATATTTTATAATCAGACTTTGTATTTAAAATACAACTTGCCTTACCCAAAAATATCCCTTCTTAACAGGAATAATGAAAAAGAACATTTATTAATAATTCAATTTCATTAGGAACAAGAACTCCAATAGCAATTAAAGGAGGGAAATAAAAGCAGTCCTTGACATAATCGTGTACACTGAAAAAGGAACAACTTCTTTTTCAGGAAACATTGCAGTGGTTTCATAGTAGGAATGATCAGTTAGTGTTCAGTGTTTTTCTTTGTAGTTACATCTTGCTCACCTGCTTTCTATTGTGTGCCTAGGAAAAGAAATGGGAGATTTTGCTCTTTGGGAATATGTAGGAGAATTGCAGGTTCTACTGATCCAAAGTGAGAGCCTTGCTTGTCGCATTTTGTTATCCAAGTTATTGGAAAGAACTGGACCTATTCCCAGATCAGTATTTGGAACCATTAAACACATCTTAAAATGCATTGCAATAAACCTGTAGTCCTGGGTGGCCATTAATCAGCTGATGTACCAGAGCTGTTACATTCCAACTATTCATTTTTCTCCTTTGTGTACAAATACTGGCTCTCTTGCAGGACTGTAATATCTCTGTCACCTGACATTTTTGTTCATAAAGGTGGCATCTTTTTAAGTAGGTATGGAAATGTTCACAGTTATGACTGTACAAAGTAATGGTAGGATTTAGGTTAAAAACATGACTTCATTTTTTTCTAGACTATATGTTCAATACTCGGCTGTTTGAGATGAACAGCTGGTGTAAATAAAACTCTGTGCAAGGACCTACTTACTGAGTCCAAAGTGATACCATGACCAATGCTATTCTCAAATCAGTATTCCAGAAATATCAGTTAGATGCAGTTTTGGCTCTTGTGCTTTATGGCAAAATAGAATAAAAAAATCAAATTTATTTTCTTACAGTTTACTATTTTGGGAAAATCTAAATAGGCGCAGCATTACTGGCATCAGTAATTCCTTCTCGCCTTTGGTTAATGAGGGAAGACTGCAACACCTGTAAAGAAAATTTCAAAATAGTTGCATTTTAATATACACCGTTCTTGCAGTCTGCAGAGCTCAGAAAATCAGATGTTTTGTTCAGGCTGAACAAGCGTAGTATCCGAAGAGTAAGAATATTGGAAAACTGAAGTTGAGAGAAAGAAAGTGAATGGGACAAGATCTCTGTGGATTTTCTTTGTTCTGTTGTTTTTCCTTGAAAATTGTTGACTGTGAGAACAGATAAACCCAATATGTTAGGTTAGCTGTATGTCTTGGGGCAGAAAGTCCACTTTCAGAAAAATGCTTTGGTTTTTTTCCCTGTAGTTAGTTTTCCCCTGTAACACGATGTGACATTGCCTTGCGCTGTGTGCTTGAAATAGTATTCAGTCTGTTTTGCCTCATCAGGAAGGATGAACTCAGCCTAGAATTTAAAACAGGGAAAAGGTGAGCAAATCTTAACAAGGGGAAAACAGATGAGACTGGTTTATACTGACTTCTAACAGCAACAAGATCACAGAATCCAAGAGGATGGTAAAGAAGGAAGAGGTTGCAATCTGCATGTCAAAGGGATAGAATCCCAAGAAAGCTGTGGAGAGGTCTGAATTACAGGGCAACTCAAGCACAGGAAGAATGAGGTATTTATTACTCAGGGATATGTTCAACCTGAGGATTAGAGAAAAGATTTCTAACCACTAGAGCAAGAGAGTTATGGAATATCTTTCCAGTCAATGTAAATAAAACCACAAGAAAATTCCACCCACTTTCAGCAACGTTTCTGAAAGAGGTTAAGTTTATATGTAGTGGAAGCACTGGGGAACTGGGAACGCTCATATGTTCTGGTGAAGTATAATTGTCTGAAAGAATCACCTAACGCTGATTTTAAACCTGTGGTCTTGTTTGGTAGCATTTTACTAATAACTTTGTTTTAGGCCAGTTACTCAGATATTGTGTTACAATGTAAAGCATTTCAATAAAAGAAAAGAGCAGAGATGTGGTGCTCTGAAAATCAGTATTAAATGCTATACATACAAAATGGAAAAGAAATGGGGCCAAGAGTATACTGGCTTTTTGGCACTTGACCGAAGACACAGTCTGTCACGTAACATTTTTATAAGACATAGGATAAATTACTGTTTAGATATATAGATCTTGGGAATTCAGGTTTTCTGTATCTACCTGAGCTGAAATTTAGATCAACTGTAGATACAGTCTTGATTTTTAACTGTCTTGGGCTGCAGTAGTTCAAGTTTGAGGCACTTTGTTCCAGTAGCACATAACTTTTCTGTTGTCCCGCTAAAGGAGAACAGCACAGTGTTTTGTACCGCTGATAGCAGCAACTTTCCCATTTAAAGATATTCCCTGCTGTTTTTCAATAATTAGGTTTATATATACTACAAACAGGAAGATTTAAGGTGGGAATAAAGGCAAATCTTGCCTCTGAGTTTAGCGTTCATCTAATGCTAGTCTTCTCTGAACCTTCACATCTGTTCATTCCAGTGTTTGAGTTCTTGTAAAAATAGTTGTGGCACAGTCCAAGAAACTGGAAACATGATTTCATATAATTGTTCTTTGAAGTAGCAGCATGAAATAATTAGTATGGCATACTTTAGTTGGTGACATCCTGTTGACTTTGTATGAAGGACTTGAATTATAAAAGCAGAGAACACAAGTTGGTTAGTTTCTATAACCCAGTGGTGTCATCTTTGGGGGAAAGAAAAAGTAGCTCTGCTGTACATTTAATGGCAGATCCAGCATGTAATAGGTGTTCTGCTTCTATTTTTTTTTTTTTAAACCAAATATCCCGTTGGGAAGGATTTTTGACAGGAAAATTACAGGATTGGTGCCCACTATAAGATTTATGTTGATAATTAAAGCTGCTTCTTCTCAATAAAATGTAAATGCAGCTTAAATAGCTAGGCTAAAAGGAAAGAAATATTCTTAAAAAAAAAAAAAGAAAAAAAGAAAAAGTAAATATATAGAAAGATTACAACTTAGTTGTCAAGGCCATTATACCCCTCAGGCAGTTGTCAGTACATCTGTGGTTAATGCTCACTATGTGCCAGTCACCTACTCATGCAACTTTTGTCGCTGTTTTAAGCAGTTTTATGAAATTTTCTAGAAAAATGTTACTTTATAAAATGCTAGGATGAAAAAGAAAAATTAATGTACATTTCTTTCATTTTAACTCCTTTAATTTTACCCAGTAAAGAAATTTAAAAAGTATATGAGTATTCCTGGAGTTTACTGAGGACTTTTTTCCCCCAACAGTTTTGAGTCTCAGTTTTCAAGAAAGTTTAGAGGTCAGTCTTTAAACTTTAATTCCATACAGTACTTGAAGTTAGTGTACAGTCACTTGAATGTCAGTATGGAAAGTGTGCATACAATGTATGTGAAAATGGTATTTCATTTATTTGTGGTCCGGGCCATGCTGACAGAAACAATAGGGGGCTTGTACTATATTGTGTGCTGCCTAGCTGGCGTTATCTGTGAAAATAGAAATGTGACACATACTAGTATATGTGCAAACCTTGGGTTTTAAACAAATTTTTCTTAACTATCTGTAAACATTTCACGTTGAACTTGGCTTTTTGTACTTCCAGAGTGACTTAAAACAATTGATTTTAGCTCTCTGATCCTTTGTTTCTGTGCCTTTCCTTGTGAAGTACGTGAGTAAAAGTATAAAAAAAAAATAAGATTTTTATCCCTGTATAGGAATTTTTACCTTGGAAAGAGAGTTCTAAAATTGGTCACCCTATTTATGAGGGCAGCATTGTTGCATGAGAGGCTTTTCACACAAGCTGTGTAAAAGTTCAGGATGAGTAGGCACAAACGCAGTTTGCAAGGACTGAGATATGCTCTCAGGGCAAACAAAAGTACATTAGAGGCTTTTTTACCTACTGCAAAAGACCGGTGCTGGTTGGCACAATTTTCTTTTCTTTTACTTTTACCTCTCCTCTCACTGGGTTTGACTTGTGTGTTATCTCTAGGAGGTGCAGCTCAAAATCTTGCATTAGAGTGGCGTACGGGGCTGGGCTGCACAGGGCTGTGTAGCCCCCGAAAGGATTTGGAAGCTTCCTGACTTGCGTTCTGTCTACCCATACTTTAGTTTTCATGTCTCAGGCAGTTGTTGCAGGTAGAAGTAAACGTAAAATATAATTACTTGTTTGCTTTAGGTGCTATGCAATCTTGCAATATTGTGAATATCCGAACAGAGATTGGCAAATTAGGTAAATGATAATATATTGCTTAAATTTAGGAATGCAGTGCTAAACATAATACTACATATATTATCTTTCCTCAAAGCACTAAAGATTAGGTTTATTGCTCTTGGAATTATTTTTTTGTTAATGATCAGTAATGTTCATGTAAAACTGTATTCTTTTACTGCATACAGAATGCAAACATATTTCAATGTAGTCAAGGCATACTACCAGAGATTGGGAAATGTGTGATTAGTGCTAGCTGATTAGTGTAACATAATTTGCATTGATTATCTTGAGGTGAAAGAAATGTGAAATAAACTTTACATGAAAATTCAACGTTTTAGAGTATTGTTATTTATATAGAGAGAAATATGTATTTATGATATGCACACACACAGTATATATTGAAAACAAAGCTCTCTGGGACTCTGCTGTCCTATGTCTCCTTCCCATTTTGCATACAAATTTACGGTCTATTAACCTGCAGTAAATAGATCTTGTATTTCTTTCTGGTGCTTCACAGGTGTTCAAAGCCCACATTATTAATGTTAAAGAATCTTGGCATCTGAACTTTGAATAATCAGGAATTAGTGACCCAAGAGACTAATTTTATCCATGGCAAAGTTGTATATCAAGACAGAGAGAAATAAGGAAAATAGTTTGAAACTGAGTGTGCAATTTAAAACCCTGAAAGTTTTGGTAGCTGCTTATTCCTAATTTGGAATTCTTGGCACCCAGTTGGCTGCCACATTCTTCTGGTATGTATCTATCCAGACGGTTACAGGTGTTTTTTTCATGCCAGTTATCAGCTTGCAGTTTGAATGAGTTTGAAATTAAATTCTTTTCTAGAAGAGTATTTTGTTGGCTTGTAACTTTTCTTTTATCCCTGATACTGTTGTCTCACGTTGTATGAGAATTCTAGATTCCGTGCATTTGTACCTCGTACAAGTAAAATAAAGCGACTTTGTGGGTGCTGGTGGTGATAGACTTAGTATGCAGACATTGCATGAATTAATGGGCTTTCCAGGAGGTTAACTGAGGTTGACTATGACTGTGTTCTGAATTGGAGCAGTACCAGTTTTGCTGGTAGAGGTGGTCTGATGTTTGTAAAGTATCTGTAGAACTAGTATTTCATAATTCTACATATACATATGGATGTGTGTATAAACTTATATACATGAATAGATCCATATAAAAATACATGTTTAGGAATGTGGCAGTTTAGTTAACTAATATAGGTTGCCTGTCGAAAAAATACTTTTGAATGTATTCACTTGGGAGAGCCTTACACACAAAGAAGTGCATTAAGGTTGAATGTTTGGGTTTTTTGTTGTTGTGTTTTTTTAAAAAACTTTAAGATGATGTTAATAGCTGCTCTTATTGAATCCTGTACTACGAGATAATGGTTAAATATTTGTATTGCAAAATACAGTGACTGTACCTGGCAATGATCTCCTAAGAAAACTGCTTTTTTTTATCTTGCAGGCTCCCGTCTTCGTCAAGAAGATTTCCCACCTCGAATTGTTGAACACCCTTCTGATCTAATTGTTTCCAAAGGAGAACCAGCAACTTTAAACTGTAAAGCAGAAGGAAGGCCAACCCCCACCATTGAGTGGTACAAGGGGGGGGAAAGAGTAGAAACGGACAAGGATGATCCACGTTCCCACCGCATGCTGCTGCCCAGTGGATCTTTATTTTTCTTACGCATAGTCCACGGGCGCAAGAGTAGACCAGATGAAGGGGTCTATGTCTGTGTGGCAAGGAATTACCTTGGGGAAGCTGTAAGTCATAATGCATCGCTGGAGGTGGCAAGTAAGTACTTTTTTTTTTTTTTTTTTTTTCCTTCACTCTTTGGTAACAGCCGCTTGCTTTGATGTTATTTCAAGATAAAAAAATGCATGCGCTGCCTCTGAGGCACTGACTTAAAACCAGTGAGGGAATGATATGGTTAAATATTATTAATACAGAGATAGGAAAAAAGAAAAACAGTCAGAAAAGGTATCATATTGCTGCAGAAATTTAGACATTTTTGTGCTTTCTCACTACTTTTATGCTTCCATGCACTTATTACTTTAATGTTTGTAAGATTTTGTATACTTAATTTCAATTTATAGATATTTTTCGCTCCAGATAACCATGCAAAATGCAATGTGTAATAGGAGGCAGGAGGGCCAGGGTATGTTTGCAATTGTTGTTGCACAAATAAATGTTAAAAAAAACAATTGACAGATTTAGAAATTTATTTTTTTTCCTTTTTCTCTCCAGAAGAAATGGCCTACAAATTATCTCTCTAGTTCTAAGTATTTGGCCAACGGAAGGAGCAGTCAAGTACGTTCACGTCAGTTTGTACTGCTTATCTCTTCCTGTATACTCTTCAAATTCTACTTATTTTAGAGGAAGAGAGAGTGTGTACATGAAAGTGTGTTAATGTTTCATATGGAGGGCCAAGTGTAGGTCAAAAAATACCAATTTTGGGGTACGAAGTATGAGAGAAAAACCTGAATTTGAAAGTTAGGTATCTATTTTAAGTTGCTTTTATAGGCTTCCTCTGTAATCTCTAGCAATCCATCTGGTGTCATGTTGAAGAGCTAGCACAGAACTGGGTGAGTCGTTCTCTGAAAACACTGATCCCTGACTAAATGATTCATGTTGTCAGCTAGCTCTGACAAAGCTCCTAACTTTTAGATAAGTTAAATGCCACTGTTCCTGTATAACTGTAGAAGAAGGGCTAGATTTTCATAACTCACAGAAGGTGGAGGAAATACTTTATATTTGTGCATTTACTTGAGCCCTTTGCCTAGTTTCACTCATGTTCACAGGCAGTCCCAAGGTCATTCATAATTCTCACACTGGAAGGATCTTCAGCATCACATATAATACAGTAAATACACATGATTATGATCTATTACCATGCTGTTTCCTTGTTACCACTTTCAGTGATAAAAGTAATTGGTGTCTGGCTAGCTGGAAGTATGCTTATCCAGTAAATTATAACCTGTTTAAAGCATCTGTTGATTGGTTACTCACAAATGTTATATTCATTATCTTGTAGGTGTAATTTTGAGGCGGTGTTAATGCTCAAGGGATTTTGATTTTTATCTAATTGCTGTTGTTTACTTTATAGCACTACTCACTGATTCTTCATATGAGTTTTAATGTCCTGTCCATGCAGCAAAGCAGTGTAGGCAGTTGTGCTTATTTCACATTCTTTTGGTTTGTGATGTACCTTGAAGTAATATTCGAAATGAATGTAGTGTTTCTGTGTCTTCCACAGTTTTTCATCAGAACCCAGAAACTTGAGATAATTTCTGTGGTTGGTACACTATGGCATGCATCAATTCAAGTGGTGATAGTTGCTAAATGTGTTTGCCACTCCTGCATCAGGTCATCTTCATTTGATTACAGTAGAGAGTGTAACTGGCAGGGTCTGAATGCGAAGTATTGATATTGCCACAATTTTTTGTAAGACCATCTGCCAACACTCAAGCAAAAATGATGATAATAAAAAAATTAGTGTTTTCTTAAAGGGGTTCAAATGCATACCACCTAACAATAGTATAGCATTAAATTGTTAATCCAGCTCAAAATTACCCTCATATTGAGGGCTAGAGTCAGAAACAAAACTACCAACAATGCTGAAGGGAAACTCTGTTCCCCTCAATCTATATTTGGAAATAAAATTTCTAAGTATAATTCTATACAGTTTTAACTGTATACCAGGAGATTATAGACAAAGAATTTTAACAGAATAAGCTGGGATTTTAATAGAAAAGGTAGTGATGTGACAGCGCAAAAGCACAAAAACACTTTAAATAGTACAGAAGAGGTGAGGAACACAGGAAGAGTTGAAGGCTGTTGGAATAAATTTGTATTAAATTAAAAAGTTATGTATTATAGCTGTAATGCTATTGTCATTATAAACTGTAGTTACATTCACAGTGGATTGCTGCAAATCAGTAAACTGTTTTGATTAGCTTCTCAGTACACCTGTTCTGAGCACCACAGCATTTACGTTTGTGTACAGTCATATACAATTGCTGGTTTAGAAATCCTTATGTTATAGTTTAATTTTTGTATGTTTATCAAGTAAAATTGTCTTTATTTAGTTTCCATTTGCAAAATATGGATGATCATTTAGAGTACTCATTTGGTTATATGCTTTGATACTGTAATTTTAACCAAAAAGTTTCTATGAAACATAAGAAAAGAATCATGTTTTGCACTGTAACTGCTAGCTTTTGCTGGAAGAAGCAGCTTCTCTCTGCATCAGTTTGTTTTGTGATAGGGAATTTATCATGTTTCCTTCTGCCACCTCATACAGTAACAGCTTTAATTGGATGATGTTCCTTCACTGTTCAATGGATGTGTAGATTTGACTTCAGTTTCAGGTTAATACTAAAAATAAATTTTTGTCTGTTGTTCCTTTGTGCACATCATTTTTTTTTTTTAAGCAGTTCCAATGCTCATCTTTTAAGTAGTTCACAAAGAGAATTTGTTGCCTATGTAATAAGGTGCACATCTGCCGTAAGTACACTGTGCAAAGATTCTGCAGTTGAAAAGAAGGACATGTAGAGGGATTTCAAGTCTACAAAAATTTCAGAAGTGCACTATGTTAAAAGCTGTTTTATCTCCTTAAATACATGTGTATTTTAGGAACTTTAAAAATAGCTTTAGATGGGATTGCCACAATGGGGGAGAGATTAAAATCATAAATCATAATTTTTTTTTCCCCCCTCTTCTTTGTCCCTTTCTATTCATCAAACTTTCTTTGGTGACTTGACTGAGGTGTGCATGTCATTTAATCTAAAGGATGCTTCATTTTCTTCCACTGATATGTATCTCGGTCATGATAGTGTTAGTCCTCAAATAATACCATTGAACGTGATCTAAATACCGTTTATTATCAGGAAACTGAATTAAGTAAGTCCCATGCAATGTCTGCATCTTGTGGCCCTTCCAAAATGTTTGTAGATCCTATGTGTCTGCTCATAGTGTTGGGGATTTGTTATATCTTGTCCATAATGTTATTTTATATATATGTATATCTATATACACCTTTTGTAGCTGTATTTCTTGCAGTTTCTGTGGTTATTTCTTTGAAACCATGCCCCACCCCAGTCCCCAAAATAGCCTTAAAAACAAGATGATCCTTCTGGCTGATGAAGAGTGGTGTCTGCCTTAAATCTATGAAACGAGTGCTTGAACCCCCCCTGACTATATTGTGTTTGATTATGTTGCAGGGACTGTAACTTTCCCAAACCAAATGGGTAACCACTTGATATTTCAAGAATTAAATCTCTCAGACACGTTACAGACTAGTAAAACTATTCTAAGCTACACAGCCCTGTGCAAAGTAGCTTTGTAACTTAGTATTATGTGGCATTTTCTACGTGATTTAGATCTGTAAGATTTTCATAAATGGGAGGGATTTGAATCTGCCTAAATAGGAACTCAGCAGAAAGCTGAATTAAAAGTAAATTAAATAAGAGATGTAACTCCTGTTTAATTGGGGGATTTTGGTTTTGGTAGTTGACTGATTTCATTTGCATTTGAAACATTATTCTCACAATAATTTCTGAAATGAGGACTCACTGTATGTGTTCAAACTTAATTGGCAGTAGAATAGTTTCAGTAGGGTAGCCTAGAAAGCCTGAGCGATGGGATAATCAGGTAACAGGCTGTAGTAATTCTTCAAACTTAGGCTGCTCCAAGTCCATTTGCTTCCCTCTTCTTGAATTCCTGAACTCAGCCTTTTGATCACTGGAGGTCTACTTAAATTAGCTCCATATTTTGGTTTTGAGGGATGTAACTGGTTATGGATTACTGCCTACCAGTGACATATTCTCCAGTGGTGAAAGGTGCTAAGGAATGTGAAAAAGGACATGTCCCTGTCAAAACGAAACTGAGTAATTCTCTCTAGAAATGCCAACTTTTATAGGTGGGAGCACAAAATGGAACCATGCTTGATCCTTGGAGTAAGGGCTGGAGACTCTTAGTTATCACATAAACCCTTGGGAAACAAAAGTCATTTTTCACACTAGGGAAATAAAAACAGTTTTGGAAAAGTGGAAAGTTACCCATTAGCAGGCTGGAAAGTGGCTGCAGCTGCTTCATATGCCTGAATCTCTCTGGACTGTCTGGTGAACAGTGCACCTGTTCAAGACCAGATTCAGTTATTGGTGTGTGTGATAAGTCTGATTCAGTGTTCTATTTTTTTCTTTTGCTTTCCTCCAGTTCCTCCTCTTTGAGGAAAATTTTATCTCTGGATCTCCCAGGTGTCTGTTACGTAGCATTATGTAGACACCTACCTGTATCAAGAGTGGCAACAATGACTGCAGTGGTATATTCATTTTACTTCTCCACTCTAATGTTTTTGGGGATGTTAAGTAAAATCAAACGTGAATGAAGTTGGTTGTTTTCTGGTCAGTGGCTTTGTGAGTCTTTATTTCAAATTGCTTTTCTCTGAGAGACATTTATTTCATTTTTGTCATGAAAGTTCTAGGATAACTTGTCACAGCATTTCTATTTCCCACTGATAATATGGATTTGCTTCTGAAGAGCAATGCTTTTGCAAAAGTATTTGTAAAGTATGTTCACATGTATGTTACCTCTAACCTCAATAACAGAATGTTTTACGCTAAGTAAGCTGCTGTGTATAGAAGTTTGCATGCATTTTTTTTTCAATTTACGATCGATAATACTCCAAATACTTTCTACATCAGATCCCAGGAACATCCCAGTTATAGACTTGCTATGCTGTGATTTTAAAAAGAAATAAACAAAAACCCTTACATAGCACAGGATTGATATGAAAGATGAGTTAACAGCTCTGTCTGCCTAGTGGTTTTAAAACAATAGTACCATTCTCACAATGAAAAGTTGCATTTTTTGTGTGTATTGTTTTTGTCATGTTTGGTCTATATGGTGTTAGGCTATGTGAGCAGACTTGCCCTACTGGCAGCCACTGTACAGCATCAATGTTTCAAGTGAAGCTAAAATCAATGAACAAATTTGCAGATCTTGTTGCTTGAGCTGTTAATGTCTTACTGATAAACAAGTGACTTAATTCAAATACTTATGTATATAACAAAGATGAATCTCATTAAGCTGCTATGTACATACAAAAAAATTTACTGAAGCTATACCGTTGCTTACCACAAGCAATGGCATGAACAAAAGTTGCTTGAGGCATAGAAGGTTTTAATAATAGCGCTGTTGCTAATGCCTCTTAAAACCTACCATTTCTCAATGGCAGGTTTACCTTGAACCTGACTCTTTCAATGCTTGTTGCAGTGCTATAGTAAGCCTGGATTACTATAAGCTGCCTCTGAAGCATATTTTAACAAAAATGTAACATCATTTAGGATAAATTTATTTGCAATGAGGTCAAACTTGCATGCAAATGTGCTATTTTAATAATGTAGTTAACTGTGCTTGAGGAAAGCAAGAACAATTATTTTAGCTACTTTTACAAGTTGTTTTTTTTTAATATTAATTTCTTCTGCCATTACAACTCATTGAGAGTTTGAATGTCGGTGTAGTCCTGTAAGTCCAATGCCTGGATTTTGAAGATGCATAGAGCCTTATCTTTAGTGTTCATCTATATTCTGTTTCCTTTACTAACCAACTCCCTGGTTACTGTAGAAGTGAAGTAATTTATTAGTGCTACTAGGAAATCCCGCTAAATGCCACTGCTAGGAAAACTAATTGTCCCAATGAGACTTAAAAGTGAACTGTGAAAAAAAAGAAGAAAATGTGGAGAAACTAAAAAATAACGTCTTTGAAACATGCTGTTGTATTTCTAGATGCCTAGTGTGTGTGTGTTTGCATTCACATGCTCTCTTTCTCTATTAAGCATAGCAATATTGCATCCTTGAAAGTTTGGGAAGTGAATGTTGTACTTTTTTCCTATTTTTTTCATTAGATGAAAATGATGTCACATATTGAGGTGGATCTAAGGAGAACAGCAGATGCTTAACAAACCTTCCATATTTTAAAGAAGGCTTATCCAGTTGTGTTTACTTTTACCTATAAAAAGGGTAAAAGTAGAATGAAATAAGGAATTTATTTGTCCCACTAAACCTCTATAGCAAAATAGAGACGTTTTATGTCCATATTTGATGTAAATATTTCTGCTTTTTACACCTTCTTTAAATTCTTATATGAATCAACCAAACATGAAAGGAGATAGGGAAATGAGGCTGCACAGAAATCCAGCAGTGCGGCAAATGGAAATGCTTAAAAATCATTGTTCCTACTGTACTCAGGTTTAATCATGCTGTTATAACCATTGTATTCCAATTTCAGGGTTAGAAAAAATGGTCTTACATGAGCCTTCCATGGCTGTCCTGACAGCCCTCTATGAAAGCCCTATAATATGGTTTAAAAATGAAATAGTGACACACATAAAGAATTTCAGTCAAACTCATAGCATGGTGTAATTAGAAAAAAAAAATATTTCAGAGGATTCCAAATGAGAACAGAAGTTGCTAGGGGGATCTCTACTGGGTGGAAATAAGCCATAATTTTAGATTGTCTTCAAATTGAACTGTCCTGACACGTGAAGGCAATGTGTTGAGTTTCTTATGTTCGTGTTCCTTATGAACAGAACTTGCCTTTATGCAAGCAATCCACACAGGTCCCATGTCAAGTTTCAGAGAAAGTGGCTGAATTACTTTAAGATCATTCTGTTTAATGAAATCAAGATCTGAAATCTGATGTTTTGCAGTGAATTAATGCAAAATTTCTCTTCTCTCACCCCTTGCTATATCATAATGAATTTTCTAGAGAAGAGGTGTATTTATGACCAGGGAATTTGGCACGATTCTTTCATGTGTAGCTTTGTCATTGTTGTAACATGGTCTTCAGGACATAGTAGGTGACTGTTCTAGTTCTAAAAATGCTTTGTTGCAGTTTTGAAATTATAGAAAAGGAATAAAAACGGCATACAGTTAGTGTAGGTTAAAAACACTTCAAGTCCTTTGAATTACAAGAAAGAGAGTTAACCATTCTGTGGAGAGGATGGTTTCATTGGCAGCCTCATTACTTATCATTGATAAAATGAAATATCCCCTGTTCTGAAATTCCTTTGACAGATGAAGAAAAGGTTGCTACAGAATCCAAAGATCAATGATGACTTTCCTGTACTTCATTTTCCTGTGTTATACAGAATATGAGCTGTTTGATTAGCTGCAAAATTCCTTGTCACTTTGCATGAATTTTAGGCAATATAAGTTCTCCCTGAGTTGTTGTTTGTATTATTAGCTTCAAGTTATACAATACTGTCAAAATTCAAACCACTTAATTTTTATAGATGTTCTGTGTTTTAAATTATACCTTATGTGCAATCAGTGGTGTGGTAGAAGAATCAGGCAAACAACAGGTTACTCCCTTCTTCAGTTGTGTGACAATGAATATAACATTGGATATGTATCAGAATTTCCAACATTTGAGGCACCTATGGTCTCAGAGAAAAATATGTCCTTTTTAATCAAACGATTAGGTTTTTTCCTCATTGAAGAAAGGAACTTAATATCTTGCTGGCAGTATATTATCCTGTTAGGCCATATCATTTTAGCAGTGGGTAAACCTCAGAAGAACGATTCTGTTTATTTGCTGTCATGATCCACAGATCTATATAAGCAACTGTGCTCAACAGTGGTATGTATTGGATAATGCCGTTACATTTTCTGTGCTTCCAGCAGCTATCTCATTTACTATATT
>JAVJGI010000014.1:109592916-109666692 GCA_035590275.1 Ibycter americanus | reverse complement strand
ATCTCATTTACTATATTTTCACATTTCTTCCAGAAAAAAAAAAAAAAAAACTTTAAGGATTTTTTTCATTAAAAGCTGAGTTAAAATGATTTTAATGACGTTATTCATTAGCATGCTGTTTTACCGTTCATACCTCATCAAATCAGGAAAAAAAATACCCTCAACTTTTGTTGACTACTTCTCAGTGTTAGGGTATTTATTTTTAGTTTTAATACGACCTTTTCTCTCTTCACCTTGGGGAGGGCAGCTCCCTTCACCTGTTGGTGGAATGTTGCTACTGGAGTCATGATCTATACTGCCACTTCATTAGAAGTTTTAACTCAATTTTAAATCACGATTATTTTGTTTGCTCTGCACCTTCTTTGCTGTGGGCCAGTAGACACATGTTATGGTGCATGCTACAGTTTCCATTTAGTGCTTGATAAATACATGAGAAGAAGTCATACTTGGTTATCAATACTTTGATGATATACAGTAACTCAAACTATACTTCTTCAAGTATTAATGTATTTAAAATTGTTTCTATTCCATTGATGATAGAAATAATTTCTGTGTATGAAATGCACATAAATTAAGACTCCTTTGGCTTTAAAGTTGTTGCCTGCATGTTGATCGTTTGAAATCAATGCTCTTATGTCAGATCTGAAACAAACACTTCTATAGTGAAGACAGCTAAGATTTAGTTGTTTGCCTCGGGATTCACTTGGTAGAATATGCTACAGGCTTGAGGCGAGCGGCTGGAAAGCTGCCTGGTGGAAAAGGACCTCAGGGTGCTGGCTGACAGCCAGCTGAACATGAGCCAGCAGTGTGCCCAGGTGGCCAAAAAGGCCAACAGCATCCTGGCTTGTATCAGAAATAAGTGTGGCCAGCAGGACAAGGGCAGTGATTGTCCCCCGTACTCGGCACAAGTAGGGCTGCATCTTGAATAGTGTGTTCAGTTTTGGGCCCCTCACTACAGGAAAGATGTTGAGGTGCTGGAGCATGTCCCAGAGAAGGGCAACAAAGCTGCTGAAGGGTCTGGAGCACAAGTCTCATGAGGAGCAGCTGAGGGACCTGGAGGTGTTTAGTCTGGAGAAGAGGAGGCTCAGGGGGGACCTTATTCTCTACAACCACTTGACAGAAGGCTGTAGGCAGGTGGGGGTCGGTCTCTTCTTCCAAGTAACAAGCGATAGGACAAGAGGAAATGGCCTCAGGTTGCACCAGGGGAGGTTTAAATTGAATATTAGGAAAAATTTCTTCATCGACAGAGTTGTCAAGCGTTGGAAGAGGCTGTCCAGGGACATGGAATCACCATCTCTGGAGGTGTTTAAAAGACGTGTAGATGTGCAAAGGGACACGGTTTAGTGGTGGACTAAATGATCTTAAAGGTCTTTTTCTACCTAAATGATTCTATGAAAATGTATTCATGCCAAGTCAAAAGCAGGTCTTACTTATTTTATATTTTTATTGCTTTTTACTTCCACCATTGGTTCTGGAGCTTCTTTCCAAAGTTAGCAGCAGTGACAATGCCACAGTAAATTCTTTGGGAAGAGAGTCTCCTGTCCTTTTGTAGGCTGCTGAGGATGGATAATAGGTTTTGGAGTATATTGGTACGGAAGTTCCTGCTGGAAAGAGCTGATTTGCTGCACTCACATGCTGTATGTAGTACTTTGCAGTAAGGTGTAATGAAATGAAAGCCTGTGTGTGGCAAGCATGTGCCATTTAGGTTGGTTACAGTTTTATTTGGCAAAGTCTTAAAAAGTTTTGGATGGTTTTTGTTTAAAGTATGCAGCTAGTTTTAAGGTATCACAAAAGGTCTTTCTTTTTTGAGTTTTACATTTATTGTTTTGTTCAAAGACTAGGTTTCTTCAGGCAAATATCTACCCTTGCAGGGGCAGTGGGGGAGACAAAAAGAAGTGTTCCTTCTTTTTTTTTTTTTTTTTTTTTTTTTTTTTTTTTTTTTTGTATTTTTTTGGTGATGTCTTGATGATTCAGTCTTGCCTGTACTAATGAAAGAAATGAGTAAAATAAGGAACATGCCTTACCAGAGTTACTGGATGTTCATACTGTAAAGAGGGTTACAGGGTTATTGTATGAATTGAGGAATAAAATGTTGTACAGATTTAAAACACAATAAACAACAGAAAACCAAAACGTGACTGGAAATGCCATAACTTGAATGTTTTTCCTAACTGACACAGTTTGGTATGGTAAAACTTCATCTTGTAGCTATGTCTAGGTCTGTTCTTAAAGGAAAATTGTATGTGTTATCTAAAATAGAACAAGTATGTATTTGGGAATATGTAAAATAATTTTTGAAGACTAGAAGGTTTATAGTCTAGAGTTGTAAGAGTAGTGTTTTAGGATTTTGGTTGTTCTGTGGAGATGTTTCGAAGCCCATATTGTTGATATTTCATACTAGATCTGAAGTACCAAGGTTCAATATGTTTTGGAGGCAGACTAAGAGGACTTCTATTGAGGATGTATGTCAACATATTTGAGCATTACAGCTAATTCTGTACTCAAAGCAGTTCACAGGCCAGTGTTATTGTTGGTGGGTAACAATGATACTGATACAACAAATGAAAGCTTTTTCTAGATACTGTTACACATGAGAACTACATGATACACATTAAAACTACTGTGAAAACAAAGCCTGTAAATAAGATTGCTATTCAATGCAATTATCTACTCATGTCAAGGTCAGGGCAAAATAACAGACTACATAAGCGCTTGGTCCAACGCAAGAAAGCTGTTCTTACATATTTGTGTCTTTCCAGAAACTATGCAAAACAGAGGAATTTAGGTTGTCTTTAGCCAACAGAGTTCTTCATTGGTTATGATACTGTGACTGCACAGATTATTCTTAAGCTGATGAGTAATTTAGGATGCTATGGTGGCCATGCTGGGATGGATGATCAAGCAAATTAAGTATTTAGTAGTCCTGCCAGAAATTGCTGTGCAGCTTGGCACATTCATAAATCAGAGAATGTGATGGCAGTCTTTCTGTGGAATGGCTGCTTTGACGGGTAAAAGATTATCTGAAACCTTGAACCAGAACTGGAGAAGTAGGTTCTTAGAACAAGATGGAAGCTATGCCTTGCAGATTTAGCCTACTTGGTCATTAGTGTCAGAGGAAATAAAATAACTGAATTAAAATTGTTCAGGTTTAAAGGACTCTACCTTTCCAAGCGTGAGCCTGAGACAGATGTGCAAGTAATTTCCCTGAATCCAACCACCATAGTGAATTGATACCAAAGCTCTTCTTAATGTTGCTGTTCAGAAGCTTGTGGAAGTCATTTCAGACTGTTAACATCAAGTATAAATACCAATAAAGGCAGGCATCCTAATTATATGAAGAAGGAAATGGAGGTTTTGATAGCACAGTCTGTTATCAGCCTCTGCTGCATATTCCCGTTCCTGTGGTGCTCGGTGATGTGCTGTTTGATAGGTCTCAAGCCTGCATGCCCTGTGGGCTGTGAGAGGGGGAACCTCAAGTAGAGTTCAGAGGGAGCCTCCTGAGTTATCAAATGAAATGGGACTGTTGGCTGTCTCCTCTTTTCTTTTTTTTTTTCTTCCCCCCCCGGTTGGTGAGCTTCCTCTGGTCTAAAGGAGTTTTTATATGCCGTTTTCAACTAATAGATGTCTAGTGCATTTTATTCCTAGTTACTGCTTTAAACTCTTGATCTTTGCCACCTGCCCCAGACATCTTGGTAGAACTAGATGAAGTGAAGGAGGTTGTTCCTATTTTTGTAAATGTTTACATTTCTGAAATGATGATATAGGACATAGGCCTGTAGGCAAAAGAATAAAGTCAGACAAATAAAATGCTGACTGGTAATCCTTATGCACTGGTTCTTCTGATGTTGTTTTCCCCCCAATACTACATTTTAAAACATGTTTTCCTGAAGTACTGAAAGACTTGCTTCTGAGCTAAATTTGGGGATTAATTTGCATGTGCCAGTACCATTTTGTGTATTGATTTAGAACCATTGGCAAATACTTCGTATTGATGAGATATTTTGTTGTTATTTTGAGTCGTCATTCCCCAGAAAACAAAAGTATCAGCTGTGTTTAAAACTGTGAAGAAACTGATTTTTTTTTTCTGTCATCACATCAAAAGCATTCTTTAAAAATCATACTGCTAACAAAGACACATTTGCATCTTTGTGTCTGTGAGATGTTTTGATGAGAGCTGTCTGACTTAACTTGCATCCTGTATGTAAATTGATTTCAGCTGATTGCTTTGAATTTGAAAGAAATTTAATTTGAAAACTGCCCTGTTTCACTCCCTGTGGTAGTAGATGCTTCTCTACGTCATCTGTTAAGCAGTGCATAGTCAGCATATGTCTGTTCCTCTCCTATTTAAACTGTTTTCTCCAGAGAAAGAGAAACTCCCTTTAGACCAGACAGACATCTGCTGACTCTCTCCTACTAGGAAAGCAACTGAAAAGATACCTTTCCCGTGATTAAAAGAAATATGTCTGGAGGAGCTTGGTTTTTGTTCAGTTAATCAAAGATTAAACACATGTGGACACTCTAAGCTGGGCTTCTTTGTGCTTCTATGCTAGCAAAAGTGATTGGAGGGAAGCTGTGTGCTGGAGCTGGCTTGACTGAAATGTAATGTTTTACCTATATGCATGCTATAGTCCAGTTCCAGAAGTTCATAATAAAGTGAAAAAAAGCCATTAAAAATGAGCTCTTTTTATTAACTTACAACTTAAAAATATTTCAGTGGAAAAAAAAAAAAAAAAGAGGAAAGTGTCACATGATTTTTCTAACCCTTGTGTAAAAAAAAAAAAAAAAAGAGAAAAGTCTTAGGGTTGTGTGACTGTGCTACTTTATACACAGTTACCATTTTGGTTTCTGTAACCATTTCCAGATGCAAAGGCATTCTTGGTTCCTTTTGTTCCTCAGTTGCTATTAGTAAACGCTTTACTGGCAGAAGCTTAGTGCTAAAATCTGGTATTCAGCTCAATGCTTTACTCTTACTTAAATTATACTACAGATTGACTATTTATTAAAAACCTGCAGGTTTTTCTCTGATGTCAAAAAAATGAATAATTTTTTCGCCCTCAAGTCTACAGAATATGTAGACTAAAAATGCTACAAGAGTAAGATGGCAATAATTAAGCAGATTCCTTGAATACCATGTCATTCTTAAATTTTTCATCAGCCACTAGCAAGTCTCTGTCGTAGACAACTTTATCTGAAGATAATTTGTTTGGCTCCAGCTTTATTAGTGGAATTAGTTCTTTGGTGTAGTCTGTGGTGAGGTTTTAAAACAGGAAAGGCTCTGCTGATAACTGACTTCACTAAGATATTTTATAAAATTGTGACTTCTTATGGACTGTTCTTTCTAGTAACTATGGCTCTGGTTTATTAACTGATCAAATTTTCTTCAAAATATATGAAAACTTACCTATGTATGACTTTCTGAATAAACATAAATTAAAATGCAGTGGAAAGGTCTGTCCTTTCATAAATAGGCATCAAGCAATTTTTTTGGCAAGATACTTGATATGATAGCAAAGTTCCCTTATAAAGTAAGATGTACTAGACCTTAATAATATGGAAGAAGCAGACAATGAAATATTCAGAACTGCCATCATGGAATTAGCTAGTAAAATAAAAACAATAAAAATCTTCTCACTATGTAGCTTTTACACTATTAATGGGCTGAACGGGTCCTTTGATGTTAAAAGGTGTGATGGTGGGCATTGCAAATTGCTTCTTTTTAAAATGCTAACTTGAAGTAATTAGGTATTTAAACCAAAAATCGTCACAATATTTTCCAAATATGAAAAAAAAAAATAATCATAAAGGCCAGCTAATTTTAGTAAATATTGATCCTGTACAGAATAAAGAGAATCAGTGCATATACTTTGATTTTCATATCTTGGCGTTGCTTTGTGATGTTTCCTTTTGCAAGTGTACCCTGAAAAGTCCACACTCCTCTTTGTGTCTGAAGTTTTTAAAAGTAATTTATAAATGTTAAAATGTGCCTGTTATTGGGGGGGGGGGAAGTGTTTTTACTGTTGCTGTTCTCTAGACAGAAAAACTGAGGCAGGAAGAAATTAAATCTTGGTCTCAGAGGGTCACAAAGACGGCTGTCAGCCGTGGAGCGACTGGGGAGTCACTCACTGTTACATTTGTTCCTCACAAGACTGTTCTTCATTGCTCTGCTTTAAGAACTGTTTGAAATGTTTTCTAGCTATTTTTAGCACTAATTGCAAATAACTTTCAAAGTCCTTTGAAATGTTCCAAAAATTATCCCTTTTGGGTGGTGCTGGGATATAATTTGAGTTCTTAACTTGTAGTTTTTTATTTTCTTTCTATGGATTTATTTCTCCAGAGCCTGGATTGCTGATTCCCTATGGTTATGGATCACTTGTTTTTTTTCTTTCTCCCTGCCAGCTGCTCATGGATCAGATGAATATATCAAGGTGATTGTATATTTAACCCTCCATTGTTCAGGGAGAGAAGTCTACAAAAGAGAAATCCTAATAGTGTGTAGGTGCTATATAAGGTGCTAGAGAGCGTGGTACAGGACACTTCTTTTTCTGAATTCAATTTAGTGTGTTCCTGCTGGACTTGGGACCGGTCCTGCAGGAACAGGATGAGTGTCATTGATTATAATTTCAGCCATGCTCAGGGAAAGCCTATAAAGTCAAATTCATCCCCTTAGCTTTAAACACAGTGGATGCAAAGAAGAGGGCTTTGTGCCCAGACCAAGAACATCCAAGCTATCTCTCTGCTCCAGGAGTGTGACCTCCCTTTGGAAAGATTGTAGGTCACATGCAGGAATGGTGCTGCCTTCCCCTCCTCTATTTGTAGGGGTTCTTGAGGCACTAGTTCACTCCTGGTCTACCCTAATTATCTAGTAGGTCTAGCAAAGCCACCCCTTAAAAGCCCATCACAAAAGGCATGTGGCTGGAGAGCCTGGCATGGTTGCCAAGTCACTGCGGCAGGAAACAATCCCTCCTCTGGCTTAGCCCAGTTCAGGGCAGACCCAGTGAAGGACCCAGCCTGCTCCAGCTCTGCTCCATGTTAGCTGCTGTCTGCACAGGCAACTCAGAAAAGTGCTGGAACGGTTACACTTCAATTTTTAGCCCATCAGCCATCACCCATGCTCTTTTGTTCCTCCCACCACTTAAATCTCCTCCCTCCCTCCCTTCCTGCTCTCCTGTGAGCTAGGCAAATTGTTCAGCACAGTACATGAAGTGCAGTCTTGCTGTAGGCCATTGTGGGAGCCAGGCAAAACAGTCCTGCAGAGCTGGATTCAGCCTTCAGGCTGCCAATTAGTTTTCCCTGTTCTAGAGGGAGAATCGCAACTCATGCATATTTGTGCTCTGTCATGGAACAGATTTAGAGCTTCAAAGTTAAGAGGGTAGAAAATGAGAGCAGTAATTAGCAGTCACAGTCCCTGATTTTGCTCCTTCAATATGCTGTCACCATTTAAATATTTTGTTACTGGAAAGAAGAAAGTAAGTTTAATCTTTTCCCGACTTCAGTTATGACAAAAAAGAAACTTGATTTAAACCAGTCGTCACAGAGGATTAGGTGAGCGTGAGGAGATACTGTCCATAGAACAGTGTAAACTAACGGTGGGAAAACTGATCTACTTTTCTTCAAATTAACTTACTATTTTATCGAAAGAATCAAGCAGTGACTGTTTCTTCTAAACACATACAAAACTGCTGAAGTAATAGATATATGTAGAAAGAGTCACTGAAGTAGAGGTACATAGCTCAAAATGAATTTACCCAATAATAGTCACAACTTGAAGGATTTGCACAGAAGAAAAATATTATCAGATAAACAAGTAGCAATAAAGCTAAGCCTGCCCTCCATATTTGAACTGAAAGTCTTGGCAGGTATATATGCTTGCATTCAAATGCCGCATCATACATCTAAATACAAAAGGTGTATGTTCAGAAGTTTAGCATTATGGGACCATAGTCTGTAAGGGAGTGATGCTGAAAAGGACTGGAATCACATTATATAGCCTAATAGGATTTTCCAAGTCGTGCTGGCAAATACAAGTAGAGATGTACAGTACAGGTGAATCGTCTATGAGACCATTATTGGAATGCTGAGTCCATGCACACACATGAAAAAGGACATTGGAAAGTTGGAACAGGCTCTGAAAATGGTTGCAAAAATTAATCCAAATTTGAGAAGCTTGGTATATGTGACACTTCTGCTCAACCTAGTACAGTGTTATTAAAGCAAGTGTTAAGAGGCAACTTGAGGCCAGAAATCAACTCATACTATATAAAACTTCCAATTAGTACTATATTTACATGGAAGTAGATGCAGGGATTCTGTCTCTAAGAAGCTATATATATGCATACCACCCTGACCACAGTTAAGGCATTGAAGAAAGTAAACAGTTTTGTGCCTACAAAGTAAATCAGTAGGTAAAACATTGCTAATTCTGCTGCACTTTGGCTTTCATATGACTTTGGCAACTTAAATCAGCACTGGAGTTTATTTCATTACTGCCATTTATTCTTCAATTAAGAACACAGTATGGGAGGTAGCAGGATAGGAAGGTAAGCGTGATTTGCTGTTCAGACTGTTTTGTCTTCCTAAGGAACACTTGTGTTTTGAAGAAATACATGGTTGTTCATATAGTACGCAAATTGGTGAATCCGAGAGAAGTGGAAGGGACAGAACAGAATCGCACATGAAACTTCAGAAGCACAGCTTGTAAGAAAACAACAGTAGCTTTTACTATGCCTGTCTTCCATGGGAAATGTAGGCTCCTTGGGATGTATTTCACTGAAATATGATGTGCATTTTTAGGTTTGGTGGTGTTTTGGGTTTGTTTGGTTTTGTTTTGTTTTTTTTAACACTTACTTGAAATATTCCTTTACTGAAGTGAGCTGCTGGTATGCAGGACTGGATGAGGGTCTGTGCAGTATCTTTATACTTAAAGAGGAGAGTAGAAAGTTTGAATTGACCTGTGGTCTGCATCTGAAGACATTAACTGTTAACCAGGTTTCAGATACTGTCTCTGCCTGTGATTCATCTTGATGGCATCTTGTAAATCCATAGACCACCAGAAGAGCAGGAAACAGTTGAGATTAGCTGGTTACACACTAGTCTTGCTCAGCAGATTTCATTTAAAAGTGGCTTGATGTGCGCACGTTACACAGAAAAGAGTATTTTATTCCTCAGCCACCTCTGCTGGCAGGCACTCAACTGCATCGGGTCTGCCAGCTGGACTTGTGCAAGCAAACGAAGCGCTGTGCCCAGTGGCAGAAGGTGCCAGGCCCTCGGGGCTCCGTTGCCTCCTCCCTTTCCTCCCCTCATCCCTCTTTCTGGGGGCTCTTAAAAGTATGGCTATTTTCTGATAATGCTATCGGCTGTACCTGCTGTTTTAGTCCTTACCTGTCCTTTGTCTTCTCTGCTGGATCTAAGGCTTTTGATGCTCTCCAGCATGTAGAAACGGGGCTTTGGCAGCTCTGCAGGGGCTCGACCCTGGGCGCGGGCTGCTGGGGCAGGCACTGCCAGGAGGGTGGGAGAGGGAAGCCCCCAGGACTGGCACGGGCCTGGGGACAGGGGCCTTACCCACAGCAAACAGAGGAAGCTGGTTATCATCTATCTCTCCAAGCTAGGCAGAACTTTGTCCATTTAGTAATTCCAGAAATTTGTATTTTTTTTTAAACTCTGTTGATGGACTCTGAGGAACTCGGTGAGCCGTTCCCCTGTGAGAGCGAACGGGGGATTGCTCCCAGCGGTGGTGGTGGTGGCCCCGAGTCCAGCGTTGTGTTGTGGCTGGGACCTGAAGCATGGGAAGGTAAATTAAGAATAGTGATCTCTTTATTCCTGACCTTAATCATTCCAATTTTTGTCTTTAAATGATTTGGAGAAATAAAAATTACTTTCCTGGAAGGGTATTACTTTGGCTAAGATGATTTGTTGAGACATATGGCTTAGTGTGTCTAATGCCTGATGATTATTTGTGTCTGATTGTTCCTGCTATAGATGTATTGGAAACTCTCCTGGCCGATGAGTAGAAATCATGTCTGAAACATGTATGCATAGTGGGAATAAATAATCACAGGTAGGCTCTTCTGTAAGCGTAGCAGAGTGTCAAACTTTGGAAGAAGTGACATTGCTTTTTTTTTTAATTGCAAGGGAAATGAATCAATTGAATGGAACCTTAAGGCATGTCAGTGTTCATGTAGATGCAACTGTTTTAAGTAATAAACATATTAACTTTAGACTTTAACTTAATTTCTTGTACTGATCTTCTAAATATGTATACTAGCATTTGTTTTAAAAATGTTTCATTAAGCATAGATGTGTGTATTATAGGTTACATATATATCTCACTTGAAATAAAAATTCTGCACAAATTTATTCAAGCATCTTATTCAAGGCTGTATTATTTTAATACATGGAGAAAGTCTACCTTGAAAAATAAAATAGAAAATATATTTTCAATTATTGTATGTAATAAAGATCTTTTATGAGCCTGTGCATTTTATTTTTGTATCTTAGATTTACTGTATCATCTATAAAGGAAGTAATATGGGCACTATTAAAAGTTATGGCAAGCTTTGCTGCTGTTCTTTTTTAAGGCACTGATTGGGAAATAGTATAGATTTCACCTTCTTGAGGAAGTTCAAGGTGTGCTTGGAAGTGAGTGTGTTTCTACATCAAGAATCTGGAAGGAATAGTGCAATGCTAGAGCTAATTAAAGGGCAGTAAGTACTTTTTATGAAAGAGCATTTTATCCAAAATACATTGGAAAATACCATCTGAAAGCCCTCACCCTTTTTATGGATAGAAATAAAGTTAATGCTGGCAGATGCTGTGTTTTGTTACAGTGGGGAGAAGTAAGCTTTATGGTGATGGGAAGGTAATTGTTTTTTTGTGACAGCAATAAAATATAAGGTAGGATGATTTCTTTTGGTAAAGTAGTAAACTTCTGTCTAAATATTATAAGCATCCAGTCACGGTGATGATTAAGATGGTCAAAATACACAAATGCTTTCTGAGCATGCTTTGCCATTTTGTTTAGAAAATTGTAGTCACAATAATTTTCAAGTAATTCACAAGCGGTTCCTAGTAGAGCATTATTGTTTCTCTTGCAGCTCTGTTCTGTGTTAAGGATTACTGGTGATGTGAAATAAGACTTGTTAGCCTATAGAAGTCTCTGCAACACAGTTTATAATTAAAACTGGTAATAAATACGATGGTAGCATGTGGAGATAGTAAGGGCCTTTCATTTCAGTGAAGGTTAAAGAGATTTTTGTTTACAAGGGATTTTATTAATTAGATTTTTTTTTTCCATAATTATTTGATGTCTGGTGAGTGGGAGATTTTTTTCAGGCTTCTGTTCTCTTCTAGGATTTGCACATTATGTTGGAAATACTTGAATTTCTATTACATTTTGTTAACTCTCTGGCTGTTTATGTACAAGTACCAGCATCTGTCTGTGTCCTGGGGAAAGCTGGCTTTCTGGTGTGATTGTAGGCACCTGAACTTGTTCATTAGCGGAGCAGGGGCCAAATCCCTCCAGTTCTACGTAGATTGTTAGTAATTCATAGGAAGATTTTGGAGGAAGTGTAATGTGAAGAGTCTCCTTTGTCTGTCATTTAACCATTTCAGTTTATGAAAATTTTAAGGAGGCAGGGAAACTTACTGTTAAATGTGTTTGAATTCTATTTAAGATGAAGTACAAAAAAGGTTGTGGTTGAGGACAGAAATGATTTGTGTGCAGTCTTTTGGCGATACAGACATGCTCTTCTGTTTTTGAGTGGTAAAAAAGTTCTTTTTAAATCCACAGATTTAAAAAGATTTAAATCTTTTTAATGTTTTTATTACTTGCTTACTCTCTGGTAGACAGGAATCAGAAATACACTGGATTTTTTTTTTTTTTTCATCTGTAGTTAAGAATCTGAAACCCTAATGTGAAAGATTTTCATTTATTTTAATGATGGGGAGAGTATTTGCCTTTTATCCATAGAATCCTCTACCCAGCTTTTCCTTCAGCTTTGGGCGTGCTTCCAGTAGAAGAGCTGTTAATCTGTATTACTAGTGCTATTTTTCATTTGTCTTTTGAAGGCCTAGTTATCTTGAGACTCATCTGTCCTTAAAGTCACTTTCATGTGCTATTTTTCTTTCTTTACAGATTTTTCTTTCCTAAAGTGGGGTTTATCTCTACATTAAGTGATCTATATTAAATAGTTCTGTATAAATAGACTGGTACAAAGGCTACAAAGTAGGACTTAGTTTGATCTGGAATATTTGCAAAAGAAATAAACAGAATTGAACTAAGAATGGAGGCTGTGCCTACACCAGAGTTCAATCAAACTGTTGCACATTTATTCGTAGCACACGTCATTAGGATAATAGTGATTATAGAGGTAGTTTGTATCAGATCTGTGGGCTGTTCGTTATTCTGGGTGGGCCATAGTCATCTCTATTACCTGGAATGTTGGCAGACAGTGTCCTTAAGCTGCAGATACACCTGCTGGAAGTGCATTGCTCATTTACTTAGATTGCTAACTTGACTTCATCAGATTCAGTCAGCATTTAACAAGCTAAGTAATGGAGACATTTCTTTTAGATGGTTAACAAAAACATCCTAGTTACTGTCTGTTCTGTGTTTTCAGGGTGATCAGCACTGGCCTGTTGATTTCTGAACCACTGGTACAAATGTGAATTTGTATAAATAAATTGACACCCCAATATTTACACTACCTATCACACATCTTTGAAGTATTGTTTTTTCCTCTTTGAAGGATTGTATGTGTATGGGCAACCTTAGCATTCAGTATGCCAAACATTTGCACATATGAGGGCATTGCAGAAGTTACGGTATTTAAAGCCTTAGACATCTTCTTTTAAGATTTTTCTATAAAGCAATCAGTACGATAAAATATATTATTTATATATACACATATAAATTTCCATTGTGTCCTTGCTGTCTTAAAAAGCGACAAATTCATTCATATTTAAAAATAATACAAAATACACATCAGAGTGTATGGTTACCTATTTTAAAAATGTAGCACAACTTCCTCTTAGCTTTCAGGACTGTCTGTATTATGTCTTCAGGTTTTATAATAGACTGTACTGCAAGGGTAGAACTGGCCTAAAAGAAAAAAAATGGGTTTTTAAAGGAGTTATGTTGGAGAGTACTGAGGCCAGGAAGGCACACTGTATTCCAGACTTTAATTAATGTGCTTTGTGGCCCTGAACTAGTATAGCTTTTTAACCCTAACCTCAGTAGAATATGTATCTAAAGAGACCTATAGCTATACAGAAATGCCTTTGTATAGGAGTTCTATACAGCAAAGGTAGCGCTTTATTGACTACTTTGAGGAAGAAGTGCCAGCTGAGTCTTTATTGATGACTATTAAAGGCAGGCTCGCCCTTCTGCTAGGACTGCTTTACTGAGATTGGTAGATTAGCGTCGTAATGTTGCTTATTGTCAGATTTTAGGAAAATTTCAGTAAAATACTTTGCAGTGACTTTTCAGGCTTCATTCCAAGTAAAATCTTTTCAAAAATTGGTAGAAACAAAAACTAAGTTTCGGAATTAAAAAAATAATAGTGGTTTATGTCATCCATATGTATAGTGTGGTTGGGGTTTTTTTTTGAGAGATCTGCTATGTTTTCCACACTGGAATTGGTAACAACTGTGGAAGACAGAAAACCATTTCAGTTCACAGAGTGATTCCTGTTTTAGAAGAGCTGTGCAGAAACCCAGGTAACTGGAGGAGTTCAGCAAAGCCTGCAGTATTCTTGTTGTGGGTACAGTTAAGATTTGCCTTTTGAGTGTTCCCCTCTGTCATTTATTGTTTAATGTTTCCTGTTAGATCAGAGTTGTAGTTCCAATAAGTATGAAGTAGCAACACAAAAATGAGCCAGAAGCAGGAAATGGATTTAATTTGGAAATATTTGGATGGGGAGATTGTAAAAACTAATGCAAACAATTTGTTGTCTGCAAAAGTACAGCAAGCCTGATCAATGTGCAAGACCACAATAGTTGGTTAAAAATTAAGAAATGCATTGTTTTCCTGTAGATAATTTTTTGATAAATTCTACAGAAAAAATACAAAAATATTATTTAGTTACCTACACTCATGATAAAAAAGAAGAATATTCCTACTTGCAAATATTGTAATTGTCCATTAAAGCCCTGCAAAATTTATGTTTGAATTGTAACCCAGTAGAGTGTTGATATAGCAGATTTCTAGAAATTGTACTTTTTTAAATAATGTTTTACTTTCTTGTAATCTAGATGCTTGCAGTTTTGAAGGTAAATGAATGTCACTGTAAAGACACTGAATCATATTAAAATATACAAAACTTTTTAAAGTGAAATTATGCTGATACTAGATGTTAGGGTCCTAAACTTGAAAGGTCCAGTAGAGTTTTACATTAATTTCTTCAAGATTCTGTGATATTAAGGCTTATGAGTTTGAACAGGGATTTCAAGTTAAGAAACAGGAGAAATGTTGTTGATGTTTTAAAGCAATATTTCTCTTTTCTCTTAATTTGCAATCATTAATTTTCCAGTTCATTTTAGGTAAAGATTAACTTCAGGAGAAAAGAAAAACCCAGCAACAACTGAATTTTTCAGTGTTTTTTAGTTGCCTAATATTCGCAGAAGCAAAGTAAGGTCTCATGTGGAAGGTGGTCTTCCTTGATTATACCATTTCAGACTTGTGAGTTCAAAGATGCTCCTTGAGGGCATGCCAATTTTTTTATACAGTCAGCAATGCGTTAGTCTCTTTTAAAAAGCACAGAACCTGCAATATAAATTAAATGAATCATAAATTTAAAGAGTATTTCATTTTTGTTTGCTTTATATTTGAAGTGCACAAATGGTGTCACAGGCTTTTACATAGGTTGGTTGTACAACTACCTAGAGATGATTTGTTAGAGGCTGTGTGTGTGAAGTGGCCTTGCATGTTTGTTGCCTTTGTGAACATAGTTGAATATTCTGTGTAGTGTGCATGAAGGTCTTCTGCTGCAAGGGTCATTTAATAAGAATAGTCGTTGAATTATTAAAGTTTTAACAGAAAATAAACCTAGAAATACTTTACTAATATGAGTATTTAAAGATGTATATTTAGCAGAGTGTTGTTTCTGTAACAGCCTCAAAATTACTGTGGTGGGAAGGTTCCTCTGGAGGATGTCAAGTCCAACCCCCCTTCTCAAAGCCTGTCAGCTTTTAATCATATGGAAAGAGTTCAAAATAATGTCAGTGCCAAACTATGTCTGAGTTTATAAGGGAAAGTAATAGATTTCAGGTTGTCATAAATCTGATGCAATAAAGCATCTCTCTCAGCTGTTGTTTGCAGCTTACTTCATGACTTTCTTACTTGGGTGGGAAATCAAGAGATACACTGAGGAAAGGTAATATCGATCCAGCACAGGTCTTTTTAAAGTTGTACTCTCAGACTTTTCATTGTGGATCTTTTTGTGCACACATTTGTGTGGGAGAAAATGAAAATTCTGGCAAATGCAATGTGAGATTATTCTACCTTTTCTGTTAATTAAATAAATGTCTTTATAAATATGTTCATTTTTGATCAAGAGCTTATAATGAATATTTCAAAGCAATAAAATAGAGGCAAGTATAAACCACTTAGGAATAAATTTTTGTTCTGGCTATGTTATTCTAGGCAACAGAGAAAAAGATTTAATCAATTTCCTCTATGAAGTTTTGCAAAAAAAGATTTATAGTCTTTCCCAGAGTTCCAAAAATCACATATTACAAGGAGAAAATAATTACTTTATCCTGGTTATAACATCTTTGGTTGGCTTATTTTTGCTACTTTATTCTTTTCATATAATGATATCTGACATATCTCTGTTACTTCTTTTCTTGTAAGGAAATTCTTCAGTATGAAAATATAGATCATTGTGTGGCTAACTTTTAATGTATTAAAAGTTTGGGGTTTTTTGGGGGGGGTGGTTGTTGTTGTTGTTGTTGGGTTTTTTTCCCCCCCTAGAATAGTATTTTACTAACATGTCCTTCTATGAGATCAGTATTTATAGCCATAGATACTGAGCAAGTCAGGAATGCGTTAAGAAAATTGGCTTAGTTTTCACCCTTTTTTATACTGACTATAGAGTGAAATGCAGCATTCACAGGATCAGAAGAGTTTACAACCTAGCCTAGGAGTAAACATCCAGAAAGAAGGTGGCAAGAGATGAAAGCTGCAGGGAGCAGATGTGTTGTGCTTTTTAAAAGTGCTGTTGTAGACACCTTCCCAGGCAGAGGCAGCAAGTGCTGTTAGCTGAGTCTCTTTGGATACTGAACTCGGGCTTTGCCCTTAAACTTCTTCCAACCAGTTTGCAGTGAGTCACAGACAAGGTCCAAAGCTGTTCACTGCTTGCTTTGAGTCTCCTGGATTTTTCAGTTCAGATGCAGGGTAAACCACCCTACTGTTGCAGGTCTTGTGATGCTGTGCCACTGCTCATCTTGTGCATGATGAGTTTTTTTGTGAAGTTTCAGGGGGGAAATGGAGCCCCACGACCACGTAGTTTACTGCTTTACTAAGCCTATTGGCAGACATTGTTATGAATGAGAAGAAGACACAGTAGATGCTAATATGAGTGAGTTTGTCTCCCATCTAAAATAAATAACCTGAATATAGTTTGGAAGGGTTTGTGTTAGTATTAATTTTATGTGAGAGTTTTATGAGTTTCATGTTAGATAGCTCAGCCTGTATGTCTGTTCACTGACCTAAGACTGCAGAGGAAATCTGCCAGTAAGTGGCTGGTTCTAGCTTGCTGCTGGTCTGGGTTGCTCTATCTCAGTGACAATACTGTAGGAAATCAGACCTGGTGTAATCTATATAACAGTTGCATAATATAACAGGTGATTAAACACTTGAGAGATTATATAAGCCCAAAAAAGCACCGCAGCAGAAACAGATGAGATGTTTACATACTCGTTCTTCATAAATCTTCTGAAAAAAAGATTTATTACATTTAGAAATGCAGAAGAGCAGCAAGCACAGGCTGTTTTGGGTGCATGGGGAGAGAAATTCCAGTACTGTGGAGCTGACCTGCAGATGGCAGCTGCTGAAGTACCAGGCTGGGGTATACTGGGCAAATTGCTGTTGTTACTGTATGGCTTAGAAAGGGGGAACTAGGAGAATAACCTCATCTCTGTGTGTGTGAGACCCCACAGAGGTGGGGGGTTGGCTGGGTGTGACACTAACTGCTTTTCTGTCAAGTTAGGTCAGATGTGCTGTTCTGGCTACAGTTAGGCCAGGTTAAGAGGTTAGTCCTGCTTGCTCTGGTCCTCTCCTACAGTTAGTACAGCCCCATTCAGATGCAGCATAACTGCATGTGTAGCCACTACCAAGACAATCTGTTTTGAGAAAAACTGGATTAGGTTATGCTATTTAAATTCTACATAATTATTTTGACAAAACTAAGGTAGGGAAAGGCTATGTGCTAGCAGTTACTTAGCCTTGATTTAGGCTAACACATTTAAACAGATCTTTATCAGCGAGGATAGCTTTTGGTAAAGGAGCGTGAATAAGCAGCCAAAGGTGATAACCTCATCTTGCAGTCAGGGTAGCATGCAGGGCTATGGTATATTGCTGCCAGACTATAATTATGTATTTGGTAAAGGAACAAAAAAATCATATTCTTCCAGATTCTTTTACCTTTTTGTGACTTCTGTCTTCCTATACAGTATTTGTGCCTGTAATTGGTTTTTTTGTTGTTGTTTGACTTTAACCTAATGATCAACTGAGCTTTTAAAATTCCCCCTATTGAAGTTCCTTATTTTCACCTGCTTTATTAGCCTTAAGTAATGACATCTGGTAGGAACTGCTGTTTCTTGCCTGAATTACAGAACTGTGTTTGGTTACTTAGAACAAAGGTCTGATTAGACTGTAGCAATAAAATTTTGACTGCATAGAAGATTTATTCTTTCAAAGTGCCTAAACTATAAACAATTTATTTATTCATAAGACCATGTTCTAGAGTTTGTTTGAACTGACTGTTAAAAAAAGTATGCATTTAATACAGTAGCTAACAGAATAAATTTGTGTTTCCAGTATTTACTGCTTACTATAATATAGACATATCGTAGTGTAGGGTTTTAGGTAAAATATTAGACTATTCTACAGGGAATAAACTTATCTATGAAAGCGGTGAAATAACATTTTTAACTGTCAACTTAATTTCTCTGCTCTTGAAAGAAAAAGAGCTCAAGGCATTCTTAATTTCTGTAAAAATTGCTGTAAATGTAATTTATTTTCATCTATGTGGTTGCGTGTTTTGGGGTTTTTTGTCCATTTATAATAATCCAAGACGAATTGCTCAGTGTAATTCAGTATTATAACCATTGTTTAATGGGCTATTGTGGTTAGACTTAGTTGGAGTTGCAAAAGCTGCCATTTTGAGGCTGAAGCAGAGCTGTATCTTTGACACTCAGGTATTACCTCTGGCACAGTTGGTGGGAGCACAGGCAGGGTAACACACTGCTGGGGCTGAGAAGTTAATGGTTGGTCAGCCTTAGAGTACTGACAGCTGTATGATTAACTTGTATATGATCCTTTTGACATGCAGTTGAATATGCTCAGAGCAAACCTATGTTAATTAAGTTACATAATTCTGCATGTATCTGGAGATAGAGTATGAATGAATAATGGATCTGCAGTTCAGATATAAAAACTATTTTGTGTTTCAGTAGATTTACAAGTGTTATTTTAAAATCTAATTGAAGGAATGTGTATTTCCGTACAAAATAGGGAAACAATTTTAAGAAGGTAAATGCCTTCGTTTAAAGAAACGCATCTTCAGAGCATTTGAAGCTTTATTAAAAGCAACATGTGAATCTCAGTTCCTATGTAGATCAGCATAAGAAAAAGCCTCGACTTGCTTCAGCTGAGGATAAATTTTTATCAGCATCAGTGAAGTGGAAGCTAATTAAATGACTAGATATTTTAAGGTGATTTGTCAATAAATTGTGAATGTCTTGCATGTTGAACTATGATATAACAAGTTTTAAAACTGAAAGTTCCTTTGATTTAGTTTTATAACAATTTTGTGTTTTCTAGCTTGGGAATTTTTAATAAGTTATATGTCACTGTTGAAAATCATGTTCTGTGGATTTGGGGTTTTCTGGGTGGGAATTCTTGTACTTATTTTTTAATATTTATTTTGCTAACTCAGCAACTTAATACCAAGTGCAGACAAGGAAGGAATTAAAATATGCGTTATGAGTAAACATGTGATGACATTGTATTGTTTTAAAGATTGAGAATATCAAAATACTGAAAAGTCTAGTGGTAGATTTATGATTTGTGTCATTATTTTAGAAAAAAAACATGTAAGGATGGATATGGTGTTAAGTTTCTGCTCAGCTGTCATGAATTGCACACCTGATCTTATAGTGAGTTGTATGAGCGACTGACCAGAGCTTTCACAGGGAATTTGTGATCCTTCTTTTCCATGTGAATCTTTCACAGCTCTGGGTCTTTAATTTTTTCTAAAACTGAAAGCAGCATAAGTGAATACTTGATTCTGGGTCAAAACCACAGTGCATTGTCTCAGAGCCCTGCAATAACTAGCAGTTTAGACCATGATGCAACAGCTTCATACAAAATAATTATTCCAACGTTTTTTACAAACATTTGTTTGAACATCTGAACAGCTGCTAGGGCAAAGTATTTGCAGGGATTGAGCAAGGCCAGAGAGCACCCCAAATCTCTGAAGTTTGAGACACTCAAAATTTGAGATCCTTCATCCCACTCCTTGTTATGTATTCCTGCCTCCTATTCTGACATCCTTGCTATTCCTTGCAAATGGAGCAGCTTTTAGCCACTAACATCTGGCTGACAGACAGCAATCAACTGTATTCCATGCCAGTGCTTCTCAAGTGCCTTTTTTCCTCCTGGTGGTTTTGTGGGTTTTTGGGGGTTGGGTTTTTTTTTTTGTCTTCAACACAGAGAATGGCAGAAAAATTATAATAAGAGGAACTAATAAAACTAATGCAAACTAATAAAGTTTGCAGCTCCTGTGGGATCTGAGGATTCAGGTTGAGTCTGATTTTTTGGCAGAGCTATGGTTGTGAAGGTGTCAGAGTTACACTGTAGATTATTATCTTGCATATTTCTTTATAAAACTCAGATTGTGTTATAAAACTAATAATTCAGAGCCATATTTCAAGCACAAAACCACTCAGGTCACTTGTGAGAACCAATGTCTAAATCAACAGAAAGTTGTTGCTGAGATTCTAGTTACTTGCTCTTAAAAAAAGTGCCGATCATGTGTTTGTACCATAAATGGCATGTTCTCCTAGCTTTGTAAAACTTACTGGAACAGATTATATTTATTTATTTATTTTCTTGCTGTATAGGATGTGGGAAAAGTATTGTTTTTCTTGGTCATGTTGGTTTGAAAGCTACAGCAGTATTTATGATCTTTTAACACCACTCTTTAGTGTATTGCTTAAAATGTAAGCAGAGCTTCTCACAGTATATAAAACAAAGCTCTTTTACCAGACTGTGACTTAAAACAATTTTTCCCTAAAACCTTTTTTAAATTTTTATTATATTTTTAAATTCTTTTCCTCCCTGTGTGCATGTGTGCACATGCATGTGCATATGTGTTTGCTTTCTGTTGTTTCCCTAAAGTAACGATGCTAACATAACACACTGTAGATTAAGGCTTCAGAGAGCTAAAGTAGGCATGAAGTTCAGGCTCTAGCTAAACGTCACCACTGGGCTAATCTATGATTTAGAATGATCCATCACGACTATTTACAAGTAGGCAGAGTGCAGCAGAAAATTAAACAGCATATGGGTACAGTTATCCCTGTTAAAATGACCAACGTGCTTTGTATTGTGTATGGAAGATAACAGGACAGGTGGTAATCTGTCTTCTCTGAGCAGAGACAGCTGGTATTTTGCTTGGGCTTTAGTGGTGCTTTTCTGTATGGTCTCACCTACCAGCTGATATCTTGTTTGTTACAAGAATACCAAGGATATATTAACCCTTTTATCTATTCCTATGTGATGTCCAAAGGGGGAAATACCAGACTGCCATAAGCACGGTGATTTTGTTTCTAGTAATGTAAGATACACGCAGCTTGTCTTACTGACCTCTTTACATGCATTACTGTGATGATATTTATCAGTAGATAGTAGATAAAAATCTTAGAGTTCGTAATTTTTATAGATTTTTCTTTTTAAAATGTCAGATGAAGTTTCACACTCAAGGAACGTTTCAGAATCAACCCCCTTTAATTTAGGAGAATCTGAGAGTTTATATAGGAAAGAAATAAAATTGTTTTGTAACTGCACTTGTATTTACTTCTAGCCACATTGCTAAACATTCATGCATTTGTAACTTTTCTTTTCTGAACACACTAATTTGATTCTCCAGCATGAGTACAATGGGTTAGGAACAACTACTGTATTATTCATAGTTATTTTTTCTCTTAAATATTTACTTATCTAGATTGTTGGGAAACCGGGTACTGATGTTGCACGAAAGGCAGCAGGCACTGCTTCTGAGGGACTCAGCCTTCTGTGCCCGGCAAGTGGAGCCAAACTCTCCTATCTCTACATGTGGCTGTGTTCAGTTAATTGATAAAATTTAATCAGTAGTTAGGTTGTTCCATCACAGCGGATGTTGTGGTTAGAGCCGCGGGCAAGCTCAGGTAACGCTGAGCTACTGCAAGGGACAGCAGTGTTACAGGACACAATGTGGATGGGTCAGGAGTGGAGAGGAAGCTCTAGGAATTATCATCACAGAACTGGTCTTTAAAGCCATATCAGTGAGATCAGCTAACACCAATCCTCGAGGAAGGATGGGAAAGAGGTGCATCTGCAGAAGGATGAGACAGGGTGGAGTGACAGGGATGCAGGGACTACAAAGCCTGAGAGAAGCTAATGTTCAGACACTTTATTTTTAGTAGGGCATAACAAGGAATTTCATGTATTTATCTGAATAGACTGATTGTTGTTGGTCGTTGCTGTTTTAGAAAGCATATTTATACTTGGACTTTTCTTTTTTGCTTAGTAATAAAAATGAATGTTGGAGGAAACTTGGAGGAAAAAACCCACCTCACATCTAAAAGCTACAGTAGAAGGGTTCTATCCAGAAGAAGAGCATGCAATTTGTGAAATTGTAACTCAGTGAGCCCAAGCAGAGTGTTTGTCAAGGCTTTAATTTGTAATGAAGATTAGACAGATAAAACCAGAAATTCTTCAGAAATTGTTTTCTTGTATCTTATGTAGTATCTTACAAAAAAAAGTTGAAAAAGCTGTTTTAATGGCCTTACTAGAATGAAAAGATTACTTAGAGAGTCTGTAATAGAGGAGATGAAACTAAATTGCCTTGGAAAATCAACAGTTGTGCCAACATTGTGCGTGGGTAATTGCCATTTGGTAAAGGGTGGGGGTTTTTTTGGGTTTTTTTGTTTCCTTTTTTAGATTAAAGGTAGAAGAAACATCAGATAAAGAACTATTGAACATAGCCTTCATTGTAAAAGATCATTGTAGATGTGGTTTTCTCCTAAGCAAGTTAAGTCAGAAAATGTCAACATTGTTTTCAAGTTTAGGTATGGATCACAGATTTTTTTTCAAGTTAATCTTTTAGAGAGATTACCAAAGAAAGAAATATTATTATTTTTTTTAAATCTATATGCTTAATATGAATCAGCCGGGAATAAAAATAATATTAACAAATACTGTCTGATTAAATAAGTAAAACAATGGGTTTTTTGGTTTTGTTTTTTTCATATCACAAAAGAAAGTTTTTTGAGTTTTGTTCATGCTCAAATTAAGGTTCCAGCATAGGGTATTATTTGGGGTTGTTTTATAGTAGTATTTTTTTGATGACCAACTGTTTAAAGCCTAAATCGATTTTATGGCCAAAGAGAGATTTTTGGCTTAACTAGTAAACATCGTTTAGTGATACACTACATTAAGTATTGTATTTAAGCTTTGAGAAAAAAAAAATGTTACACAATCTCTTCTGCAGTGTGACAGTGCCAAAATAACTTTTTTACTCCTGGTTGTCCTGTCCTGTGTTGCACATGCATATTTAGGCAGCACGTAGCCACCCAGCGAGGCATCACCAGGACTTTGAGTATCTTCTGTTCTAATGGATTTCACTTGACTTTAATTGGTTCCAGCTTGTTAATCATATGTGTCCTTGGAGAATTTTATTTTTTTTTTTTTTGCCTGTTTGATTACTGCTCGCAGACCCACATTTAGCAAGTATTTCCTAAGCCGGAAAATGTCTGTACTGCCTATCCACACGTTTTTCACCCATACAGTGATGATCAGCTACAATGATGAAAATTCTTCTCCATTTTTATTTTGAAAAGTTACATTAGAGACATCTCATTTTCTGTCTAGGCTCCCAGGATGAACTTTGATTGATTTTAATGTCCAATATTTCATGACCCAGTGCACTTAGATGCTAATAACATTCAGTGCTGCTCGAAAGCTGGGTTTTGGCCTCGGAAGGGAGAGTATAATGAAAGTAGTGGTTCATAGATTTAGGTTTTTTATGCTTTGTTAGTTGCAAGAAGTCAAGCTTGGAATTTATCTAATGAATCATTGCAAACTAGAAAAAAAATAAAATAGATACGATTTTAAGGCCTCCAGACCTGTCAGCTCTAGTGTGAGGAGTTACAAGACATTAGAAATAGGATTCTGAATTTGGCTTGATATATTACTTTATTTTCGAGCTCTGATTTAAAATATGCCCAGTTTTGTTGATGTCTTGTTTTTCTTTGGCATTTAAACTAGCAGGCTTCCTAAGAAGCCTGAGCCTTGGACCGTTACAGCTTTATTTTCATTATATAAAATTCACTGCACCTCAGAATTCAAGTGGCATGAAAAGTTGTAATTGGAAGAAAATACTGAAATCTGCAGTCTGACAATCTGGGCTTTTCTCCACAGATTTTTTTTGTAATAGAATTGGTTGGGAATAATACTGTAAGAACATGCAAAGTCACTGCTATTTTCATTTGAATTCATACACTTCAGTTGGGCAGTATGCACAAACATGTATCCACTTAAAGCACAGTCAGTGAAAATTTACTTTATTATTAGTCACAAAGGAACAGGGCTGTAACTAGAATGACAGTCTTGTCCAGGGAGTCACATAAATATCAATGTTTAGTTTCATAAACATAAAAAATATAAACGGTTTTATCCTAGAAATGAGTCCGAAAGGTAGAGGAGAGTTCAAATGTGGCAAAAGCAGGTTCACTGAAAGGGAGTAAAGTAAATGTGAAATATATTTTGAGCTGGTCATAAGTTAACTTAATAATAATAATAATTTACTATTTATTATTAATAATAATTTTGTTTATTTAAAAATAAAATAAACTTATAACTGACCTTACTTCAGAACAGTCCAGATGGTGAGGGAAGTGGTCCCTGAGTATATGATGCTAGGTGGACAGGGACTTTGACCACTGAATTACTGAATGTAAAGAAAGTACAACTTCCAAATGTTGCTATATTTGGAAAGAATCACTCCCTCCTTTTAAAAGAGAGATCTTTATCACCGCAGTCTAGAGGGCTATGGCTTATGAATTCATTGATGAAACATATGCCTAAGTCTCTAAAAAGGATGACGTTTCATGTGCTCCCTGTTCAGCATTTAATAGTTCCAGCAAAATTCTTCTGCCTGGAAGTTTTAGTGAATATGTAGTCCAGATTTATGTAAGTGCATCAATGTTTAAAGGAAAGTGTAAGCAGAATTTATATACTGAGTCCAGGAGCACAATTATCAAAGCCCCTTTGTGTGAATATGGTTCTGGGCTGTCTTTTTCTTTTCTGGAGTAGAATAGGAAGGAACTAAGGTGCGGGGCAGTAAAGTCCAGTGTGGAATTCTGGTTCCTAAAAACAGTAGTCCTTTTGTAAATCAAGTCTTTAATTTTGTATGACTGAATGGCTGTTTGGAAATACTTCTGAATCATTTAACTGTTCTTCTGTCTGGGCATCCTGATGAAAGAGGGTTATATTCCCAAGTAAATCAAATTTGTGATTTGCCTCCAGAACAAAGCTATAGACTATTCAAAATAAGTTTTATACATGGACTCATCATTTCTGATACCTGGCAAATCATTAAGGCTTTCATGAAGTGTCTGCTTCTGGGAAATGAAGCCACAGTCAGTGACAAGCTTTATGCTTCTCCTATCCATAACGAGTTACTTAATGTATTCCATTTTAATTGTTATCTTGGAGTCAATCGTGATCTCACACTACACCTACTGACAGGAATCATCAGTTATGTGCATGGTGTTTTGCAAAATTGCAAATTCGCAATACATCTCTCTTCAATGGCAGCAGTGTTTAGCAGCTCATTAGCTTTTGGGCTATGCCTTCTGGTCAGTAGATACTGGGAGAGACAGCCAGCCTAGTTGATTTACAGACATATATTAGTCAAGATGAGCACTGCAGTATAACTGAAAGGAAATACAACAGAATAAAATAGCATTTAGAGTAGATTTCCATTAGCCAAGAGATTAAAAAGGTAATTAGAATGGGATTAAAAAAGAAATAAAGTTGTGCGTGGTTTTTGTTTGTTTGGGTTTTTTTGGTTTTTTTTTTGCTTAGCAGTCTCTCTCACAAAATATCCTTCACTGTCAAGTTTGATGTTTTTGATTATAAATTTAAAAATGGTCCATTTCATCTATTTATATTTGAGGAGAAGTAAACATACAGCTAGAAACTGTGCTGCATGCTTTTGTCTAAATGGTGGAGTTCTTGAAGTAAAATGTAGTATCAGAAATAGGTTCCATGTGTAATATACTGGAGATACCATGTAATATGTTGTCCATGGTTACAGTTTCAGAGGTTTTGTTCAGATTTGATGACTTAATATTACTTCAGTGAATAACGTGGACTGAAATAGGATTGTGTGGTACTCGAGAGCCACTGTAGACATTTTTCAGTATTTAACAGCTGAATGAGTGAGAAGAAGCTTTGGTAATTGAGACAAATGATAGGATCAGTAGGAATTACTACCAAGGAACAACAGGATAGTGTAGTTGGAAAGTGTATATCAAGTTGGAATGTTATCACTAAAAATGTGTGAAAGCTATGTTAGTTCAGAAGAGACTAGGACTTGGACGTATTTCTTACCAAGTGTATAATGGTAATAAAGAGGGTGAATGTAAAAGGAGCTCTTGACAAGAAGATCTTTGGGGTTTTTTTCCCCTTTTTTAAACTTCCTTTCTTTTTCCTTTACCATACCTTTTATGATAACTTATGGAATGTGAAAGGGTTATGCTGATCAGGCCAAAAATTCAACTAGCCTGTGTTAAATGTTAGGGGGAAAAAGTTTTAATAAGCACCAGGTGTGCTTGGAATGCTTCCCCAGCTTCTGGTGGTGAACAGAAGCTTGTAGCTAGAATTTTATTTTTTATTTTTTTAATGCCCTTACATGTTGGCCTTTCATATTAATTTGAGGCAATAGAAGTGGGCAAAAAGAAACCTTATACAGTTCGACAGTGGGAAGTGCAAAATCCTGCACTTGGGGAAGAGTAACCTCATATACCAGTTACAGGCTGGGAGCTCATGGGCTGGGAAGCAGCTCTGTGGAGAAGGACCTGGAGGTCCTGGTGGGCAGCAACTTGACCATAACCCAGCAGTGCACCCATTGGGCTAAGAAGGCCACCAGCCTTCTGGGCTGTGTTAGCAAGAGTGTTGCCAGCAGGTCAAGCAACAGGACCCTTCCCCTCTGCTCAGCCCTGGTGAGACACATCTGGAGTCCTGGGTCCAGTGCTGGGCTCCCCAGTACAGGAAAGCTGTAAAACTTACTGGAGTGAGTCCAGCGCTACAATGATGCTTAAGGGTCTTGAGCACCTGTCATATGAGGAAAGGGTGAGAGAGCTGGGGCTGGTCAGTGTGGAGCAGAGGAGGCTCAGGGGAATCTTAGCCATGTCTGTAGATACCTGGTGGAAAGGAATGTGTAAGAGGGAGCCAAACTCTTCTCAGTAGTGCCCAGTGACAGACAAGTAGCGGGCACAAATTAAAACACAAAAAATTCCATCTGAACACAAGAAAAAAAATTTGCTGTCATGGTGGAACAGGTTGCCTGGAAGAGGTCATGAGGTCTCCATCTATGGAGATACCCAAAACCAGACTGGACATAGTTGACCCAAGCAACATGGCCTAGCTGACCATGCTTGAGCAGGAAGATTGGACTAGAAGAATTCAAGAGTTCCCTTCCACCCTCAGTGATTATTAGCATTGTGGAGCTATTTACAGAACGTACTGTGTTTAGAAGCAAAACAAAAAGAGAGAACTTAATTTTAAAAAATACATGAGCAAATGTGTTGCCTGGTATTTTTGTTGGTGTACCCAGTCATTCCGTTAAAAGTGACAAAATGTGATGAATCTCTCATGTGATCTTCAAATAGTTCTATGTCAGCTAGAAACATATCGTCTTTTTTTCTCATGTTCTTTTAAAAAATGTTTATTTCTGTAGTTCAACTCTTAATTCTAGTTCATTATTTCTCCTTTTGGATGTTAATTGTAGTGTCTTATAGTCACTGTAATTTAAGTAGTTTTTTGTTAGTGATGATCTTGTGTTTGAGACCAAGTTAACAGTTGTTTCTTCATGTTTTTTAGACCACCACCACTTTTTTAAGGATTCTGAGCCTAATATCAACTGTGCTTGACTTTTTTTACAAAGATTTCTTGTAATTTGGCTAACCAATTGTTAACTTGTTGCAATATATTATATATCTGACTTAGAATGCGTGGACTTAAGTCCTTCATGTTTTTTATAGTTTTGTAAAACCTGGAAGCCATCTGGTCCTAAATCTACCCCAAAGCCTGTCCAATCATACCTGTATCATTACTGACAGATGATCACCTAGTCTGTTCTTGGAGACCTCCAGTGAGAAGTCTGTAAACTTCCCAGGCAGTCAATAATGCTTTGCAGTCTTCAGCATTACAAATATTTTCACAGTCTTTGACCTGGCTGTGACATTTTTGTTGAAATACAAGACTTTATTCTTTGTCCAGCATTTTGTGGAGATGGAGAGCACAAGTGTCTTTTTTGCAAGAATTTTTTTTGCCTACTTGAAGACTATTACTACTTGTTGCACCTAAGTTTTGCTTCCTTTGCTAAAGCAGTCTGAACTGTCTTGATCTTTCCTCTTATGTCACGTTTTTCATACCTTCTAGTCATTCATATTACGTTCCCACGGACTATTTCTGATGTCTGACTAGATTTTTTTTTTTTAATAATTTTTTATTTTCTTGGAGAGTGATGCCCAAAATTGGACACAATATTGCAGCAGAAGCTTGACTGATGCAAAATGTGTTTATAGTCTCATGACAGTGCTGTATTATTGGCTTATCCTCTTACCCCTACAGTTTGAGACTCTTTGAAGATTCCAGCTTATACAAAGTGTTAGGACACTGTGGGGAAGAAAAGAATGCATCTCATAGATATGTGGTTGTACAAACAGGTCTCTTTTACTCTGTGGACTGAAAGCTTCCTTATCGATGTGTGTCACTAGATAAGGACCATAGAAGTAGTTTTCATCAATGGAGATTGAATTAGTTCACATTCAATATAGCTGTTCTGTCTGTTCAGTGAAAAAGCTGAGTTTACTTACATAGTGTGATCGTTATAGTAGAACAGTTTTTTGAACCGGGCCTTATTTTTCAAATGCATTCACTGCAGATTGCCTGGCATGAGTTTTTAGCTGTAGCTCCCATCACTGCCGCTGTTGCTAAAGGACTAGGTTTGGCATTTCAGCAGTAGAGTATCTATATACCTAATGATAAATGACCCTGTATTAATTCTTTCTTTCTGAAATGTGATTTTTGTCTTTTTGGGGTGGGTGGTTTGTTTGTTTGTCTTTCTTTTGGGTGTTTGCGTTGGGAAGTGGGGTAAAAGCATTAGCCGAGTTACTGAGACAACAATCCCCAAATGTTATCTAATGCATTGCCTTTGCTAGAGCAGCATGTGAAGCTCTGATCAAAGGGACTACAGGGAAATACATAACATTTAAAATACATTCTTGATATTTTTTTTTTTTCATGGGATATTTTTGTTCATATGTGGTAAAAATGTGTTTTATAGGTAATTAGCTATTCAGTTATTTAGTTGAGAAAAATAAGGGGACACTCTCACTGTAACATCTTCTGTGACTTTCTGTGATGTTGCAGCATTCCTTTTGGCTGGATATTCATTGTGTATTTCCAATAGAGACTACTAAAGCTTCTAAAGCTGCATTTATTTATAGGCAAGTTAAATATTCTTTTGTTCTATTCAATTTGTTCATTTTAGGTAAGAAGCTGCATTCTAGCCATTAGGCCTGATTTATTGCTCAGTCGCCTATGTGAAATGAATAAGTGAATATTCACTTAATTTCTAGTGCGCAGGTGTTAAAGTTGTATATTAAGTGCTGTAGTAATTTGCATTAATTGGCAAGCTGTCATCCAAGAAACGCCAAATATTTAAGCAATAATTTTGCAAAATGTTGAAGCTCATTCTTATGTCACTTTGAAATCAAAAATTTTAAGTATGTGAAACTTATTACTAAGCATGTATCCATGTCTTTTGCTTAACAGGATCAAATTGCTGAATTAGAGCATGAAAATCAGCACTGAACCATTTTGCTGAGAAACCCCTCCTTTACAATTACGGTTTAGATAGATTTCATTTTTAATTACACAGAAGAAGAAATCTTGTTCTTTGCTGGCATTGTTCTGGCTCTGTTATGGATAAATAGAACATAAGATATGTAAGATTTCATTCGACGTCTCTTCATGTTTATTTAAAAGTAGTTTTCAGTGATTTCATTCACCTAGTGTAGTCAGTGGTAGTCACCAGCAACTCTCACGTGCTTTTAAAAATAGGTTGTAGGTATTGACAGTAGTATCAATGACATTGTGTGAAATGCAATAAAATCTTGAAACCCTTGATTTACAAATGTTATTAGGAAATTATACCAATGACTGCCACAGCATATCAAAATGCTTTTTTTCCTTTTATTTTTAGAAGGGCTGCCTCTAGCTAACCAATTACATTTTTTATTATTGTGTTTTTAAAGGGATCATGAGATAGTATTTGGAATATGCAAAATGATGGATAGATATAGTGACTTAACACTGGTATTAATCAAGAATTAAACAAAAAAGTAAACCATAATAAAGCCTTAGTATCATTCTACAGATTCCAGAGATAATTAAGGCCACTGTTTACCTTCTTAATTCTTGCTGCCTTCACTCTCTGTTAAATTAATTTTTAATATCAATGCTTATAAAGTAGAAATTTCTTCCCTTCTGTTGTCTTCTGAATATTTGTAATAATTTTACACAGATCAGTGAAATCATGAAACTGATTTTTTGAAAAATCAGCTTTTCATAATGTGAATTTTAGGACAGTATGAGAAAATACATGCAGATAGCTTTCCTTTTTAAAATATGATTTTGATACAGCCCAAGCCTAATTATAATTATGCAGATTTTTTAGAAAAACAGTGATGTAAAATCTTAATAAAAATATTTTGCTCCAGACTGGGTGGAGGTTTAAGGTTATCCAATATGTACTGAAGCCAACAGAGGATAAGGAAAAGGAAACCAATTATTTGTACTAGTTTTTTAAATCTCTCTTTATTGCCTAACCTTTTCAAACAAGAAATGGATTTATCCTCTGTGGAGACAGTAGTATAAATAATGTCATTCTCTGACTAGAAATGGCTCTAAAATCCTTTGATCTGAAATAGGGTTGCTTAATTTTAAGAACATCCTGTTCTAGTGTGTGCACTCTCACTAGATTTAAAAAAACATTCAGCTCTAAAAATTCTTGTCAATAAATGTTTTCTTTAGACCAATTAAATAGTTATAACATGTACAGTTATTTGTGTATTTAATTTCTAACGATTGCTTTTGATGCTTTGGACTTTTTCTGAAAACAAGGGTAACCTTTTATTCTTGAACTTGGTAAAAATAATACAGAAAATCTTTAAGTGAAAGATTAATGAAGAGGAAAACTGTTCAGTCTATAAAGATTGGACTATAGTGACTCTAGAAAAAAGTAATTTTTTTCTGTGTTCTATTTTAAATTGTGGATAAAGAAATCAAAGAGCATATTCACCTTCCCTTGAACGTGGCCATTAACTATTGTATTTTTTTTTGTTCTGTTTTATTGAACCAGTATTGGGGGAGGAGGATGCAGACAAGGGGAAAACTGACATAATCAGACAAAGAAAACAAGCATGGAAATGGCAAATGCAGAGGGAAAACTGGGCTATCACGGTACTTTATTAGAGGAGACACTTGATGTGGTCTAATTTATCAAAGGTATGGGTGCAAAGAAATGATAGCTAATGTGTCTTCTAAATATTGGAAGACAGGAGCCAGTTCATGCCTGTCAGGCTAACATTTTATAGGTGTAAATAATTTCTGTTGAAGATTGTTCCCCCACTTCAACAAGAAATTTTGTTCAATGCCAGTTTTACAGTATTTTGCCCACTCGCTTAAAAAAGAAGAAAAAGTTGATTGGAAGTGGCAGATTTTTTGCAATAAATATTACTGCTTTAAAATCACCAGTATTGTGCTACCGTGCTGAATTTTGATTATTTCCTAGATGATGCCATTTCACAGATTTGAAAAATCCTTTCAAACTTTGGTCCTTAAAATGAAGTGTTTCTGTCTTTGTGATCTTCTCAAAATTTATTCCTTTTTAGAATTCCCTGTTTAACATGAGTCACAACTTCTTTTCTGTTCTGATGTTGTATGCCACTGCAAGGTTATTCTGTAGTGAAATGGAGCTGGTTGATCAACTCTCCATGACGCGCAGAGGTGATTGTCACTTCTTGTGGCTGTCAAGTCATCACGAAACTCTGGATACAAACTCTTGTCAGAGGGAACTTCTGAGTTTCCATGCTGACTTCTACAGAGATGATGGCCTCGGTGTTCTGGAGATCTTGCTGCAGTACGTACACTTTATTTTAGGTTTTTCTAGCAGGAATAAACCGAAGATATATCTATGAAATTACAGTTTCTAAGTATTTACTTATATATAAGCAATTTCCACTTTAACTATAGAACAGTAATTGGAGGGGAGAATATTGCCAGAGAAAGAGAAAATGTAAAACAATAAAGCAGATATTTATGAAGGTCCCGATTTTATTTATGTTGTCTTTTTTGTTAGATTACATAGAAAATGCAAACAGTTGTTCTGAATTTTCAGATTCTAGATTTGTACTTTGGTTTTAATTCATTAATATAGATCACTTTTCATAGATTTGCATAATTTAAAAATATCCTCTGCAAATATGAAAACCGAACAATAATGAAATAGTTTTTCTCTTCATTATGTAAGGTGAATGGAATTCTCCCTTGGCCAGTCAGTCCTAGGGTTTGGGTTTGGTTGGTATTGCAAGTCACAGCTTTAAACTCGGTAGCCGTCTGTATAAAGCAAGAAAATGTGAATAATTGGTGTCGTTTTTTCTCAGTGTGGTTTTTTTGTTTGTTTGTTTCTAATTATTTTTGGTTTAAAAAAAAAAAAAAACAAACAAAAAACAACCAACCACCACCAGATGATAAGAGGAGGAAACATTGTCTATCTTCCCTGTTAAAAATACCCAGATAACTATATGTAAAGTCAGGAAAGATTATGATAATAATTTACAAATAATATGGATGATTAAGGCGAATATTCAATAAAGTAGAGCACTGTTCAGGACATGCAGGAGCTGAGTGTTGATGTCACTTTCCATAATTCTTTTTTGTGTTTTTTAAGAATGATCCTTTGCCAAAGGCTTGTTAGAGCAGCTGTTTTGAAGATAAACTTAGAAGACTAAAAAAATGACATCAATTTTAACAGCAAATTAGAGAAACAAGGATGCCACATGTCTGTGTTTTATCTTTCCCTTTAAATTCTTTTGAAACACTCAAACAAAACCCAAGAACCCCTTCTCACTTCTTTTGCAGAAGCTGAACCCTAGCTGGGCTTTTGGCACAGTTAGGACTCAGATTCATGGCAGTGTTTGTAAGTGTTACACGTTCACATGTATGCACTTGCTATGCTTTGTTTACTTTTTTAAAGTAGGTTTTGAAGCTGACTTAACTGAGTAAGTTTAGTGTCCCAACTGAATATTTGTACTGGTTTCAAACTGCTTATGTCAGCTTGGCTTATTTCTGTGTATTTACTGACACGTGTTAAAATATACAAGTCAGTGGTGGAGCCATTAAAGTGTGTCAGCATGTGAAGTTCTACTGATTTATTAAAACAGTCCAACTCTATATATGGATCAGACTTCAGTTTCCTTGAGGATATTCTTTGGACAACTCCCCCGGTGCCACTTTTCTCCCTCCCCACCCCTCAAGTCTGTGCTGGTAGTATCAGAACTGAGAATGAAATAATGAATTTAAATATGTACTTGTCAAGATATTTTTGTCCTGAAGTTAAGTTAGGAAAATAAAAAAGTCATTCAACCAGTAAATGGATTTTTTAATTTTTTTTTGGGGGGGATACATACCTGAATTAATTTTGTGCATGTTGGAGAACAGGTTACCTTGTCAAAAGGACCTTGCTTGGAATAAAATTAAATATTAATTTAACTGTTTTATGGAGGCCTATGTGGCAATACTGATAAAATTTCAAGAGCCGCAGCTATGCATAACTGCACTTTCAAAGTTCTTGTGGTTAAAACTGAAATTGCCATGTCTTCTGGTTTCTGCATTTTCCTGAAGCTCTGATCACGTTTCTGTCTATGAAAGCCTAAAAATAATAGCTTTACACTTTTCAAATTCCCACAGGCCTCTCTGCTTGCTTTCAACATGGACTGTTTTTCTTGCAAGCAGGAATTCTTTGCGCTGGCAGGATATGAAGAAAGGCCAGTAGCTACTTTTGTTCTGTTTTTGAAAGATTAATTTTTATGACTTAATTTATTTCTGTGTTTCTTACACATAGAAATGTTATGGTAGTCTTGATTTACAGGCAGGGTTAGCAGTCTTCCTATAACTCTTACTTCTCTGAGTAGTATCAGTAAAATAATCTGAATTGTTTTGTGACCAAAGTGTATGCCTGTGGTGAGTGCTTTTGTAATGCTTCTCCCATGACAGCCCAGGTAATAAAAACTAAGTTGCAGCTTTTGTGAATTACTGACATTGATTCAAGAACTAATAACAGTTCTGAAATTGAGAGGCTGCATCACTGTTCTTTAAAGTTTGAGCATGGTAAACAGACTCCCATTTAAAAAAAATAAAGGGGGGGGGGGGGGAGCTGGGCGAACTTAGATTTCTTTGTCCATCCAGTAAGCTAAAACTATGCCTATATGTGTAACATATGTGCACTGTGACTAGCTGTGATTCTCGTAGAGTTCACTCATGTGACAAACAGTTGTGGTACATGAAAAAAAATAGTCTCATGCCCATTTGCATGTCTCATCTGCTTTTTTTCTTGCTTAAATGTTTCATGAAGTCTTATTTAAAGGTTCTATAATCCTGAACACCTTCAGGAAACTGAAAAATTATTGTCTCTCCCCTTGAAACAATGCATTTCTTCCACAAAAATTGCATCAGCCCAAATAGAAAATAGGTAAGCCAAACAGACAACATCAGTATCTGATTTTAAAGTGACTGCCCTCGTGTCCCCCTCCTCCCATTCCAAGTAAGGCTTAATAATAATGCTGGAAAAACCAGAACAGACATTGAGCCATGTCAGAGTTACTTTGGGGAAGGTTGTGCTGGTTGCTTGTCCTTGTGGGCCCTTTAACTTCTGCATCAGTAAATGAAACATTAAGAGTGATGGCCAATAGTGAATGAACCATCCAGATTTCACGAGGACCAAAGGAGATAATGATAATTTAAGTTTTTATTTAAAACCATTGTTAAAGAGAACATGGGCCAGCTGCAGACTTGCAGCTGGATGGGCTGTGCAGCCTGAGAACCCCCTCACTACCCTGTTTGTCATTTGGGTCCATGCGGCAGGAATGGTCTGCTTGATCTGAAACTGAACCAGGTCAGGCTGCAAGGCACCAAGGGAATCCCTTAAAACAAGAGGAAAAAATAATCACTTGTATCTGTGTAAAATAAATTGGTTAAAACCAGTTGAATGCAAAATACAGTGGCAGAAACAAAAGTGTGGTGTTTGAATATAAAGGTCTTACGGCGTATATGTGAGATCATACCTCAAGTAACACCACAGTGTCCTGTTTGTCATCGCTTATGCTAGAGGCCTGAATCCTCCAGTTTTTAACCTTGATGTATAATCTTTACAAATTTAAGTACTTAGACTGAAGCTAGCGTGTAAGCAAATACTTTGCAGAGGTTTCTTCCTTTGTTCCAAAAAATTAATTGTATTTGATTTTATATGTGTAAGTTTATTCTCCTGAGCGTTCATTCAGTTGAATAGAATTGTTCTGCATATGGGTTCTTGTAGCTTAAATAAAATTTGGATGATTAAGAGATGGCCACTGATTGGATTTTAGCACAGTGTTGTCATTAAGTCAAATTCCTTCAATTAAAATGTGTTTTAAGAACATTAGATGACCCATGAAACGTCTTTATCAAGCATGGTCTAAGTGTATGGATGGTTCAGTTTCACTTTTAAAGGACAGTTTACTTGGAGAGTTACAAGGTTTGGAAGAGATCTTTCTTATCATTCAGTAACAACAGATCTCCTGTCTTCAAAGATTCCTCTAGGGCATCAACCCTGTTAACCAGACAACTCCACAAATGAACAGGACTTATAGTATGAAGAGATAGGATTAAATTAAAGGAATTTAAATTGAAATATATGCTTAATCCCATTTAGGAATTGTAACTAATTTATATTGAGAATTGTCTTTGAGACTGATGTTTGTAATGCATATATATTTTTATCTCAAAAATTAAGGTAAAAAGTTCACTTTCAGGGTTGGGAGGTTTTTTTAGCAGTTATTTAGAAAAATGTCATCTGAGAAGGTTCTTTTTGCATTTCAATAAAATTATTCAAGGAGAATATTCTTGGGAGATGTAATTGTGTAACTAATACTTGAGGGATGAAAATACAATTTTTGTTTCATAGCATATCGACATTTTTATTTCTATATATAAACTGCTTCTTCAAGAGCTCTCCGATGAAGGGTATTTCAGAGTTTTATTAGCAAACTGTTTTGTCATATTCAAGTATCTCTCAAACATTGATGTGCATCTAGCTGTAAATGAGAAAAAAATATAGGAGACATTGCAATATTTTACCTCTCTGGATGACAGATTACATTTTAACTACTTTTTTCTGAGAAAAAAACCCCACAAAACCACCAAACGAACCAACCCAAAACAAACAAACAAAACCAACCAAATGCCCTAAGTCTGTTTTGCTAGTCTTTTTCCTTCTCGGGCTGGCATGATACAACTATTCTAGTGGAAATGTACATCATGACAGTCATCTGACAGTACCTCCCAGGTGTAGAGAAGGTCTTTTCAGAACTTCAGCTTGGAGGATCTTGGGCCTTTAGCCCCCCAGTTACCATTTCAGATATGAGTGGTGGTATTCAGAAATTTTACAGCAATCCTGTTGCTTGAGTGACAAGAGGTCTTTGATTTGGACGCTTCCTCATCTGCATTATAAAAAAGTTGTCATTACAACAGGTCCTTTTCTCAGTAGACTTAGCGAAGGCCAAGGAGCACCTCAGAGTGTACTACTCTTGCAATTGTAATAGGTACCCTCAAGTTTAGGATTTACTTCAGTGGGCGATCACAGGGTGTATTTGCACGGGTACACAGTGTTTACCTGTTGCGTTCTAGGTTATGGCATGCTAGGTAGAAAAAATAATTTACCTGAATTTGTTAATCACTGTCAAAACCCATACTGTAACTGTGAGGCAGGCACTAGCTTCTGTAGGGTTAGCGCGAGCTGTGTGTCATCTAGAAGTGGCCATTTGAATGGTGTTAGTGAATACTACTTTTTTAGACCCTTCCTGTAGTAAATCGGTAAACTCTGTGTGCATCCAGAGCTTCAGCCTTCAGTTGCCAAGCCTGCTCCTTTAATTCCAACAGGGAGCTGTGTAACCAGCTGAGGCTAGTAGACTAACTTAACTAGTAAGTGAGGTAAACATATTTTTATTTTAAGAACTTAGATTGAATTAGCTTGATTTCCTGTGCATGGAGCTTTGATTTCTAAGTATTACTAGAGATGTAATAAACTTTATCCTCTGTTGTCCTATTTCATCCTGTAATCTGGTTTTGAAAAGGACACTTGTTTTTAAAATTTTGTATAGCTAGCTAAATATTGGATTCTTGGCTCTTTATAATCCTCTTCATTCTTGCTTTTTCCCCCAAGACTGCTGTCACTGGAGAAACTAATAAATTCCTTATGGCTGATTTCAAAGTCTGTGTACTTCATACGTGATAGGCCTCAGACTTGCTCTGGTTTTCTTCCCTTTGTGTTGCCATCATTCAAAATACTTTTAAATAAATATGATAGTGAATATCTATCCAACTTTGCATCAACTGCAAATGGACCCAAATGATGCTGTCTGCATTTTGTCTCATCATAATTCTAATTTGTACATTCCATTTTATTAGAGAATCTTACACTCGTGGCCTTTTCAGCTTGTCTTTGAACCAAGTAAATATTATTGTAGTTAATGAATCCTCATATACAGTACTTTATAATTTTACTAATGACTGCCTGAAGCCTGTAATCCTCCTAGAATCACCAACCTTCTTTTCTTCATGTGAGTTGTTCTTGTGAGCATGTTGAACATTTTCCAGGCTCATTCCAGTTTTCCCCCTATAGTTCATAGTTAAAGTGAATACATTTTTTTAACCTCAATGCAGAATATGTTCCACATGCCTGATTTTGTTCATATGTTTCTTCAAAGATGATGCCTTTCTCTGCTTCTGTTCTTCAATGCTTTTACTCTCCTAGATTCCACATCATTTGCAAATGTAGTGATTACAGTCCTGCTCTCTTCCAGGGCTTTGTAAGACCTAAATTTCCTGTTCTTCAGGGAGGTAAATTCTTCTAGTTTCTGTAACTCATGTTTATTATTATTATTTTTTAATTGTCAAACCTTGTTTTATGCTTCCCCTGTCAAGTAGGATAAGGTATTTAAAGGCATGAATATATATGTGTGTATATATTAACATTTACTAATAAATGTGGAATGTAACTATTCAGAGCCAAATTGTAGGAATACTTTTTCACTTTCTCATATTTAATTTGGGTAATTTTAGAAATTGCCATAAACTTTAAATTGCTTTTGTCTTTGTGATTCTGAGTGACATCCCTTCTTTGGAGAATATTTTAAACCCTCAGGTCAATTGAAGTAAAATACTACACTAACTAGCCATTGCACTGAAACTAAGTGCTCAGAGTAATGTTGTAATTGTAGCAGTCTCATTCAATAGACTTGCAATGCCATGAAAAAATGTGTATTGCGTTTTATGTATAGTTTTGTGTACTTGCAATGTTTTTGCAAGTGAATCTTAGAAATAAAAAGCATAGAGAAGTTTGGTTGGGGTTTTTTTGTAAAATATCTTCAAAGAGAATTTTCAGATGAGAATGCATGGATTAGAAATGTTTCTTTAGGCTCTGAAATTTGAAGCTGATGCTTTAGAAAAAGTTCGTGGATTTTTCTAAGAAATGCTTGTTTAGAATATATAATAAAATGTTCCCTTAGAGCTTTGTGAAAATAAAGGTATTGTCAGGATGAAACCCAGAAGCTTGGAGCGTTTTACTTGGATGAGAATTTGGGCTCAGATGATGTAGAAGTTGGGAAGAAGAGTATTTTTTTAAATTTTAATTCTATTTTAAGGACACTCAGTAGACACTGAGGCAAATCCAGTTAGTGTAATATTAATAGGTGTAATGCTGTACAGCCAAATAGTACATCTGGTTTTGCAGCTAACGAAGGCACTGAAGACTGTGTGCATGTTGTTATTTAAAGCAGGATTATCAGAGGGGTTGTATTCTTTAAAGGAAAATAGCAGATTATTCAAGCAAATGTGAATACTTACTCCTTGAATGGAGAACACAAACCTAAATTTCCTAGAAACAGCAGACAAACTATAATTGTCCACAGGCTGTCATTATATTTCCTTTGAGTTTTCACACAGATCACAGAAAACATTTACATTTACATACATTGCACAGATGGCACTTTGCAATGTATCTATTCTGGGCTGGTGTCAGAGCTTATTTGGTACATTTTAAAACTTGTAACCTCTGGCTATTATCATGGTCTTTGTATTTCGAGTTGCAATGCTTTCCTTTTTCTTCCTGAAACAATTTCTTATTGTTTCTTCTTTGTGCAATGCATGTGTGTTAAGAATTCTACCATGTAATTTATGGTTTTTTTCCACATTATAGTAATTTTTATCTTATGCAAGAAAAAACCCTAAAGGTGAGATGTACTATAGTAGTATTTTTGCTTTAAAATTAATCTGTATCTGTCAAGATAAAAGCTGAATATTAACTGCCCTGTAATAATAGAAATGTGTAATTGTTTTTTCTAGCATTTGTCATGAGGAACAATAAGAAATTAGAATTTTACATATGTGCATTTTTTTGGTCAGAGAGCTTTTTGTCCTTCCTCTCTTCTTGAGTAATATTTAAGGGGACTCGACTTACTGAGAAGATACCACATTGTCATATGTACTCTGTGACATAAGCATGTAACCAGAAAAGAGGTGATTTCCGAGATAAGTTTGGTTAAAGTTTTAAATACAATTTCCCTAGTCATAAAAAATGAAAGATACTTTCGAAGCTTCCATCTTAGGGTTAAGTTAAAAGGGCTTATACGAGAGTTCTGGAACTATAGGACCATGGAAACTGATTTTATTTTTCACTGTTAAGGGCACACAACTTTAAAACTTCCATAGCCTTCTGAGGGAGGTGTAGATATCTTAATTTATAACCTCAGTTCCAAGCACTTCTAAATGACGTTTAGGACATTATGTATATATAATGGCAGTATTCATGACTGTGTGAGCTCTAATTTTCTGGAGTCTCAGCAATTACACAATACTGCTAATCAAAATGAGGCATTCAGTCCCTTGGGATGCTTTGTGGACATTTGCTGAGGTGATTGCCGACATCACATTTCCCTCACATGGCAGTTAAATGGAGCCTGTTCGACTGTGCCTCTGTACGCCCACTGCCGTGTCCCCCTTCTTCTGTCTGTTGGTGGCAGCTTCCAAAGTACCAACTTGTTTTGTGTCTGCTGCGTGCTGGGCCGGGTAATAAATCACCCATGAATAGCCAGCTCTGTACTTCTGTATTTAAAGCAGTCCTGAACATTGATTAATGTGGCTCTTCAGAGGCAGAACAATGCTCAAGGCAGATAGGCGCATGAAGAGCTCTTCTAGTACTGGAGGTAGCTTTGTCCTGCATGCTCCCCACCCATCCCTTTAAGTGCTTCCCCTCCTGGGCTGGCCTGGACCTCAGCTAATAGATTACCAGAACTTCAGGCAGGCTGAGTTTGGCCTCAGCCTGAGAGGATAATGAAAGTCTGGTGCTTGGCTGTGGAGAGGCCAGCGGCACATGTCCCAGCCATGGTCCTCAGCCATGAGGCCACTTACTGTTTGGGGGACCCTTGGCTGTGTTTAGTAGATAATCTAAGGACTTCTCTTTTGTCAGAATGGTTAATGAGCTTCAGATGGCAGATGACTAAATGACTGAGACTAAATTTAGAGGAAGATGTTCAGTTCTGGTTTGTGGTATTGTGTGTTTTGGTTTGTTGGTGTTGGGTTTTTTTTGATTTTTTTTCATCAGTTTTTATTTTAGGCTTGGAAAAGTCTGTAGAGGTAAGGAATGGGTTACGTGAGTTCAGTAGCTCTCTTACCTTGTGACAAGGTACTGTTCCTAACTTGCAGTTGTTTGTGTACTCCTGCTTCTTTGAAACAACCCCCCGGTGACAATCCTTGGAGAGTAGGGCCTTTCTTGCCTTTGGGAGGCACCTCGGTTCCTTAGCATCAATTAGTCTTCTGAGCAATCCTGCACAATTCAGCCAATTAATGAAGAAAAGCCAACACACAACAGGAAGAGTATTGTTACTCTTTTAAAAACTCTTCCATGCTTTCCACTGCCTTATTTTTGTCTTCATATAAAATTTATATATATGTAAAAAAGTGGTAAAATGGCAGTTCCTTACAGAATGTAAAATGGCTGCTACAAAGTAGTGACTATCTAGTAAGATCAACTACACTCTAACTTTTCAGTTGATACTGTAGTTGGGGTAGAGAATACTGTTCTTCAGAATGCTGAGAATTTAGAATTTTTTTTTTTTTTTTTACCTTATCAGTTAGCAAATTAAATCCATCTTTTGCTAGTCCACTGTGAAATATCACTGTGTGATATGACAGGAGAATAAATAAGGAAAATGTATCTTTAAAAAAACACCATATACTAATTAGAAATGTCTGCAATCTGAAAAGTAAATTTTCTGTGATCAATAAAAGTGCATGCTTGTTTGTACTGTGGGTGTACTTACAATGTACTTCATGCTGCATTTGTACAGAACTCAGATTGCATGTACATTTGCATTCCCATCACATTTATAGATGAATCTATTACTGTTGGAACTGGTAACTATAATTATAGACGTAAATATTGTGTGCTTTTTTACTATTTAGTGACATGAGTCATGTATTTTTATCATTGTCTTGAGTATACATGAATATTTTTTAAATCTCTACCACCAGAAGAATTAGCAGTATCAAGGTGGTTGCACTAGAACCTGAGGTTTCACTGGATCCCAAAAGTCTCATCATTTCAGGGATGTGCTTTTCCTCTTTAATTATTTTTTGCTTCCTCCAAGTTCTTCTGATGTTAATTTTGAATACAGAAAAATGCAGCAGCTTCTTCTCTCTGTTCATCTTTTCCCCAAATCCAGGAGTCTTCCATGAGTCTTCTATGACTATTCAGTACAAGGAAGAATTCTTTGTATTTCTTTGCAAAAGTTTCTCAGAAGTATTTTTGTCACAAACAAGACACAGTAAAAATAATGGGTTTTAATATAGCTTGTAACTCTAAATTCTTCACCTTCTCTGGTCTTCAGTGTTCTGCTCTATTGGTGACTTTTTTTTTTCTTTTAGAAACATCTATGTTTTGTACGACTGTCTGAATTTCCCCTTGTGGGCAGTGTTTTGGGTTTTTTTGCTTGTGATAGCTTGGCTGTGTCTTTAAATCTTTTTCAAAGTAGAGAAAAAGAAAAGCTAAGATCAGACATACCAGTATTTGATTGATGTGCCCATTATAAAAATTCATCTTTTGTATTTATCTATCAAAATGTTAATGTTCTGATTATGTTTTAATGTGAAATTGACATGATATGATGGAATGCTATAATTAAGAAGTTTTGAAATAACCTGGTGGTTGTCTGAACTTGTATCTAGTTTAAAAGTGTAAGTCCTGTTTTGTACTTGTAAGTGTACAGGTGGTGTTTGATGCAAGAGGCAGCAACACGCTGAATAGACTTTTGCTCTGGGAGGCTGGGACTACAGCTAAAATCTCCTGACTTTTGGTATTTTGCATTCTTTGTCATTTGGAATCAACCTTCTGAAGATTGTGGATGCTCTTCTGGCGAACTCTTTTGAGGGAGAAACTGTCAGAAAAAGGTTCACTTAATGAGATGGTCTCTTTTGGATGTGGTGAGCTCATGTCACTTCCTGAAGTACTTTGAATAGAAATTTAAATCAGTGTTGGAAGAGGCAATAGCAGTTAAAATAATAAAAAAAAAAAAAAGTGCCATTATAATAGTTCTTCACTTTCAGAGAAGAAAAAGAAGGGACTGACTTGGAATATCCTAAACCACCTCCTGTTGTTAGCTTCTGAACCCTTGTTACTCTGTTCTCCCAGGTGTCCTCTTGCACCTAGATAATGTTGTCTCCTTGATGTCTGACAACTGTGTAGGATATGAGAATCAACTTTACTTTGGTTAAACTCTGCTAGCATAAGCCAAAGGACGCTTGGGAAGACTGCGATTATATTGGAGTTGACAAATGCTACAGTGCAACAGAAGTGAAAATGTTTGGGGTAGGGCCCCAGCGTCAGCTGTTTGTGGCTTTTAGAGCTTCTGCTTTAAAGGTCTGATCCAGATGCTTGGCCTGAATGACGTTAGCTCCTCTTCAGGACCCTGTCTTCTGTCTTACCTTCACCTGAAGGGAATTCAGTTCGCAGTGCAAACTAAAATACAGTAAGTGAGGATGTTTGGGAGTAATTTCAAAAACAGACTTAACTAAATTGAAAAGCTGACGTATGCACATGATTTGAGGCATAGCAGGGGTAACAAATACTTTGGTATGTAACTGAGCGGTCCTTTTACTGCAGAAGATGATCTAGACAAGGAAATCCATTCTTAGTTGGCAAAATGAAGAAAACTAAAGGAGTTTTAATTTCATCTTGCCCTAGACTACTTTTTTGTTTGTTCAGTGCATCCTCTTAATAAATCCCTGATCTATTATCATATGAGGAATGAAATCTATTACTAGAGAGACTGGTAGGAAGATTTTCCTATCTACTTATCTTTCATCATATTCCTGTGCTTTCACTGCAGTCTTGTTACATAAGAAAAATAGACAGGGGCCTTGATAAAATCCACTTACCCAAGGTAATACTCTTTATTTTATTTTTCCCCCCCTGTGTGGACTGTAATGATGCAGATGCAGGACTCTTGTGAAACATGCAGGGAGATTCCCTTTCATGTGGATGTTCTTGTAAGGTGTTTATGCTTTGTCGCCCAAGCTTGGTTTGGCTTTCTGTGAATAAAATGTCCAGTTTCATTCTGGTCGAAAATGGACTGTTTATAAAGGAATCCCAAGGCTGTGTCTGAAACTGGATTTTCTGTAAATTAGTATATTATAATACCTCCCCGAGCTCTACATAATTAGCTCTTCCTGTTTTCATATGTTCATCAATTTGCATTCATTGAAGGATTTAGAAAATTGGATAAGATACAAAGTTAAAGCTTAAACCAATACTTAACAGTGAGAGCATTTTGAAAAAAATCATGTAGTCACAGTGGCAGTTACTGGCTCAATCCAAAAAAGGGATAATTTTGCTCCGTTGCTGATTTCTGCACCCAGCCATAAGCTTCATGCCTCTCATAATTAACTTCATGCTGGTGAGCAGATTGAGAATGGCTCTAGTCAGCGCTAAAAATGCCTGGAAACATGCTGTTTTACAGCCGTATGCAAAGTTGCTGATTTTTTTTTTTTTTTTAAATCACTGCCAAAAGCCACAAGACATAGATGCATATGTTTCATGCTAATCACAAAATAATAAGGTAATTGATATTCAACAATTTAAAACAACAAACAGAGCACATACTCTAAAACTGGCTGGCTGCTTTTAATTACTGCTGTTGCCCACTGTTTGAGTGGAACCACAAAGGAAGTGGTGGGAACTTGGTTTTGAAAGAGGGGTCTTTTCCAATATGTTGATAAAGCATTTAAATAACTCTATGTGTCCAGGAAGGCAGCTGATGAACTGTCCTTTCTCTGTTGCTCACAATAAATTTGAAAAGCAAAAGCAAGGTTCTAGGAAGGTTAAACCCTGAGAAGGTCTGGGAAGGGTTTTGTTTTTTTCAAGATTAGCTAGTACCTCCTAAGAAACTCACTGCAGGATTTGTCCAGATCGTTTTAAAATTAATCATACCTGTTCTAACGGAGTATCTGTAGAGCACTTTCAGTTTTTGAGACTGCTGTCCATCTATATCACGAAGAAGCTGAGGATAGAAAGTTTGTCTTGGTTTCGGCTGGTACTGTTGGTGGAAAAGTAATAAGAAAAAGAATATAATTTACTAGAATGGAACAGGGAAAAAGGTTCTGGCATTGATAGAGTAGCCACAATTAGCTCAAGAGCTGATTCTGAATACTAAGGGGATTTTATGGAGGGGTTTTGGTTGTAGTAATTCTGTCAGCTCCAGCAGTCAAAATTCTAGGCTATCATGAGATGTTGGAGGTTCCAATAAGTGTATAAAATTTGAATGACACATCAACAAAAATCCACATTTCTATCAGTTATTCAATTTTAACTGGATGGTAACTTTTGATAAAATTTGATTCCTTTTTCTCTTCTGGAAGACCACTAGGAATATCTGGAATGACTCTGCTGTGTGAAGCATTAGACCATTGCCCTTGTTATCTTAGCTAGTTTAATGTAGTTATTTATCTGTTTTGTTTGTGGGTGTTTTGCCATTTCTTTATGTGTTTGTTTTTAAAGAAAGTGGGAGAGGACAGCAGTAGGACTATGATAAAGAACATTTGTGTTGTCTTCATTGTCTGTCCATCTTCCCCTATGGTAGTTATTGCCTCATAAAACCTAAAATTCTCATATATGAAAGTGTTGTTGCAAAGCCCTGTGATGAATGATTTAACTGGCTAATTCTTTGTAAACTGATAAGCTTATTTTTCATTGGAATAACAACCATGATATAATTATTAAAAGTACTATTCAAGGAGGAGCTTGGGTAATTTTCCTTCTGGAAATGCTTTGGAAAGGAAGATTCTGTTCATTTGGCCAGATTATGCAGTTATCAGAGGCAAATGGCCTCAGGGTCCAGTATGGGCATGGAAAGTACATTCCCTAAGCATTTCTTGTATTTTGACAACCTGCATGCGACAATCCAGAAAAATTCCATCACTCCTTTTTAGTTATCCTTTCTAATTACTATGTAATTTTTAAAGATGACATGGGTTCTGAGATGACTGTCAGAAAAGGATTTCTGTGTCTCTTCTCTCGCACCTATGAAATGGAGAATGATGTATCATTTTGTTTAATTGAGGTGCTGTTCTGGTGAAACTCTGAAGAGAATTACCAACCTACCGAACTGGAAAATCTTAGCCTGTTTTTTTTTTCCTTCTAGCATGATGAAATGGCTTCATCGGTGCAATATACTAGTACAAACTGCTTTCTAAAGGAAATAAGTAACTATGAAGAATAGATCTGTCAGTGGCTACTAAATATGTAAGTCCAGATGCAAAGTCTTTAAAACCACAGTTTCTGGCTTCCAGAAGCTGAACTCTATGTATTAGGAAAACAATAATTCTGTTAGATCTGTTACTTAAGAATCTGCAACTCGCCACTAATGGGGATGTAATATTGGGAAAAGCAGGCCTTGAGCTTACTCCTGCAAGGAAACATTTTGTGTTCTTATGTTTTATAGGGAGAGATATTTTTCCTGTAGAGGCTAATGGAGAAACAACAAAGAAAATTATAGTATACGGCATTTTTTAAAAATTCAAGAGACTTCAAAAAGGGACATGAAAAATACAGCCTAGAGTCAAAGTGAAGTGGCTTTGCATGATCTCTGAGCCTTTCAGACCTTCTGTTGCCTTGGGCTCCATTTCGTTACTTAGATAGCCCGCTGGGTCCATTGCCTGCGCATTTTCCCAAGGGTGCAGAATCTCAGGAACCTCAATACAGCCCTGTCAGCTACTGAAGTAAGCAAAAAGCTACTGCTTTTTTTAAAAAGTTTAGAAGTAGTATTTTAGAAACATGATTAAAAAGAGATGGAGTAGCTTATCAAAGCTAAGGAACTGATGACTTACTGGAGGTGATCTACAGGGAGAAGTGCTGAAATTCTCTCCATGTTCTCTTATGTGGTTGCTCATAAATTTAATTTCCTCTGGCTTTTTCTAGTGAATGCTTGATAAATGAAGCCAAACTCTTCTTTCTCATACCAATTTGCCTTTGGGAGAAGGGAAAAGAAGGTTACAGTATTTTGCTCCTTGTGTGTCCTTCACTCAAATCTACGGCTATGGTAAATAACCCAGCTCTGGTGTTTGCCATTCTGCAGCCGACTTCTTGTGTCTGTACCTTCTGGGCATGCTTGTGGCAATAACAGAATGAAGCAAACCTTGCTCACTCTTGCTGCTCCTGCTGCAAGGCTTGAGTAACAACATCTGATGTTGCCATTAGACCCTGCCAAGGCCCACTGTGACAGAGTCATGAATGTGGGACTCTTAGCAAACAGCATTGGTGGAGGATGTAGAATCTAGCAGATTTGTTCCAGTTGTAAATAGTTCATTTATCTAGCCAGAGAGATATTTTTATTTGATGCTGTATTTCTGACAGAATAATAATAATAATAATAATATGAAGTTGTAAGTATCGGGAAACCCAAACTGGCAAAGATTGTAATGAGCGGTTCAGTGAGGATGAGTGTAAAGCCAAAAGTGTCAGTTGAAAAGCATGCTTGGAGAATCAGGAGAAAGAAATAATTAGGTTTCAACTCACCTTCGGAATATTTTTTTCTGTAGAAACATTAGGAGTTAAAAATAATGACTTCCAACAGGTTTCTGAATCATGTGCTGGTTTGAGGTACTGGATATTTCAAGAGCAGTAAAGATTTTTTTTATACATATAAAAAGTCCAGAAACTACTGGCTTTAACTAACGATACTGTATTTACCAGTAAACATGACATTATTTTTCTATCTGCACCACTGAAGATTATTATTTGCCTTTCAGTTATGTTGCAGACAGATTTCCATTTCCTCCTGTAATCTCTCAGAGTGTCCTTCAGAGATTTTTGCTCAATGATTTCAATTTTTGTAAATCTCCATGGAAAAGCTAATAATGCAGGTCAAAGTTGGACCAAAAAAAAAAAAAAATACTGAGGAGGCTGAAAATTTTCTGGAATGCAAAATATTGTACAAGTTCTGTATTGCACTGTTAGATAATGTACAAATACATGCTTTGTGTAGGAACTGTGTAATTTGGGTGTAGAAAATCCATGCTTGAGTATAGAACTTCCAGTATTTCTTCCTCTGCTGAACCCAAAGCAGACTTTGTTTCCTAGTGTACAATTTAGCACTTGTATACTTCTATTGGCAGTAATGCTTTTATCAGCATAAGAGCAAAGACTGCTGCTGGAGATAAGTTCTTTGTCACATGCAGTACATACAATTTGAAAGATCAGTTTGCAGCTTCCTTAATAAATGTGTTATTTTTGACTATTTGAAATTAGATACATAGAGTTTGTAATAGTTCTTGTATTTCTTTCCTGTGTTGCTGAGTCTGACTGTCCAATTAAAATCATATTTAAAATAAGTTGGATTAGGTTTAAAAAAAAAGAGCATTGCTGCACTGGCTTTTTCAAGCAGCTCTTAGAATTTTGTTGTAGTGTAATAAGTAAGGTATCTTAACTTATGTAATATGGTAGGCAAAAGATAGAGAGGGAAGTAGTGTAGCAAGTGTAGTAGCAGTTCTTTGACTCACCAGGCAGGTGAAGGGAAAAAAAATCAATTCAGTGCCACTTTGGCTTAGTAGCATTGAGTCGGCTTTCAGAACAGCACGGAAAACTTCACCTTCCCAATAGAAAACAAGACATTTCTTCTAGGTGAGGTATTGAAAATGGAAGCAAAGTTGGTCTGCCTTTGTTATTTTAGATTTTACTTTATGATCGTAAAATTTAAAACAAAATCAATCATGCAGAAATTGAATTTCTAGGAATAACAGTCATCTTGAAAGAATTTCTGCTGAAAAAGATAGTCTTCCTTCTGGTTTACAGCTTTGGGAAAAAGGTTCTATAGCTTGCAGTTTATTTGATTTTATTACCCTCACTGGCTAACTTTGTGTCCTTGACTTTAAATGCATATATACACTGTTACTAACAGTTTTCTCTGTGTAAACATTTGAAGAGTAAACAGCAGTATCTTGTAAAGGGTAAGTGGAGTTTCTGAGGTCAATACCCTATAGGTAATGTGGACTTGAAAGAGCATTCCAGTAGAGCACTGGCTTTTCCAAGGCTATCTCCAGTGCTCAGTTGTCCTTAGCCTTGCTCAGAATTGTTCCATCAGTATTTTCTTCAAACTGTTGGAGAAGCAAATAAACCTTGCTTTTACTGGGATTAATTTACAGCAGCCTGAAGCAGCAAATCTTTTCTGGCAACCATTCATAAGCTGAGTAAGCAGCACCCTCACATCTGTTGACAATGTGAGTTCATTGTGGAAGCCAGTATCTGAAAAGACATTAGAGTGTCCAGAATGGGAGAGGGAGTATTACTTGCCGACAGTGAGAGCTCTAAATTGGAGCACTCTTGAGTCAACTACTCACATGGTAGAATATGGATATGGTATTTGTTTTCTGCTGTTTCTCCAGTATTTATGTAGTTCAGCTGGAAGACCAAAGGTCATTATGCTGGGAGAAGCCTGTCTGTTCTGGCTAGACCAGTGACTGAATATTTACTTGATTAAAGTAATATTTTTGATTTTAGTGAATTTACTGAAATTTTAATTAAAGCAAATCTTTGCAGGGAAGTTAGTAGAGACCTGATTTTTCAGAGCCACTTTATAATCCATCTTAAGTAATTACATAAATTATGTTTGGGGATTTGCTTTTTTTCTGGATGGCCAGCTGTATCTTACCAAATCACTTTAAAATATTATTCCTTGTAATCAGTCTTTGGTCCTCCACAGCAGTGCTAGACTAAACAAGGGATAACACTGAAAATCAAAATTAGATTCAATGATGTAATCATGTTGGATAACTCAACACTTACTGACTTGAGTCATTTCCTTCTCCAGCTTAATTACTGCTCAACATTGATCATCTTTATTGTTAAACAGTGCTTTTAAAAGGTACTTGTGCTTTATCTGGGCACTGGTAAAGACTTTATCTGATTTTATCAATGTTACTACAAGGTTCTGGAGACCTGGCGTTGCCTCCCAGCTCAGTTATCTTGCACAACGTTGGTATAACATTTTGACTTTTTGGATGGCATTTCCCTAGCTGTAAGATGGGGATAGTGATGTGCATTACATTTCATATTTCCATAGTCTGATAATATGTACTACTCCTACAAAGATATTCTGACTTAGCTTCAAACTAGAAAAATGTTTTCAGAATACAAATTTTAGTTAGTTATAGATAAGATATACATGTGTATGCAGTCAAGAAGCAGGCTAGTTGCATAACTGTGATTCATTACTAGTCTCACATGCTGATTTTTCTTCAAAGAGCACTATCAGCAGCCACTACAGAAAGGGTAAAAAAATAAAATAAATAAATAAATGTATTGAATATGTTAAACAAATAGAACCCATCTGTTTGTGAGCATTTGGTGAGTCAAAGAGGAAAAAAATGTTTTGAACATGTATTTCTGAGCGAATTCGTTGCTTAGCTCTACAAATTTCTGTCAAATGGTTGAATATGATATAAGCTGTTGAAACTTGTCAGAATATGTGTCCAGAATAAAAAGATCTAGTTTTCCTTTAAGGGTTTTGGTTGCGTGTTGTTACTAGCGTTCATAAATTATCCTGTGATTAAGAAAAATGATGTGGGAAACAGAAACAGTTTTAAATTGCTGGTGAAGCACGTTAGTTAGTGACTTTTAATAGAATATTGCTTTGTACGTTTATCACTTCTGTTTCTAAATTTAGGTGGTTCCAAATGGGTCTTTGGTTTGGTGTGTAGTCAAACTCTTTTTATATATTCAGTATAGCCTTTACTTATGTTTATACCTCATTTATTTTGTTTAAGAACTACTTATGTGCTTTTATCATTTAGTTTTCTATTGTTGGTGCCAAATCATGAAAAATTGGTCCCTGTAGTATGCTGCAGCCATTAAATACCAGTTGGTTGCAGAATATCATTTGAACTTATTAAAATGTGATTCATCTGGTGCCAAGTTTATTCACAAGCCTTGTGCTGGGCCAGGCATTATACATCAAGGGAAAAAAATGCAAACTCCCGTGGGTAGAGCTGGACAACTAAATTCTTTGAGGGTAGTTAACTCCTGTCTACATTGGATCCAGTAGGGTGCTGCTGTCCCTTTTCTCTTCTTCTTCACTGATGTTTTTTCTGAAGTGGCCAAGGGAGCAGGCGCTTGAACACGTGAGTGAGCAGAACTTCTGTGGTCCTAATCCCCTAATTAAAGTATCTTGCACAGATGGTATTTAGATTCCTTTTTCTGTGTGAAGAAAGCATGTGGTAACAATATTCATGAATTTTTATAAGATCAAACATGCTACGTAGGTTTTGCTTGCATATTTCTTAACCTTGTACTTGGGCCAGACCACTGGGTGGAAACAAATGTGAAATTGAACCTAAATACACAGTGAAATTCTTACCAAATCACTTTACAGCATGTGATAAATAAGTAAATGCATTGTACCACGCTAGTGGTATTAGTGACAAAGCAACAAGTTTTTTCATTATCTTGGTTGTTGACCCTAAAAGTAAAATTCAGTAAAGTTTGCATTATTGCAGTCATTCCAATGTTACATCCAATACTATATTATAAACGAGCTATGCTTTAGTTTTGTTTTGAATAATAAATGCTGACAAAGACATACAGAATTTTCAGGTTCAAAATATATAGTAAGTTAATTTTCTGTAGAATGATTTAAGCATTTTGAACAGAAGGATTATATTATGTAGATGTCAGAGGGAGACACATTATTGTAAAGACCCTGTATTGGGAAGTTGTTTGCAGACAATTTTTTTAATCTATCACATAAGTAACCCCAATATTATATATGAGAAAAATTTCATACTTTAAAAATTACTCCCATGATGACAATGTTTTGCATTTTCTTTTGCATCACCAATGGAACCAACAAATAACATATAAACGAGCCATCATAAAAGCTGAGACTTGCTGTATTTAAATCTTATCTTGAACTTGCCAATTACAGTGACAGCTTCTCATTCTGTCTGGCATTTATATAGTGCAATTGGAATCAATTTGAAGCTTTTAAATTGTCCAAGGTGGACTTTCAGTAAATAAAATGGGAATTTTCCACATTGTTTTGATAAAATACTGATTTACTGCATTTTATGACTGTTACTGAACATATTTAAAGTGTTGAAAAGATTCTCATAAGAACTTCAAAAGAACAAATGAAAGAAAACCAAAAAACACATGCAGGTAACATCCAGAGTGCAGAACCAGAAGATGAGATGAGGTACAGAAAAGTCAAGAAATAATGGTTATAACAAAACATTGTGAGTCCAGTGCTAATGGAATTAGAGAGAATTATGTAAGGTCTAGCATTTATTTTAACACTAAAGAGTGGAGATTCAAGGTGAACGTAGGAGTGGTGATGCAGATGTAGAAAAAGTGTAACACTTAACATGTCTCCTGTTCTGGGTAAGAAAGGTGAGTATTATCTCGCATAACAGTGAGGCAGAAAGAACTGCCAAATTATAGGGGACAGGAAAAAAAGGATGTGGACACCAGTCTAACCCCCACCCCCCACCCCCAACAACAACAGCAAAAAATTTAGATAGCATGCTAAAAATCGCATAATGTTGAAGGCTGGGAAGGGACCTCATGAAAGTCTGTAACACAGTGATGTTCTAAATTTTTCTTAACTCTGCGTAGAACTCAAATAATAGCAATGAGAATATATTACCTGGATCATTTCAGTGCCTGAGAACTAATGGGTGAATTAGCATATATTAGAAAGAAATAACATGCCATTTAAATGACCAGATTCACAGATATAGTGTTTGTGGGTGCCATTAAATTCCTTGCAATCATAACAATATACTTTAGAACAATAGAATTATTTAGATTGGCAAACACTGTTAAGATTGTTGAGTCCAACCATAAACCTGACACTGCCAAGTCCACCACTAACCCATGCCCCTAAGTGCCAGGCTTACACGTCTTTTAAATACCTCCAGGGATGGTGACTCAATCACTTACATAGGAAGCCTGTTCCAGTGCTTGTTAACCCTTTTGGTGAAGAAATTTTTCCTAATATCCAATCTAAGCCTCCCCTGGTGGAACTTGAGGCTATTTACTCTTGTCCTGTTGCTTGTTATCTGGGAGAAGAGACCGACACCCACCCGCCCACAGCCTCCTTTCAGGTAGCTGGAAAGACCAACAAGGTCTCCCCTGAGCCTTCTCCAGGCTGAACAAGCCCAATTTCCTCAGCCGCTCCTTATAAGACTTGTGCTCCAGACCCTTCACCAGCTCCGTTGCCCTTCTCTGCACACACTCCAGCACCTCAACATGCCTCTTGAAGTGAGGGGCCTAAAACTGAACACAGGATTCCAGGTGTGGCCTCACCAGTGCTGAGTACAGGGGGAAATCACTGCCCTTGTCCTGCTGGCCACACTGTTTCAGATATAAGCCAGGATGCTGTTGGCCTTCTTGGCCACCTGGGCACACTGCTGGCTCATATGCAGCTGGCTATTGGCCAACACCCCCAGGTCCTTGTCCACCAGGCAGCTTTCCAGCCGCTCTTCACCAAAGGTGTAATGTTGCAGGGGATTGTTACAAGCCAAATGCAAGACCAGGCACTTCATGTTGAATCTCATGCAGTTGGCCTTTGCCCATTGGTCCAGTCTGTTCAGATCCCTCTGCAAGAGCCTTTCTACCCTCCAGTAGATCAACACTCCCCCTCAGCTTGGTGTCGTCTGCAAACTTACTGAGGGTGCACTTGATCCCCTTGTTCAGATCGTTGATAAAGGTATTAGACATTTTAGTGGAAAGGGGTGAGTGGCTGAAATATTTTTCAGTATTTGAAATTTTCTGTGCACAGAAGGAACTCGGTGATTCCTTCTGTGCCCTCTTGAGGAGGCAGGCTACCCATGTGTTACTAGAAATAGGTAGCTGGTGTTTTCCATCTGAAGGATGGTAAGTTATATGTAATGAAGTTCAAAATTCAAGTGGTGATGTGTGTTGCAGTCCCATATTTGAGAATATTGGATTTTGATTCCACGTTACTGGCTCTCCAGTAGGAGAAGAAAAAGGGTAACATTTGTTTTGTGTTGAGAACTATCAATTCTTTTTAAGAAGTGACTCTATACTCTCCTTACCATGAGGTTTATTAAGACATTTTGTATTTAGTTTTTTTAAGCATCATGGGTATTCAAAAAGAAAACTATAGGAAGTTGAAGGAAACTATTTTTGTTAAATACATAAACTGTGTCCTTCCATATGTTTTTCTAGAATGCCTAAGAAAGTCTTGGTGGTTTATGTGCCCCTGAAACAGAGGTGTGGAATACCTTGTTTAACATGGATGTTAAGACATGGCTGTTGTGACTATATTGTAAACGAAGTTGCAGTTGTCATTGAATAACTGATAGCATTGCCTGCCTTTTGTTAGCTTGCTGCATACTGCTACAGTCTTTCTCTTGATTGTAGGCAGCAAGCCTTGCACAAAACTTGGCTTTCAAATTATCCTGTCTCCCAAGGAAGTGAGAATGGACAGTGTTAGAAAGCTACACGTTCATTGTGAGTGTATATATCACTGCATTGTATTTCAGCTAGTTGAAGGGTAAGCCTGGGAGAAAGTGCCCACAGGAGACATTCTGCACTACTCTTCAGGAAAAATTGCAAAGCAGATCTCTTGAATCAGCCTCCAGTATCAATCCTGGTAAATGTCTTGTCTAAGCCATTTTTAAAGATCTGCAACATTGGAGACTCCACTATTTCCCGAGTGTAATCCATTCTGCTATTTCAAGATGTCATTCCCTAACATCTAACCTGATTTATCCTTCCTGTAATTTAAATGCATTACTCCTTGTCCAGTCCACTAGGGACACCGAGAATTGTTATGTTTCTGTTTGCAGCAACCTTTTCATATTTGAAAACTGTTACCATGGCCCCATATCACTTATCTCCCAGCTAAAGGTATGGATTTTCAGACATTAATATGATTTGCATAAATCTTATTTTCATAAGTCTTGTGCAGTGGTTACAATAGTAAAAGCAAGCATACATTTTCACATAACTAAAATAAGTAAGCTTTTGAAAGAGCAGCTCTGGTTTCTAATTGTGATGATCTTGGCAAGATGTGAGAAACAGTGAACTTTTGGTGAGGTAAAAATGGCTCTGCAGCTCTATTGGCAGCAAGGCCTTTGCTGTTTGCCCTGCCCATTAGTCCAGCTTTGTTACTATCTTAATGTGCCCTTTCGTGATACACGTTGCATATGAAGCACATCCGCAGTGTTAGAGCTACTGTGTGCCATGGAAGGGGCATGCTGGAGTGGGATACAGGACACATCTCGCTCTGTTCATTCCAGCTGCCCAGAAGGGAGGTGAAAGAATGAAAGGATGAGTCAGATACCAGATGGAGTTGCAAAGAGAGATTTGGGGGGGGAGTATGTATTGCAACACAGATGCAAGTATTCTCCCTAGGCCGATACTGAATGGCAATGCATGCTGATAAAGAGTACCGCTGATGTAATGTAATGTAGCACACTCTCTCATAGTAGGACCATTCAATATCCCTCCAGAATATTCTTCTTGCGTAATACTCCAGTACTAAAAATATTGCAGATGAAACTATTTTGTTAAAAAGAAGTTCTTGTTATATTGACTTGAGGAGTGGAACTACTAAGATATTTTTTTTTTAACTCACAAGTGTTTTCAGACAGTGTAAGTGAAAAAATAGCAAAACCTCTGCCACAGGAAAAGCCATGGGACTATCCCGCAGTTGTAGAATCGTTCACTGAGGGGGCAAATACTTGTTTTGTTTATCAGGCGCACTGCACGAAGGTGAATTTAACTCATTTTGGTATAGTCAGACTGGGCAAGAGGAAGATCTCTTCACTGTGTTAGAGATCAGATTTTGCTGATTCAGAAGCTTGTTGGCAAGGTTTCCGCTATTTGGGTGTCTGATTTTTAGTCTAAATAAAGAGCTATCAGGGCTGGATATAAGCATGAAAGGAACCTTGAAACTGATGAACTTTTCAAGCAATTGTTTAGTGATCCCGGTGGTATTGAGATGTTTATCCAGTAGCCTGGGAAAGGAAGGAGACCTGGTGCAGGCGTACTACTGCAGACAGAGCTTCAGTCGATGGACAAAGGAATACGGGCAACCCAGAAATAAGATCTAACAGTTTAGCTAGCCCATCTATTTCTCTTTTGGCAGAAGAGAGACAGCAAAATCTGATCTCTCCAGAGGGAGATAATAGTGCAAACGAAACAATAAATCCTTCTGAAAGTCACAGTTACCTCCGTTCTCTTGAAAAGGTGAATAAAATAAATCAGACAAGTAAGAATAGCACTCTTTGTCAAGCGGTTTCTCTTCTGTAAAGGAAGGAGAACTTTTGGATTGAAGAAAATGAGAAAAAGGAAAAAAAATTAATTGAGTCTGATAGTTCATTGCAATGGTTTTGAGTAATGTAATGTTTAAAGAATTTTTGAAGACAGATGAAGTGAGAAAAGGCTAAATACTTTCCTTTAGTTCTGTGTCCTTCTTCCTCCAATGCTGGAAGATATTATGGGAAAATTGAAAGTTCAAAGTAAAATTAGATGGCTAAATTATAAAAGCATCTACGCAAAAAGGAAACCATATTGACTGTTACTCAATACTGTGTAAAAGCAGCATGAAGAGAAAAGTATTTTCAATCCCGTGCAACAGGAAGGAAAGCTACAAAGAAGCTGGTTTTAAAAATTAATAGTTTGAAACGTGTACAGCAATAGCAGAAATACTGCTTGGGTTTTGGTGGAAAAACACTTTCAGTGTGAGGAGGAATAGTTATCCCGCACACAATTTCTGTAATTCTTTCAGTATTCTTGATACTGAAAATATTTGAGTTGCAACAGCAGAAGTTGGGACATAATTCAACAAGTGGAAAGGCCAAGTTTTAAACCACTAAGTAGGTCAGAATTTTATGGAAAATACCGTGTCTTGGGATTGTATCTTGTAAAGACCTGATGTTACATACAAATCTTCATTGCTCTACAGCAGCGATAGCATGAAAAATGAGAGTTTTTATGTTCTTGAGAGTGAAGCAAACCCCAAAAGATCAGTCTGTCTTTAAATTAGTCTGTGGCTTATGGTAATGATTCATTATTCTGAATTTGCATCTTTATAGGCTGCTGGCAGGGTTCTCCCTTATAAAAGGAGAATCCAAGGTGCTTGCTTTAGTGGTGGGGTTTAAGATTGTATTCCTCAGCGTTTCTCTTACCTAATGGCAGGGAACTTTCTTCAGAACATGCTGACTTAAAATTTTTTATTCAGCATTATGGTTTTTCAGCATCCTACTCTGAATAAGTTTTTTTTACTCTGTCAGTAGTGTCTGATGAAAAATGCTGCATTTTGGTGCTAGGAAAGAGAGATTAACCCAGCATTGCAAATGTCTGTCTCTCTGTAATCCTTGCCTTTGGGATTTTGTTTCAATAGTGAATATGATAGTGGAACTATCAAATAGTATAGAAGAATAGAAGGAGGGAAAGTGGATGTGTAAGGTAATTTGTTTTCAGTTTTGGAAAATGTTTGGGATTGTGAGGGTTTTTTAATTTAATAAGTGAATATTTGATTCTCACCTGTAATTCTCTCACCTTTTCAATTACAGTATATTTTAAGGAAAAGACACATTAGTTTGTCATTAAATGATATTTTTTCCCCTTAATTTTAACTTTAAAACATTGTCACCTTTGGTCTTGTGTGATAGCATGAGTCTACAGATACTAGTATTAGGATTTCAACTAGCAAAGATAATAAAATAATTTTAAATTCAGGATTGGCTGAAGCTCTAAACCCTGTACTAGAATGATGAACAGAATGTCCTGTACTTAAGGCGACTAACAGAATTATGAAATATAAGCAGTGACTTTAGGAAGTTAAAGTGACTGATAATGAAAAGGTTTATGAGGGTATCAGAACATGACTGATCATTTCATGAGATTCAGCTTTAAGATGTTATCGTTAAGTAGATAAGGAAGCATCTGTGCCATTGTAAAAAGACTAGATGAGACCTCATCTGAAATATACAGAACTTCTCTCTCACATGTTCCAGAGACATGAATTGAGACTAGAAGTGATTCTAAGGGGAGCTACAAGAACAACTGAAAGAATGATGAATCAGGACTGTAAGAAGAGACTGTAAGAGCAGCTCTGCTTGACTTAGCAAAATTGAGAGCTAAAAAGATCCATACTGTATGAATGATGTAGAAGAGGAAGGTATTTCCTTACTGTTAAAAGACCAGACTTTACCCGAGAACAAATGAATAGAAAATGATCTTAAATAAAGCCTGACCAGAAGTTTTAAAAGGGGGGTTAATTATAAGTGATGTGAGGTTTTGAAGTATTTTGGTTGGGGTACTGGGGGCAAAAGTATCACTTTCTGAGACAGATCTCAATAAATATATTAGAAAGTTTATATATATATATATAGTATGTATAAAGTGTACTTTATATTGGAACTAAGGATTAGCCTCATTAATTCAGAACATCTGTATTGTTATGAAGTACAGGATAGTAAGGATACATCTTTGAAAAAATTTTGCAAGGGACATATTTTAAAAATAATAGATTAAAAAACAATACCAGATTTAACTTGCATTTAATTAAAAAATTCACAATGTAAAGCAAAATGTTGTTTCCTGCAAGTAGGATACTTGTTTTTTTTCCATTGGAAGTGGACATCATGTGTTGGAAAGAGTACTACACAGTTGCCTTGTAACATACAGTTAACTATTGTTCCTTGTGTATCTTTTGTTCCTAGTGCGGTCTGAACTTGGATAATTACAGGTAATGGAAGACAGCTGTGATGTACCAAACATATTTTTTTCCCTTTTGTGTCAGTGGGTAATGTCTATGATGGTCCCTGTCCCTGACTGTGAAAGATAGAGTTAAAGTTGCAACTCAAATTCCATTGTAAATCTCTGTTTTTATTCATTTACGGATTTCTTCCTTGGAGCTTCAACCTGAAATTTTTTCTTACGTTTCTTCTGCTGCTCTTGACAAGTTTGCTATTTTTTTCTTTGTCTTTTAATAGCATAGTTTAAAATGTAGGTGTAGTGTGCATCAAAGACCCTGAATTCCCAAGTTATTTTACTTTTTTTTTTTTTAAATAGAAATGTTTCATCGTGAAAAAAGAGGAATTTCTGTGGCACTGTCATAGTCCTTATTGTGCCTGTTTTGTTGAGTATCCATCAAATGTTTATGATGCATTTTGTCAACTAAATAAATACAGCGATTATTTTCTGTTTATACTCGAGATAATAGTTGAGGCATTTGTTTCTGATCTCTGTGTATTAATCTAAAGTATATGTACAGTCAGTCTTTGGTGTCCATCCTTTGAAAAAACCAAAAAGATTTCAGGGGCCAGGCGTTTCTTTTGTTTCATGTGAATGGACGTCTGGATAACTGAGTAACCTTGTCACCTCAGTCAGAAAGTTTAGTCACCTTTATCAATTACAGTGCAAGATAAATTATTTTTGCATTGATGGAACTTGTACTGTAACTCCTTATGTACAGAGCCATCCTGCAGATTCCAGGTGCTTTTAATTTTCTGCAAGATTGTAAAAAGAAAATGATCCATAAATCAAAATAGTCACTTATTCTTTTTTACATAACTTTAAATTTACCATGCATGTTTGACAGTTCTATCCTACTATATTGCAGATGCACTTGAGTCCTAGTTAATTTATTAACTCCCTTAATAGGTAAAATTAACAGTTTCTCTGGTGGGAAAGGATTTACTAAAATGGATACAATCCAACATATACATATTCTAGACATCAAAACCTCCAAGAAAATTGTTATATACAGGTAAAATTTGAGCTGATTGTTCCTATTCATCTCTGAATCTTAAGTATAATTAGTTTTGTATGGTTGCCTAGTTTCTTTTTAATCACCATTCTATAACGTTTAGTTTAAAAGGCTCCTCTATGAGTCACTTTTTCTTCTTTTTTTGAGAGGAGGTTTAATGGTTTTGTCTGTAAGTGCACATATATACCTCCTTCGTAATATTTTATAATTTAAAACGCATCTGCAGCTAGTTGTATGCTGATTGCTTTCCTACATGCAGCATTTTCTAGCTGAGAGGGTGTTACTCTTAAACAAGTCATTCTGAGTCTTCTGAAACTTTCAGTTCATGCAGAAAGAGCAAAATGGATAAAGTACGTGAGTATTCCCAACCTGTTTCCTCCGAAGTGATGAAAGTCCACTGCTAAATTCACATTTGCACTCAGTTGTTCATGTCATACAATATAGTTCCGTTGCAACAAGTACCTTACTGTCTTTAGAAGGAAAAGGTAACTATTTTTTATGATAAAGGGGTGGGGGGGAAGAGTGAATTTTAGACAGGAATAGGTTTGGTACTTGTGTTTTGTTTGGCTGTTTTCAATAAAAAAACTTTCCTTCTCAGAAAGGCTCATCTGCATCAGGTTTTTTGTTTGGTTGTTTTTTGGTGGGTTTTGTGCTGTTTTATTTAAGGGCTCCCTTTCAGAAATTCAGCTAAAGCTTTAGGTTAAATATAGGGAAGTTTTTACTTTGTCTGAGTATCAGGATAGTTTAGTATGAAACAGTGGTAATGATAAATAGCTTCATTTAGTGCCAAGACTGTCCAACTCAAAGAAAAGTAGTACAGCCTAATTGCAGTATTCTTTACTGCTTTCCCTTGTGTTTATATTTACACTTTTCACCTGACGAGTGCCATTGACTCATATTTTGTATTTACTGTGGGCCTTTGCTTGGTTATTTATATGTCAAAATTGAAACTTCAGAAGCAGAAATGAATGGAAGGGGACACATCTCAGTGGAGAGCTTCCTTCAAAAAGCTGTCCATTTCTTCCAAAGAGTATTTTCCGAGGTATAATAGGGAATTTTTAATTACAATTAAAATGAATTTTAATTTTTAATTAAACTATTAAATCTTTCCTTATTTCTGATTCTACTCCTTTTACTTGGCCTGGATATACTACCTGTTGATGTGGTGGTTTCTCTGAGGTGACCTGAGTTTCTTACGCCTATATCCTAATGTTTTGCCTCTTCAGGTTATAGACAATCTTGTATGAAGCCAGCCAGTGTAGTAACTTAATTTCTGAAGAGGAACAGCTTATATTGCTGATTATTTCATGAGATTTTCACAGTGCCTGGGTGACACCCAGCTGCCAGAATGTCTTTAACCCGTAGAGATGAAATTCTAAATCAGACAAATCTGATAGGGAGATTTATAGAAAAGAGAAAAACAAAACAACAACAACAACAAAGCACCAAAAAAACCAAACACAAAAAACAACTGAGGTTGAATTTCTTAAATGAAATAAGTTTTCAAATACCTGCTTTTTTTTCTCTGCTACAATTGTGGAGCATATGCCTAGGAATTAAGCTTACTAAATACTGTGAAACAATTGTTTATTTTAGTAAAGGCATTAAATGAATAGAGACAGTTGACCTTAACGTGCTGAAGCCTTGTGAGCTCATTTATTGAGAGCAACATAGAAAGAAACGTGCAGAGGTGGAGGGGACAGCTGACGGATGACACGAGCAAGAATTGAACAGTTACTACAACTGTATAAAGGAACATAATAAAACATCATCTCAGAGCTGATGCCTTTTGTAGTAACACAGTGATGTGTTTAACCGAAGCTGAAAAAGCAGCTTGCTTGGATTTTGTCTTGGACATGTGAAGAAAGCAAAGCCAGAGAAGAAGCATGCTTTGTCAGATGCCTTACAAAATAGAACAGAGTTTAAGGACAGGAGAAAATGAAGTGCTATATTTTGATCACTTTAACTTGTGCTTTTGGAAAGTCTTCTGGAAAGAGCAAACCTAGTACATGGAATTAAAGAGGAAACTTATCTGCAAGATACTCCCATCTGATTGATAAATCGTGTTTAGACTTACACATAAATAAATCAGTTTTTCAGCCTGCAGTTTGCTCTAATTGCACAGCATAATAGGGTCATTCTCAGAACAGTTGCATTGGTCTGGTGGCGCAGTGTGGACTTGGGTGAGATGACCAAAAAAAAAAAAATCTTGGTTCTGGGCGCAACAGCAAGACTAAGTCAGATATCTGTTTCCACTCCTGTCTGCTGGAACCAATTTTTTGCAGACTTAGCTTTTAGCATTTTAGTAGTGACTTCCAAAGGACCTGTATCCAATGTGGTGGCGAGCAGGGTGGTCTGGTTTAGCAGCTGTCTGATGCAGTATCTAACTTCCTGAACTGGTATCTTTGAAAAAGGAAGGGAGAATTGTTTTATTGGATAGCTCACTGCCAGGAGAATTATGCCATGAGAATTAAGAAAAGAAGAGGAATCTTCATGAGATCCAGGCCTTTTGTTAGGGCTAGTGATATGTATGCTAAAATCAGTGGGAAATACTTGTGAGTGATAACTGTAATAGAGGACACCTGTGAACATTAACTGCTTAACTAAGTATCTGGGTATATGCTTGTTGATACATAAAACATCAAATATATAGAGGCACATGTAATTACACTACAGACTGTGAAATTTTTGCTTAGCTGTTGTTTTCTGTCTCCCTCTTAGTGTTCACTCCCCCCCCCCCCTTTTTTTTTTTGTTAAGTGACAGGAATAATATAGGTATTTGGCATAAAGAAGAATAAAGCTTTAAGACAGAAAACATATGAAGAAGTAGCTTTCAAGACTTCTTTCTTACAGTATTTGTAATTAAAACCACCCCTTATTTTCACTACTGAATTCCACACTCTTTGTTCAACATGGATTGTAAAAGTTTTTCTATGTTCTTTTCAGAATACCTGCATGTTTATTAACAGAAGTAAGAATTTGCACAGTAAGATAATCTAAAATACACTTAGAACTTGTGTTTTCATCACCAGTATTTTAATGCATGCAGATTACATTTATGGATTATAGTCTTACATCTTCCAAGTAATTAATAACTCATTTCAGACTTTAATAATTTCAATATACACAGTACTTCCATAGACAGTAAGGTACCATTGATCTTTCCGGTAGACCTGTTCATGTTTTGAAGTCTTCCTAACTTTTAGTGTTACACCCTGCAGGTTTTTTTGTGGGTTTTTTTGTTGTTGGTTTGGAGGGTTTTTTTGTTTGGTGGGGTTTTTTTGTGTGTGTGGGGTGTGTTGTTTGTGTGTTCTGGGTTTTTTTACACTAAGTAGCCTTTCCTATATACTGCTTTTATGAACTTCTCCAATTTTTAACTCTGAGCACATCACAGAATGTTCGTAGATCCTTACTCTCAGAAAAATGGACTTGTCTTTTCAAATCTACTTTTGTGTAGATTGTGGAGCTGGTATGTAAGAGGTACGTAGGTTTTAGCCACCAAGATCAACATGAATTTTAATTAGTTAACTTCACTGTTTTCAAGGTTGCTATTCCCAGCATCACAAGGGCAAACCTTTGCGGATGGTAAGAGTTGTACAGTTATCACTGAGGAGAAAGAAGAAGAAGAAAAAAAATTGTAAAACTTTGATTAGTGTGTGCGAGGGTGAGAATCTAGAGCTTGGATGCTAGATTCTAGTTTGATTTTGTAGCTCCAGTAATTGCATTGGTTGGTTGGTTGGTTTGTATTTATCCCTGTAAATAGAGCATTTTTGATAAGTAGATTTCTGAAAGAATAATCATGGAATTTCACAAATGCTTTTACAAACAAAGGTGAACTTAAATGTGGAAGGTTGGGTATTTAAAGACACTTAGGATCCTCCTGCTATACATGATTAGATGTCTTGTGTGACTTCAGAAATGCCTTAGTGGACATTTAGGTGGGTGGGTAATTATTCAGTTGGACAAATACACTTCTGAAAGTGCGTTGTCAACTAATCAGCACCATTCATGCCTATATATTTTAGGTTCTTGTAGCTCTGTTCATAGGGTGCTCAGTACCTGGCTGGCACTCATCTTCGAGCTCATCATCACTGGCACTTATCATCAGGTAGGCTGTTTCTCATTATTGAACTGTAAAAACTTGCTGAGCAAGGAATTGGGTAAAGTTTGAAAGGTGTTGTGCTGTGAAGTAATCGCATCAGAATCTAGTGTCTCCTTTTCCTGGCTAATGCTTTGCATTCAAATAGTAGATTCTAGTTCATAAGAGCACATGTATGTTTTTATCCATCTGTGTGTCTCCCATGCTTTCCTCAAATTAATTACTTTTTTTGTCAAAAACCCCACAAATAAGCAGTGTCAAACCCTCAAATCCAATATTTATGTAAAGTAATGCAGGAAAGATACAGCTGAATGTGCTCATTTTCCAGCATGTTCAGTATTTTTTGTCTGCTCACTGAGCGTGAGATAGAATTTTCAACTAGCAATTTCAGATAGACTTTCATTTTGCAGAACACATTTTCTGGCAATTCAGAGTGTGTGCAGTGTTTGGTTGGGCAACCTAGAGGCATATGTTGATGTGGTGGCTTGTCACCGTTAGCGACGTCCCCTGTTTGAGGCTGGAGAAAAAAGCATGAGCCTAATAAAGAAAAGATCTTGTGTGTGTATGTGTGCCCATACACCTGTGCATATACTTTCCATTCGAGAATAAACATTCTTCACCTCTGCTAAATTTGTCCTTTTAAAACTTCCTTGCCAGTTTTTCATTTGGCTCAGTTTGTTCTTTCTGGGTTTGTTAGTCACATCCAAGAGAGAAATACCTTTGTCTTTTGAAGAATAAAGAAGTTACCTCAAGATTTGATTATGTTTTCGCTGCTTACATCTGTTATAAAAATATACAGCTTACCACAAAGTATTGTTGTTTAGGTTGAGTAGCACTCATGTCTGAAGAACCTCAATATTGTGTTTTGATTTTTCAAAATGATATTATAGTAATAGAAAATTGGTGGTATAGTGTAAATGCTGCAGGCCCTGAAGTACAAGAAAACTGATCTTGGTTGCAATTACAGCATGTGTCCAGCTTACTGCAATTGGTTTCTGCCTGGCTTATCATCACCAACTGAAAGGAAGAGGAAAATCTTTAACAGTATCGATTTATATCTGAAGGGTTTCATTTATGCTGAATTTCAGATAAAGGCATTTAATGTTTATTTTACGGGGGGTGGGGGTGGAGAAAATTATACTATGTGTTTTGTGGGGGTTTTTTGCCAAGAAAGGTGGGACCAGATGATCCTTGATGTGCCTTCAAACCTGGTATTTTATGTAATGATTCTACGAAAATTAACAAAATATATGAAAGACAAAGCACATAATAGTTTGGATATCTTTTCCAGACTCCATTAATTATCCTGAAATATATGTGATTTTTATTTCTTACTAAAATAACAGTAAATAATTTTATTGTGTTTCCTGCAAAATTGGGGTGCAGGACACTGAAGCTATCCAAATCTGTACCATGGGCCTTTCATGAGAGATGTGTCCAAAATGTTGAATTAGAAGTTTGTAATTTCATTTAATACAGTTAAATAATTTTCATTTATTAAAGATAATTTTTTTAGAGTCATAGATGACTTTTAAAATTTTTTTTTGCTATTTTTTTTTCTGTTTTCTATGGTATTTAAATTATTTTAAAGGCTATTTCAAAAGTACTTCTATTTGGAGGCCAATACAAGTAGTATTTGCCTTCTATCTTTTGTAACTTATTTCGGAATCCTAGTTCATGCAAATTTGGTTATCAGTGAATTAATATCATTTACTACAGAGAAAGATCCAGGTTTGTTACCTAAAGGTTAAATGTTTGTGTCGAAAATATCTGAATGTATTTTTGGAAGAAACTGATATTAGCACATAAGCACTGAGAATGGATGCTCTTATTTTCACATTATGGGAAGCAATGAACAACACAAAAGAAATGTGATTACCATGTAGTTACTGCTGATGATATTTTATACTTTTGCAGCACAAAAGGTATTCTTTCACATACAGTGTTAACAATCTTTTTGTGATGCATCTTATTTCAATATCATTCTTCATATTAAGGTAGCAGTCAAAAGTCTTTGCTGAGTAGAGGTGGTAAAACTGATAGGTATTCTTTGGTTTTTCTGCTTTTACATTACATTAGCACCAGTTTGGATGTTGAATGAGATTTAATACATAGAAAAAAAAACCTGAAGGTTTTTATGTTGTCCTTTGGAATTCTGTCATACCGCATTCTGGGACTTGCTATAAGATGTTTGACTAAGAACATGGGTTCAGCCACTAGTTTGTGATGCTAACAGTCACCAATCTGTCTTTTACGCCCTAGCAATACTTCAGGAAACATCTGCTTGTTAGACAGAGAAGCCAAATATTTCAAGTCTGTTACTCTATTCTAAGCTTTGCCCCTTTTGTCTAGAAGAAAAGCCATTTTTTTCCAGGATTTGGAATGTGCATTCTTTCAAGTCCAAAAAACCACTTTCTAAATTAAAATATTTGAAGGGACATCAGTTTAGTCTTCTGCCAGCTGCCCATCTCGAATGAGCCAGAACAAAACTTGCTTTTAGTCAGAACTTTACAAGTTTGCCTTGTTTTTGAACTGGACAGTGTCCTTTTTTTCTTTTCTTTTTTTTTTTTTCTTTTCTTCTGTAAACAGCTTCATTTCTGCATCTGAACATTGCCAAGATGTAATTGCTACTTAATATGGCAAGAGAGAGTTTTTGCACAAATGTATTTTTGTTTTTATCTTGCTTTACCACCCTGCCCTTTGTCCTTGGCTTCCTTGAAACTGTCTTGGTTTCTCCTCTGTTGGTATGCTTTTCCTTTCTTTGTCTCTTTGTAGTTCTTGATGTACATACCTACTGAGAAGGCAATCTAGAAGGGAATTTTTTACTGCCTCCCGTCCAGTAAATCTAAACCCGGTTCAATACCTGTAATAACTAGAATAACACCATATGTGATGTATTGCTGGTTTCAATTCGCACTGTTCTTTCTCAGTGTCTAGCTAAGCACATAGTTGATAAAAGAACAGCCTAGGAAATTGGCTATTTAATAAGGCGTTTTTGTGTGCTGATTTCCTCCATTTGGCTTTTATTCCTCCACCTCTATTTATATAAATCCAAAACATGTTGGAAGCCTACAGACAGCAATGGCAACTCTCGTGAGTGAGAGGCATCGCAGCCCTGCAGCAGTCTCCCCCTGCCATTCACCAGGCGGAGGGGTTGTCCTCAGTGGAGTGTGGCATTCTGCTCTTCAAAGCAAGCCCTGCAGCCCTGGAGAAGAACAGTTAGAGTGCCTGGACTTAGTAGCCTTTATACTTTTCCTACGACAAGTCTACTCCAGTAGACATCCTTTCGGTTAGTATGAAAATCATTGTGTTTGCAGCATTAGTGAAATGCTTAATTTCTCTTCTTCGCAGCAGTGAACAAAAATGTTCAGAAGTATTTCACGTTTATTTTTATCAGGGCTTTACTGGAGTGATAACTTTCAAATGCACAAGTGGAGGCTGCACTTACCTGCCTGCTAGTTTCAAGAAAAGTTCCCCTTTTGCTGAAGAAAATCTTCTCAATGCAACTGGCTACATTTAGTTGGAAAAGCTCTGTTTTAATTAAACACTCAAAATTAAAAATAAGTTTATACTTCGAACTTCGACAGTGTGACATGTTGAGTAGATAGCTATAGAAATCACTGTTGTCTTTACAGGCTATTTTTCACATTGCTCATTTTCTAAACACTAACCTTGAATATTATAGTTTAATGTGAAATGTGAATGTTTAACTGTTGTTCTGATACAGATCTCAAAGGACTTACTTATCGGTGCTTCCTGATATTTTCTCACTCCATATAAAGCCCAGAAATGCAGGAGATGCTACTGTCGTAGAAAGTAGAGAGTACTTCTTCCTCTAATATATGTTGGGACAACTGTATTGGTTTGAAAATAGTTACAAATCCAGGTTTCAGAGAGAGGATTCTTCACTGAAGGATCAAAACTCAGGTTACCCTTCTGGCTTCCAAGCAGCGCTTATTCCGTACGTTAGAAAGAGATAATATGGCTACTACTGTCTGTTGCTTTGCTTCTGGGACCCTGTTTCTACACTTGGGAGGTTCAGTGGAGCCTACAAGCCTGTTCAGTGCAAGTCACAATGTGAGCTATGTAGTGGCAAATCATGTGTTGAAGGCTTTCTTCTGTAACAGCGTTTCTTTTAGACAGCGACTGTGGCTGAATGTGGGCAGTTAGTTTTGTTTCAGCAAGATGAGACAGTAAGCGTAAGGTTGTGAATTTTTCATAATCGTCCCAGTGTGTGTGGAGGAGAAACAAACCCCAAAGTTCAAGCTCAGTTTTTCATTTTAAGTTGTAATATTAAAATTTGCTTGGACAAAAGTAATTTAATAAAATGTTGTTCAAAAAGTAATGTGTTTTCCATGCTAAAATGAGAGAGCAGTAATGCATCTAAAGAGTATTGGTTATTGTTAACTCAGCTTAGTGACATTGTATAATTGTTTTGTTCAAATATGCACTTGCTTGTTCTTCAGTTGTTGCACTTCATAAGATACTAGAGTTTGTTTTCCCTCTGGCAAGCTTCTGAAGTACAAGCAATTTTTGGCTTGAAAAACCAATGAAACAATCATCAAATCTGAGTTCATGAGAAGGTGAGCTACTTACTGGCACACAGTGTAAATTATGTTTGCCTTCTCAATCCCTATTTTGAATACTGTGGATTTATTAACTATGCATGTTTGGAAGGATTTTACTTAGCATAGTATTTTTGCATTCAAGTAGTAGGTTAACTGGAAAATGAGTCATTAAACATTATTAACATTTAATTTCTGGTAGGTAGAGACAAGCTTGAAATAACATTGTACTTACCATGACAGTAAAAGTGAACCAGAAGAAGGATGATCTGCTGGGTTATGTTTGGAATATTCTGCTGCGATGAATGGCAGTCTCTCTGTTCACTACAGATTTTAGTGGCTTCTAATGAACTTCTGTCTTGATCTTTTCTTTATACTTCCTTACAAAGCCCTTGTAAACCCATAGTTGTCATATAAAGGAAACCTGTAGAACTGAATATTAATGTGAATTTAAGTTTTGTACAAAACTTAAAAATATTATTATCTTTGGTTAGATTGATCCTGTTAACTTTTGCTTTGGTAACTGAAGACAATAACCTAAGAAAATAGTATCTTTTACAGTCATTAGCTTTTTGTGCTGGTTAATCTTTACTATTCGTTTCCCCTCTGCTTTTGTTTGATTGCACCACTATGTCTTTTTTTTTTTCCCCCCCTCATTTTAATCCAGTAGAGTAGGTCAATTTATAATTAAATGTCTTTATTTTTGTAAAATGATGCCACATATGGATCTGTGTTCAGAATAGTGTATTTCCTTGCCATTATGGTAAACATACAGACATGGAATTTAGTAAAAAAAGTTCAACATTTTTACTTCATACTTCCTGTCAGTATAAGCTTCTGAATGTAATATATCAAGTGTACCTTACAGGTATAAAGAAATATTGCTTAAGAAATAAATGTATGTAATGCTGTAGACTAAAAATTTCTATATATTTTTCATAGTGATTTATTATTTAAGTATTATTACCGTGCCTGATCTTATTCCCTCCAATCACTCGATACTGCCAAATTATAAAAATTTAGGAAACAAAATTAATATAATTGTATGCAGATAATATATTACGTATAATCCACAGGAGCTGATACTTTCTGACTCTACCAGTATTTGGCTGAATATTATGAAATATTCATTGCTGGAGAGCTTGAGAGTCAGCATGTGATTAGAAGGACTCAAATCTGAAAATATATTAAAAGCTGTTGAGTGTTTGATCTGTTAGCACTTAGTAGGTCAAAGACGTTTAGGGGTCAGTGCACTTCCACAGATAAAGACATCAGAGTAACCAGGGGGGTTGCACAAATTATTATTTCTACAGCAGTCGTGCTGGAGGATTAATAGGTTAGCTTTATCAGTTTTGTTTAACAGCTTTTAGGACAGTCAGATGACTGAACTTCTTCCACTGTTTATTTAGGTTTGTTTGTTTTTCTTGTGGTATAAGTGTTCTCCCAAGATACAGTGAGTGAAAGGGATATTGTGTTCTGTAAATCCTGTTACGAACCTTGCCCTTTCAACTTTCTCCGTTTGGAAACATTTTGTGACATTTAATGAGCTTGAGCACTGGATAGAAGAAGATTTAGACTTCTTGTATATGTGCTGCTGGGCTTGCAACAGCAGCACAGAAAAAAAAAAATAAAGGTATGTCATAAAGAAGTAGAGGGTTTGCCACCGGTGTTGCCTGGACTTACTCATGGCGGATGGAGGGCATGTGGCTGTTAATGTTTCCTACCTGGTGGTAGCAGCAGAAAGTCAAGTGTCTGTTTTATCCTAGTTGCATTCAATCACTCAGTTACATGTGTAAAGCTATTGCATGGGAGTTGAATTCAGTACATATTCGGTGGTTTTAGAAATAGCAAGTTGTGCATCTCTCTTTTCGAATTTTCCTTTCCCCCCCTTTTTTCCTTTCTTTCTTTCTTTCTCTCTCTCTCTCTCTTTTTTTTTTTTTTTTTTTTTATTTCTTTCTGTGTGTGTTTCCCAAAAGGAAATACTCTCTATTCAGAACAACAGAAATGGGCTGACGCTATTGGTATGAAATGCCAAATTAAAGAGAGAGAGAAAAGCTATTAGTAGGCTGGAACTGTTTACTGATATTTATGAGTTCTCAGATGCCATTTGTTATACCAGAGCAATCACAGCTGAAAGATATGTGCAGGATGTACAGTGTGTAGCATGATGTTATGCCAGTTCAGCTTCTGCACGTCTGGCAGAAAAACTGCAATGATCTGTTGCCAAAATGCTAACAAGGGCCTATGTGTGTATCTTTTCCACTGAAATATTTTCTGAATCACCAGTCATCCATGTGGCAGGCGCCGATTTCAGAATGCTTTGTTCATGCAAAATCCACTAAATCACAGTCTAAATTCCAAAGTCATGTACTCCATCATCCCTCACTGCTCTTTCATCATCGCAGCAAATGTAAATATTGCAACATTTCTTTCTAACCAGCATCTTGGATGGAGGAGTCCTCCAGGCAGTCGTGGAGTTAGTCTTGAAATTTCTGTGCACATCCACGATGGCATGTAATTTGACTTCTGTTATTTTGTGTAAAAATCACTGATTTGTAAATGAGCACAACCTTTTAGTAGTGGTAGAAATGACGTTTACCTGTTTTGAACCTCAGAGGTCTGTAGGTCTTGCTTGGAGAGAAGGCTTACTTCACGCTGGTGGGGAAGTTTGCTTTTGTAGCAGTTCCATTGTAATTTTATGCAACATAAAGGCACCTTCAGGTTCATATATTTACACCATTATATAAGATTCTTGTGCAAGATTACAATCTTATGAAATATGCTTTTAGAGAAAATAATTACCAGTAAATCAAGATACAGCCTCATACTCTGTAGGTACATGGGGTGCTTTGCATACAAAATAGTTACAGATTATGGCAGAGTCTACCCTGTTGCGTCCTGCAGCGGAGGTGTTGCTGAAGACTGGCTGAAGGAGCAGTTTTTTTGACCACTTTTCAGTTTTCTATTTCTTTTTAACCCAAAAAGAGTAGTATTCCAGGGTGTGAAAGTTTTGCCTTAGTCCTTGGCAAAACTCCATAAACCTGTTGTATGACTGAGACTGCCTTCTAGGAAAAATTAGCGTGAATGTTAAGTAAAATATATGCACTCCCCTTCCTCTTCTTAGAATGTTAACTTTCTTGTGTCTTTCCTTCTTGCCTGCTCTCTCTCGTATGTGCACATAAAAGAAAAGTGTGTTGTCAACTGTCATTTGTTTCCTGAAGTATTTTTTGCCTGGTTTATTTTTTGCAAGTATGCTCACTCTATGCTGCTGTTAGAATGACAACGTATTAACTCTGAGATGACGAACTGCAGGACGGCTCTTTGGCAGTTGTTGCTGTTCTGAACTTTAATGTGTTTTCTAGTTGTGGTATCCTTTGATGCTTCAGAAGTCATATCCTTTCTAAATTGACAGATACAGAGAATCAAATGTTGTATTTTAATTAGAGATAAGAGTAGTGCTCAAGTCCTTTTGGACAATAGCCATGGCATGCTTTAATGAAGGTGCTGCAGCTTTCACTTAGTGGTCTTTTCAAATCAGTACAAGCACTTTCTGTCCTACATACAATAAATGTAAGCCATAGAGCTCAACTGCTATTACTCTAAGGTGCAAATTCTAAAAAAAATTAAAACTTATTGCTCTCAAGTAGAAGACTACTCAAATACCTGAGTTATCTAAACTGTTTGATTTGGATTGGTTTTAAAACTTTACAGATTAATCACATTAGTGTGCTATTTAGGATGGAACGGATATTACTTGTAATTTATGTGTGATTGTCTCACAGCCAAAGAGAAAAGTAGTGTTACATCTTTTATGAAGGACAGTTCTTCCGCTTTCTTCTACCTGTCTTCTGTCCCCTGACCACTGGGGGGGAACAGGTGACATTGTAGTCCCATGGTTTCTTTCTGTGCCTATTACCTAATTTCTAAACACAAGTCCTGTCATTTTCTCCTGGTCTGTTCAGTGGTCATCCCATTTTCTTGGCAAGATTTACTTTCCCTCTCACCTTCTCCTTGTGTACCATTGAACCACTCTTCATTTTGCCGTGTCTTCCTTCCCATTTTTACCCTTAAGGTCTACAAATAGTTTATGCCAAATTAAAAAAAAAAAAAGTAAAAAATCTGTTTTGCCTTCTCTTTCCTTTGCTGTGTTTACATATAATGAGGACTTTGGTCTTCTTCTGATTATAATTTCTGCTCTATAATTACTTATGAATGGTCTATATTTAATAATTACATAATTTTTAATTTTAATACTATGCAAAATAATCTTTAACATATAAAATCCCTGAAATACCTTAAGCTAATATTACATACATTATTTTTTGAAATTAAAATAGATTAGATGGGTTATTTTACAAGTCAGAAGCAAAAAGTATAATAACCTTTGCTAAACAATGCAGGTTTTATCTGCACAACTCAACCAGATAAGAAGATAATTCTGAGAGATGGTCAGACTCGTTTTGCTGAGTTGTTCACATAATGTTTCTCTTGCCTTCAGTATTTGCTTTAAGTGGTTATTCCAGTACAGTTACGTTCACCTGTCTGCACCGTAGTGCTTCACAGGGCTGAATTTCAGCTGAGGTATGAAATAGGTTAGAAGAAACAGCACGTTCATATTCAGTTGTGTTTCTGCTCTCTTTTTGCTTATTAGCAAAACAGTACTTATGTACTTCAAAGGAGTGCAGTCAGAATTTAACTGTCATTTTTAAATACCTACAATAGTTCTGTATGAATGCTAATTTTTTTGTTAATTTAAATGAAACATTTATTTTGACAACACAAAATCACTGTTGCCTTATGAACGTTTTCATAGATTGTAGACAAGTCCTGGTGGTTTCTGTTAGTTGTGCATAATAAGTTAGTTTGCCTTGTTAAGGTCAATGTAACTTGTGGATCCATGAGATCCAGGGTCCTTGGATATTGCTAGAGAGTACCTGGACGGGAAAAGAGGCTGCCTTTAAATAACAAAGGGGTAAACTTTGTTTTTCAAGAGCTGGCTTTGAGTTGGTTTCTTCCACAGGTAGGAAGAGATGGCTGCCTGAGCTTTGTGGGCCAGCTGCTGACACTGATGTATCATCCTGTCAGCAATTATTTTTTTCAGGCTGAGAAATGGCAATGCATATCTGATTTTTAAACTGTTTTTCTTGTCTGAACTTCCAAGATGTGTGCACATTCTGTAGATTTCAGAGTCCGCATTAAATCATTGATCACAATTTCTGTATATAGTCAAAAGCAGCCGTAGTCTCCATGTCTATGTTCTTACCATCTGAAACCAAGAAAAGAAGTAACAGACCTCTAAATATTTTAAACTAAAAAACCCACTAAAAATAGCTTACTGAATTTACTTTCATTCTTCTAAAAAAATGGAATATATTCCATTTTAATTTAATTCTACTTCAGAGTTTTAAGTGCATATTACAAACTTAAAATACAAATTCTGGCTTCTTTCTAAGGGAAGTAAAGAGCTACACTGGAACATGTTTCTGGTGCATAAATCTTTACAGAACTGAGGTCTCAAAATTTCTACAAATGATGACAGTGATAAATGCTTTTGAAATTGCAGGCAAGTTATGAAATAAATGTAGGTCTATGTAATTAAAATTCATTGTTGATTGAAATTAATGATAGTTTTATTATCTCTCATGAAATCATGCAGTTTATTTATTTAGACAATGATAAACTTTTCGTTGTAAATGACTGAATAGGAAATGCTCATTTGTAGGCTTTCAGTGA
>JAVJGI010000014.1:109523085-109592816 GCA_035590275.1 Ibycter americanus | reverse complement strand
ACATCACAGCCAAAACACAGCACAGCACCAACTACTAAGAAGAAAATTAACTCCATCCCAGCTGAAACCACGACAAGATCAAAGGAATGGAATGCTTTCATATAAGAAATGACTAAGTTTGGAGAGAGAAACTAGTCTGGTAATCACATGTCAAAGTATAGACATAGTGGAAGTTCATAAAACCATGAACTCCATGAACTGACGTGGGGGTGGGGTGGGGCCCATGGAGGAAGGCGAGAAGTGGTAAAGAATTGTACTGAATCATTAAAAGTGGGAGTTAAGGAAAACAAACCCCCTAAAATTTGTATAACCAAGGCGTAAACTACACTGATGCTGAATCACTGGGCTGCTTCTTTTTTCTCCTAAAAGAGGACAGCTCCTAGGTTTTGTTTATTTATTTATTTATTTATTTTTATTTTATTGGAAGTTTATCTAAGCATTAATATACAGTATTTTTTCCCTTTTATAATGAAGTCTGATATCACTGTGTCACTGTGCCAGAACGATAAATGATTGATTTCTGTCTCCAGTGATCCCCAAGATTTGAGAAGCCTCTTTTTCTCTATAGATCTTCTAGTTTTCCCAACGAAGATTTTGCATGAATGTTTGGAGAGAGGAGGTTGGAAGGTTTCTCTCCAAATACTCACACAGATTTTCTCTTTGGATTTTGCTGCAGAACGATATGCCTGCACATCAGCTGACTTTGTGTCAGGTCACACATAACATATCTGTTTACCTTTGTTATTACATAAATTCATAATAATGTTGTCAGATGAGGCACAAGTGCATGATACCAAAGAACATATATGCCACTCTCCGGAATACGGGCCATAATGCTATTTTTGTAATGAACCTCTTTTCCTGACAGCACGGAGGCAGCAGTACCACCTGTCCTTATGAATTTTATCATGGCTATGAGTCTTATGGCTTATGTTTTTCATGGAAGAAAGACTGATGCAGATCTTAGGGGAAGTAGTGTCCAGCTGACGTGAAAACATTGTATTACAGCAGACCTGTGAGAAATGCATAAGGATAACTTGGAGTGAGGATGTATGTATCTGCAACAGAGTTACTCCTTCAGGCTGTTCTATATCAGCCAATGAATAGCATCTGAAATAAACTGTGCCACGAAGATGGAAATCCAACAGAGTTGACCAAAAGCATGGAAAAACAGAAGCATCTAAAAATGCATCCTATTTACCCAAAGTAAATAGCTGAATATGTAACAGAAACAGGGAATTATTGTGAGACTTTGGGTTTTTTTGGGTTTTTTGTTTTGTTTTGTTTTTTTAAATTACACTTTAATTTAAGACATGTTACTTCTTTTTCCATTTCCAGAGAAGTGATTTGTTCCATGTTATTCATGGAATATAACTCCAAAATGAAGGATCCTAAGATATGACAAGTTTAATTCTTTCTATAAGCTGATACCTGCAATAGCTATAGCATTATCTGAAAAGAAATTAGCTCAGAAACTTTTACAAACTAAACTGTATAACTATTTCAACATGTGAATAAATTGGAGCATACCTCAGTCACAGAAGGTTTTTTTCACTACACATCTGTTTACTGATTTTTGTTAATTTTTCCTGTGACTAATCAAGGAACAGTCCGAATGAGGTGAACAGAAATATCAGTAACAGTGAGCAGCATGTGATCCATAAATGGTAAATATATTTTGAGTAAATTGACTGTTCATAACTCAGAGAAAGATTAATAAATAAAATCTAAGTTTAGGTACTTAATTTAAGTGCTGAAATTTAGAGGTTATTTTTTCTTATGCTTTCTGTATTGTTAATACAGGGAGATTCCCAGGTTCTGAATTAACAGTCTATAGGAGCCTTGTTAAGTTAGGTGCTAAAAATAAGAAGAATATATTTTTTATTTTAAAAATAACATTGAAACATTCCATTGCAATATTTTCTAAAATTACCTATAATTATCTCAATCAGATTTGTGTATGAAACGGGAGAGAAATTAAGATGTCAGCTTCTGAAAACAAAACAGTTTTAAAGAATATTTTTTGAACTCAAAGGACCTTCACAAACAGGAATATAAACACCTTCTCAATTACTTGCTTTCTGCTTTCCCTTTTTACTCACTTTTGGGTCAGTCATAAGAACTCATTATTTCCTGGTGTTGAGTTCGGTATCATAATCTTAGTTAGTCATTCAAACTTTGAATGACCATGGGAACTCTTAAACGTATCAGTCATTAATCACTTTGTTTTTACATAGAACACTGTAGATACGGATATTAGGAGAAGAGTAGGTCATAAATGCAGTTAAAAAACCCCAACATGCAAATATTTTAAAATTAAACAGTGATATTTTTCAGCTACTGCATTAGTTGAGAACAAAGGAAGAAAAATAAATAAATTTTAAATTTTGATTCAATGTTATTTATCCAGAGCATGCATTTTGGAAAACAATGATTTAACAAGATTGTAAAAATTCCACTTATCATTAGTAAAAAGTTAAAATATTTGAATGTAAACAAGCATTTTTTCCTTGTTACAGTGGCTTGATTAGATTGAATTTATCAAGGATTAGTATCAGAAACATCAAGAACAATTATCAGAAATAAATATATACCTCAAATGTCTGAAAATAAAGTGGAAAGTATTGTTACTTCCCTTTAAAAAAAAATAATATTGCTCATACAGAGAGGAGTGCTGGATTCTGTTTCCTTTGCATTACAGATGAGTGTTCACCATAGCAACCTCAAAATATGATCTAAGAACCATTTGAAAACATCTCAAGCATTAATCTCCCTGTTCTGTATCTTTTAATTGGCATGTATTTGATTTCACTTGAAATGAGTAAAAATGGACTTGGCTTTTGCAATAATATGTTTATGATGACAGTAGACAAACTTGTGGAAGACCAGGGGTTTCAAAAAGGGCTTGATATTTACTGTGAGTAGTATCAAACTAGAGGCAAAGTGCATTTATTTTTAATCTAATATGAGTTTCAGAAAGAGATAGGACAGTGACAGCAGACTATATGTAGGACAGCTGATTAGTAAGTTCTTAACCTATGTCAGCTTCTTCAGATTATTTGCTGCTGATGGTCAGAAATTCAGAAGAATTTGTCCCAGCCACGTGTCCAGGAATAGTATGGTGGAAGAAAAGTTCTCTGAAGTAAAAAGAAGCCAGATAACAAAACAATCAATGTTATTACAGTAAATGTTCCTTTGCAGATAGAGTGCTTCCTAGAGGGCTTTGTATTGCACTGCAATCAATGTGGAAAAGGTTTATATAAAATTTTTAGAACAGCTTTAAGAGCCGAAGAACTGAGAAGCAGAATAACTTCAGGATATTTTATGTATGTTCAATTTATTTCATGCAGACCAGAGCCATTTTATTTATTCATTTTTGTTCTTACAGGAATATTATGCATCAAAGTATGTAAACAGTTGAAGTAACCAAAAAGCCAGTGAAAAACAGCTGTTATACAAGCATAAAGGATAACAAAAAATATTAATTTCTCCAACTCATGACTGGTGTGGCTGGTTCTGGCTCAGTCTGCCTGGTTGATCGTGTTGCATCTCCAGGCTAGAGCATGCAGTTTCAGATGGTGAACGAGGATTAATGCTGGAGTTACCGCTGATGCTTTCTAACTTTGAATGACTGCACAAGCCGTAAAGAAGCACAACATGTGTCACAGTGCAGTTACTTCCAAAGTGTTAGGTCTCTGGTTAGGAACTAAGGAAGAGGAAGCAGCTAGCTAATGTAGAGGGTATGGACAAAAAATACAGAGCAGGGAACAGGCCAAAGATGAACATTAGAAAATGTGCACATTCATGCAATGAAATGCTATTAGAAGCGGACTAAATTCTAAGTACCGGAGGTGAAGCAACAGCACCAAGAGACGCAGGAGCAGTGTAATGCGTAGATATTTGTCAGCTGTTTCCAGGCTTTTATATGCTCAGGAGTTCTTCCTGTAGGCTACTAATAATCTCCAGCAGTTGTGCAAACTGAACACTTGCTGATGATTCATCAGCTGGTGACCCTTTGTGAGCCATTATCCTCAAAGAAAATAGTTACAGATGCAATTACCAGTAAGCTGTTGAACTGACTGCACATGAACCAATTCAGATAGCATCCTGAGATAGCAGGTTATCTTCATAGTCATAATTGGTTTAGGCTTTCCAATCTATAGCAAAAGTTGATGTATCAGCTCCTAGTAGATGTCCTTGACACCCCATGGTATCTGAAATGGCAATACATGCCTGTGTTTAATCAGCTGAATCCCACCTAAGGTGTCTACTTCAAAGTCATCTGAATCTCATTCTAGGCTGTTTTGACTAAATCATCATTTATTAAAGAGGAAGTTTAGAAGCTGGCTCACCTACATTAAGTCACAGAAATTCAGGTCTCTTAATCTGAAATTAAAATGCATCCTCAGTGTCCTTCTGTGGTATATATGGTAAATTTTGTTAGTGATTTAGGCAGCTATCATCTTTTCGCTTGACTAGAAGCAAGCAAAACTGCTTCTTCATTATAGAATGAACTGTGAGGAAAGGATATTTCTGAGACTGTAAAACAGGGGACAGATCCTCTGTGTATGTGAATTTACGAATAAAAATAATGAAGAGATGTTAATAAAAGAGAAAGCTGAGCAGCTGCAACCAAAAAACACAATTCAGTTGAAGATACAGAACACTGTCAATCCAGCTTGCTGTCATTGGAGTTCATTTGGTGCACTGATGTTGTATTCATGTGAATAAATTATAAAAAGTTTTTGTTTTTGTTTTTTTGGTAAACATCCAGTAAGTTTGTACCACTGCTGACTATTAAAGTCAGAACTGTTCCAACTTGTCAGGGCTTGCACTTAGTCTGCTTCTGAGGTTCAAGCAGTAAATGTCTACATTACTTTTTGTATTCATTGTTATGGAGCAGTTTGGATGTGTCATGGAGTACTGCACAGGGTAAGTCATTCCATTCCAGGTGAAAAGCTTATAGCCACAAAGCAGTCTATGTTTGAGGGCAGGATGAGATTTAGAAAAGGTAAGTCCAGTGACAAATACAATACTTTATTTAAATAATTATAATTGTTCTCAAAACTGCTTGCAATAGTTGTCAGTTCTAAAAATCTAATGTTTTTTAAGGTCATAGTCTGATTTTTATTGGTTTTTAGATAACGAGCAGTGTACTCTGTAATGTTTTTTTGGGTTTCTGTCAAAGTCAAAGTGATTGCTGCACACAAAATACACTGTTCCATAAACTCTCCAAGATTCACACTAAAGACCTAGGTTACTGTTTAAAGGTTGTATTATCATCGTTGTATACACACCAGTGGAAACGAAAAGTTAATATCTCTCCTTAGATATTTTAAGAACTTAAAAACAAGGCAGTGAGAAAGCTGAAGGAAAGAGACTTTAGACAGTTTAAATAAACTATTGTTGAATGCAAGGAAGACACTAAGTTTCATTTATGCTGTTTAAAACACTATACTCACTAAAGAACACTATACTCACTAAACTTTACAACTTTGAGAATTATAATGACATTTCCATTTTATTCAGTTTGAGGTTTTTTTTGAGCTTTTGCTTTTCTGTACTGGAGAATATAAATAATATTTAAAACTGCTGAAAATGATTTGTGAATTCTGTTGCAGTTTTTAATTCTCCTGCCAATGTTCTCAAACTATTTATCAAGTATTCCAAGGAGTTTGTATGTGAAATTAATAACTTTTGATGCTTTACTGTTTACTTCTGGAACATTAGGAAGAAAAATAAAGTAGTTTTATGTTTGCGGGTGATGAAGGAATAAATAGGCTGCACTGGGCAAAGTATTGCCCATAGGTCAAGGGAGCTGATCCTTCCCCTCTAACCAGGAATGGCGGGGCCACACTGGGAACACCGTGTCCAGTTCTGGGCTTCTCAGTGCCAGGGAGACATGGACACACTGGAAAGAGTGTAGTGAAGGGCCACAAAGATATTTAAGGGGTTGGAGATCCCTTCTATGAGGAAAGGATGAGAGAGCTGCGTACAGAATTGCACATGTATTTCTTATCTCTTTTGATTGTTATGAACATATGTCCATACACACACACACACCCAAACACCTTTTGTCATTCCAGATTTGTGAATGTGTAGTATATCAAAATAGTAAATATAGATTTTATTGTGGCTTGGGACTAAGCAGGCACAAAAGGAAAAAAATCCTATCGTGCCACTTTGGGATAATTATTCCTAAACTTTCTATATTGTTAGTGGAGGATCCTCCAATGAATAGAGATACTAGATACCCAAATAGGCTTCTGAATGACTATGTGTATATTTCTCCATTCACTAGATATGGGCCCAGAGAAGAATTCATCTAAGTTAAACATTTCAGTGAGGTATCTGGCTTAGACTGAATAAACTATTTTTTTTTTTTTTTTTTTTTTAAATTTTGTTCCCAAATACTGGCAGGATAAAAGGTGAAAATGTGACTTTTTTCTCAGTTTTGCACATGAACTGCAGTTAATTTTCATACTGTGATTTACAAGCAGAGATAATTTATATTGTTTAGTAGGAAGATGGTAGTAATAGTAAGTAGATGGAAAAGTAGATGCAAGTGGAAATAATTTTGAATGCAACATTTGTAACTACAATTCTGCATGAGCAAGAATAATAACAGATTTATATACCAAAGTATAGCACACTGTCTTCTGTCAAATAATTTATGTGTGAAGTTATACAATAGACTATTTTCTGATTAATATGTTTAGACCATTTAACTTATTTTTCATAAAAACAAACAAGTCTTTGATATCCAATGGTGTCAGCACTGTTAGAGCAAGTAAAATCAGTGTACAGTTAAACTGTGAAATGACTAACAGTTATATTTTCCATATCCAGTGGACTGCCATATGTATCAGTTATAACAGACATATTCAATGAAATAAAAATGGCAGGTTTTCCCATTTACTGTAATGAAATGCATGATAAGGAGTGTTAAAAATATCATGGCTTGAAATGTGATGTTAAAAAACGTCATGAACAAAAATAATGGCACCTGGCCTGCACAATGAAAGCAAAATCTTGGAAGTTTACCATAAATAGTTTTGACATTGTTTTTGTTTTCAGTGAGCCTGCACAGAAATTTTACTTTTGCTATTATCTGTACAGCATTGATATTGGATATAATTGCTTGTACCAACTTCAAGGTCATCTAAGCATATGTTAAGAACAAAAACTTAATATGGCCATATTTTAGAACATTTTTACACTTATCATAATTTGCAAGAGGAGGCTAAATATGTTCACAGCATAAACCTTGACAAATTTCACCAAAAACTCAATAATTTTTTTTCAGAGGCCTTTCAAAGAGAGGTTTTATTTGTGAAGGTTTTGCTGGAAAGATTAGTTCCATATGAATAGTTCATTTCATTGATGCAATTTGAGTTTTATCTTGTACTTTGATGTAGCAGAAAGCTTTCTAAAAGATGACAGTACCTTAGGGAAATCTAGTGTCATGAAGATATTACAAGTCAAGATAATTTCTTAAGAGAAACAAGTGTGCTTATATGCTAGTAAAGGAATAGTTTAATGAATTGGGTTTGAGTTTTCAAGCCAAGTATTTTATATGTACTAATCAAATGGTTATTAAACTGAATTGCTTAATAATCCAGAACTTTTTGAACTATTAAGAAAATATTCTTACAATATTTTCTTAATACATAAAATACATAAAAGAAAATACATAAAGAACCTTTGTTTATCACCAATCTGTTAACAGAAGCTGACTTAATATTGTATTACTTTGATTCACTTTGGTAGACTAGAAAAAGCATATTGTATGAGCTTCATAATGACAAGCATTCTACAGGTGGTGAAAATAGACAAATACATGTCATGACTCTGTCTTCATGACATTCAACAAAGAATGATGAGCTTGCTAATGAAAATATTACTGTTTTTTGCATCTCTTTAAATTGCAAACTTGATTAAAAATACCATTTAATTTTTATCCCTGTTTGAATCATTCAGACTCTACTACTACCATAAGTTTCAAGTCCTAATGTAAAGTATATGCTGAAAACTGTCAGACCAGCAGAAATTTTTTATTTCCTAAATATAGGATTCAGTATTTTCTGTGTATATCCTATCAATTTGTTTAAATGCATCTATGACTCTTAAAGCTTGTAACACAGCTGCTGTCAGCTTTTTTAAACCTATGGCACTTCCAATCTGTGTTCTGCCACTTCTTTAATATTGTGGTATACGTGTTACTGCTAGTCTATTGGGGAAAAAGATTTTAAAAAATGTTTTCTTAAAAAGACAGGAAAAGATAGTACTGGCATTTTTCAGCAAAAATATGATAAATTTGAAATCTTGGTTTCATCGTTCAAGCAAATCTGCCATGGATTTCAGAGCTCAGTTCTGAAAAAAATTTTCAACGGAATACTTAAACTAGCTTACAAAGGAGCAATAAATAAGTAAAGTTTGAAATAAGTACTTAATTGTTACAATCTACATGATTTTCAGGTTATTTATTGCACATAGCCATGTGGCAAACCTTAGATGTGTTTACTGCTATAATTTAATTACATATACACAATCTATGAATGAATTATTAGTATTGTGTGAACAATAAGCTTTTGCATGAAGGGAGTAGTCACATAAGATTCAGTATTACAACTTTTAGATTATGCGGTTAAGCTTTATTTTAGCCTGTGAATAGTTGTATTGAAACTATATTTAAATGTGTGGCTGAGTCGTCTTTTTACATCAGTTGCACTCAATCAATTTAGACAAAAAGAAGGTACTTGTTTTATTTATTTTTTACTCTGGATACCTTCACCTCCATGTATTTTGGGAAAACAATTTATTGTTGTCCTTTTGAGAATCTCTCTGCTGACTATCTTAAAAGCACTTAGTATTCGTAGCATCTTGTTGTGCCTGTTTGCTAAAATGTAATTAAGGAGAGAAGTCTGCACGTTTGATAAAATTCGTTTTCAGATAAATCAACAATTCTGTCAGAGTAAATTAGGCATCCCATCCTGAACTCCAGATATTTCAATTGGAACACTTATGGTGTTGGTGAATGAGACATTTCTGTCAGGAATGTAGTATGTGTCGGGCTCTAATAGATGCAGCTTCACATTAATGCATGAAAGAATCCTTTGTCACTCTTCTATTCACAAGTCACACAAAGAAATATGGCAAACCCCTCATTTATCCTGTTTGCATTCATCTGGAAACAAAAAACAAAGATAAACAATTGTGACCTTTTTTGACAGAACACAATTTAAATAAAACCAACATGATATCCAGGATATATCAGAATTAAATGCTGTCTTCCCTTGATGTATTTGTAAAATAAACATTAGCAGTGAGAGCTCTTGAGTTAAATGAAAATGCAAAGGAACAAATTTTTCTTAACAAAAGATTAAATACTGAATAACTGAGTCCATCATATGGCCCATTCAGTCCAATATCCTGTTTGCCATGTTATGCAAGACTGTTCTAGGAAAAGCCACAAACCCCCAAGTAACATGAGTGTGATAAGATTACACACAACTTACCAATTTACAGAAAATAACACCGAGAACAACACTTACAATCTCTGCAAAAGCTCTAATTTGCTATAAATAAATGTTCTAAGCAAACACAAAATAAGGCTGATCCTATTATGCATGTGAAATGAGAAAGACCATGAGAAACATCCCATCTGTTTGCAATCATGAGCTCTGTGTGCTCTTTTGAAAGTTGCATAGTGGTTTTTTTTCCAGTCCTCCTACCTGGTCATCCGACCATCCAATTATTCCCTGCTCCATCTGAGCAAGGTAACAGAGGTAGTTCGTACATACTGATATGAAAATTATGCAAGCTGTAGTAAATTACTAAAAAAGAACTAGTCAGAGCAATTTAAGCCCTGCTGTACCCTGAATCACATCAAGCTCATCATTAACCCTACACTTCAGAAGTGTGATATAGGGGCTTCTGTTGTGGATCTGTTTTATAGCATGGTGTGATACATGATAAAACCTGCATTTTTTTCACCTCCAAGATGGTCCTTAAAACAGCATAGCTATGGTCCAACATCACTGTGCCCGATCCAATAAATCTCCAAAAAGACTGCATACTCTGTCATTTAGGTTTGCCCAGAAGTCCTGATTTGTTCCCATAGATCAGGTCAGGACAACAAAGAAATAAATGAGGGGGCTGATTTTTACCATGTAAAGTGAGTGGCATCAAACACGGAAAAATTACATATTCATACCATGAGTGTACAGGAGAATGTCTGTTTGTAATGTGCTCATATGCATAATAAAAAGCAACAAAAAATATTAGCTGCAACAACTGCAGTAAATATTAAGTAGAACAATAATAAGATCCCACTAAACATTTTTCTAAATCTAGTCTAAATGTAGTCTTGCATATTAGCATTGTCGGAACTTGGATATACAATGAAACAAACTAATTTTTGTTTATCTAACATATGAAGAAAAAACAGTTGCATGCCAGACAGTTTTAACAGTGACAAAACACATTGACTTTCAGTGCTTGATTTATGTTGATGAATTAATCTGAAATTAAAGCATAAGTCCTCCAAGCTTGTGAATTCAAAAGAACGCAAAGGTTATGTACTGTCTTTCATAGCTTATTTGGGGATCTGAATTTACTTATTGCAAAATTTAGTATGCAAGCCATCTGTCTTTTGTCTGAAGTGTTAAATATTTGTAGAAAATAAATAGGTTTTAAGAGAAAGCAAAAAAGCATTGATTTAAATTTACTGATGTCCTTGGATTCAATGGCACAATTTTCACTACATTCATCTCTGACTCAGTAAGGGTTTCCAGACCACAGAGTAAAGTCATGAAAATCAGTGAAACGCATGCTGATGCTTTCTTTGGATGATGACATTACTTAACACATTGTAATATGTATTAAGACTTTGGGTAAGCTACAATAAATTAATATTCAGTTGAAATAAGTGAATTCTGAGTTAAATTATTGTAGAAAAATTCTAAACTGACAGCTGATAAAATAGCCACAACAAAATCTCAAGACTTTCATGTTTAAAAAAATAATAATATCCAAAGTTCATGCTTGCTTGCAGAAACTTTCTTTCTTCTTTTTATTTTCTTTTTCTCTCTCCCACTCCTGAATCCTTGTGTATGACTCATAATGTTGCTTCATTACTTACATAATAATAACAGTATGCATGTTGCCATATTCTTGGCATTATGTAATTTTTAACATTTTCTCCATGTTTAATATCAAAGGAGATCCAAGGTCCAAGATTTACCAGTTCAAATATTACTGGAGTTCAAATAATGTGACAATTTGTGTTTGGTTGGTTGTGAATTGGAACTGTAAGACCAGATACTGCTTTTAAAGTAAAATTTATCAAATTTGCTGCTATTACTCTAGTTTTTCGTCATGTAAATTAGAGTCAAGATCTTTGTGTTCAACTAAACTATTTCTAAACCTGTTTTTCTCTTATTACTTCAAATGAAAGGCTTAATTGCTTCCAGATGTCTAATCCACATGTTCTGAAGTGATTTCCAGCCTGACATTAAAATCCATTGCTTAGTGTTCCTGTCTGTAAATCTAGATATCAAATCAATAATCTATGTTATGCAGTTTTCTTGTATATGCCCCTACAAGGGAACTTTTGCATCTTTTTTTTTTTCCCCATGCTGCTTCTTCCCCAGTCTACCCTGATGCCTCACTTTCCTTTCCTTTGGTTCTTCCTCTAAACATCCCATAACAAATCTGACACATGGCCACAACCCCTGTAAAACAATCCATGAATGGTCTTTCTCCTGTATCTCATAATAAGTCCTCCGCCCTCATAGGAAGTAAGCCCCTGTTGTTTTCATGGGTTTACAGGAGGGAGAATTGCCTCTCCGGTTGTGTTTGCAAGTGCTGTGTTGGCAGGTTTCACACCAGGGCCGATGGTTAAATCACTCTCCTTGATGGACTGAAGGGCAGCTGATTTGTTGATGTGGGCTTGCACTGGTCAGGTTACTCAGGATCTCCAAAGCCTTTATTACTTTATAAAGGCTAAACTTTTTCAGTGTCTATGAGAAGTACAGAAATAAACAGGGTAAGCTGTGGAAGGAAGACCTTTGATGAAAATCTTAAAGACTTCTTTTCTAAAATTACTTAGAAAATACCTTTCTCTATTCAGTAGATCACCTTTTTTTTTTTTTTTTTTTTTTTTTTTTCCCCAATATATGTGTCATTGTTTTAGGTTTATTTAACCCTATGTCTTAAATTGGAAGGTATGGAAATTGTTGCTATAGATGATAACGACTTAGACAGAAGTTCATATTACAGTATTTACATAACATTAACGTGATATGGAAAGTTACATATATAAGGAAAAGAATACACTCTGAAACTTATGCTGCCTTTCACTGTCTATGAACTCACTGTTCCTTCTATCTGGAATTCCAGAGAATAGTTTAGACCATTACTAGCTATTTTGAGAGACCACAGAAGACAGGTGACAGTACCTGAAATCTGGAAAAGGGCAATTTCCTTTTTAAAAAAATTAAAAATAAATTAAAAAAAAAAAAAAAAAGGAGGAGCATGGTTGCAGGCTGTGAAGGCAATGGAGAAGCAGGGAATGCATTATGTTTTAATTGAGGTTTTTAGTAATGTTTCACATGGCATTTTTAAGTGATACATTTTTATAACTGATAGAATTATTGTTTTCTTTTTTCCCCCTGTTGAAAATGAAGTTTCCTTGGCAGTGCTATACAGTCTGTTGTAAGTCTACCATTCAATATGTGTGGGGTTGATTTCCATGTTGGTACAGTATATAAATTATGAAATACATGCATAATACTGAGTGGCAATAAAGAGAATGAGAAAAAAACAGATGTATAACGTTTTTACAGAAGGCATTACATATGGTGATATAGCCATATGGACAGGACTCAAAAACTTTATACTTTGCAAAAAGATAAAAACATTATATTATGATTTATAAACAGGAATATAGTCTGCAAGTTATATCCATTGTACTAACTAGTGGTGAAGGCAACAGCTGTTCATTTATATTACCTCATCTTAAGGCATCCACGAGGGCTAAGCAAAGAATATTATCAGATTTTGGAAAAGCATGACTTACAATTAAAGGAAAGGCAAAATGAGTTTTTAGTAACTTCATGAGAAAGGTTCTTGAAAGAATGGGTTTCTATTTATCATACTTTTTTATTTAACATGCCCAGGATGGGTAAACAAATACATAATAGGCTTAAATATAAGAAAAGGAGATTCAGGTTAACATTAGATAAACTTTATAACAGTACACACAGTGAAGCAAACAGATACATTTCTCTAGGCAGTTGTAAGATCTCTGTCATTGTCTTTAAAATCAGACTCAAAATTGTCAGAAATATGGCATAAATGCCATTCTTGCCATGGAGTAATGAAATGGAATAGATGACCTGGCAAGGTCAGTTCTCTGTGATTTTCAGGGCTAGAATTTAATTAAGAACACCATAATTGGAAGAAGACTCTGATACATCATAATTGCTTCTTTTATAACCAATATTGGCTGTAGTGTGATAATGATTGCTTCAGAATGATAGGCTGATAGAGAAATTTAGGAAGAGCTCTCTGAAGGTCACTTGGTCCAACCTCCGGCTCAAAGCAGGGCTGAGTCTGAAGCTACGGCAGGTTGGTCAATCTTTTTTGTTGTTTTTTCATATCTCCAGGGGTGGAAATTCCATAGCAACTAGTTTCAGTGTTTAACCACTCTCATTGTCATATTTTTCTACATAGTTGGAATTTACCTTCTGGTGCACCTAGTCTCTTCAGTGCACACCTGTAAGCATCTGAGTCTTGTTTATAACCACCACGAGGAATCTGAAACAGCAATTAGATTTTCCCTGTCATCAAAATCATGTTTAACTTCTATACAAAGTACGGAATATCCCAAGTAAGCAAGTGCTAATGATTATCCCCCACTTTTTTATTTAGTTTCAATATAAAATTATGACTTATCCCAGGTGATTTTGGACTGAGCTCATATAATTCTGAAAGTGATGTCTTACTAGACTTAAAGCTGTCTCCTGAAACTTAACCCTTTAAGGCTGGTGAGAGTTCCTGAGAGGTCCAAAGGGAGTAAGTTGTGTTACAGGCAGGTAATTTTGTTCAATACTTGATAAATTATGAAAAAAAACCCCAAAACCCAAACTACAGTTGTTTATTGCAGATTCTTTTCCCATCTTTCTCCCCTGAGGTCACAAAACATTCGAATCATTCAAGACATGTGAGCTGTATGTCTGATGTTTTAAAACTGAACAGCTGCCAGGTATGCTTTGCAGGGCAACCCTGACTTGAGGTCTATCATCAACATTTGTTTGATAGAGAAATTCTTTTACAAATAAAGTTGTAATAGAAGATTACTTTGTCAGCTACTTTAGCTTAACTTGTCCAAAGAACTGATGTCTATTATGTTTAAAGACTTCTTGTTTAGGAGGGGATGAAAGACTGACAGATTTTAATTCATATTCTGATACTTGCTTTTAACTTTTGTCACAGACACTGATAGCTAGACACTTCCTAGTATTGTGAGTTAAAATAAAAGACAAACACTTTATTCCAGAATATTGTGACACAGGAGACTGTCCATGAAGCAGGAGAAAAGAATAATAATAAATTATTTGTACATCGTTAGGAAAAAACCACAACATGTCAAAAAGTGCTAGTTTACATCTTACTTGTGTATTAGACTATTATGGAAGAAAAAATAATCATTGATGTAAATGACAGACACATGACTAGTAAAATTGCTGAAAAACAGGACAATCAGAATACATTTTTACAAGTCATTGGGAGTATTTAAATGTCATTTTAATATGTAAGAAATGAGGAATTACTCTATATCTGGTAGAGTCAGGCCTCCTCTCTGGTACTTTTCTTCTCGTCCCCTACCCTCCCACCCCCCGCCGCCCCATCTTCCAAAGAGTGGTTGTTCTGTTTTGTTGGTCAGTCTTAATTATTTATTTATTTATTTATTATTTTTATTAGGATCTTTCACAATAGTGCAGTTTTCATTATCAAAATTTTTGGACCTCCATTAGTGGTCATTACATCATTTATGTCACTTTGAAAGAGATATTTTTGAAGTCATACAGATGGCCTAAAAAATTTATGTCCTGAAAACCAGTATTCCAGTATTGTGTTAGCTACAGATGTGAATTATTTTCTGTAGGCTATGTTGAAGACATGTTGGAGAAGACTCAGTTGTTGATGCAATCAAAGAATGAGAATGATTATAATCACAAAAGCGGTTCCTGGTCAAGAGTAAATTTGATGTAATTGTCAAAAGCACTTGAACATTTTTCTGTGTTCTTGATGTAGTAAATAACAAAGTCTATTCAACAGCTTTGAGAAAAGCAGATACTAGAAAGTATGGAGTGAGGTATATCCTGTAGAAATAGAGACTTACTGGACTCTGCTGACCACTCTCATTTCCTAATCCTTACCATTCCCTACACTGAGCAATGAGGAAATATAGTAACTACTATTTCAGGTCAGGAGAAAGAATTTTCAGTACCTTTAAAGAAGAAAACCCTCCTGTTTATAGGAGTCGGAGCTCTATAAGAAGTCCTTTGCTGCTCAACTTTTCTGAGGTCCTCCTTTTCTGAAACAAAAACAACCAACCTGCTCAGTTCCTTCTGTTCTGGAAACCTGTTGAAATTTGCCAGTTCATTCAGGTCCCAGTGCTAATTCTTAGTGCCTGTGTACAGTATCATTATATAACAAAACCAGCTGTTCTTGTTGGTCTTTAAAAAATTGATAACCATGCTACAAGACTGTCTTTCAATCGAACATGCAGGACAAGCCTGTAGAAGATCTGGGGATGAGAGAACGTGGCTTAAGAGAGAAACTTCTATCAGGATAGAATGTGATCGTTAGTGAGGTAGAAATGAAGATGGTGAATGATTCTCAGACTTATGCGATATTTTTCATCTCTACTTTTGAAAATACTCTACAAAAAGAGTAAATATTATTCCCATTGTAGAGATGGAGACAAAGGCTCTCTGGTGTTAGTAGTCAGGCCCACTACATCATGAACAGACACAATTTAAAATTGTAAATGTAATTTCAAATTGTAAATGTAATTTCAAAGTAACACAGAATATTGCTCACAAACCCGCTTTTTCTTGGTTTCTATTCCAGTGTCCACCACTGAACCAGAGGCTATGTAGCTGATTTTTTTGTCTGTTACTGTTTGTGTTTCTGGAAAAAGTAGTAGATAATGTCCTATCAGGAGATAATACGATCTCAGGTCACGTGTAAAAATGTAAACAGAAAGTAGAACAGACATATATAGATGATTGTGCTAATAAATGTTATATATAAAGTTCATCCTTTTGCTGGTCAGCATTTGTCCCATTTGAGTATAACTGTCCTTGTGTTATTAAAAAGCTTTCAAAACAGACTTCAGTGGTGAAAGTGTTAAGCTTTGCTCATAGATATTCTCAGGAAGGGCCTTTCAACTGTAGTAGTTTATAGAAGCATGAATATCAAGGGAGAGGACAGAATCTAGATCATTAGTAGAACACAAAAAGTACTCCACCCCACCCTCCCCCGGGACAGAGAGCTATGAGAAATATTTTATAAATAATATAACATTATGTAAAAAAAAACACACCAAAAACCCCACAAAGTATACCTGGTCTAGGTACCAGTAACTTGTTTTTATTCGTAAGTATGCCTGTGCAGACTTAACTGCTTTTAGGAAAATAACAATCAGCCTTGTAGCTCCTGGGGCAAAGATGCTGGAAGTTGCCTAATACTGAAGGTTCAGTCTAATTTTTATAATGATATCGTCCTACTCTGTGTCCAGCTATGTAAATATATCATCTTTCCCTTTTTCTATCAATTTTGGAGCTGCAAAAATGTGGTTTAAAGATGCAGTATTTGTCATTTGACTGTGGGAGTGGGCCCTACAGTATGCTAGTATTTGTAACCCATATGTTAGAAGTGGATTATATTGCTGAGAAAAAAGAGATACCCTACTGAGATCAAATACCAGGGAATATCAATGAGATTCCATGTTCCGTTTGATATACTGCACAGTAGTCTTATCAAGCAAGTGTAACAGATAAATAAATGGAATTTTTAGTGAGTAAATTATTTCCTTTTCTTCTCATCTATTTGTTTATGATGATGATTTAATTTAATCAGAATGAAGTAGAATTTGCTTCAATTTTTGTGCAACATGCTGTGTTTCAAAGGCTAGCATTTATCCTGCAAAATTGTGCCACTAACTAGCTGCCACAGATCACAGGAACAATGCTTTTCTCTTACCTTATCTAACTTCTGCATAGGAATCTCTATGTTCAAAGAAAGAATGAAGAAAATTTAGAATCAAGAGTCAGGATGAAGAACTAATCACTCAGTAGATCTGCAATCTAGATACCATGATTTGCAGAAGGTGAAAATTGTCTTTTTCCAGTCTTACCCTCAGTTCTCCCTAAGTTCTTAACTTCAGAGAGATGTTTGTGTTTTACAAAGACCTCTTGATTCATTGCTTCATAAAGTTTAGTATGTGGTTTAAAATGTAGGACCCTTAATAAGACACTCTAGTTCAGCTTTGAATATTTTTGTATGAGGTTTGCAAACACAGAAGTGAAAGCAATTTAATGCAAAATTAGGCCGCTATTTAGAATATAGTCTTTTGTTAATAGCTTCATAAATCTTTTGTCTGACTGCAGAGCCAAAAGAGAGGTTTTGATACTTTCGGCAGGTTTTCCTTTTACTTCCAAGCCTTTCCCTCCTCAAAAATTTCTGTTGAACACAGTAATAAAAAATCCCTGTACAGGAATTCTAGCAGTAGAATTTCTAACAATGAGATATATATATATATATATATATAGATATATATATATATTCTTCTCCCAGAATTCATTTCCTTTGAAAACATGCGTAGGTTGTTCTGTTATTAGTGTGCTGAAAAATATTTACTGTATCATATACAGCCATAATGATATTTTTAAAATATTCTTCATAGAACAAAAATGAAAATAGCAAGTTAAAAAGAAAAGGGAACATTCAGAGTGCTAGTGAAGATGATTTCATTGGAAATGACAGTCAGCCAAATATATTTTGAGTGGAAAACAGTGTTTCGATAAATTATCTTCTTAACCTTCTTTAAAACATATTAAACCACTTATCTTAAATAAAAATGTGGCGTAGTTTTAAATCAGAACCTGAAATGGCTTCAGGGGTGGCTGCAAATTGGCAGAAAACTTTAAAGCATTTGACTGCCTACCAGAAGTGGTGTTTCATTTGCCAGGTTCTTGCAACAAATTAAAACCCTCCAGTCATTTGCAGAAAGGCCATTTGAACCATAGGAATAGGCTTTAGAGTTATGTTATATATAATACAGAACACTTGTGAGTTAATTGTAATATTTATAAGAAATGCTTAGTTATGAAAGAAATATACCTGTTAAATCTTGTAGGTTTTGGTTTAGAACTTACTTGGAAAAAAAGTAGTTACAGATACCAGATGTTAACCAGTAAGATTATCTTGTATTTAGTTCTTCATTTAACTTGCTTTTAGACATGACGTTTTAAAGTGTCTGGTATTTCAGATGGATTCTGTGCAGCCTGGAAATGGAGCTGGGACTCCACATACATAGAATATCTCAATATTGTAGGCTTTTTGGGGGTGGGGGAAGAAAAAAGTAAGGTATACTTAATGAAAAACTCTATCTGATGTAATTAGTAGAATTCTAACTTTGTCCTAACATCTGATTTGAAGCTTTTTGTTTTCCTGCTCTTAATGCACATGTTTGGAGTGCAATGGTAAGATCTATGACAAATCAGCTTACCCCATTCACTTACTTTTGCAACCTTTTTAGGGTTAGCAGATTTTGAGTGAACACAAGCAAAAATACAATAAAGTCAATACCTGTACCACCTTTAGTATTGACTTTAATTCAAGTACTTCTCCATGACTTTGTTAAACTTCAGTATGCATCAGTTTGTTACAGAGACTGTTCTTAATGAATTCTCTTAGAAAAGAAACGTTGAGATCATCTGCTTTGGAAACAGTCTGCTTGGTCTGAATAAAAGGTGTAATTTTATAGGGAGATCTTCAAAACATGGTAGACAAAAGTCTGGAGGCCATAACCTCATGCAAAGCCTGATATCCTTGTGATACTAGTTGTTAGGTTTGGCATCTAGCATTGATCAGGTCCTTGTTCAGCACTTCATAGATTTGGTTTTAGCCAGTATTTATCTTTTGACACTGAGGATGAGATGAGAAGGATCTTTCAACTACTTTCCCATGGCAAAGCCTCTTGAGAAATGAAAAAGGAAGGCAAAGGTTTGTGTCTGCTGTTCATCTCCATCTCCCAGTTCGTGACTCCCCCTGCTTCAAGTTTTTGGTCATGGTTGCCCGCAATAACACCAGATTTTAGGTCATATTTCCCCACAAATAATGGTATTTCCTGAGTTTCTTAAGGCTTGGATTTATTTTCAGGCATTTGACTCAGCAGTAGTGTGCCATTGGCATAATTATTTACAGTTTTACTGCTGCCCACAAGATTCTCTAAAAGCAATAGCAAAGCTTGAAGATTTTTCTTAACTTCGTAGAAAAAATGGTCACAAATTATGTGCTGTAGCTGATGGTGATGTCGCAGTTTTAATTAATACCCTGCTTACGTTCACCAAAAAAAGGAAAGAAGTACAAGTATTTTAAAACAATGACTTCAGTTGTGCAGGTGATGTCTTAAGAGATGGATCTACAAAATTTCAGCAGAATTTTTATTCTTAACCCAAATAAAGATTTCAAGAAAGCTCTGACAAGTTTCTGGTAGCCCATGCTCTTATCAACTGCCTAATTTTTTATTATCGTGGTGATGTGCAGTTAGCACTGTGCCAGCTAAGGTGAGCATCTCATTTCGAATTCACGTCTACAACTGCTTGTGACATGCAAACTGAATGCTGCTATGCTGTCTGAAAAGTTTGATTCCCAGGGTTATCTCCTTTATGTGGGATAGGTTCTAAAGACTGGCAGCTGTATCAATAGTAACCTTCATTTTAGAAAGATAATGGCTATAATGTCTATAAAAGCCAATTTTCATGGTACTGCTTTGTTTTACATGGTAGGCTATTAGACTGCTTGCTCAGGAATCTACACTGCAAAATGTAGGAGAGATGAATTTGAATCTCTTGTGAATCCCAAAGGAATACTGACAGTTCAGACTAACTTCTTGAACAAGTGCTTGAATCACAAAGGCCTTACCTAGTAAAGTCAGAAATAGCTGTGTATTTTAACTGGAAAATTATAAACCCATCCAAAATAATGCCCTGATTGTCGTCACTTACAAACTGTTAAGTAGAGGCTGTGCTTTTGTTTTTAATTTAAGTGGTATGACCTGTTTTCTGTCTTCTTGCTGATAGTACCTCACTATATGTAATTCTGAACTAAAAATCCAATAAATGTGTAATTAATAGGAGCTTTTTCTTACAATTGGCTGATACTAATTTCTGAGTTCTAACTGATAGTTGAGTAAATTAAGTAACATCATTTTAGACTAGTTCTTCACCTCTTTTCATCTAAAGTTTCACAGGTAGTTTTACCAAATTTTCTGAAGTTGTAGTTTTTCCAGTATGTTTGACACTCAGAAATACGAATTTCACTGCCATCTACTCTAACCTCATTGTTTTCGGTTATTTTAAGCTTAAGAACATTAGGTGCTTTATTCTGGAAACTTAAATTTTTGTTGAAAATAAATTATCTACTAATATTATTTTTAATAATTAATATAACTAGAGCTAAGTAAAGATTGAGAAAATAAAAGAGTATTTCTTACTATTTTATTTTGTCTACCAGTACTTCCATTGAAGTCATGGAGGTTTTGTTTTGGTTCTAAATGCTAAGTATTCTGACTAAAATTGTGGCAGTCAACTGTTGGATCTATCGTAGACGTCAGCTCTGAAGAAGGAGGTGATGTAATTATCTTGAACCATTTCTGAGTGAAAATACCACAGGTAATGTTCAGTAGTTAAATGGAATTACCTGCTGCTGGTACCCTTGATTTGCAGAAGGAATATAAAACTAAAGTAACTGGTATTTCTGGTGAGGCAGAAAAATTTCAGTGGTGATTTTTTTTCAAACCTACTGCACTGCTGGACATTTAAGGGGTAGTATTTTAATGTCAGGTTTTCAAAGGAAGTATTAAGGTTACAACATGTTAATATTCTAGCCCTTTGAATTAAAAGACATTTTCCAATATTTATTCTTCATCTAAGGTCTGGATGTACAACACAATGTACGAGATTGAAAAAATGAATGATTTTTTGCTTTTCATCAATATCTATCACCATAATAATGTTCCATAATGGGACCCTGCCTAGCCAGGAATACGAATGGTGAGAACCAAGTGTGTGGGGGGGGGAGGGGTGGAGAGCTATCTTTTATATAAACCTAGAGTAGAGAGCAGTCTTCTGTTGGAAGACTGAAGAGCTGTTGGGTGTGATCTGTGCTTTGCAGGATAGTCTTTTGCCAGTTTTTTTCTGAAGTCTAGATTATCTCCAGGGGACTTAAACCATGAGCAGTGTGAACTGCCATGGATCCTATGGGAAATCAAGCTTTCACGGACTTCCCCAGCTTTCTCCCTGTCAGGGCCAGATGTTCTCTGGTCTGTAGGACCTGCTGTGCTCTGGCTTGTGTGACACTATCTCTTGCTTCTGGCTGTAGGTAATGCTTAGTGATCTCTGCTTAGGTATTTGCACCATTTGCTATATATAACAACTGAAATAAATGAAGTGGTACTTCTTTACAGACTGCTGGATGTGATAAATCAATCCACTTCACTGGAGACTTTGTCTTCCACACTGAAATACCAGCAGTGCCGGTCCTATTGATACAGGGAGCTTCTAAAGCTGGAAGTGAGAGCACCCAAACTATGGGGGCCGATTGCTAGGTTAGAAAGAAGTATACCTTTGAAGATTAGAAAGAAATTCTGGGCCTGCAGTAGCCAATTGTTGACTTAATTAGGTCCAGAATCCTACTGTAAATAAATTAATATTTACCTTCTATGTCCACATTTCTCAGGAAGGTTGTGGGTTTTTGGGTTTTTTCGTGGCTACCTCTTAAAATTGGAGGATGTGTGTGAAAGCTCTGAAAGCCATTTTTCTGAAATCCATTTTCCAAATATAGGCTAATTAAAACCAGCAACATTAAAATGAATCACTTCTCATGCTGCAGAAACAAAAGCTTCAAGCATTTGCACCTGCTTTTGGAAGTATATAATAATTATTTATTGCGGAGTTCTCTGCGAAGTTAATTTCTTGAGCATCTGCAATAAAATGTGCAAAATCCTTTTGCAGACACGAAGATTCTACCTTTTTTTCTTTAAAAAAAAGGTACATAATTTAGTAACAGAAAAATTCTGTTGATTTTAAAACCTGCTTTATGAAAGAAAAACATGATTGGGTTCATTTCAGACAAGACAGATTTCTTCAGGGTATTCAATGAAAATATAGCTTAAGACTTATGTGTATGGTATGCAATGAAACATATGACATTTCTTTGTGTTAGAACAGTAGTTTATGCCATATCTGTTGCTTGGTGGTTCATAAAGGAGGTTTACTGTAGAGAAGGACTTTTCATTTGTTTACTGTTTTAATTAATCATGAACCAAAAATGACGATTTCGTAAAATTCCATTACCCATCCTGAGACATAAACCAACACTGATCATATTACAGTTAATAAGCATGTTGTCAGTGAATATTTTCGGATTTTTATCTGTTTAAATGTGTGTTTTCATGCATACTAACTTGCAGCTTTTAGTTCATATTGACTTCCAACTGCCTGTGTGGTTTAGCTAACTTAATAGAATGAGAACTACTTTGATATAAGTGTTTATTTGCTTTCAGCATTTTCACTATTGGGAAAGAGGGAGAGTTTATGAATAAAGTCTTGAAGGATACCTTTTATCATAGCCAGTGATGAGCTTATTAAAAAAAAAACAACCCAACATTCAAGCATGTAAAACTAATCAGAGGTAATTTAAGATACAAGAAAATGTTGCTAGTTTGGCTGACGGCAGAAGAATTGTCAGCTTCATAAGCTGTATTCTAGGTGGCTGAAGAAAAAAAATAGTGTTCTGATAGGTCTAATGCAATAACATTATAGCAGCCTTCATATATAGCTGTTGAATTTCAGTCCTCAAGTTTTCTTCCAGAAAAAAATCCATGACAAAATCATTTCTAATCTTCTTTAAAAGAAGTATCTTTTTTTATTTATTTATTTTTAAAAAAGCCACATTTGAAATACCTTCTCCTTCTTAAAATTGCCTACAACACAGTACAAAAAAGTTCTACCAGTGACTGCAGATATTTTTTGAAGAGGCCATTGGTGGTGGTTTTGGGGTTTTTTTGGAAGAGATTAACCCCAACAGACACCCAGCCACTCGCTCACTCCGCTTAGGGGAATGTGGGAGAGAATTGGAATGGTAAAAGTGAGAAAGCTCCTGGTTGAGACAAAGGCAGTTTAAAATGTAAAGCCAAAGCTGCACGCGCTAGCAAAGCAAGGTAAGGAATTCATTCACTGCTTCCCAGCAGCAGCCGGGGTTCAGCCCTCCGCAGGACAGCAGGGCTCCGTCATGCCTAACAGTGGCTTGGGAAAACACATGCTGTGTCACTCCCAGTGTCCCTCGTCCTCCTTTCCCCAGTTTTATTGCTGAGCATGATGCCACATGGTGTGGGACATCCTTCCGATGAGTTGGGGTCAGCTGTCCCAGCTGTGTCCCCCTCCCAAGCTCTTGTGCACCCCCAGCCCGCTGGCTGGCGGGGCCGGGTGAGGGGCAGGAGCCCCTGGGGCTGTGCGAGCCCCGCTCAGCAACAGCTGAAATGTCCCTGTGTTATCAACAGCGTTTTCAGCACAAACCCAAAACACAGCCCCGTATTAGCTACTATGAAGAAAATGAAATCCATCCCAGCCAAAACCAGTACACTGACCAAGAATAGAACATTGCAGAAGGCAAATTCCCGAAGTTGCTCTGTTCATGTTTAAACACCTAAAGTGAACTTGTGTCATCATCGTTGTTATTATTATTATGTTCAGTGGTTTGCATTGTTCTCAGTTGGGAACTGAAACTTTTTTGAAAACCGAGCCTCAGTATTTGAATTTGAGTTTCTGGTTTGGTACTTTCCTCTATGCTTTAACAAAGTTATCCAGATCCTGGAACAGAAGATAAATTCAGTTAAAATAATAGGAATTTTCATGTTGGTTAAATAGACTTGAATACTTTAACAACTGTAGCCATGCTACCATTTTATTTTTAAACCAGTACTTGTTTGTAGATAAGTTTTGAAATTGTCACTGTTTTTGAAATTGAATGTATGGAATAGGATGCTTATTTTCTCCAGAACCCATATTTATGTGTTCTCTCTCCCCCACCCCCCAGCTTTCACATAAAGTTCCCAGAGGGGAAGGTGCAAGTGTGTCACAATCACTTGTTGAACAGTCACTGTTCAACAGTAATTATCTTAAAGATCTCCAGTCCTTTCCACTTTAGGTTATTACTGGCAGGTTTTTTTTTGAAAATATGCTTCATATCTGCTTTGGTCCATATTTAATACTATTAACTTATTTTTTTCTATTACCTAGCATTCTACAAGAAACCTCTAAATTATTTCATATATATATATATGTTGCTGTATATCAATTAAAATAGTTTGTGGGGTTAACATAGAAAAAAATACCATCTTTCAAAAAATGAAAAATTGTAAGCACTGACTCACACCACTGGCAGTTTCAGGCAGAGGTGGTAATTCAGTATGAAACAGACCCAGTTTCCTTAAAATCAGCCCACTTCAACCTCCAGAGCTAAAAGCTTAGTGTTTGATTAATTATTTTGAAGGAGTTTCATTCTATTTAAGGACTGTTTTTATTAATGATTCTTCAAACTGAGACATAAAACATTATCGCCTTCTCGATCACTGTAGTAAGTGTTGAGATCTGAGGGGACCAGCTGTAGCAGCTGTGTTCCCCCTCGGATCTGGAAGCTAGAAAACTTTCATCTCTGTTGCTGTCTCAGCTGCCGGTCTTGGGCTGTGGCCTTCCCATAACTCAAACCAATTTCAAAGCAGTGTAAGTAACCTCGTTGGAATGCTTTTGGAAAACCGCAGGAAGCTTTTTTTCTTCTTCTTTTTTAAATAGCGCCTGTCCATTTTAAATGGATGTTTCCATTTTAAGGTAATCTATGCATGATGTCTGTCAGTTCACGACAGACCCATCCTACAGCCAGGTTAGGAGTTTTGTTGCTGTTTTTCAAATGAGGAAAGAAACATCGTGATTCCAGCAGGGCACATGGCGTGTGGAGACTTAGCTTAAGAGGTTTGTTTAAATCTTTTTGATAGTTGCTTATAAGGGTATGACCTTTGAATCAGGTTGCATGCAGAATTGTATTTCAGACACAGTTTTGCTATCAAGAGAAGATAATGTTCCTGCAACACATACAGACATAAGTTACATTGACACGATGGGCAGAAATGGGTTAAACAATAGCAAAGCAGTAGGAGGAGAGCTTTTGAGACCTCATGGTAAGACCATGCACTTACATGAGAGTTAGTTACTCACTTGATGTTTCTGACCTCAGAGGGAACCTCAGATATTTTAACCTTTCTTGACTGACTCCAATGAAGTGTAAAATAGTAATAGTACGGGACTTTCCAGGAAGGGAGGAATTCCTGCTGCTGACCTTCGTCAAAACTGAGAGGAAAAAATTTGTCTTTTCTTCTGAATCCTAAATCTGTGATTGCCAAGCTGACAAAATACAGGAGAAGGCCTGCCTCTCCCCTGCAGTGTAGTGACAAAGTGGCTTACAGTCTTGCTAAAAGGGATCTGTGAATAGGGAAGAAGCTGAGTGGTAACTAATCGAAATTCTGTCAGTAGCAAAAAGTTGTTGAAACTGACAAAACTTTAACAGATCAGAAGAAATGGTCAGACAAGGCACTGCCAGTAAACACTGGAAACCCCAGTTACAGAGTTTGTACTGATAGAAGAGTCAGTGATGACTGTCTGATTGTTATATAATTAAATGTATTATGATTTAATTTTATCTAATTATTTGCAGCAATTTATCTCAAGATAAGATGCGTCTATTCCAAAAGATCTGTGTGAATTAGCTCTGTCTTTTCAGCGTAGACAATGTACGTTGTTTCTGTATCACAAAGGGCAGTTGGAGCTACTCTGGATTCATTGAGATGTTTCTATTTTCAAAATAAATGCTGTCTTCTAGCCTATCCCTGAACCTTCTCCTGTTTGACCTGGCTTGGAGCACTGCTTTGTGATGGGATGACCAGGGAGGCAATGCTATAGAAAACATTCACTTAGTACCAGAAGGATTTGCAGCGTAAAGACCCCACATCCTTCCATACAGGCTCAGCTACTACTGCTCCAGTCATTGATTCTGCTCGTGTCATTGCAGCTGCATCCCGTTGCTCGTGGTTCCTTTCAAATGCATAAAATTTCTCTAAGCGGATAGCAAAGCATGCTTGAGTGGCAGACTGTCACTGCCGACTTTCACTTTCCGACTATTGACCCAATTAGTAGTCTCATGGTGAATTTCAAATTAAGTGGTATTTTACAGCACTAGCACAGTGCTAGTAATCACTTTCTTAGGCCAGCAGGGAAAGGCATCATCCTCTTAATTTCTGGTGTCAGGGGAACTTTTGGAGTTTATAGATGATGATTTCTGTCTTTCTCCCATTTCTGGCTGGTAACTGAGTGATTTATAGTTTATCATTTCATCTTTCTGTTTGGTAAAAGAATAATACAGGAGAGTAGAAAAACGGAAGAATTTAAGCACGAGGTTTCATTACTATTCTTTGAACCTTCTAAATCATTTGACCTTTCTCCATAAAGCGATCGCTGTGGTCAACAAAGGCTAGTATTGATTTACAGCACAGCTAAGCTGTCAATTCTAAGCTCAGCCTTTGACCTTTTGTTTTGTTGCTGGAAAAATTATGGTACATGCCTGAGTCATACTGTTTAATAGGGTTTTTTTTTTCTATATTCAAAAGGGCAAAAGGCTCATTCTGAATAAATCAGCCAGTTTAATAATCTAGGTGGCAGGAGAAACAAATTGTCCATAATTAAGAAGTTTAGAAAACCTGACTGCCAAAAATATTTCTCAGAATTAAACAATGAGTTTTTTCAGGAGACAGTAAATGTGCGTGTTTCACAACGGGTAGCTGCCTCCTGTTATCACATACATTTTTCTTCCTTATTGCTTTTCTTTTAACTCACATCTGTACCAAGTGCGGGGGGAAAAAAAAAGAAGAAAAAAAAAAGTGGTAGACAAGATCCTGATTGCTGCATTTTTCATGTTTAAGCTTCCTCCTTTTTAATCTTGCTCACAAACAGAACACCACTGAGAGGGTTTGTTTCCTTCCCACTTCTTCTTTATAGATAAAGTCTATGTTTGCCCTTTTCTCTAGAGCAAGATCTACCACTTCACAGCAACTTTAACCTCAAACACATGAAAGATGCATATTTTTTTTGCCAGGATGTCAACTCAGGAGATAGTGTTTACATTGCTCAGTAATGTGGCTTGCTTATATAAGTTAAATGTGCTGACTGACCATTTAATTGTGCAGATGGCTTCTTTTCTTTCGTTTTTCCTTATTTTGTTTATTTGAAATTGTTTGTAAAAAACAGTTAATGGAACTAACCTGAATTAATTATAGTCTTTGCCAATGTGCGCCCGGCTCCCCCCCCCCCCCCCCCCAAAAAAAAAAAAAAAAAAAAAGCTTTATACATTGAATACTAGTTCTTTATTTCTGCAAAGTAGATTACAGTATTATCATTGGGGAGGTATGGATATATAGCATTATGCATATAATAATCACCACAGTCTCAACTCTTACTGCCTTTTAGTTTATTATTTTAGTCTAACATTCCACATTTAGTAATGTAAAGTACTTCCATTAAAGTGTGAATAAACTTTCCAGGGAATGCAAAACGTTGCTAAATGTCATTTAGAGCAAAATTTAACTTTTCTGTTTTGACGGGAAGAATGTAATTGGGTTTTAGAGAAGATAAAAGCCTTAACTGTTAGAGTTCTGAACAAGGCTGTAGTTTCTCCTTCTGAAACAATAGAAAACAGAACTGTCTCTGCCGGACCACTTAAGAGTCTACACATGCTTCAAGAAAGCAAAAGGATTGACTATGAGGAAAATCTCAGCAAGTTGCCTTTGTTATCCTGGAAGTTTTTACACAGCTTACATTTAAAAAAAAAAAAAAAAAAAAAAAAAGTTCTTTTGTTTCTTTCAAACTGGATGGAAGACTTGTAACATGTCACAGGTAACTGCTATTACCTTCTGGAATATTATTTTTTTTTAACAATGACTCTGTTGTAAATGCAAAGTTCTGAATATCTGGACACCCTCCTCACTCCCACCCTAGATTGCCCATCCATAGGTGCAGAATCCTTGCAACTTCGTTTTAATCTACGACGCGGTCTAGGTCTGTATGATAGGGGATTAGATATGCTTGCAGGAACACAGAGCTGTGTCAAAGAGTTTGTCAATAATAACCTCCTTTTAATGATCATTCATTTTGAATTCCAAATTCAAATTGATGCTTGGATCTTGTTTCCATGACTACAATTGCAGTTCTCTGAGATTGGTAATATTTGATGCCTATTTATGTCAGCAATTCATGTACTAGAAATATGTAGATAGGTGTAAATTAATATCAGTTTAGATGCTCCTTTATGCAAAGGCTGGAACAGAATATCATGACAACCTAGTAGATAACTAGCAGGCATGAAGCTAGAAGTCAATGTTGAGGATATGTAGTTCTGTGCAGTATTAATACACTAAAAGGAGTCATATCTAGACTTTGCTGATTTGGTTAGGCAGGCAAACTCCCTCGTTCTACTTACCCCAGGGAAAACAGATGCCAATGCAGAGGAAGAGCTTTAATAATAGCAGTAGATTTGCCATCTGTCACCTTCCTGGACAAATAATCAAGGATTAAAGATTTAACGCCTGAGAGGGATATTTTTTTTTTTTTTTTTTTTTTTTTTAATTTCTGTTCTGGATTTTGTATGTAAATCCCTATGAACACTATAGTGGAGTTTATTGTACTTACATTTTCCTATGGAGACCAACCTTCAAAAATCTTCTCCTGAAATCCCACCTTTTGTAAGCAGCTTTGGAACACGTGTAGTTATCAAGAGTTGCAGCACGGAAGAGATCTTTTTTGATTCCTTTGCAACTAGATTTGTTCCTATTTTATTTTTCTGGAATGGAAAGATGAAAGAAATTGAGTGACCATTACTATGTGTTGCTACAGAACATGAGGTCTGAAAACACTATTTCAAGGACTCTGTTACTTGCTGGAATTAAGTGCAGAGGTACACTTACAAATAATACCCAAACACCTCTTCCTGCTCTAGTTTTGTATGACCACTTTGTGTGATACATTGCGGATGTTTTAACTTTCTGAAAGGTTAGACAATACATTTTGGATGTGGGTGTTAAAGTTGATTCTTGCTTGTGGGAGGGGCACTTGCCCCTCTAATATTTTTAACACTTCAATAAAACGTTACTGTAGTTTAGTCATTTCAGTTGCTGAATAGAGAAGGAAAACAGGAGGAGAAGAAGCTGTGTGCTGTATATGATACCACACACAGTGCAGGTAGGTCTATGATGTGAGATAGTAGATGGGTAAAGAAAAAAAAAAAAGCAGCCAGAAGGAATATAAGCTAATAATAAAAGAAGTAAATAGTAACTGACGATGGCAGTCCATCAGCAGCCTAGCAATTTTTGAGTTCTGTGTAAATATTGCAACAGGACAACTATGATAAAACTGCTTTGTGACTTTGAGACTTCTGAGGGAAGCATCACTGTTACAGGGATGCTATTTAGAAATGATAGAGTTAATGGTCTGTGGGAGAAAATGGAGTAAAGGGAATATTGATTAAAAGGAAGACAGACAGAGGGGTGAGATGTTAAGGGGCCTCAAAAGTTAAGGTTATAAAGACTAGCACTCGAACTGTGTTTGTCTTAATAAAAGCTGTAAAAATGGTCTACACATGCACCCTTCATTGTGTGACTAAATTCACGAGGGGATAAGAGGGCAGAATTTTTCTAAATACCTCATTCCAGCTATGAAACAGGTTGTGGAACAGGTTCCAGCTTCAAAGAATAATGAGAATGAAATTGTTATTTTGTATTTTTGGTCTCAGTTAAGTACTTTGTTTTTCTGTGTGAGAGGCATGACGATATGCCATTGAGTCTTTTTGACAGCATCTAACTAAATGAGTGCAAGAGCCTCAGAAATAATTTTCCTATCATGTTCTGTGTCTTTATAACATGGAAACCTCCAAGTCATGTGCATAGCTTTTTCACTTTGCTTAGAGACATTTGGCATGGAGAAAATGTCACAGAAGTGTAAGAAAGGTGTGTAGAACAGGAACAGTGTGCTAACTGCAAGAAAACATACTGGTTTGCGATGCTTTTCCCAAGAGAGACAGCACTGGGAATTCCTCGCAGGGAACTCCTCACAGTTCTTTCAGGGGCCCTGGGGAGAACAGAGCTGCTTGTGTTGCCTTCAGCCTTCTCATAGCCCTGACCTTTCAGTCAGTGACTCTTCTCTCTGGGCACCTGCATGGTGAGCCGGGAGGTTAGGCTGTTCCCAGATACACAGCTGGTTAAATGCTTTTTATTTTCTTTTACTTGTTTTCTTCTTTGGCTCTGTAAGATCAGAATATCTTTAGAGAGAGGCGCTGAGCAGTAAATGAGATGGTACAAACCCCACACTTTCTACAAATGTAATTGGTGGCTCTAATCTCATACTTAAAATGATTGCCACGTATGGAGTGAGGGTTTGCAGGCAAGGTGGGAAGGGACTTCAGAAAGGGGTTTGCTTTTCTAAACAGTGTGAAACATACTAGCCAGTAGACGACTCTGAGCACGTTACCTAGTCAGTTCTTTGATGTTTTATTGCCTCAGCAGTTCGGTCTCTCCAGTTCTTTGTGGTACAAAACTCTTTCTAACAAATGGGAACGTTTTGGCATAGCTGAAACTAGTGGATTTGTCATTGTACTATCAAATGAAAATTCACAGTACGCATGCAACGTTCACTTGACCTTGTGCACTACGAATTTGATACCCTTAAAAGTTGACACCCTTGCAGAGGATAATCGTTCGTCTTGCTCTTATGGCAAAAAGTCCATTTATTTGCTTTCAATGTGTTATTTACAGATTGTTTACAGAATTCTAAAGATTGACAGCAAACTAACCAAACCAGTATTTTCAGTTGTATAGTTTTATCATGAGATGAATGCATTGTAACTACAGTCTTAATTTGACTCGGATGAAGATAATATAAAAACTAGCTATTATAGCTGTTGTTGGCCTCCCCAGATTTTGTCAAATAGTTTTGAGAATATTTAGTTCACGAGTGAGTAGCTGGTTGTGAATTAGTCAGCATATTGATACTTCCTTTAGAAAAAGCCAGAATTCTTTTTAATAATGATACGTACTGCTTGTGTGTCTTTGAAAACTAGGATTACAGGCCTCAGCTGCGATGTCATTGAGAGAACAAGAGGACTCCTCTGGAGCTAGTAGCCTCATTTTGCCTAGAATTTTATTTTGTCCTTTTTTTTTAATTACTGGGCTTTAAATTTACTGTGTACAGAAGAATTAAGGAGTGGGATTTTCAAAAGACTTGGCAGTGGCCTAATCTGTACTCAGTGAAGTTAGTGATAAAACACTCAAAGCTGGATTTGATAGGATTAAGCCGATTTACACCATCTGTGAATCTGTCCCCCATTAACTTCAGTGGTAGCAGATTTAACCAACACTGAGAGCTTTTGAAAACCCCATCCTAATTTGGTACTAAATGCTCTTGACTGTATAAAGGGTAGATGTCAAAGAGGAGTTAAACATAAGTTGGGCATTTCCAAAGCATCAGTCTGGGTTTCCCACTATCCTTTGCAGTTATATCTTCTTTTCTGTCTTACAGTTCTAATATATCATGTACATGATGATGTGTAGATTTTTGTTTTTTTTCTTTTTGACTGCTGTTGTTTTACTGTACCTAGTCACAGGCAATCTCAAATCACGAGTTCACTAACAGGTTTTGTCTGTGCAGCCAAGTATACAAAGAATAGGTGCTTGGCTTTTGTGGTACATGTTTGTACACTGGTTCTTTTGGAAGAGTGAGGGGGCAAAACCCCAACAAATTTCTCTCTAACTACACAAGTATAATGTTTGGTTACTTCATTCTTAGTTTGGCAATAGGTAGTATCATACAACCACATAAAGATAACTTCTTTCTTTGTACATACATATGTCTGCATATTTCTGTGAGTATGTGTGTGTATGTGTATATTTTTGTGTGTTAGACATAGCTCAGCTATTCTTAGCTGTTACCTGTGTCCATTTACCTTTATCACTCTACAAAGTCTTAATATGACAGTGTATTTCATAGTAGTACTTACAGGATTGGTGGTATGTCATCAGAAATTGTGTGAAAGTAATTTTGATTTTTGGAATAATCCTAATTTGTTCATCTGAGGACTAAGATAAAATGCCAGATAGTTCTACAGCAGTACAATGAAATTATCTGCTAAACTGATAAGTAGTCAAGTACTGTGGTTTCTGCCTGTTTGACCCTTTGTACTCAAATATTTTGTGTTTGGGCTGGTGTAAAGGACGTATTTTGAGTTATTTTTTAACTCATAAATATTCTGTATTACATTCAGCAGGGAGGGTTTCCCACAGATTTGGAGTTGACCACTGCTAAAGCTTTCCATTCAAGATGGACCAGGAGTAAAAATGATGTTCCAACTTAGTAACTTGGGAGCCTTTTCATCAAGGCAGCATGGCTTTTACATTTCTGTATTCAGGATTAGAATTTTTCTTGAGGTATTTAGCATTGACTGGAGCAGTTAAAAAGCTATCGCCAACAGGTTTATGAAAAATATTATGATCATTGTTTTGCTGTCATTTGAATGCAAGTTACTGGCTCCATAAAGAGGAAACGGTTTTCAGAAGTCAAGCGGCATAAACAAAGCCTCCATCAACACTTCAATTCTCAAAGTGGTAATTGAGAGTTTAGCCACAAGACTCTGCTTGACTGTAACCAAAGTCAAATAACTAGAACTATGTCAAACTCCTTGAACACTTACTCATTAAGGGACTTGGTAAATGAGCTCTGTGTTTGCTCAAATGAGAGACATAGATCTTTTTGCAACTTAAGCAAATTCACTTCTTTGGCTACTTACTATATTCTGCTTTAATCTTGATTTCTTCAGCAAAGGTGGATCGGCGTGGTGAAATTGGAAGTTCTTGAGGCAGGGTTTTTTCAGATGCTATAGTACTAAGACATAAAGTTTTTTTACTGTTTACATATAAGTGCACTGTATTTTTTAATACTATAAATTTCCAAGTCATTGCCATGGTAGAGATTCTGCATATTTAAAAGTAATTTTAAAAGTTAACTAAAATCTAGCATTAGGCCCTGATACAATTTTTCGCATGTAGCTAAAAAAAAAAAAACAGAAAAGCAAGCAGTGCTACTCCAGAGATGTCTTTAAACTGATAGTTTTTCATGGCCTGTAAAGCAGTGTTTTAGTTCAACAGCTGAATCAAACTGTATCTATAATCTTAAGAGGATATTAGTATTACAGGTATTAAACTTGACTAAAATAATTTTCTCCTATTCTTATTTTCTATTATTAATGTAGATTGCTTAATTATGGTTAAAATGGTATATGGATTAAGAAAAAAAATATCCTTGAATAGCATGTTGAATGTCTGAGTGATAGGGCACAGTGTGCCCAGCAATGATTGCATCGTATGGCCTTAAAATAATCTGTATTCTCATGGAGGTAATGGAATAATTCTGCACAGTAATGCAGCGATGAAGCATACTCTTGCTTTCCAGACCCAAACTAGCATCTGTTTGGTGTGTTACCTTGAGGGCTTGACAGGACCATTTGATTCAGGGCTAGTTTATGGGTATCTCCTACATAGTCTTTTGGAATGACACAGCTTAACATGCAAAAAAGTAAATAATTTTTTTACTCAGATCAGATATTTCACTATTATTCAGTCCTTTTATGATAAAATGTAACCATCTCTGTTCTGTGTTCTCTGTCAGTCCTGTTGCTATACATTGTGAATGTAAGCAAGGTTTTAGTCCACAGGCTTTTGTTAATAGGCTTTGGAATGGATCTGAAATTAGCTTTGTAGCAGAAGATGCCCTTTACAGGTCCAGTTGTTAATTGACGCTGAAGATGTCAAAATGATAAGTCAAAACATTCTTCTTTAGGAAAAAAAAACCACAACAAAACACGGCAATAAACTGTCCTGATTTATTGCTTTTAATTAGGAGAAATGGAAAGCAGGGCTAGGTAAATATAGACTGTTGCATGTATAATTGCATTGAAAGGTTCACAAACTTTCCTTGTCTGGTCCTTTTCACATTTCGTTTGCTCATTGAAACTTGTTATCGTTTACAGCACATGAGTAACACAAAGTAGCGAGACCATTAAATCCAAAACAGTTTTACTGTTTTGTTGATTTTATGATGTTTTTGAAATATCAGGGATATCTTATATTTGTATAAATATACTTTTCATTTGCCATAGACTGTCACTATGCATGGAGCTGAGCTTGTTAGTCACAGAGGAAGGGGCTGGGGAGAGAGGTGCGTCAGAGGTATTTTCTGCCTCTCCATGGCAGCTGTAGGGAAGCATCTTGGAAAGCTTTCCTGACGTGAGGGTTGCACACTGGAGTGCTCTGTCCTGATATCTGGAGTTCTTCTGTTAAAACCCCAAGAGTCTATTGGCAAAGGCAAAAACACTGTTCAAAGGGGCAAAACAAGTTCTGATGGCTGTTTCTTGATTCTTTTTCAATGTATGGATAGGTACACATGTAACCCCACTTGATTTCCAGGTATTCTGTGATGCTCAAATAAGCCGTGGGGCTGTTGTAGTTGATGTATGTTTATGCTGATTTGTAAGCCAACTACTGCCTAAAAGCTTTGATTGCTTTTTTCTTGCTGGAAACACTGGTTAAGACTCTTCTGGCTCTAGCTGCTCATTTTCACAGAACTTGTAGAAGTGTAATTATCTTGGAGACCATAACCTGATGGTTAAATGTGGCTGAAAGCATCTGTATTTGACAGAGTTATTTGAAGGAGACAGGTAAGCAGACAGACAGGCAATCTATCCATATAGACCTTGCTTCTTTAGGAAAGTACTTCTATTTAAAAGCATCACTCACACAACGTTGAATCTTTCAAATCTCATTATGTCCTACAGGTATAATAGGAACTGTGTAGGAACTTGTTCTTGCAGACAGCATCCTGTAGGCTGGAAATATCCCCGGCAGCAATGGCAATATTTTAAGGCTCCATATTGAACAGTCCTGCCTTGTATACGTTTTTGTAGCGCCTTTACCATTGAACTCAAAGAGAGTTATGCATTAGGCAAAATGACAATTTCTCTTATCCCTTTTGCAGAAAGGATGATGTAGCAAATACCATATTTGACTAGGTTATTCTTGTGAATTCCCTTTTATCACATATTAGCAATAAAGAAGAAAATGCCCAATGAAAATGCATGTTTGGATGCAGAAGGGCTTCATTGGAATAGCCCTCTGAATCTAAGTGGGGAGCTATATTTGTCAAAAGCTTCAAGTAACTTTAACTCTACCATTCATGTAAATATTGTTCATTTAGGCATATTTGTCTAGTCCTGTGTTTTTCCATCATAGTGCTCTTGTTTTGGGACTTCATAATCATGCACATGCAGATACATGCACGTGCACACACAAACCTGGAATGGAAAGATTTATTCACTGTTACAGTGACGAGCGATATGAAGAAAGTCTTTGGAATTCTCATCCCTGCTAGTCTGCTACATTACAAATCTCTCTACATAAAACCTGTTAAACCTTTCAATATAGTGATTTTGCAAACTGTTGTGAAACTTCTGAAATTAGCATTTAACATCTGCTAACTTGCTGACATATCTCCATATTGATCCAGAATAAATTAAAAAAAAACCAAAAGCAAAAACCTGAGTGAAAAAGGAAAAAAATAAAAATCAGTCTCCTGTCTCCAGATACTATCATGACAGACAAAACCAGGTTTACTTTGAGTCATTGCAAAGAGCTGTGAGATGCAGTTCATGGGTGTTGGAACTGCCTCTTACCAATGACTTGTTTGTTAAAAAATATGGGGCTAGATAATTTTTTTTTTCCAAGTTGTGATTCTAAGTGAAGATATGAAGACCAGTTAAAGAAAATAGCACAGAAGTCACAGGTACTGCATTACACAATACCAAAGTTTAATTAATTCTCTGGCAGCATTTTTGGATCAAGATTTGTTAAATCATTCTTCTAATCCATATCTCCAGAAAGAACAAGCCTCAAGGGATCGTCCTGTTGTCATCCTGACAGAAAGTTCAAGCTTGAAGAATTAAAATTAAGCAAATCAAAAGTAGAGATTTTGACACTTGAGAATGTCATGCAGCAGTTTTGGCTGTACGGTAATTTTGCTTTTCACATTTTGCATGTGAGTGAGAGGAGGCATGCTTTGTAATAGGACGCAGGACGCACAAGATAACCTTCCTTCAATCGTTCACATCAAGTAGACTCCCAAATTGTGCAGCAGGTAGCTATGTCCAAGTAAAACTTCTCAGCAGTGTTGAAGAAACTGAAAGCTTTCTGTTACGTTACTGAGTTACAAGAAGGGAATTTTTACATAAACAAGGAGTATTATCGTTGTCTCCCTTTCAGTCTTATCCATTCTTTAAAGCACTCCTTTTCATCTGAGGATACATCTAGTCTATTTGGTTATCCTTTTGCTGTCCCTTTTTAACTCTAGAGCTAGCTGACAACTTTTGTGAAGTGTGATGGCAAAGCTCAATCTCCAGCTAAAACTCTCTGACAGAGTAATTGATTAAAGTATTTAAGGAGTTTCAGGAGACAACCAAGGTTTTTGAATTTATGACAAAGTTGGATTAAATATGGATATATTTAATGAGTTCTTTAGTTGAGAGAGCATTATGGGCAGGGATTTGGGGGAGAGACATGAAAGGGGCTGTTGGTTTTATAAAGGTGATGGACATTTCCTGTTTACGTGGGTCGTCTTTCTGCTGTTCTTTTATGAAATATTACTCTTCCAATGTGTTTGTTGGTTAGTAGGTTCCTAAATACACGTGAGCATATCTAAATAACATGAATAATATCATAGCTGGTAAATATTGCCAGCTGCTCAAGTCAGAATTTGTGGAGAATTTATGATGAGTGCTCTCCCATAAGTCTTCTACATGTGATATTGTTAGAAAAGGACGCCTGATATCCAAGCCCATTTCATGCAGTGGGACAATAAGGAGAAGGTTTGTTTCGAAACCTACAGAAATGCAATCAGATTACTTCTTGTTATGCCCATGTTGATGCACGTTTTAAGACTGGACGAATTTCTGGGGAGCTGGGTTTCTTCAGCAGAATGCATCACTTGAACAAGGTGGCAAACTAATTATAAGGAAGCTTATCCCATTGCCTTCTATTGCCTTCTTTAATGGCTTCCAAAAAATGGTAAAATCAAATATATTTTTTTCTTTTAATTAATCAGTCCTTTCTATTGCACCTGAATTCCTAATGAATACTTAAGCTTTCATAGCAGGGAATGTCTTTAACACAATGCTAAGATGTATCACTGTGCTGTTCCAAAATGTTGAATTTGACTGTCTGGGTAAATTGAAATACTGGAGATTAATACAGCATTAAAAGTACAATGAAATGTGCATTTCCCAGTCGGTTAAATACAGGCAACTTGGAATTCTTAAGTTGGTATAATTAATCAGTTAGACATACTGCCTCTGTAATACTCAGGTTATATCATTTCCCAGTAGGATTTTTATGCAAAAAAATATTGCTTTATAATTTAACACTAAGTGCTCCCTGTAGAAAAATTAGAATGCAGTCTTGTAATATAAACAATGTAGATTACTGTTGTGTAGGCTCAATTCAGTCGTCTTTGTATTTCTGCCATATTTATAAAAATTATTATGAAGCATATGATACCAGATCACTTTTTTTTAAAGTTGGTGGACGAAATTTTCTAAACAATAGTAGTGTTTTCTCAAGGAACTTTGATTTCTGTTCACTAGAACCTATCCACACAAAGTCATTGCTTTGTGGCTGCCTTTCTGGAGATGTAATGAACGCAGCTTTCCCTCTATTTCTTCAGAAAAGCAAAATGCTAAAATGTTTTCCAAACTACTGGATTAAGGTACCTAGATTTTAGTGAAAGAGACATTATTTCCATTATCTGACTGTAGTTAAAAATTAAGGTTAAGTAGCTTTGCAGAAAGAAATAGAACTTTATGCAGTCTATTTAGCTGTTGTGTATTTAGCTATAGAAAAAAAACCTGTAACCCAAACTACTGACATTCTCCTTGTTACTGATTTTATTGTATTCTTTTCCACTCCCATTAATCTGTTCGTATACACAATTTAGTAAATAGTCTACGCAGACACACTGTAAATAGAACTTCAAAGCAGATGAATGACCTGGGTTTTAATCCTCATTAAATTTTGATTTGTTTTATTGGAGATGATTTCTGACCTTGGTTTTTGTTTTTTTTTTTAAACCACATATTTAAAACCTTCTGGCATGGGAAGCATTTAAAATATATATTTTGCTTTATTAATGTATCGTAGTGACAAGAAGAAGATTTGTGTACCTTGAACCATTGGGTCAGTATAAAACTATGTTCCTGGAAATGAAATACTGTAATTAGGATTCCTTGGAGGCAGTGTTTTCTTTTTAACCTGATGTTACAAGAGAATGACTTCAAAGACTTCTGCTACTTCAGCTGATAGCAGAGCAACTCCCTAAGGCGATCTTAGACAGCTCAGGCATGGTCATTCAGTGGTAGATAAAGGAGTCTGTGAAGTTCCTGCATAATTCTGCCATTTAAAAATGGATTGCATTTTTATTCATTGATGAAAATTACAACTTTGACATCTTAGTTAAAAGTTGAGTAGGAATAGGGAAATGGTGATGGTATTGTAAGAATGACAAGAGGTGATAATGTCACAGCCCTGGCAAGTCAGCGTTTTGAAATTAAGTGCTTTTCCTTCCAGAGGCTCACAGAGGAAAGAAACTTGTAAGATCGACTCATCACCGATGCAGCTACTTCCCAAAGGAGAGTGGTTAAGTTAATTACTTAAACATTGGTGCATCTTTCAGGTTCCTGGAGCAGCTTTCCACAAGCTAATTGCACATTATTTGATAGTTTTATTCTTCCACCCACCGCCCCTCCTTTTTTTCCCCCTCCTATTTGCTGTGTTTTATTTGATTCTCTTGCTTTTATGTAAACGCACCTATTTGGAGAATGACCGTATTCCAACGCAGCCCTTTTGAGCTGCAAAAAGCAGCTGTGTCAGCCAGACGGAGATGTTCTCTGTGCACAGCCTGCAGCCCCGAACAGGCTGGATGGTGTGGGTCAGCATCCTTGTGTGCCATGGGCTGCCAGCATGGCTGTGCCAGCACGTCAGGTGTCAGCGAGCTGCGGAGTGCAGCCCGGCTGCTGCTGGTGGCACATCCACATGGGCTGGGGACTTCTATGCATGGTCAACCCTAAGCCTTATTCTTCCTCACTCAGATTCTTTTGTTAGGAGAGCAGGTTCCCTTTCTCCGTGCTCTGGGGTATATCAAGAAGTTGATACACCAAGTATCAATCAGAGACTGGAGCTGGGAAGCAGCAGGAAAAAAGCCCTGGGTGGGTAGGGTGGAAGGGAGGGCTTTTGGGCTGCAGTGTCCCGGACACGGATGGGTACCTGCCACTGCTATGGAGGCTGGCAAGCAGCATGGGAAGTTAACCTGGGAGAACAGGTTACCTGAGCTGTTTGTTTCCAGAGTGTTGCTGTTTACGTGGGCCAGGACTCCTCTGGAGCAGACTGTCTTCCCCTGCAAGGCTGGTGTCGCTTATCCTGGCTCCACAACCTTCTGACAACTGAATAGGGATGAGCTGCCTGCAGCTGCCAGCCTGGTGCCAGCCCACTAATGACAGGAACGGGAGTGGAGAGGGAGGGGAGGGTTTTCTAACCCTGTGGACTTCAGGGCATCTATTTACGCAGCATGTAGCGCTGAGTCAGCCCAGCCTGGCTCATTTCTGGCCTCGCAGCATCTAGGGGGCTCCGTGCTCCGTAGTGCTGTTTAATAATGTATGCGAGTTCTGAGCTTCGGTTTAAAGTTCAAAGCTTAACGTGACTATCGGTGTAAATAAGGCTAATAGACTTGTACAGTCTAAGCAGACCCTCTCCTTTGTGCCCTTGATACCAAGGAGACAGTTTTCGTGATAGTTCCATTTCATGTTGTCTTAGCAAAGGGAGCAGTTAGTATGCCTGCATACTTCTGCATAAAGCATTCCACTTAGTCTTGAAGTACATTTTTTATTGCTGTGCCCTTAAATTCTCATCAGTTTATTGAGATACTTTTGAGTTGTGTGGAATGTTCTCTCTGTAACATGCTCAGCGCTAGATATAAAAAGATTATCAAATCTTTTTATCATGTCACAGAAATTGTTTTGCAGGCATTTATTAGACATCTAGTTTAATTCCATTTTGTGTTAATGGGAAGGAAAATGCCTACCTACCAGTAGGTATTTAAAGTGATAAAATCCCTTGATCTTTAATGGTAGTAATATTACTCTAAGCTGTTCTACAGAACTGTAGAATAGTAAGCTGAGATGGTGGCTGAACGACAAAATGACAAATCGGTTAAGTAACATTTATTCCTATTTAAAAAATACTTTATTGAGTTTTTCTAATGCACTGGCATATTTCCTAGAGCATAGGTTCTACTACGACAGGGAAGTGTTGTCATAAAAGAAAGGTAAGTTAGCCTTCTCATTTAGAAAAAAAAAGACTGTAGTCTGTGTGCCTGCATTCTTCCTTTCTTTCTGACTGCCGAGAACATGCATTGACTTCAAAATTCACAGAAATCAAATTAAGTGCTGCTTAGTTTTAGAGTGCCTTTCATCTCAGTATAAATGTAGACCAGGAATGGACCTCCTGCATAACACAAGCCTTTGAATTTCACTCCGTAATTTCGACATCCAACCTACAATTTGTGGTTGAGCTAGAGCATATCTTTTAAGACAGACATCCAGTCTTAATTAAAAGATTTTAAATGAGGGAGAATCTACTCCATTCCATGGGTGTTGAGAGTTCTCTGTATTTTCTGGATGGAATTTGTCCAGTTACAACTTTCAGCAATTGAACTTTAGCTTTCCGTTTGCCAGATTAAAAGTATAAATTTTTTTTACTAGAATATTCATCTTTTTAGATACTTAACTAGGCAGTAGTGTTTTACGTTTGGTATACTGCAAACACAATCAGGATTATGTTAAAAAAATAATTCATAAATTGTAGTACCTAACTGTATTACTTTACATTGTTAATGGTTTGTGGTGCAAAATCAGTGTGTTTCCTTATGTTTTCTATGCATCATAAATATATAAAAAAGAATCCAAGTAGATAGATTCATGTATATATATATATGTTCAGCAGAAAAAAACTGTTAACATGGTGTAAACTCAATTTCAGGGTTTGAAACAGTAAGATTCATCTTAGAACAAAAAAGGTTTTATTTTATGGGCTGTGTTGTGTGCTATTTCTTAATCTTATTTCTCCCTGAACTTTCATATGGTCTTGCAAATCTGTTGTGACAATATCTTCCTACTGAGTTTCGGGTAAAGGGCAGGCGATACAAATGTAGAAAACACAGTTTAGTTCAATAGAAGGAATTAGATTTAATATATAACAACTTTGACATATAGCATGACAGGAATCCTCCAAGATGCAATGCCCATGCAAAATTGCATTAACCAATCGCTTCAGTATCTGAAAGTTATTCTTTATCAAGTATTATATTACTTCTACCTATCTTAGAACTACTGATCAGATTTTTCGACTAACCTGGTTTGGTTTTCATTTTAAAATCTGATCAAAGACTGCAGGAATTTTCATGTCTGTAGCAGTTATTTTAGAAAGGAAAAACATTTATTCTTTCAGTTAAGATAAACTTGCAATAAAATCTCGTTAATGGCATTGCTGTGACAAATCCATCCACAGGCTGTCTTGGCAGCAAGGGATGGAGGTGGAGAAATACATCTCCTGACACAAATTTCTTAAAGTAATCTTTTCTTTCTTTTTTTTTTTTTTTTTTTTTTTTAAATAAACCAGTAAGTTTTAGCTTTGCTTCACATTGTCATAGGGAAAGTGTTGTATTTTAAAATATGCAATTAAAAACCCCATGAAATTATTTTAAAATCTCTTATTATCATTATTCTGGCTGTAGCATAATCTCTGAGGATTGCCATTTTAATGCTAATTCCAGAAGCAAATGGAGCCAGCTGACATGTGCAGTATCAAGAGAAGAAGGTCAGCGTAGCAGCTAGAGACACAGGAAACAGCAGGAGACTGCATTATTACTCATTACATATACTACACTAGACCTTAGGGATTCCTGCTATGACCAGGACATTGTTATGCTTGATACTGTACAAATGCAGCAAGTTCAGTCCATGGCCTGAGTGATACCAAAAGAGGAACAAGCAAAATGTCTATGAAAATTGTCTTATTTTTCTTTCAATTTTTTTTTTCTTGATTTGCACATGTTGAACCAAAATGAACTGGCATATATTCAGAGATATGCAAGAACTCTTTTCTGTCCCATATGCCTCTGGCTGTGGCTCAGATCTTTTACTTTGGTGAGTATCATTAGAGGAAGCATGGGACAATCAGTTGGGACAATCAGTGGTTTATGAATTCCACCTGATGGTATACGTATCTGCATATACTCATGTAAGTACACATGCAGTAAAAATCTTTTCAAACTCCGTGATGCATCTGACTGCATGCTCAGTCAAATGAAATTAGTTGAAGTGGAAACTATTTTATATTGTATCGATTATTTTTTCGTTAAACACCCCCTCCCATGCCCCCATCCCACTCAGCTCTCCCACCCACCCACCCCCCACACTCACTCATCATTATCCACAATTGTTGTTTTCACTTGGGGATTCATCATAATTCAGATCTGTCTGCTATGCACACTAGGTCTGGCTTTCATAATGTTTAAGACTGGGAAGGATCAATAAACTATTTAGTCTCATTGGGACTGTGCATGTCACATCTGCTAAATTTCACTCAGTTATCTGCATGCTAAAACTGGCAAGTATATAAATAAAATTATTTTTTAGAACAGCTGAAAACAGCGGAGACTAGAACATTATCAGTTTTTGTGGTCTATGCAAAATGATTGGTTTGCTAAGATGATCTCAGCAGGTGTGTCATCATGCGTGCTGAAAAGGGAGATGATTTGTTTCTTCCCTCCCTCCCTGTCAGACCGACAGTATACATCCCTTCTGATCATACACGGGAGGATCACCCTAAGGCTCTGTGGGCAAGAAATACACACAGGCTGGTATAGGAATAGTAATTTTTTAGTAGTTGGTGACCAATATGTAAAATTTTAAAGTAATGAAGAGTTTTTCTTTTATTTCTGCTTTCCATCTCCCAGAAATAGAAAAAGAATAATAAAATGTGAAAATTGAAAGCAGTCAGACCAGAATGCATATGGTCACTTTTACATAGTGATCTAGACTTGCTGGGAATCAAACAAAGAATGGGATTTCATTACAGTCCTAAGTTTAGCCTGGAAGACTAGATTCTCTCTTAAGACATAGAAGTGACAGCTGCTTGTCTGTGTTGAGCTTTGGGAGCCAAAACTGGTAAGTTGCCTTCTACCACTCTGTAGAGGTGTAGCCAGTTCTTCACTTGTACTTGAAGTTTCTCTTTGTATACACCCCGTGATTGTTGTATTGCTGCTGCATTTTTATTGTCTTTTTTTTATTTTTTGGCCACTGTGTTACATTAGAAACACATGTTATGGCAATTGTCTGCAAGAATTGCTGTATGGCATGTTTTTCTTGATGTGGTTCTGGAAGCAGTGTAGCTATTTATTGGCTTAAAAGTTGGTCAAAAAGCCTGCACTGCTGCTGAAGGGAACGGGTTGTTCTTACTTGAGCCCCACATTCCCATTCCTCCCCCTGCGCTGGCTCTTGTACCAGAGTTGTAGCATGGTGAATCGAGTCTGCTCATCTGACTAAACCTACCATGGAAAAAAAAAAACAACACTCTTGTCTCCATTTGAATCGGCAAGCTGATCCAAGTCCCCATGAAGAGCACTACAGCTGCCTTTTGGACAGAAGTAGAGAAATTTGTAACCCTTTTTCAGTGGTAGCGTAATGTTAGATTAGTTTCACTTGCTTGGGACCAGATTCTCCCTCAGAGCGGTGCTGTGCCAAGGTTAGTCGGGCTCTGGCATGGTGCCACACTGCTGCGGCTATGCTTCTTCCCCTTCCAACAGTAGCTTTTTTGGAGTCTTGCAGTCTATATTGTTTTAGTTGTGCTGTATGATGGCCTTCCAAACTTCAGTTTTCATTCTTTTATTACGCTAAGTTGTATTTTAATCTCAAAGGTGGTATTTTCAATTTGTCAATATAAAACATATTTTGTTGATTTGCAGTTGTTTAACCAGGTAGATTACTCTGTAGCAGTAGCCAAGTTGCTTTAGTTCTTGGTTTATTTATGTATTTACTAATCTCTCTGTCATCTGCATGCTTGCAATAGAGATTTTATGTTTAGATCATTGTTTCCAAAAAAGCCCCAACACAACAAACCAAACCCACAACCCAAAACATTTGGAAATAGCAGTGTACTAAGAACAGTTCCCTGAGGACCTTAAAGCACTTCTGCTTGTTCTTTGTGAGCCAAAACGTCATAAAAGAGCAAACATATAATGCAGGTATTTAGTAAAATCAAGTTCAGCTATTGGAAATGAAAATCTAGAGTATCAACACAGACCACTAACAACATCACAGAAATACAACAGATTGGTTTGCTAGGCCTCCTGGTTGACATTATTGGTATTTGTAGGCCCTAACTATTTATTGGTAGAACAATGAATTTACTTGTTTATAGTTTCCAAAGTTTGAGTATTTGGGGTTTAATTGTGTAACAGTATTTTCTTGGCTTGCTTAGTTTTCTTTTTCCTGCCTTTTTAAAAATTATTATTATTAGTAGTAGTGGTATACCTCTTCTAATAATTTAAATTATTTTTAGATCTAAAGATAGAAAAATTAGAAATTAAGCTAGAAAATTTCAAAATCTTTGTGCAGTAGCAAATGTCTAAAGAGATTTACAGAAAATCCCTGTATTTTTTCTCAGTGGTTCCATCTTTTTCATAAGGAGTCTCATTCATTTCTCAGAAAATCAAATCTTCTACTGAATGTATTACATTCCATATATTTTCTAATTACCTATATATCATAATTAAAACTCAGCATCTGTAAATATGAGTCAGTTATTGAAAAATACTTATTTCCGCTGTTGCTGTAAACAGAGCAATTTTGACAAGTATACTAGTACATGCTGCTTATTAGAGATAATTTGAAATTGAGTGCAGTTTTACTCCCAGCCACAGAAGAGTATGAGCTTGATTTCAAGCTGTACAGCATCAAGCAGAGTTCAAGTTGTTTCATGTGTCATCGTTTTGGACATACAATCTGAAAGAAACAGGTCTTCAAATAAACCGATTATAGTTGAGAAGCTCTGTTACTTCTATATCAGGTTACTAGAAAATTCAAGTTAACACCAGCAAATTCTTTAATGTATTCCAGCTGACTGACTTTATCAGTGTAAATAGAAATATGTTTCAGTTTTGTCCTTTTCCTGCGAAATAATCTTACTGGCTTAAAGCCAAGTCAAAACACTCAGAAGAGCCTTTTTGACATGCATTGAGTTTTATTGAGTGGATCTGGGATTCCTGGTACCAGACACGTGAGAAAGAGATAGCGGGAGAAAGCTTTGGTTTGCTAGCAGCAAAACCCAAGTAAAAGCAAGGAAACAGAATAAGATGATCTGTATAGACAAAGTCTTAACACACTGACCAGTGATTCCTTTTTAAAGTATCTAGTAAAAGTGTTTTGACACAATTGAGATGAGTTACTTTGGGGCTTATTGTATATAAATCTTGGGCCATGTTCTTAGCTCAAGCAAATAGAGGGAGCTTCATTGATTTCAGTTAAGCTGTGCATATGTAAGTAAAGTGAGATTTTAGCTTTCTGGATCAAGTTAAGTAAGAAGTCCCTGTCTCTGTCCGTACCTGTTAGTATACATTGTCATACACAGATTACAATGCACAAAGGTGTATTGTACATACATACGGTGCCAGGTAGCTAGAAGAGACAAAATGGGGTCTGTTAAACAAATCTGCCTTGAATCTTATCACAGCTGAATATGCTAAAAACTCTGCATGAAATCTTAGTAGCTTTGGGGTTTGTAGGATCAACAGAACATACGATTTTTTCCCATGAAGAACTCTGTTCACTGTTCTCCCAAATACAGTGCTTAGTTCAATCCTTAGCGGACTAACAGATCATTTTTGCAGTCGTCAGTTTTACATCTAGTTTAGTTCCAGATTATAATAGTACAAAGTACCAGTTTACAGTAAGAGGAATTAAAATAGCACAGTAAGTACTCTACAGACATGCTTCCCTGTGAGTGCTGAAGTCCTTTTCCATGGTCTCCAAAGGAAAAGAGTAAGAAGGCTCATCTGATGCTAGATTGTCCTGATTTCCCTATTCACTGAAAATTTGTGTGACTGTGGACATCTTGGCTCATCTGTGCTTCAGTCCTCTGTCTGTAGAAAGCATATAAACGTGTTTCCCTAGCCATAGTATTATTTTGAAGCCTGCAAGTACCATGACAGGCAAGATCAGAACAATAGAATTGTTTGATCACACATCGTGAGTTATGTATCCCCTAGATGTATATTGTGAAAATCCTGTTTGGCTCTAACTGTGTACTCAGGCATCCATCTTCTGGGAAACTCCAAGTACTGAATAATACTCGTAGAATAGTATTGCCCTTCCTTTTGTTCAACGTGAGATGAATTCAATTGCATAGGCTTATTAAGATTTACCTGGAACTTTGGCGCTTTAATTTCTACCAGGGGATTGGAAATGTGAGAATCTATTTAAACATCCCAACAAAAGGTGCTTGGTCTTTTCAGAATATCCCTTTACTTTTTTTTAATAGGAAATAGAGAATCCTGGTATATTCAGTTACAGCCTTCTTAAAGAATTTTGTACAAATTCGCTACCTTTTAATAACTGTCTTCAAGGTTATTGATGCTGGCATTTCAAAAGTTTCTTTCTTCCTCATTCTTAGGATCAGATCTAAGGACAGTAACCTGGTTGCAGTATCTCATTTTCATTGCCTTAATTTTTTGACTCTATTGAGTCATCTTTCTTATATAGCACTGACCTCAGGAGTACTTTTCAGGCCAAGACAGCTTCCACAGTTCCATATTTCAATTTTTTCTTTCCTTTTAAACATACGAAAATGTCTTTAGATAGAAAAGTACGTTCTCCAATGCCAGTCTTTCTCAATATGAAATTCAACACTGGGAAAAATGTTCTGTCTTTCTTTGGTGGCTCCCTTCTGTTATTAAATGAACATTCAGCGTTCCAATAGCACTCTCTTAATGTAAGCCTTTCGCTACTGCCAGGCTCAGAGGAAAATGGAACCATTAAATTTTGCTGTTCCAAAACTGCAACTATATAAAAAGGTTAAATGGGCAAATAATTATCAATGCATAAAAAGGAGTTATGTTTATGAATGAGGATCATATACCTGATTTTACAATTCAGTGCTAAACCAACCAATTACCATCAGAGGACAAGACTTTTCAGCCACCAAAATTCAGTCTATATGCAGACCAGCGATTAGGAGGTGTAATTTGTGTATCCCATTAGGAATCTGTGCAGTTCTCCATGATGAGCTATCTTAAAATGTTTTCAGCTGGGTTCTGTTTTGCTTGACTTCACCTTGGCACAGTATGAGCATGGCTGAACAGTTTTTGTTACCTAATCTGCTGCAATTTTAAAACCAGTTTTTAGCATTTCCTTACTTATATCCCATGAAAGAATACTTTGATTTGAACAGATTTTCAGGTTGCTTGGTTAGGTGAAAAAAAATCAGAAGAGTTTAGGTAATTTCCAATCAATATGTAGTCCTACCCATTTAAGAGACAAACTGGTTTTGTTTGCTACTGGCTCTGTGAGGTGCTAAATCTTTTCATGGCTGAAGAGTCGTATTTTTCATGATTTTCCCAATCTGTGACACGTTTACATCTTCCATTGGTATTGACAGTGTTGAAGCAAATCTGTGCCTAACATCTGTGTCCTTAAAAAGGAATGGTACTGCAGAAGGAAGGGTGTGTGAGCTAAACCCTCAATTTTAAAGAAGTAAATGTATTGCCCATAGGTAAACCTTTTTTTTTTTTTTTTTCTCCCATATAATTTCTGTGGTTGCTGTTACTGTAAATTGTCCTTGGTTTCAAAAGTTTGCCTTTTAGGGATTAATAAAAGCATAATACTTGAGGCCAGTTTACATGCAGATAGTCATACACAAACATACATAGCACTTTTAAATGCTTGGAGATCTTCAGCATAACTCCTATGTTTATAAACACATCTGAATCAGAACTGCAGTTCATTTCTGTAACCAATTTTGAGCTTAATGTATATATTTTAAAACCAAACATCCGGTTCTTTTGGGGCGGAGTCCTAAAATGTACACAATCCAACAGGACAGACAATGTTCCTGGTTTTTTTATGTTGAGTTATCGGAGATCCACTTATGCTATTTTCAGTTTGTAGTGTAGGCTCTCTCTAGAGTATATTTCCACACAATATATTCCCTACGTACAGTGGGATGTTATTGACTGAACAGAATCTGTACCTGGCAGTAGGTCTCTGTTGATGTATGTGAAGTCCACAGAAGTGTGCTTCAAGCATCCATGGGGGTGTTTGTCCTTCTTCAGCTCTCAGTGGGAAGGGGGACCTGAATCACTGATATGAGCCCAGAATTCAGAGTGTGTATCCCCCATGTAAAATGTCTTCACTGGAAGGGTGGTCAAACATTGGAACAGGCTGCCCAAGGAGGTGGTGGAATCACCATCCCTGGAAGTGTTTAAAAACCACATAGGTGTGGTGCTTAGGGACATGGTTTAGTGGTGGACTTGGCAGTGCTGGGTTAATGGTTGGATTTGATGATCTTAAGAGTCTTTTCCAACCTAAATGATTCTATGAGTCTATGTCTCACAGCTTATATGGCTCACTTGGGTTGTTGTATATTGTTGCTTGATAATGAAAGAAAGATCATTAAAGCTTTTTAGAACGTTAGTTTTCACAGCATCAGCTGGACCACGGATCCAGAGCAATTTTATTTTTGTTATGTCTCTTACGTACTGGTTGCTGCTGTATTCTATGTACATATGGTATATGGCATTCCTTTGGAGTATTCTATTCCTTCAGGACCAAGAGATGTGGCTGATCAAGGGTGGTTGTTCTTCACAGTCAAGCATGTTCTTAGATTAATTAAACAGACAAGTGTAAGACTTGCCTATTTAGTCTATATCGAACTATATCACAGTCTGGAGATTTACCTTTCTGCAGTATGTGAAAGACAGCTGCTACTTCTAATCAAATGATTTCCCATGCTTTACTTTTATAGGGAGTCGCCTGTGTACCTGTGACTCATTTTGTCACATTGAGTTTGCAGTATGTTGTCCACAGGACAAAACATGCAAAAACTGCAGTTAGTGAAAAAAGAAAATCCACTTACTAATGATGTTTTTCTCCTCAGTGTATCAGTAAATAGTGTCCCTTTATTTGTACAGTCTGTCACATGTTGTATTTGTGAGCTCTTCAGGATAGAAAGTATCAGGATCGTGTCAGTTTTGTGATCTTAATTTGAACCCAGCTTCTTTGGACCTTCATCTGTTCAGTTGTTAGAACCCTGATGCAGAATTGCAGTTGCAGGTGGTTTGAGCCAACTAAGGGATGCTTCTTTAATATGGAAAGAGGCAAAGATACTCCCTCTAATTATTTAAACATTACCTTTTTTTCTTTTCTTTTCTGAGTAATAAGGGTTACCTTTGCATTAACTATAATTCTAATGGCCCATATCCCAGTACAAAGTCACCTGGGTCTTTTAGAAGTGCCTGAATACGTGATTATTACAACTTGTAAAAGGCATTCTTTATTAAAATCCATTACGCCCCCCTGCCCCTTTTGTGTGTGAGTGTTTTGTGTTTTTCAGATGCCTTATCAAGCCTTGCTGTTTCTTATGAGAATAGATGCTTAATGTAGAATCATAGGAATAACTTCTGACCTGGAAAGAAGTAGTTCTAACAAAGGGTTGAATCTTCAGTATTGAAGACATTGAAGTGAAAAGTAGCCTGATTAAAGACAGCAGTATTGAGTTTTTGCCATTAGACTAGAAAGGCTGAATTGTTACTAAAAGCCATGGAGAGGGGGACGCTGGAATTTGTGGTGAAAGGAAATTGAAAAGAAACAGAACATTTGGATTCATGTTTCATGAAATAATGTGTGTGACAAAATAGGAAGGCAGTCTGAGGGAAAATTGACATAATTTTTTCCTACAACTGGGAAAGGCCAGATAAATATGTCCGTGGTAACAAGTGAGCTATTGTATACTTAGAGAAAAATATTCAGAACAATTTGTAAATATTAATTTGCATTGGCCTAAGAAGAATGTTTTATCATGTACAAAAATGTATATTTTCTCTGTAGAACCTTTACAAGCCCATACTAACTACTAATCTTTCTTTGGTGTTCTTTAGTTTTATAGGAGCAGTTCTTTATTCAGCTTCACTTATCTTAATTATGAAGCTATAAAATTAAAGATTTCCCACTGTATTTTGTTACAGCCACATGAGTAATAGAGACATGCTATAGCATTAAGTTTTTCAGATAAGAAACAACATTAGGGAAAGAAAAAAAGAGATTATTAGATTCTGAGTGTTAAAGAAGACAGGAAACAAAACCAACAAAGACAGAATTATGGATTCTTTTATTATTATTTTCTTTTTTTACAACAAAAGAACAAAGCACATTCTTTAATAATGATGTTCACAAAGTAATGGAACCTATAGGTTACAAAAATAAGCAGGAACAAAATCAAGCTTTAGTAATTGGAATATGCTGTCCAAGTAAAGCAAATCACCAGAACATCAAATTATTATGAATAAATGGGCACAGGGTAACCTATATTAAAAAAAAAAAAAAAATAAAGGTAGTTAGGTTTTAGCAGAAAGCAAAAAATTGGGAAGTGGTCACCCAACAGATGTCCTGAAAGTTACTTATGGAGAGTGGTTGGATCTCAGAACCCAAGTATTCCCGGTGGCAGCATCAGGATCTTGAATTCTGTATTTCAGCAGTACAAGTGGAAATTAGTCATTGTTTCAGCCACTCTGTCATTGCTACATGGAAATACCAATACTTCCATAATTATTTTGGTGGTAATTATCTGAACTGCTTCTGTCCTTTTTTGTGATTATTGAACTGCTTAGTTTTGTATATTGTTTTCAGCCATTTATATCAAACTGAGATAATTAATAGTCTCAAAATGAGAGAAAACCAAGCACTTTCTTGGTCTACTTCAGTTCATGGCTTTTTGTGTTCCAGAGTATTTCTCAAGCATGATGCTGACTGTAGACAGACTGACAGTGGGAGATCTCACATGCTGAAGTTGCACACATCTTAGATGTCTAGAAATTGGATGTGTAAGAAGAGGAAGAGTTGAAAAGAGAATATATTTGTACATTTGACTTATTGCATAGCCCTTCTTTAACTTAATCCTTTCACCCAGGTGATGCTCAAGTCTTTTGACTTTTCTCTAGATCATAGGACACTCTTTTCTTCTTTTCAGCTACTTATTTTCATCTCTGATTAGAGAAAATTCCTGTATTCAAATAAGATGAGAAGCAGAGAGCTGAGTAATTGCCTTGAAATAAATATGTGCAGGTAGGTAGGCAGGTATTGGAGCAAGATTTCTTGTTTGCATGTTTTTCCTATCAGCCTGTAATAGAGACTGCTATGGACAGAAGAGAGCCTCCTTCTCTTCCCTGAAGTTAGACCCTGCAAAGCTGCTTGCTCTTCTCTGGCTTCTGCTGCAGTTTGCTCCAGGAAATCCTATAGAAAAGCACTGTAAATATTTAATCCACCAGCCTTGGCATGGTACATTGGTACAGCTTGCATGACATAACATTATTTATGTAGTTAGTTTTATGTTGTTGGCCTTGGTGGCTGTAAGCATAAGTATAAGCCCATACACTTATTTTACTTTCAGATCTGAAGTCCATTCCTGTGTGACACTTTCCCACTACTGTTTAGGAGAATGGAGATTTGAATGTTGCTCCAGAGAAAGAGTGACAGAGAGGAGAAACAGAGAGGCACAGAAAACAGAAGTAATAGCAGGGATGTATTGGAAAAAATTCTTTAATTGTATCATTTGTCAAGCAAATTCCATTGGTCAAGCAATTTGCAACCTCAGTCTGAGGGCATGATGGAGACGATGCTGCTGTTCTTGATGAAAGAATTTGTGGATACCAAAATCCCTGTCCAGTATGTCCTTGTCGTTACGTACAGAGACAATATGCCTTTTCTCAAGAAGGGAGCAGAAAGGCTTATATAATTTTTAGTGAACCTTGGGAACCCTTTACAGAACATTAACGAATGTCTGATGGCTGCTCTGTTCTTATAAACAGGACTTTTTTTCTTGTTCTTCTTGTGCTTTAGTCCATAAACTGTTGATATTTCCAACCTCCCAGCCAAATTAATGCTCAAGAGGATACATGTGTCTATAGTCTCCAAAGAGCTAGGTATCACCCAGTTACATCCAGGAATTTCCTTTTAAAAGTGTGCTAAAGTTACTAGGAATGTTTCCTCAGCAAGCTGGAAGAAGCCTGTGTTGGGCACTGAGTTAACATATGCTAAAGCATATTAGTGTGATTACTTCTCCTTGCACTATCAAATCAACTGAGAATACGTAGTTGACAACGTAATTATTAACAACACACAGACTTTTTTTTCTCAGATTGATGATATCATCATAGATAGGATTCACGATTTTAAGTCACTGAGTTACAGAAGGATGGTACATACGTTGTGAATGGCCATTGAAGAACCAGAAATGTTAACATGAAAAATATCTGAAAACCTTGGGATTTTTTTCCATTCCTTTCTTTTATTCCTTTTTATCCTAAGGCTTAAGAGAACAGAGTGCAAACTTGTTTAAAGACAGCAAAAACCAGTTGTCAGACTGTCTTTAAATATAGTAGTCCCGTTGATTCAGCTTGCTAGACTGCAAGTGAGAAATTCCTTTATATTAATTTCTTATTGGGATGACTTCTTTACCAAAAATTTTCATCACAGAAATATCGTTGAACTAAGGGATCTGTTTGGTATAGTCAGGTGTTTTCATTTGAAAAGCTCTCTCTCGCCAAATCTGCATGGTGGTATGTCATGGGAAGAATATGCACAAAAGGGAAGTCTCACTTATTTTCAGAGCATTTCATATCCTTGTCTTCACTTGGAACTTATTGGTAAATATTCTTTCATTAAATGCAAGGTCCCTAAATTATATTATTTAGACTATAGATTGAAATGAACCTCTTTTATACATTTCAAAAGGGTTGCATGTTAAGTCAACATTTGCAGTATTGTAATTTCTATTTGGTTTTGTGGTTTTTTTGGTTTCTTTGGGCCTTTTTTTTTCTTATATCTTGGTTAGAAGTGGGATGTTATTTTGAAAGCCCAAGTCTTGTACAGATTTAATATTATATCAGAAAAAAATATATAAAGGACATGAATGATGTATAATCTGTGCCCCAAGTATGTGACAGTCAAACAATGCAATCACAAGAAAAAAAACCATGTGGATGAATGCAGCTTCATAGAGCATTTTTCCTTCGCTCCATACTTAACCATCATATCTATACTTTTATTGAAAATAGAAGGGAAGATTTGTTCTGGAGGGAGTTCATTCAGATGCCATTTTCTAACAGTTGCTTGCAACCCCAAAATGCATTAGTATTTTAACTGAATTCTTGTGCTTTAGTTGCTTATTGTGCATCTATCACAGATGGTAATAGTCCAGATCTTCTGTAAATCATAACGACTAAACAAAATATTTATATTTATAGATTGACAAGAAATTCTGACCTAGTAATAACTACCTTCTATAAAACTAGTTGTCAGTGTTTTGTAAAATTTTACCTAGCTAAGATGATTTGTTTAGTATTTTTGTTTTTATTTCATTCTTGTGTGCTTAGTATATTTATTTACTTAGACCTGAAAAGTTTAGCTTACACTCAGAATATTTTGTGATGTTGTTTTACTTTTTTTGTTGCTCTGATAATACCTTCATTATCTCTCACATCATCTTTCTTGTTCCTTTAATTTTTGAATGCTTCTTCCCATGCCCTCTGCTAAACTTTACGTTGGCCACAACATCACAACATTTAGCTTTGCATAGTCTTATCTTCCTCTGCTTTCCACCCACAGAAAAATGGTTCCTTTGCAGAATTAAACACATTCATAGGTATTTGGAAGAGTAGAGTATGTAACGGCAAATAGTCCTCAGTTACGGAAATTCTTAGATGAATTTGTTTAAGAAAAAGGTAGCATTTATTTTGAGGGCATTAAAACTGTACTGTGTCATTGCATACAATTTCTGTAAGTGAAGGTTTACTCTGCCTAACGCCCTGAGTTATTATAGCCAAGACTAAGGAATCAAATTAGGAAAATGTTGGTTATATTTTATGGAATTTCAAAGTCACGTTCTTTTGCTCTGGTTAGTGTTGGAACAGTCAGCTTCATTGCTGTGCAGTAGCTTGATACCATATTTCATTACCTCATTTAAAAATGATATACTCTATCCCAAATGTATGATTTCAAGAATAAAAGGAAAAAATCAGGCACACATTATTTTTTAAAAAAGAGAACTGAAAGAGAAGGTATTGGACATCGCTGTACATACAGCTGATTCTTTGTGGGAAGAGGGTTTGTGAGGGAAGTCTTGACTGCACTAAGTGAAAACAGTGTTGATTGGGAAGAAGTAGATGGCAGTCGATTGGAAGTGGACAGACTGAAAAAAAATGTCCCAAGCAAGTTAATAGCCTCAGCCACATCTGTTGCTGCTTTTTTATTGGAAATTTTCACATGAAAACCTGGTTTGCAAGCTGGAGTTTGGAATAACTTCTCTTTACATTGGACCCTGACTTCCCTGCAAAAAGCAATTAAAACCATATGCATCACTTTTTTGGATGCAAACTTCCCTTTGTCCTTCACAGACCTGGGAGCATTACGGGTAACATAAGAGCTGAATTACGAAAGTAGCTACAGAATAAAGTTACTTTTCCAATGCATTTTACAGAATAATTTTTTCACCAGATGCATTTGCTTACATAGTTTTTTGGGGGGTTCTTTTTTGTTTCTTTTTCTTTTCCAAACAATGTAGAAATCTTGGTAGCATGCTTCCCCTTTGGCATTCCTAGGAGCAGTTATTGACCTTAAATGGTTTTAATGTTTTTTTAAATGCCAATCCTAAAACACACATTCGGTTATTTAACACCTATTGAGTGATTATGCAAATTTATACTGATTTGGGTGCCGATGAAAACCGCAGGAGTGGAAGCCCATCATATTGATTGCTTCAGCCAATTATACTTGTACAACACATGGTTATCCCATTTTATTCACTAATATGCAGTAAAGAAAGCTGGCACCTAAGAGTTGTTATATGATGAAAGCCTCTTTACTTGCTAGTCTGATGTCACTGCTGTGAAGGACAAGTCTTGTAACATATTTAACAATCTTTTCAAGAATACGACTAAGTTGCCGAGACGAGAAAAAAATGTTGGCACAATTAGCGTTTGGTTGAGAAGTAGCAGTTCCTGGCCAAATGAAATGTTTTAGATTAAAGTTTAGATTCAGCCATATATTTTGAAACGAAAGCTGCTGACAAGGCTACAAATATTGTGAAGGGCTGTGGTGCGACAGGCTTGATCTGCAGTGGAAGTTCTGTTTGTCTCCGAGATTTCTGTTATCTTTGAAACTCGTATATCTAATACCTCTGCAACTAAAACCAGCCTGTAGTACTGGCTTTAGCCAGATGAAGTGTCAGGGACTTACTTAGCAATATATGGGTTTCATTTTATTCTGGTGGAGATGCAAAGCTGGGTCTTTGCTGAACAGAATTGCAAAGGAGTTAAATGAGTATGCAGATGCAAATGCATTTGGTTTGAGACTTAGCTAAAAGGGAAACACTGCCTGCAGTCATGGGGATTAAGTCCTTCATCCATTGTCATTAAGGCTCCCTCTTTTCTTCTGCTGTAGGATTCGCCATTTTATAAATCATTCTGTGGGGCTAGGAGTTCCTTTTCAGCTCATTTGAGCTACAGTATTAGGACAGAGTACCCTCCTCCAAAAGGTCAAGCTTGTTGTTTATTGTCAGTGAAAAGGGGTTTCTTTTTTTTTTCCTGTTTTTTCTTTCCTCCTTTAACTTCTAATTCCATCCTTTTCCATGCCACCAACTAGCTTTGCTTCTCTCTGAAATGACCAGCAAGAGTACTGTGAAAATTTATGTGGCTTAACCTCTTCTCTGTGAAAATGGCCAGCAAACCTAATATCCCAAGGCCCTTTCTGAGCCTGCGTGCTCTACCCTGGTTAAAATAATGTTTCAGTAATGCTTGCCAGAATATGGGTGGGAGAGACGAAGGGAATCACATGATCTTAATTTAGAAATAGCATCTCTGGAAAAGTTGATATTGAGGCTTGTTTAAAATTGTTAAATCCGTGTTTTATCTAGGGCTGCAAATACCTAGGAAAAAAACCCCAAATACCAAAACCCCCCAAAACAGCTTAAGGTTCTCTTTTTAACATATTTTCTTAATGCTTTGTGTATGTGGAATATATGAGGTCTATGTTATCCATCATTTCTCCATTATGAAATCTCAGTTCATTAAGTCTTATCTGCAGCCTTTGAATAGAATGCAGTCTTCCTTTTTTTCGTAGCAGGGCAGGTTTCTCTTTATCAGCTGTTAGACCTTGCAGATGTTTCCCTTGTAGCCATATATAAAATGGCTGATATGGCATGAATCTCCATATGACAAATAACCTTCAAATGCCGGAATCCTACTTTAGATTTCACTTCAACTCCTGATCTCATACGCATCTTTCTTTGATACGACAACTCAGGGTTTTAGAAATAATTGACTAATTAAAAAATATTTTTATTCAGGAATATTTACACAGCATTTTAATAATGAATGCATGAAAGTAAGATTGATAGGATATGAACTGTTGCGATGTAACACACAAAAAAGCACAAAGTGGTGTAAGGAACTGTAAATAAAGACTTGTTTAGATCTTCATGGTGGTGCTAATATCTTTAATATTTCAAAGCATAAAATAGCAAGTTGAACTGGTAACATATGCCAGTGCAACCTGTGCTCCGCATTAAGAAGAATGAGCTCTGTATATTCTTAAAGTTGAGCACATGCCGAGTCCCTTATTATCTCAGGGCTTCAGTAGCAGCTCTGTGACTGTCACTAAATCCCAAAGCTAACAGATATCTGATGGCACAGGAAAATGCTAGTATGAATGCTTTTGGTTCTAAATTATATGGAAGAGCTGCCTTTAAGAATCTGGTTCTGCTTTAGAGGTCTTTCTGTAATGGCAGCAAGCCAAATTATTGTATATAAATACTGCTGGATTTATTGTCTTTACGATAAATAACTTTCCTGACTCCCTGGAAGGTACTTTTCCTCTAGGTTGCATATCCCCATTTGCAGCACAGGTTTCACAGAAGAGTTCCTGGCTTCCTTACATTTCATTATGGTGAGTAGGTGCAAATCAGAAGAATGAGGCATGGATTAGCCTATTTTATTGTGCCCATTCGGATCTGAAGTCAGATTAATTTCAGTGTTTCATACCTGCATTGACTTTTGGAGTTAACAAAAAGAGAGAAAGCATGTGTGTGCAAGTGAGAGATTTTTTTTGCTAGATGAAATCTAAAGAAAGCTTCCATCTTTCAAGTACATCATGCCATTTTTTCTTACCAAACTGCAACCATTTTCTCAGCGGGTGGGTTTGTCATCTAAGTAGGCACCTACATCTGAAAACTTGCTGGAAAGGTTAAGAGAATCTATCCATGTTGGAGTACTACTTGAGAGAAGAAACGAGCCTCGGAGGAATCCTGAATTCCAGACAAAAGGGAACAAAGCTGCTGCTGACCTCTACAATTTGTTTTAAAGCTTGGCCTTGTGTGAGATGCTAAGCAGAGTACTGCTAGTTAAAAGAAGAGGAAGATGAAGGCAGCTGCTGTGCTGAGACTTGTACCACAGATTGACTCATTACTGGAAAGGAACTATGAAAAAACTGGTGCCAGAATCAGCTCCAAAAGCAGAAGAGCATGGAAAAGGCGGGAGTTGTGAGAATGCTTATGAGTGTAAGGGTTTGGGAACTTGATCCAAGAAGCACAGCAAAGAAATCTAGAGGGCTGCAGAATGCAAGCTAGCCCAGAGATGTCTGAGCTGTCCATAGAAAAAGGCATCAGGAGCCACAAGTATTGGGAAAGCTTCCAGGAGGGAAAAGGACTTTGCCAGAAGCCAGAATTTTTTTTATTTTTATTTTTTCTTTTTTTCTTTCTTTCTAGTGAACTAAGCAGCCAAGCACTGGCAAGCTGATCCAGGATGTGCCAGATCCTGAGGCAGATGCAAAACAAAAATCAGTTGCATCTGCTTTATTTTAAGGATTCACTGAGGAAACAGAACTTGAGGAAACAGAACGTCTCTTTCATTTTAGGTTCTGTTTTAGTTTTGCTTTTTTAAATGGAAAAAAGTGCAGTTGTTACTTCTTTAGAGAGGGGTTGAAGTAACATTTTGATACATAAAAGCATTTGTGTTTTACTGCAAAGAAATGCATAGTATGAAAATTTCTAATACTTTCTGTATGTATGACTGTGCAATAATGAAACCAACCAGAACAACTGGAGGGATTCCCACTCACCCACCCAACCCCTCTCCTCTTTCAAACGAATTGTAGCAAGTATTGCTAAACTTTTCACTGGGATAGCAAACTGTCTTGCAAAGTTAATGGGCTCCGCCTCGCGCTGTGATCTGGCTTTGTGTTCTCTGTTGCATACAATTGTATATCAGTTTGTATGCTGCAGTGCAGATTGTGTTTCATCGATCCGACAGCAGTCTCAAGCTAAAACCCACACTGATTCTGAAGAGTCCAAAACGCATCTGGGAAGACAAAAGCTACACGATAATATTTACATATTTCAAGAGGAGGAGTATCTTTCGAAGAAATAATGTGTTTGACAACTGTCAGATCATGTTAAGCTTATTATTATTTTACAAGATCATAGACGTGAAGAAGTGTATTCTAGCAAAGTAAAATAACAGGCATCTGCTTACAGAATTGGAATTGATACTGAAAAAAAAGTTAACAGATGTAATTGGAGCACAATTCTAATCCCAAATACTAAACAAAATTGGGTACTAGTAATGTTTCTCAACAGGGAGCACTGATAACATGACTCAAGCCAAGCGGGTACACTGGAGACAGACTTCTCAGATCAACTCCTTCCATGATTACTGGCTTCTATTTATATTCCCGATATATCAGATAAGCACTGACAGCAATTAAGCCTTCAGAATTAATCTGGGCACTCTTACTTCTGTCTCTGCAAATTTGGTGACATCATTAATTACAAGTTCTGTGGGTTGTGGAAAATGCAATTGAAAAGTTTGTAAAGTCATCCTAGATGGAGTTAATTTTTATGTTTACATTTCATATCTTAATTTTCTGGCTTCATTTGATCTTCCTTTTCCCTCCCCTTCCTAAGTAAACAGAACAGTGAGTGCTCAGCTCAGAGGTGGCATGCATTTTACCAGTATCAAAGTACTTACAGCATTGTCATCTCCATTGAAGTACTTTACATCTCATATATTGTAAGAAACCTTTAGTATGCAAATTCTTATTAATACTCCAATCATCACTGTGCCCCCAGCATTTGAGAAAGATTGAATGTGACAGAATGGGAAAAAGTGGTAAAACTGAGAATGGTGCTTCAAACGGGGAGGAACACGGGCATTTACAGAGTTGCATTAGGTTCAGGAGGCCTTGTCTCAACAACTGCTTCATTCATTCATTTGAATGTGGAAAAATACTGTCTGTTCAACCAAATAGAAATATCACGAGCAGAAGCACATCTCCCATTTTGGAAAGAGCAAAGCAGTGCACAGAAACTTCAGAGAGAGCTGAAAACATTTCAGTGTAGGTAACTAATCCCATTTATAGCATCTAGGCTGGTAATCACCAAGTTTGTACTAGACATGCTATTGGTTCTCTGAACATCGAGAAGCTGAGATGCTGTAGGGTATCTGTGCTTCACTGTACATCCTAATAGCCTTTGTTTTCAGTTCACAGCCTGAGGATATATGACTGCTACTGCACTTAAATGTCAGATGCATATAGCTCTTAATTTCTTTTAATTTTTACCCAGATCTCCCTTGCAGAGGTGATTGAGTTTTACTTGAGTCTTACTCCGTACAAAAAGGAGACTGCTAGATTTAGGAAGGCAGCCTGAAATTGAGGTAGCTGTTAAAATTTTGATTGTTGATGTTTCTTTTTAAATTATTATTTCTAAATCCAGTATTTCAGTGGGGGCTTTTATTTTAGTCAACAAGGGACCAGCCACACAGCTAAAAAACAACAGCTCAGACTCTCTCATCTCCTATAAAGCTGTCCTCCGTTTCAAAGGAGAAGTTACGTTAAACCTATGACAAAGCCCAGTGAAATTAGAGTTCAGAAAAATAAAAACCCTCCTATAAAAAAGGCTTGGACTAGATAATCTTTAAAGGCCTCTTCCAGCCCAAACCATTCTATGATTGTATGAGTTTTTCATTGATGTCTAATGCTATCCAACATAGGAAGGAAGAGCCACCCTGCAGGAAGACCTGGATAGGCTGGAAGAGTGGGCTAACAAGAACCTTATGAAGTTCAACAAAGACAAATGTAAGGTCTTGCACCTGGGAAAACATAATCCAGGAATGCAGCACAGACTGTGATCTGCCTGGCTAGGGAGCAGCTCTGTGGAAAGGGACCTGAGGAGTGTCCTGGTGGACAACAAGCTCATTATGAGTGAACAGTGTGCTGCTGCAGCAAAGAAAGCCAACAGGGTGCTGGGTTGTATCAACAAAGGCATCACCAACAGAGATAATGAAGTTATTACCCCACTCTACTCTGTGCTTGTCATGCCACACCTGGAATACTGTGTTCAGGTTTGGTCCCCTGTATATAAAAAAGACATGAACAGGCTGGAGAGGGTCCAGAGAAAGGCCACAAAGATGATCAAAGGGCTGGGAAGCCTCCCATGTGAGGAAAGGCTGGGAGAAGCGGGTTTGTTCAGCCTTGAGAAAAGAAGGCTTAGGGGAGACCTGATCACCATATATCCAGTATTTAAAGGGTGGCTGTGAAGAAGACAGAGGCTCCCTTTTTACAAAGAGTCACATGAAAAAGATGAAGGTTAATGAGTACAGGTAGTACCTGGGGATATTCTGACTCTACACAAGAGGACAATTTTTCACAATGAGAACAATCAGCCATTGGAATAATATCCCAGGGAAGTAATGGATCCCCCGGCATTGGACACTTTTAAGATTTGGCTGGACAGGGTGCGGGGCCATCTTGTCTAGACCGTGCTTTTGCCAAGAAAGGTTGGACCAGATGATTCTTGAGGTCCCTTCCAACCAGGTATTGTATGATTCTGTGAACACGGTCAGCACACTGCAAAATGGAGCCCTTGTTAGAGTATTTCAAAATGTAGTTGAATTTTTTAACCTTTTACTGCATTTGCTATAGAAGCTGTTAAGGTAATGCGTTTTACTTCTGGAAGTGGTGTAAACCCAGCAGCTAAGACTGTCTTTAGCTGTCTTTATGCAAGTTTCATACCGGAAGCTTTCCTTGAGGAGTACTTGGAGAGGAGATGTAGCTCCTGTGATGAACTGGAGGCTAATAATGTCAAGCCACGTATAAACTAATATTTGGAATAGATTCTTGAACATGCGATGTCTCGATGTTTTTTTTGAGGGGTGTATGTGTTAATTAGAGTGCTAGCTTTGGTTTCATCTTGGGCTTTCTGAAACAGATGAGAGAAGAAGTGTGGGATGTAAAAGGTAGATAAGCTATGGACTTCTCTGGATTAAATGTCTCTTGCATAGTGGAAGAGAGGACGATGGGGCTGGATTCTGTTGCCCCTCAAGATCCCTCATAGTCCTGTGTTTTTACGGTACCAGGATGGCACATGACACGGTATAATTTCCAGATAACTTTAGAATTTGTATGGAAAAAAGTATTTGCTAAATGGCTCTCATATTGGTCTAAGAGAGCCCAAACTGCTTTTGAATTTCAGAAGCAAAGGAAAGCTCATCTTTCTAGTTAAGACTATAGGGCTATTTTGTGGTGATACTTGTTTCCAAATGTCTCTGAGTTCTAACTGCTTTTGTTACAAAGATTTTCATACATATTTTGTCAGTGGTAGATTTTGGAATTACTTAAATATATTCATGCATGGCATGGAGAAGATATAAAAACATTATTATTTATGTAAGTGCAGCCAGAGAAATGGGAGGTATGAGAACACCCAGATAAATTACATCAGTGTACTCAGAGAAAGAAATCCTGACTGTAGATTTAAAAGTCAAAGATAAAGCTTCTGTTGCCTTCAGTGGGTAAGAATTTGACCCAGAGAAAATAGGAAACATGCCTTACATGAACTGATGTCAAGATGTATGTCCTCTGCCCCCCAGAAAGAGGATATTTAAAATATTTATGTAAATATTTCAAAGGCTTGCCAGTTGAGCTTTGTTAAAGGAACCTGTATGTGTGTTGACCTTATGTTTGTTTGTTTCATGGAAAATTCATGCAGCTGCTTTTCATAACAGTGTTCACATCTGCTGTTGCTATGTCATTTTTAGCCTGGTTTCCGAAGGAAATGAGGTTTATGTGATTACACTGTGTGTGCCTGGGTGTGCGTGCACACGTGCATCCACATGCATGTGTTTCCCACGACGACAGATTTTTTTAACTCAGTGGCCAATTTCAGCCAAATCTGAAGGGGTGAAATAGGGCCCAGTTTCTCAAATATTCCTTTCCTACAAATTTCCTGAAATACAGGCACCTAGCTTCAAAAGCCAGAGAGCTAGAGACCTTGGAGGAGGTACTGAGTTCAGCCCTTACAAGACACTGGAGAACAGAGCTGTTGTAAATTACCTAGCTAGTGAAAAGCTACAGTTTAAGTTGCCACTTTGTTAGGTACTGGAGTAACTGATTATGAGATACAAATCTGCAAGAAATCAGGCTTCATCGATTACACTGTTCACAAAGTTGTGTTTTCTAATGAATTGTCTTTATTTAAAAAAAAAAAAAAAAAACAAAAACAAAACAAAACAAAAAAACCCCAAACAACAACTGGTCATTTTTCAGTAGTAATAACTATAAGCTTTTATAGGAGAGGAAATTTTAGTTTTAGGAGAGGAAGAAAACATGAACGTTTGCTAGTAATTTTTATTGGTAAGAGCTTTTGATGGTATTGCGTGTGAGAACCGTAAGTTGCTTCTGCAGTTCATCCTAAGGAAAAGTAAATAAAAACTTTGTGTTATACCAAAACACCATGAGTTCTCTGTGTATCACATAACTTGCATGGAAGAAAAATCTAACTTCATAAAACCCTCTTGAATTATTTCTTGGTCACATTGATATTATTTCTCATCTCTTCCTTTGCTTGACTGAATTCCTGTCATAGAACAAATCCACGTGTCTGGAAATAGAAAAGAAAGGAAAATTATAAGCAATAAATTGTAGGAAACTCTAAAAATTGCCTAATACAGCTTTCCCATGAATTTGGTGTTGAAGAAATGTGCTTGATGTATGTAAAGACATATGTATTAGGCTGAGTGTATACCTATATGTGTGTGTATATATGTAGGTACATGCATAGAGAGAGAGAGACCGTAAGTAACCCAGAGTAGGATCAGGATCTCTCTTATTGGAAAGGGAATTTCTAGCTCACTAAATGCTAAAAAGCCTCTCTTTCCAGCCCTAATGGGCTGTGAAATATTATACTTTAAACCTGTCAGTGTTCCAGGACTGAATATTGCTAGTCCTGTGCCTCAGGGAAGTGTAATTTGGAATGTGTGCATGGGGGTGTTTGGGGGATAAAAAAGTAAATGGCAATTCCACAATGGAGAGAAAGAAAGGAAATATTTCTTCGTGGAGGGGGGTTTATTTTTATTTTTAAGAAATGTTTGGAGATACTTGAATGTTTTAAAGTTAGGAATGTTAGAAATGGTGTTAGAGAAAATTAATTAGTAGGCACAGAAGTATAGCACAGGTGAGTGGTCAGCAGGACATGATGAATTAAACTTACCCTACAGTTACAGGCTTCATTACAAGATTTTTAGATTTATTACATGAATTTACAGTATGTTTGTCTTTAAAGCAATAAAAATAAAAGCAGACTCTTTGGGGTTGAGGTGGTGCCTTACTGAGAAATACCTTATCTAGGACATTATTGGTTCTACCACACAAAATGCTTAAGTGTTTTTTTTGTGATTAAATTTACAAAAGTAACCCCACCCCAACAAGAGTAGGTTTTTCTCCCGATGACACGTATAACGCTGAGAGAGAGAGACAATTTCTATGTGTGCATACAAAAGTTTCTCGGAGGAGGATTCCATGCATATACTGTGATGTAGAAATACCCTTTTGAAAGCCAAAGGGGAAAGTCACTTTAAAACATGTCGTACTTTAGCTGGAATGCCTCATGATGTAAGCTCAAAATAACTGCAGAGCATCGTTTGAATGTAGTTCAAGTAACGGGAAAGAAAGAATACTACTAGTCCTGCATCTCTCATTTATCTGAACATCAGCAAATGGACACTTCATTTGATACCTTGACATTTCTTTGGTTTTATATATTTGGCTGGTATACATCGAGGAAGACACAATGCAGTTTCTTTGAACTCTGTTCCTGAACATCTGTAAAAGTTTACTTAGCACATGGTAGCAATTTCAGGCTATGTGTATGGCAACGTTGTATATATGTCTCTGTACAGAAATTAAACTGGTGAATCTACCACATTTGTCTAAAACATTTCATTTATCCAGCTTTTTACAAAATGATATATCAAGTTAAAAATGCTGTATTGAAAAGATCTTTTTATGCTTAAGTGTACCTTTGAACATAATGCTGAAAGAAGACCCTGCATTAGCTCTAGTATTTTGGATGAAGACATATATATATAGATGTATGCATACATGTAATTTACTTATGCATATACTTCATTCACCATAGACACTGAGAATCAGTTTACTTTTATTTGTAATTGTGATCTGCAACCAAACAGTTTCTGGTATAGATGAGAATGTTTGGATTGCTAGCATGACATGGAGGACAATATAAATCCCAATTTTCCTCCAGAATTAAACTTTGTGACTTTTTTTGTTAATATAGCCCAATCATGATCCTTTTTCCTCCTAGGATCAAATGACAGATGCTTTTCATGAAAATACACAGGTACTTTCTTAATATCTATTTCCTATTTCTGTTGCTGGAGTAGAAGCTTTTGCTGATGACAGATGTGTGCTTTGGGGCTCAGTTGCCATTTCAGGGGACTTCACGTAAAATCCGTAGACTCTGGGGGGGATGTAAGGGACTCTTTGTGTGGTAGTCTGTAGATTCAGAACCTTTTTTCCATCATATTTACTTTTTTATTTGATTACATTTAAATATAAGAAATATAAATTTTAATTTCTGTAGTATTTGAGTGCATAGCATAGAGGACTGTCAGCTGTGCTGCAGCTGAACTCTGTGGTGGAGCCCAGGGTACCAGTCTCCAGTGACTGCTTGGAGACTGCCTCAGTCTACAGACCAGCAGAAGACACTGGAAATAACTTGGAAGTGGGAAAGGAGGCCTGTGAGAGCAACTGGTGAAAGGGAACACAGAGGTTAGCATGGGCAAGGTCAAGGCACAGAGCACTGGGAGAGAACAGGGATGGAACTCCTTTACTTAGAGGTTGGATTCAGTATTTGTCAGTAAATATTAATTAGGCTTAGGCTGAAGATAGTTTTGAATTTTGTGGCATAAAAATCCTTGGTCTTGTTGATTAACAAATCAATCTACCCTCTTTAAAGCCAACGTTTATTGCACTCATCAGGAATTTCTTTAGAAATGAACTTCTGGTCTTTGATGTGTTTTACACATTTATCACCCATTTTGATTGTAACTGGCACTAATATGTAACTGCGTAGCTAATAGTGAAACACAGCACTAAAATGCTTGGTGCTTACAGAAAGTTACTTAAATCTTAATGGCAGGTCCGTGAACAAATGCAGAGTGTACTGTGTTACGTTTCTGTCAATGTTTACAGAAATAGCTGTATTTTGCGATAATCCATTATGCAGATTCATATTTTACGTTGGAAAATCTGCAAGGGCTGTACTAAAAACTTAGGTGTTTGCCTTTTTAATTCCGTAGCAGAATCATCAGAAGATCTTGGGCTTAAGCTGAGTGTAAGATGCAACACATTTTATACTTCTTCCCCGTGGGGGAAAATGCAGTGCTGGTCCTTGATGTCAGTGTTCTGAGAGTCCAGTATTCGCATTAGGAAATACTTCATGTCTGCTGGTGGGAATAATTAAACTGGATTCCTGTGGTGTGAATAGATGCCATAGCTTTTATTGTGCTCCATTTTTCCATGTGTAATTGAACAGCTTTGTAGTAAGAGAATAAAGGTTAGATATGTGCAAGTTTTTCTGGATACTAGGTTTCAATTAGAAGAACCCACAATTCCTTCTGCTTTATCCAGGTCATCTGAAGCTTGTATCCAAAGGACGTGCTAATTTCCTCCTCCAGTACTACACCAACATTGAATTATTTTTTATTTTTAACCAGCATTTTTTTGGCCTCAGATCTAGATATCTGGGAAACATACAGGTTAAAAAAGGTGTAGTTAAAAAGAACTTCAGGACCATCTCACAATGTACTTAGAAAAAAAAAATCATGACAGGTAATATTTGCTTTTTTTATGGTTATTCAAGTTAATATACAGCACAGCTGAAAATCTCCAGGGAGCAAGTGAGCAGTGCCCTTTGCACAAAGCGGTTTAGCAGATGCACTGTTACTTTTAAGGAGATGTTGTTATTATTGTATTAGGCTGCAAATGTTTTTGATGTCTCTAAAATAACCTTTGAAGATCTCCAGCTTCCTGTACGGTGATACAGTTAGTAGCACAATGTGGTCCAAGCAGTGTTGTGTTCCACATCATCTGCCTCTAATACCCACCCTTACCAAAAAAGAGGGGTTTGGTTTTGAAGATTTTGTGGGGTTTTTTAAAAGCTAATGTCATTGGAGCTTGCAATTTCTGCAAATGAAAAATATGACTGAACCTTTCTATATTGTTTTGGAAGAGTTTATCTTGCTTTAATTCTGATTTCACACCTAAGTTTTTACAGAAGGCCGGATTTCTCTGGCTGTAACACTCCTCTATAACACAGTACGTGAATTTTCTTTATTTTAAAGGCAACTAAACTATGGAGAAAATCATAGGAGGCCAGTGGCTGTAAATTTTACCAAAACCAGGTTAAAGGCAAGACAAATGTAAGCACCCATGGAAAAAGTAAATCATGTTATGACTAGGTATAGTAACTGAACTTAAGCAATGCAGTTCTGCATTTACTGATGTGGAGGGATTATGTGTGTTCCAGGTCTTTCTAGCACAAGTCAGTGCAGGCAGCCTTCATTGCTCTCTCTGAAAGCGCTGACCCTCTGCATTTCCAGTGCCAGGCTGTGGGGCAGGCAGTCCTCCATCCCTGGGGCTGGCCCTGGCCGTAGCCCCCTCGCCACACTGTCGAGGACCCTCTCCCCAGGGCCCAGCAGGATGGGGCCGCCCTTGACCCCACTAAGGCTGGGCCAGCCCTGAGCCCCGCAGCCCAGCCCCCCGCGGGGGAAGGCGCCCCAGGCCCCTCACTGTGCTCGCATGCTCTGAATCCAGCTGTCAGAACATCTGGGAAAAAAAGGCATCTGGGGAGCAATAAGTTTGTAATTCTGCCAGCTACTTTTGTGATGAAAGGTAGATCTGAAAAGATTGGCTTTTCCCTTCTTCCAGCCATGCTCGGGTCAAGAGATCAGCATAGATGCATAGGACACGTGTTAGGTTTTGTTCCTGATCTGAGCCGCAAGTGACTTTCCACGAAACCAGGGAAGTGAAAAAGCTTTCTCTTGTTGACACTTCCAGTGAGTGAAAAAAGCAAAACTTAAAAAAAAAAAAAAAAAAAAAACAACCAACTTTAAAATGCACAGTATTTTGTGTTTATGTTTTCATCAGGTCAGGATTATTTTTCCTATTTTCATTTCACGAGAGTGACAGCACCGGTGGCATTATAGCAGTGCTTTTGGTAGAAGCAATTAGATGTGATAATACTCTGAACCTTTTAGTGGTATTTTGTGCATTTTTCATAGAGAATACTCAGAGACAGAATTTTTATTTAGCCTTTCTAGCTGTAGCATTTGAGAGAAATCCCCATTTCCATTCTGCTCGGAGACTGAGGCAGAGAGATGGGTTGTGAGTTGTTCAGGGTGTCGGGAAAAGCTGAATCAAACCCACCAGCCTCTCTGACCCCCAGCCCAGCACCCCTTGGAGCAGAGCCCCCTGCCACCCCAGAGCTGCTACGCTGGAAAATGGCTGCAAACCCCTTTGTTTGACATAGAACGCACCAGACCCTGGGGGATTTGCACACTAATCCTTTGTGTGACAACACTCAAATCTAGGCTTACAAACACGGAGGTGATGAGTGTGTTATAAGTGTTTGGATAGATAAAAATAAAACAAACTGTGAAAATGGCTCAATTTTTCAACTCGTAAAAAAAGTCTCAACAAGACAAGATATTACCAGTGCAAAGAACAGCTCTGAAAGGATGTCAAGATAGTGCTACTATCAACATGAGCGTTTGTAGTGATCCTTCAAAAAAAAAAAAAAAAAGCTGAGAAACAATTTTTATTCATCCTGTCCCCTGGGGACACACTGACTGGTGATGACTTGTCTGGCTCAGCTATGTGTCATCTAATTCACTTTGTTTGCCAAGATCAGTCAACACTCATTAGAAGTAAACTTCAGCACTTAGTTCAGATTCAGTAAATAGGTTTATTAGTTTAGGTGAAATACTCTTAAGTCCTCAGCCTCACCCAGACTACACAGTGATCTGGGTGTAACAAGGAGAGAAACTACTCATAAATCCTTCTATTATTTTGGTGTCACTGAAATGGAGTTCAGACTTAGAAATTATGGGTTTGGCTCTCTTTTCACAGAGATTCTGCTGTTACAGACACAAGATTCACACATTTTGTCTAGGTGTAAGCTTAATTTAGTTCAGAAGATTATTCAATCAGGTGATTACAACTGTCCAATGCAAACCTAAATGTAGACTAGTCTGAGTTTTAAAAAATCCTTCTGTACTAGAATTAATAAAAGGAACTAATTTGGAGGATATAGGTGATCTATTGGTGATGACAAAGTACTTCAACATAAAGGTTTATTGATTATGTTAAAAACACTTTGCACTTACTACAGATGTGAATGTGTTTGTACTTGAGCTACAAGTTTTTCAGGAGGCAGTTTTTAACCACTGCAAAATCATAACAGGCTAACACCAAAGAAATCAAAAAGGTGAACAGTTGTCTTTTTTGTGGAG